>CM055065.1:35459489-35514453 GCA_029204045.2 Tillandsia leiboldiana
AAGTCAATGAATTTTGAATTTATGAATTCTCCACCCCTATCACTTCTAACCACGAATGATCTTTTCATTCTTTTCAATCATAATACGATGGCAAATCTCATGAAAAGAGTCAAACGTATCAGCTTTCTCTCTCAAAAATGCTACCCATGAAAACCGAGAGAAATCATCAACCAATAAAAGATGTACCACTTACCTCCCAAGGATGGTTGACAGGTCGGCCAAAAGAAAAAGAAGAAAAGAAAATAGTCTACACAAACTATACAAGAATTAATCGTAGAACGATTAAGGACAAGGAGGGGTTTCACCTTTGCATACCCAAACCTTTTGAGTTTTGGAGTATGTTGGTAAGGTTGAGAGATTTTCCTTGAAGACGACGTCTTGTATGATTGATCTTTTTCTTTTGTCATCGTCGTGTTTGAGGTGCTACCAATGTTCTTTCCTTTTGTAAAATCCTTCCTTGAATTCCGGGAAGTGGGCTTATTGGTAGCTATTGCAAGATGTGGTTGATTTGTTCTTTGAGCTTCAATCTCGCAATTTCTTTCGATGTGCCCTGCACAATTACAACGAAAACATACCTTTGAGCTTGACGATTCCGAGAGGATGAAGTAGGTTTGTTGTCGTTGTTTGTCTTGAATTCCGGTGTCGGAGGAGGAGATACCGACTGAGGCACACAAACTGTCTCACTCGAACTTGGACTGTTTCCAGTTTGAGTGTATCCGGAGGCCGAACCTATTTGATTGACCAAGACCAAGAAGTCTATCCAACTTACTCCTTCCTGAGAGAATCGCTGTAAGTCATTCTTGAGTTGGAAATGGTCTTTGTCATGTTCCAGGTTATCCTGTCGAGCCTCGTTGTAGAGCTTTGAAAAGTGATTCGCGTATCCACCAGATTTGTATGTTCCTTTTCAAGTTGCTTATTGGACTCTTGAAGGGAAGCATTTTCTTTTATCAGGTTTTCCCTTTCCACTTCAAGAGCGTTTGAGAGAGAAGTCGCTCTTTTTGCTTCTTCTTCGAGATCATGCAATCTCCCTCTCAAACTCTTGTTTTGCTTAGCCACTTTCTTTGAATCCCTCAAAAGTCTGTGGTAGGCTAGAGCAAAATCTCACCTTCCGAATCATCCGATTCGTTGTCCGTTGCGTTCTTTTCAACAGTGGAGTTGACAACGACTCAGATGTATTTGCCATAAAGCACATAAGGGTGAAGATACGGACGCGTGGAATGCCATGGAGCTCTTTTCTTCATCACTTGAAGACGACTCATTTGACGTTGAGTTGTCATCCCAAGTGACGACTTGCATCGCCTTCTTCTTTGTCGGATACTTGTTAGGACACTCCGTTGCAATGTGGCCGTAGCCTCGACATTTGAAGCATTGCAGTTGTCCTTCTGAACTTTTCTTATCCTTTGAGAAGTTTTTCCTGCTTTCTTGACTTGTGACTTGGAGTACCCTTGCCTTTGTTCCACTTTCCGAAGGATGGAGATTTGCTTGAATTACCCCTTCGAAAGTTACGGCGAAAATTCCTTGTCAAGAGAGCGGGCTGCTTCTCAAATTCCTCCATAGAAAGGTTCTCGTCATCGTCCGAGGAGGATGTATCCGCGTCTTCTTCCTTAGTTGTTTTTCAACGCATAACCTGAAGACTTAGAAGAGGATGCTTTTCCAGAAGAATTGTTAGTATTAAAAGGTCATTTCATAAGTTTTGTAATGAACAACTAATTCTTCTACACGTATGTTCGTCCGGGTGTTTAATAGTTTCAAGGCAGTACCTTTGGGCGAAATCGTTCAGGAAGAGTTCTTAAGATTTTCTTACAATCTTAAATTCTGGAATCTTCTCTCCAAATTAGCACATGAGTTTTACGATGTCTTGCAATCGTGTATAGTAGTCCGTGAAAGATTCATTTCTCTGCCATCAACATGGAGTCAAACTTGCTCGTAAGCATCTGCAGTTTCTGAATCTTCACGAGGTTTAGTTCCCTCATGTGTAACCTGGAGAACATCCCAGATTTCTTTCGCAGTCTCACATGCCGAGACGCGGAGGAATTCAGTTTGAGATAAGGCATTAAAAATAGCATTAATTCCCTTGCCATTGTAAGAAGATAACTCAAACTCTTCCTTGGTCCATTTCGACCTAGGTTTTAAGGTGTGAACATCAGAGATAAGTTCAGTTGGATTAGACCATCCTGATTCAATTGAATGCCACACCCTTTCGTCGATGGAAGATAAAAAGGCTTTCATCCGTACTTTCCAGTACGCATAATTTGTTCCATCAAAGAAAGGGGGTCGATTGATGTTTCCACCTTCAACCATTGTTCACAACCCTATTCCCGCTCTGATACCACTTGTTGGGTCGTATATAATACGGATCTAATAGGGGAAGAAACACCTAGAGGGGGGTGAATAGGTGTAAACGTATAAACACTCCAAAAAATCGTTGCGATAAAACCCAATGCGGAAAATAAAATAACACGCAAGATTTTTACGTGGAAAACTCCATCACCGGAGTAAAAACCACGGGACCGATAACACGGCAGAAATCCACTAGAATTAAAACACGTACAAGGTGATTTACCGTACACACTTACGACTCAACCTTTTCCATACGCTCCTAGAGGATCTTCTCCGCTCGCTCCAGACGCTTCTCGAATCCACGATCTGCGCCCAACGCCGAATCCACGGCGTCCAACGTCGAATCCACGACGTCCGACCGAATCCACGGTCTTCACCCAATAGCACCGTTCGAATCCACGAACGTGCCTCCTCCGAATCCACGAGAGCGATTGAACCTTGAATCCACAAGGACACGCGAATCCACGCGCCGATTTTTGGGGTAAATCGTTGTTTTTGGGTGGTGATGATCCACCGAATACTTAGATCAAAGATAGATCGGAAATACCATCTAAGTATTCATTAGTTTGATTCAACTCAAGATGTGAGTATGAAAACCTAGAATCAAACTAATCAATATAGATGAAGAAACATAGAGTATTCTCTAATGATTTCCTTTCTTCTCTATATGTGGATCTATAGCCGTATAAGATGATACAAGAAAATGACGGCTATGTGGATTCACCCTAGAAAGAAAGACATAGGGTGTATTTATAGGTTAGAAACCCTAGGAAGGAGATAAGAATCAAAAACCAACTATTTCTGGATTTTTACGGACGGCGATCCGGATCGTGATAACTAGGATCCGGATCGTCATAACAAAACAGCCAATTCCAGAAAAACGAAGGTTCGGGATCCGGATCATGTGACTACGATCCGGATCGTTCATACAGTTCACCAAACATCAACGTTCGGGATCCGGATTGCGAAGCAAGATCCGGATCGTTCAAGGTAGATGGTAAACTCAACGTTCGGGATCCGGATCAAGAGACTACGATCCGGATTGCGACGATGTATGAACGAACCACCTTCGGGATCCGGATCGAACAACCTGATCCGGATCCTGAACATGTCCCAAGTCCAGTTTTTGATTTTTATGCAATGAAAGATTCTTCCAAGTGTTTCTACACTACAAGAAGTATTCGGATCACACAAATTCTTTAGTTAAACATACCTGATCCTTTTGAATTCTTCTTTCTTGAGATTGAGTTAAATGATTCAACTTTCTTCACCTTCAATCTTCAGGACTTGAAACTTTCACGAAACTACGCCAACTCAAATTCCGTAACAATAGGGATTTGTCGGCTACTTGGAGCTTCGGCACTGGTCACTTTCGGCTAGGATGCCTTGTACTCAGCCCTTTCTCTGGGGTAGACCTTGTGGTAGGCCTTAGAGCTGAAGCCTAACTTTAGTTTTGACCGTCGCCCCGGTCGGACGGACCGTCGGAGCGGGTAATCTGGGACGGTGGATATGCTCCGAGCGGGTGACTCGTGTTGGTGATGGGTGGAGGTGGCCCGTGTTGGTGACGGGTGGGAGCGGTCCGTGTTGGTGATGGCTGAGTTCGATGCTCTCAGGGGAGATTTCTGGTAGTTTGTAACCCAGCCTGTTTGGCTGGCACCTCGTGGAGCCTCGCGAGGGTGTTAGTGTGGTCTTTCCCTTGTTGTCGGGTTAGTCGTGTTGGACTTGTAGGGGCTCTTCGGTGCGGGTTGGGCGGTATGACTGGGGTACCCTCGACGCATCGCGAGACTTTTGTAGCTGACTGCTCAGTGCCGGCAGAGGTGTAGTTACCTAGTTTCTTTGGGCCTAGCGACTCGACCCTCTGCATCGCTCAGAGACACCCCGGTTGTAAGGATTACTTCCAACGTCTTCCCGACTGAGCTGCAGGGGATACCCCCGAGCGAGGGGTCGTCCTCCCCTTCGAGCTTCTACCAAGCACGCAACCTATCACATAGGCGCCTTACCGAATGGCTTTTGCGGAATTGAGGGACCTCAAGGCATAACTAGGAGACATTCTAGACAAAGGTTCATCAGGCCGAGGGTGTCGCCTTGGGGGCGCACCCGTTCTCTTCGTGCGAAAGGAGGACGGAAACTTACGTCTGCACATCGGTTACATGGAAATGAACAAGGTTATAGTGAAGAACAAGCCCAGGATTGATGACCTCTTCGATCAACGGGGAGGAACACTTGCGGATTACTCTCTGGAATCTCAGGGACCAGAAGCTGTTGCGAAGTTTAAGAAATGTGAGTTCTGACTTCTCTAAATGGGCTTTTTGGGACACATGGTGTCAGCAACGGGAATCACAGGGAATGTGAGCGGAACTGCCCGACACACGATTCGGAACTGGCAGCAGTCGTCTTCGTTTTAAAGCTTTGGAGTTTTGGAGTTCATCGTGATGTGTTTTCGGATCCCCAGAGCCTTAAGTTTGGTTCACATAGGAAGAGTTGCCTTGCGGCAGAGGCGTTGGTTGCAGTTGCTGAAGGACTCGACTCGTCCATTCAGCATCACCCCGGAAAGCAAGTGTAGTAGCATATGTCTTGAGCTGGAAGGGTCAAATCGAGGAGGAATCAATAAGCGCGATTACTCAGCAGGGCCGGTACGGTCGCGCGACTCTTGCCCTTGATGGTCAAGACAACCCTACTAGAGAAATCCTGGAAGGTCAGGAGACATGCGCAGAGATACAGCGTGTTTGAAACATGATTCCCCCGGACCACGCGAGCGACTTTTCGGCAAATGCGAACGACGCGATACAATTACGAGGGCGGAATTTGCGTGCCCGAGCTGCCAGAGTTGAATGAAGAGATACTGTCACAGGCGCACTGCGCCCCCTATGTGGCGCATTCGGGAGACACGAAGATGTTCAAGGACACGATGCGGTTTGAGTCACAATGGATCGACTGATGAAGTCGGCTCTTTTCCCCACCCATCCGTACGACGTGGACTAGAGACACCCGGCTCGTGTCGAACCTTTGGCAAAGTCTACTTTGAACTCGAGAGACTAAACCACACTTCAGCACGGCGTTTCACCCCCAGACCGACGGACAGTCCGAGCGAGCGATCCGGATTCTCGAAGATATGCTTCGACCCTGCGTACTTGATTCGAATGATGGAAGATTACTGCTGTTGAACTTGGAGAGGACCTGAGCTTTGATGAGACACCGGGGCGAATCTTAGCACGGGAGGACAAAAAGGGTTGCGCAGCCGGACGATCCCCTATGCCAAGGTGCAGTGGAGCCACCAGGAAGAACGCAAAGCGACGTGGGAACTGGAGGCAAAGATGAAGGGGTGCTACCCAGTTTTTACCCGTTGCGGACTCGGGTTAAGTTTCGAGGACGAAACTTGTTTTAAGAGGTGAGAGATGTAGAGTCCGGGCGTTCTAATGCCTTCGAATACCCTTCTTTTTTTGACAGGACTGTTAGGAAAACATTTCGCTGTGTTTCTGCAATGGACTGGCCAGGACCGCGAGTATTTTTCTGTGATTGAGCTCGAAAAATAGAGAACGACAAAGCGAACGGATTCAGTTTCCGATTTACGGATCTCCCGGAATAGGGGTCAAAGCGTTTGCTTTTGAGTGGTGCATCAGAATCCGTGCTAAGTGGCCGACACGCTTTGCGAGGTGATCCGACGGGACCCTTCGGCGATTGGACTTTCCATCTTATTTATGTCCTTCGGCTATTTTACTTATTTTTGTTTTACCTCGACCTTCCGGTTTTCCGTTTTGGGTCCTAATTGGATCCTTACTGTGGTAACGGGGGGGGGGAGCTGAAGTTCGAGAATTTCTGGGCTGATCGTTGGGGTTTCCGGATATTTTTAGGTAGTAGAGCTCGCAAAACGGTGAATGGTGGCGCGATCGGATTTGAATTCCGACCCCGGGATCTCCCAGAAATAATTTTTGAAGTTTTCTATCAGCTTGGGTGCATCGAAATGCATGCCGGCGATCGGCACGTTTTCCGAGGTGATCTGGACCTCCCGTTTAATTTTCGAATGGCTGGGTTTGGTAACAGGGGTTTAATTTTATTATCTCTTAGTATCTTTTATTTTTTTATTCTCGATCGGGGGTGCGGAAAAAAAAAAACCTCAAACCCCTTTTCCCTCTTTTCAAGAAACGGCGTGGGAAACGAGACGGGGAGATGGGGGAGAGGCCTTTCTGCGAGATTGATCGAGCGAGGAACGGGCGATCCTCCTTCTTCCTCCTCCTCCAGCGAAATCAAGGTTAGCATCGTTGTTTTCTTTTTCTAGGGTTGGCGTTTCGGGTGGTGGTGGTTTGGGTGTCGCGGGCGATGCGGGTTTGGTGTTGTGGTAACGGGAAGCCGCTGCCGCCGTTGTCAAACAGGAGGCCGCCGCCGCCGTTATCGTGTTCTCGGAGTCGTCACCGCAGTCGCCGTGGTCGCGGGGTCGCAACCGGAACCGCGAAAGACGAAATCGGGGACATACTGTTCATCCCGTACGACTGCCTCTTCACGCAGTCCACGGGACTGGAATGCACCCGGCGCACGTGTCCGCAGCCCGAAGGCGCGGACCCGGCGCACGGGCGCGTGCGCCAGCCCGCCCCCGCACCGCGCGGTCCACCGGGCTTGCGTGCACCCGGTGCACGTGTCCGCAGCCCGAATGCGCGGACCCGGCGCACGGGCGCATGCGCCAGCCCGGCCCGCAATCGCGGTCCACGCATGGGTGTGCACCCGGCTCTGCCGCCGCGACCGGGTATGCGTGAGCCCGGTGCGCGCTCAGCCCGTGCACCGGCCCGTCCCATTCCGCCTAGTGCATGCTCCCGGCGTGAGCCGGGTCTGCGCCGCTGCCTCCTCTGCGTTGTGAACCCGGTCCACGCCTGGACCGTGCACCAGCCCTCAGCTTTTGAGCCCAGAAGCTCCGTTTCTGGCCCGTTTCGTCCCGTTTTTCAGTGTTTTTGACCACGACGATGTTTTCTACAATAATTCTTATTGTAGCTTTTTCGGGCACAAGGTGAGGGTATTTTAGTTGGAGCCTCCGCACGTCTTCTTCTTCGTGTTCGAGGTGGGTACCCCTTAGAACCTCTTTGTGCATGTTTCCGTTAGTGTTATTTAAATCTTGTAAGGGGTGACGTGGACCTCCGGTTTAATGAACATCGCGGTGGGAGACTGGACGGGCAGTTCGCCTCTCCGAACAACAGTAGGGTTGTTTGGAGCATGCTAGCGATGAGGACGGTGATCGGTGTGACCAGTCGGACGTCGAAAGGTGGGTATCTCTCCCGACAGTTCTTGAGTCGGGAAACGAGGGCAATTGGTAAGAGCAAAGGTTTGACACGTTGAAATGTTGCTAACCCCCGTTTATGATTATGTTTTATTATCACTACGTTTATGGCGACCAAGGGTCGCTGTGCTCGACGATACATCATGTTCTGGGAGATGGCCGAGGCAGGTGCTCGGTCTGGTTTACCGAGGTTGGTGCTCGGTCTGGATGGCCGAGGTTGGTGCTCGGTCGAGGCTCGAGATTGCTACATGCACACCGGCGGTTTGGCCACCGCGAGGGTGTGCTTTTTCGGAAAAGTGGTACGTTGACCCGTGTACCCCACGTGATGGTGATGTTAGGAATGGGGGCTCCCGTGGGTGGGGGGTGTGAGCGGTGATGCCGAGGTGGGTGCTCGGCGGGCGAGGCAGGTGCTCGGCAGGGGTTTCCGAGGCAGGTGCTCGGTGTGGTTGCCGGGGGAGGTGCCCGATTTGGTATGCACAGGGTTCTTCATTGTTTGGTATGCACAGGGTTCTTCATTGTTTGGTATGCACAGGGTTCTTCATTGTTTGGTATGCATTGGGTTCTTCATTGTTTGGTATGCACAGGGTTCTTCATTGTTTGGTGTGCACAGGGTTCTTTATTGTTGATTGCTCCGGTTTTTACCATGATTTGCCTTACTTGAGCATTATTGCTTTTATTATTATTGTCTCGGGTCACTGACTTCCCACTCTGTGACAGGTTCGTCTAGTCCGTCCAGGGGCGAGTGCTAGGGCGTTGGTGTGGCCGCATGTGCAATCTTCTGGCCCTTAGAGGCTACAGATACGGTTTCCTTTACCTTCTCGGTTCATTTCATTACGCATTGTAGCTAGTTGTGGATCGCGATACCCCCGTGGGATCGATGTGGATGTTGGACCATTTTTATAACTCTTTTGGTTGGGTGTTTGCTCTTACTTCTTTACTTGGCCGCTTTCAAACTACAAACAAGAAACATGGAAAATGTTGCGAAAACCGTTTTAAAAATACGGGTGCCGTGTGAGCGCCGTTTTCAAATTCTGTGGATTTATGTGATTTCGAAATTAGTTTTATAAAACCTGGTGTCGGGTGGGCATCGATTTCAAATTCTGTGGATTTATGTGGTTTCGAAAATAGTCTTATAAAACCTGATGTCGAGTGGGCATCGCATTCAAAACCCTGTGGTTTTATCCTTTCAAAAATAGTCGGCCCCTTTATTACTTTTGGAAATTGATTGTATGTTGTTGAAAATGATTGTATGTGATTGGCAACCGGTCTAGCATGGTTAAAGGCATGCTTATGTGAACTTTGTAATCAGGACGCCGTGCATATACAAAGGAGACTCTGCCCGTTTGCAGAGTGAATTTGTATATGCGGCGGGTCTAGGCACGCGCCGGGGGAGATTGATTTCAAAAAAAAATATATGTGAAATTTTGGGAGCATCGGTGGCTACCGCTCCGCGTGTAAAAACCCCCCGGGGCGTGACAGAGGGGTCCAGGTTACCTCGAAAAGCATGCAGATCGCCAGCACGGATTCTGGCGCGCCCGAACCGATAGCGAACTTCGAAAATCATTTCCGGGAGATCCTGGGGTCGGAATTCGAATCCGATCGCGCCACCGTTCACCTTTTTGCGAGCTCCAGCACCTAAAAATATCCGTAAACCCCGACGGTCAGCCCAGAAATTCTCGAACTTTTAGTCTCCCGCCGGACCACTAATCTAATAAAATAAAATAAAATATCAATTTAGAAGGCGTGTATTACATCACTCACCTCTAAAAAATAAGTTTCGTCCTCGAAACTTAATCCTGGTCCGCAACGAATAGATCTGGGTAGCACTCCCTCATCCTCAACTCCGGTTTCCAAGTCGTTTCACGTTCCTCTTGGTTGCTCCAAAGCACCTTCACATAGGGGATCGTCCGGTTGCACAGCTTTTTGTCCTCCCGTGCCAGGATCCGCACCGGTGTTTCCTTAAAGCTCAGGTCCTCTCTAAGCTCGACTGCGGTGACGTCGAGTACACGTGATGGGTCAGGGAGATATCTTCGGAGCATTGAAACATGGAACACGTCGTGTATCCGGTCGAGATTTGGTGGTAGGGCTAGGCGATAGGCCACCGGGCCGATGCGCTCCAAGATTTCAAATGGCCCCACAAACCGTGGGCTCAACTTGCCTCTCAGCCCGAACCGATTCATCCCTTTGGATGGCGAGATGTCACGCCCCGGGGGTTTCGGTCAGCGGAAACAGTCAAAGAACAAAAGGAATTTCCTTTACGTATAATTTTTTTTTGTGTTTTCTTCCTCCCCGGCGCGTGCCCAGACCCGCCGCATACACGGATTTACTCTGCAAACGGGCAGAGTCTCCTCTGTATATGCACGGCGTCGCGGCTAATACAACATCATCACACCGTAAACTCATTCAATCACAACAGTTCCCAGACGTGCACACAAATAGAGCTGAACAATTCTCAAGGCCGATCGGTTTGAAAGGATAAATCCACAGTTTTGAAAGCGGTGCCCACCCGGCACCTAAATTTCTAAAACAGTTTCGAAAGACCATAAATCCACAGGATTTTTAAAACAGTGCCCACACGATACTTAGGTTTTGAAATCCACTTTCGAAATCCATAAATCCACAGGGTTTTGAAAACGGTGCCCACACGACACCCAGGTTTTGGAAAACGGTTTTCGCAATCCTTTTTGTTTTGTTTTTTTTGTTTTTTTTTTTTTTCAAAGCGGTCAATAGAGAGGGGAAAAGAAACTCAGTAAATAGATAATAATATGCCGATATCCACAGCGACCCCACGAGGGTATCAAGAACCACACAGTAGGCTACAAATAATAAATGAAATGCGAAAGAAAAGAGGAAATACAGTCCGGGGTCTCCAGGGACCCGAAAACTCCTATCTCGGCCTCACCGTCGCCTAGCTCTCCCCGCGGAAGGAACCTGTCACGGAGTGGGAAGTCAGCGACACGATAGTAATGATAAGGAAAGTAGGGAAAAGAAAATACGTCCAACCGTAAACTATCCGGAGCAACCACCCTCCCAAAAAGGGAAAACCACACACACCTGCATAACCTAAACCGGGCACCTGCCGCGGCACCCCAACCGAGCACCTACCTCGGTAAACCACGTCGGGCACCTACCCCGACGGGTCGCACCGCTCGCACCTCGGCGCCTCAAAACCCCCCACCTGCGGGGGCCCCCACTACGTCACCTCGTGGGTTTACACGGGTCATAGACCACTTTTCCGGAAAAGCGCACCCTTTGCAGTGGCCAAACCGCGGGTGCGCGTGTCGCAGCCTCGAGCATAGTAACCATAAGTACCAAGTATATCCAATAGTAAGGACCATAAAGACTATCATGTTAGCACCATTAGACATATAATCAAAAATAGATACAACTGTCGGAAACCCAACGCTAAGTCCCAAAATAAAACCCACCTTTTCTCGTCGCGTTGCGATCAACGTTCGGTTCCTCCGCGTCTCGGCGCGCTCCCCGAACCTACAAAGTTCCCCCCCGAAGAGGAATCAGTACCCATAAAACACAGTTAATAGGGAAAGAAAAACCGTCCGATTCCGTCGTGGGGCGGGGCTCTCGGATCCGATGGCGACGGCGGCGGCGGCCCGGGTCGGAAATAGTGGCGGAGGTGGCCCCGCGCCGCCGCGCTGTCGGCACGTGCACATGGCCCCGTGCGGTGCCATACCCGCACGGGCACCCTGCCAGCGGCGGCCCCGCGCGGTGCCCGGCCCGCGCGGGCGCTCTGCCCGCATGCGCGGGCAGCCCCGCGCGACGCCTGGCCCGCGCGGGCGCTCATCCCGCACGCGCGAGCGGCCCCGCGCGGCGCCAGGCCCCGCGCGGGCGCCCTGCCAGCGGCGCCCCAGCGCGGCGCCTGGCCCACGCGGGCGCTCAGCCCGCACGCGCCGGCGGCCCCGCGCGGCGCCAAGCCTTAGGCGGGCGCCCTGCCAGCGGCGACCCCCGCGCGGCGCCTCGCCCGCGCGGTTGCACAGCCCGCACGCGCCGGCGGCCCCGCGCGTCGCCAGTCCCCGCGCGGGCGCCCTGCCAGCGGCGGCCCCGCACGGCGCCTGGCCCGCGCGGGTGCCCTGCCTGCAAGCGAGTGCCCTGCCTGCAAGCGGGTGCGCCCCCTCCCCGCGCGCGTCCGGCGCCCCGCGGCGGCGGCGGCGGGTGCGGCCGACCGGGGCACCCCGTCTCCCTCTCCCCCAATCCCTTGACGATGAACCGTAGGAAAACTACAATAGTATTAAAATTAAAACTCACCAATCTACGCACCTTCGATTCACCGATGAGGAAGGAGGAAGGGAGAGGGTCATCCCGTTCTCGCTTGCCGGGTTTCGCAGGGAGTGTGATCGTCCTTCCCTCTCTTTGATCACGACGCCTCGGTTCTCCAAGCCTACCGGTAGAGGGAAGAAGGGTTTTGGGAATCGGGTTCTTCGCACGCGCTCCGAGACGACTTAACGCCCAAGACAAGAGGAGTGGAAAATAATAAAACCCTATACCCCAAAACACTAGTTAAACCGAGCGGTCGAAATGAGAAGTGGGAATGAACCCAAGCCTCAATCAGAAGGACTTGGTCGATCGGGTGCGAACCAGGGTCCGGTTTGCCTCGAAAAATGTGTTGGTCGCTTGAACTGCTAGCAACCTTCGGGAATTTATTCTGGGAGATTCGGGGGCCGGAATCCAGATCCGATCGCGCCACCGTTCTCCGTTTCGCGAGCTTTATTGCCTAAAAATACCCGTGAGCCCCGATGGTCTGCCCAGAAAGACAGGAAATAATAAGCCTCACTCCGGACCCCTAAACGAGATGCGGAGTAAAAATTCAAAAAACAAAATCCGAAATACTTTTAAACCGGCGGTTACTACACCACTCACCTCTTAAAAACGAGTTTCGTCCTCGAAACTGAATCCTGGGTTGCGGTGAAAGGATTGGGGTAGCACTCCTTCATTTTTGACTCCAGCTCCCACGTCGCTTCTCGCTCCTCATGGTTGTTCCAGAGCACCTTCACGTAGGGGATGGCTCTATTTCGCAGCGTTTTACTTACCCTTGCTAGGATTCGCACTGGGTTTCCTCGAAGCTTAGGTCCTCCTTTAGTTCGAGTGTAGAGACGTCCAGAACATGCGATGGGTCGGGAAGGTACCTCCTGAGCATCGAAACGTGGAAAACATCGTGGACCCGATCGAGGTTTGGTGGCGGGGCAAGGCGGTAAGCCACCGGGCCAATGCGCTCCAAGATCTCGAACGGTCCTACGAACCGTGGGCTCAACTTGCCCCTCAGCCCGAAACGCTTAATTCCCTTAGATGGCGAGACTCGTAGTAACACGTGCTCTCCCACTTGGAATTCCAAGTCGCGGCGCCTCCGGTCTGCGTAGCTTTTCTGTCGACTCTGGGCGGTCAGTAAGCGCTGTCTGATGAGACGTACCTTTTCTTCGGTTTCTTCCACCAGGTCGGGTCCCAAGAACTTCCGTTCCCCTAAGTTGTCCCAACAGATCGGGGATCGACAACGCCTCACATATAAGGCTTCGAAGGGCTCCATCTATATGCTGGCCTGGTAGCTGTTGTTGTAGGCGAATTCCACGAGGGGTAGGTAACGTGACCAACCGACCCCCCAGTCAAGTACACAGGCGCGGAGCAGATCCTCCAGAGTCTGAATCACCCGCTCAGACTGTCCGTCCGTCTAGGGGTGGAAGGCTGTGCTAAACTGCAGTTTGGTCCCCAAGGCCCGCTGTAGACTCTGCCAAAACTTTGAGACAAAACGCGTGTCTCTATCCGAGGTGATCGATGCTGGCACCCCGTGCAATCTCACGATCTCGCTGAGGTAGACTTGGGCTAACCGATCCCGGGTCCACGTCGTATGAATCGGCAAGAAGTGTGCTGACTTGGTTAATCGGTCCACTATGACCCAGATCGTATCGTGTCCCTGCTGCGAACGTGGGAACCCCGTGACGAAATCCATGGTGATCCAGTCCCATTTCCACTCTAGCACCGGTAAAGGCTGTAACTTTCCCGCCGGTCGCTGGTGCTCGGCCTTTATCTGTTGACAAACCAGGGAGTGAGCTACGTGTCGTGTCACATACCCCTTCAGATTAGGCCACCGGAAGGTCTGCTTGAGGTCTCTGTACATCTTCGTGCCTCCCGGATGCGCCGCATATGGGGCGCGGTGTGCCTCTGTCAAAATTTCCTCCTTCAACTCCGGCGAATCCGGTACACAAATCCGCCCGCGGAACCGTAAGGTGCTTTCGCCTTCCACCGAAAAGTCATTTTCCTGGTTCGGGGAGATCTTGTGTCGCACAAGCTGTAGGTGAGGATCTGTCTGTTGCCCCTCCCGGATTTTCTCGAACAGTGAAGGTTTGACTATCAAGGTTAGCAGTCGCGCGATCGTGCCTGCTGGTACCACTTGTAACTTCATACGTGCGAACTCCGCGATCAGGCTGTTCTGCTCGGTTAACTCGCCTACAGACGTCCCTTCCTGCTGCCCCTTCCTGCTCAGAGCGTCCGCCACCACGTTGGCTTTCCCGGGGTGATATTGGATTGATAGATCGTAATCCTTTAATAACTCTAACCACCGTCTCTGCCGCAAATTTAGCTCCTTCTGGGTGAACAGGTACTTCAGACTTTGGTGGTCCGAGAACACATTACAGTGGACACCAAAGAGGTAGTGCCTCCAAAGCTTTAAAACAAAAACCATTGCGGTCAGCTCCAAATCGTGCGTCGGATAGTTCTTTTCATACTCCTTCAACTGCCTGGATGCATAAGCTATCACCTTCCCTTGTTGCATCAACACACCCCCAAGGCCAATGCTTGATGCGTCGCAATATACTTCATAATCTTCTCCGGGGGTCGGTAATACAAGTATTGGTGCCCTGGTTAGCCTTTTCTTTAGTTCTTCGAAGCTCTCCTAACATTGGGCCGTCCACACAAACCTTTCTCCTTTCCTAGTCAACCGGTTCAGAGGGGCAGCAATCTTTGAGAAGCCCTCGGCAAAACGTCGGTAGTAGCCTGCCAGGCCCAAGAAACTGCGGATCTCCGTCACTGTAGTTGGCGGCCGCCAGTCGATTACTGATTCCACCTTCTTGGGATCCACTGCAATTCCCTCTGCCGAGATCACATGTCTAAGGAATTCCACTTCCCGAAGCCAGAATTCACACTTCTTGAGCTTAGCAAACAGCTTCTGGTCCCTGAGAGTCTGGAGAATCGTTCGCAAATGGTCCTCGTGTTCCTCGTCGGTGGGTGAAAAGATCAGGATGCCGTCGATGAAGACCACTACGAACTGGTCTAGGAAGGGCCTGAAGATCCTGTTCATCATATCCATAAAGACCGTGGGGGCGTTCGTAAGCCCGAACGGCATAACCGTGAACTCGTAGTGGCCATACCGGGTCCGGAAGGCGGTCTTTGGAATATCCTCGTTCCGAACCCGGAGCTGATGGTAACCCGATTGCAGATCAATTTTTGAGAAAACCGTCGCTCCTCGTAGCTGGTCGAAGAGGTCGTCGATTCTAGGTAGGGGGTACTTGTTCTTCACTATAACCTTGTTTATCCCTCTGTAGTCGATGCAGAGACGCAAGCTTCCGTCTTTCTTCCGCACAAAGAGTACCGGTGCGCCCCAGGGCGACACACTCGGCCTGATAAACCCTTTGTCCAAGAGGTCCTCCAGTTGCGCCTTAAGCTCCTTCAACTCCACGAAGGCCATTCGGTAAGGCGCCTTCGTAAAAGGCTGCGTGCCCGATAGGAGTTCGATAGGGAACACCACTTCCCGTTCTGGGGGCATCCCGGGCAGTTCCGTTGGAAAACATCGGGAAAGTCCCTCACTACTGGGATGTCTGAAAGTGTCGCCGGGGGTCGGGTGACTAGATCCACAGATGCCAAGTAGGCAACACACCCACCCTCTACTAGTCTTCTGGCCCATGCTGCTGAGATGACCGCTGGGAAGGAGGTGCTCTTGCACGCCAGATATACGTGCTCAGGGAAACCCGGTTCTTGTAGTCGCACCTGCTGCTTCTCACAGTCGATAAGTGCCTAGTACCTCGAGATGCAGTCCATGCCCAACACTGCGTCGTACTCCTTCAGGGGACAGTCGCCCTAGCTTAATCGGGCAGGCGGCCATAAAGCTGACCGCCTCCAATGCCCCACCCGCCGTTTGGACCGTCATTTGACTTTGGAGAGGTATCTCCCCAAGACCATGCACAAACACGAAGTCACGAGAAATGAAAGAGTGTGTTGCTCCAGTATCAAAAAGGGTTCTAGCACGGGAATTTGAAACAAAAGTAATACCGGCCAGTACGTCCTCCGGTGGGTCCGACTCTTGGCGGGTCATCGAGTAAACTCTCCCGCCCGCCTGTGGTTACCTTTCCCCTTCTCGCCGTGGTGCAGGGGGTCTAGAAGTTGACCCCATAGGGGCTTTTCCCCGTCCAGACTGCTGTGGCGATGGCGCAGAAGCTGCTGAGGAAGCCGTTCCCAGGGTTAAAGGGCAGTTGTGGCGGAAGTGCCCCTGCTTGCCGCAGCGGAAGCAATGATCATGTCTCTGGGGGCAAGCCAACACCCGATGCGCCCCTCCGCAAATCACACAAGGCCCGTCCCCCGGCCTCGGTGCTCCTGTAGGTGCGCTCCGAGATCCCGAATTTGGTCACCACCGTTTGGGGGGTCGGCTCCCGCTAGGAAAGCCTCCCCCAGAGTACGGTTGCTGTCGCTTCTTATCCTCTTGCTGCGCCGGGCTCTCCCTCCTGGCGCGCGTAACAACGAACCCGCGCTCCACCACTGTGGCCCTGTCGACCACTTTCTGAAAAGTGTGTAAGTCGGCTGCTTGTACCACCTGGAATATGTCGCTTCGCAAGCCATCCACAAAAAGTTGCGCCTTGTAGGACTCGTCCCTTATGACGAATGGGACGCAGTTGGCCAGTCTCACGAACTCGCGTTGATATTCCATAACTGTTCTGCTCCCCTGTTGGATGTGGTTCAAGTCGTCCTCCAGTTTCTTTTTGACGCTGTTGGTGAAGAAAGCTCCGAACAGCTCATGCTTGAATGTCGTCCACGATGGGAGCGCGGTGCCCTTTGTGGGATCAGGGCGTACCGTCTTCCACCATAAGCGAGCGTTCCCCTCTAGGAAGTGGACCGCTAGGGGAACCCGATCGCAATCCTCCATGAGCAAGTCTTCAAATAATTTTTCCATCGATCCCACCCACTTCTCGACGACCCAGGGATCGGTCGTCTCCCCTTCGAACACGGGTGGATCATATTTCTTAAAGTCAGCCAGGTTGGCCCGCACTCGGTCCCGCTCAGTCAGCGGAACTGACACCTCCCCCGTGGCGGCGGCGGCCACTGTAGGGGAAGGTGTCACCACGGTCTCTCCCCGGATACCCCCGCCGAGGGTCCCCGGCGTCGGTCCCGTAGTCGCTGTTGCAGGTGCTGCTGCTGGTGCCGTAGCCTGGGTTGGCGGTACCCCGGCTGCTGCAGTTGGTGGAGGGGCCACCCCTGCCCAGGCCCCCGTCACTTGCGGTCCCGTCGCCGGTGCGGTTGGCCCCTGCGGAGGGGCCGGGGTGACCGTCACCATCGCGGCCGGTTGCTGTTGCATCAACAGACGCACGTGATCCGTGAGGGTCGCCAGCTGCCCCGCTATCTCACGCAGTTGTTCCCGCAGGAGCTGGTTCTCTGCGGCCGTCGACGCCGTCGCATCTGCGCCTGTATCCTCGGCCGATGATCTAGTACGGGCCTTGTCTGTACACACACACAACAAAAGTCAGCTCTAGACTTCGCTAGCATAGCAATGAACCACCTATCGAGAGAAAAGGACTTAGACTCTTTCCCCCCCCTCGATCACTCGTGTTCTACTCTCCTATGCCCTATCCATTCCATTCATTTGTAGCCAAGTGAGGTATCCCCGTGGATGTCGGCACTGCCTGTTGTGATTGAAGAATATAGCTCTGATACCATCTTAATCTGTCACGCCCCGGGGGTTTCGGTCAGCAGAAACAGTCAAAGAACAAAAGGAATTTCCTTTACGTATAAATTTTTTTTGTGTTTTCTTCCTCCCCGGCGCGTGCCCAGACCCGCGGCATACACAGATTTACTATGCAAATGGGCAGAGTCTCCTCTGTATGTGCACGGCGTCGCGGCTAATACAACATCATCACACCGTAAACTCATTCAATCACAACAGTTCCCAGACATGCACACAAACAGAGCTGAACAATTCTCAAGGCCGATCGGTTTGAAAGGATAAATCCACAGTTTTGAAAGCGGTGCCCACCCGGCACCTAAATTTCTAAAACAGTTTCGAAAGACCATAAATCCACAGGGTTTTTAAAACAGTGCCCACACGACACTTAGGTTTTGAAATCCATTTTCGAAATCCATAAATCCACAGGGTTTTGAAAATGGTGCCCACACGACACCCAGGTTTTTGAAAATGGTTTTCGCAATCCTTTTTGTTTTGTTTTTTTCTTTTTTTCTTTTTTCAAAGCGGCCAACAGAGAGAGGAAAAGAAACTCAGTAAATGGATAATAATATGCCGACATCCACAGCGACCCCACGAGGGTATCGAGAACCACACAGTAGGCTACAAATAATAAATGAAATGCAAAAGAAAAGAGGAAATACAGTCCGGGGTCTCCATGGACCCGAAAACTCCTATCTCGGCCTCCCCGTCGCCTAGCTCTCCCCCCGGAAGGAACCTGTCACGGAGTGGGAAGTCAGCGACACGATAGTAATGATAAGGAAAGCAGGGTAAAGAAAATACGTCCAACCGTAAACTATTAGGAGCAACCACCCTCCCAAAAAGGGAAAACCACGCACACCTGCATAACCTAAACCGGGCACCTGCCCCGGCACCCCAACCGAGCACCTACCTCGGTAAACCACGTCGGGCACCTACCCCGACGGGTCGCACCGCTCGCACCTCGGCGCCTCAAAACCCCCCACCTGCGGGGGCCCCCACTACGTCACCTCGTGGGTTTACACGAGTCATAGACCACTTTTCCGAAAAAGCCCACCTTTTGCGGTGGCCAAACCGCGGGTGCGCGTGTCGCAGCCTCGAGCATAGTAACCATAAGTACCAAGTATATCCAATAGTAAGGACCATAAAGACTATCATGCTAGCATCATTAGACATATAATCAAAAATAGATACAACTGTCGGAAACCCAACGCTAAGTCCCAAAATAAAACCCACCTTTTCTCGTCGCGTTGCGATCAACGTTCGGTTCCTCCGCGTCTCGGCGCGCTCCCCGAACCTACAAAGTCCCCCCCCCCGAAGAGGAATCAGTACCCATAAAACACAGTAAATAGGGAAAGAAAAACCGTCCGATTCCGTCGTGGGGCGGGGCTCTCGGATCCGACGGCGACGGCGGCGGCCCGGGTCGGAAACAGTGGCGGAGGTGGCCCCGCGCCGCCGCGCTGTCCGTACGTGCACATGGCCCCGTGCGGTGCCATACCCGCACGGGCACCCTGCCAGTGGCGGCCCCGCGCGGCGCCCGGCCCGGGCGGGCGCTCTGCCTGCATGCGCGGGCAGCCCCGCGCGGTACCTGGCCCGCGCGGGCGCTTAGCCCGCACGCGCGGGCGGCCCCGTGCGCCGCCAGGCCTCGCGCGGGCGCCCTGCCAGCGGCGGCCCCGCAGGGCGCCTGGCCGGCGCGGGCGCTCAGCCCGCACGCGCGGGCGGCCCCGCGCGCCGCCAGGCTCCGCGCGGGCGCCCTGCCAGCGACGGCCCCGTGTCACTCCCCGGGGGTTTTTAGGTAAAGATAAGCGAAAAAAGCGTATATGTTTTTTTTTTTTTCTTTATGAATAAGCATCGACCTCCCCCAGTGCGTGTCAGACCCGCCACATATACAAATTCACTCTTCAATCGGACAGAGTCTCCTTTGTATATGCACGGCGTCACCATTACAACAACGACAATAACATCATTCTTCATGAAATCTTTAACCACACAGTCACAGTCAACCAGTACGAGAGTGTAAAAACATTCAATCACATTAAGAAGATTCTACAAGTTGCAAACGGTGTCCACTCGACACCCATTCCTTTAAAACGTCTACATATTCACAGTAGGGCGGCTACATCGTTTTGAAAGGATAAAACCATAGGTTTTCAAAGTAGTGCCCACACGGGTGCCCCGCGCGGCCCGCGGGTGCCCCGCGCGGCTCAAGGCCGCGCGACGTGCGCCTGCGGGTGGTACTAGCGCGGCGCTCGCGCGGTGACTGGCCGCGCGGCGTCCGCGGGTGCTGCCCTCGGGCGGCGCCCGGGTGGCACCCGCGCGGTGTCTGCCCGCGCGGCGCCCGCGGGTGCAGCCCTCGGGCGGCGCCAGCGTGGCACCCTCGCGGTGTCTGCCCGCGCGGCGCCCGCGGGTGCTGCACTCGGGCGGCGCCCGCGTGGCACCCGCACGGTGACTGCCCGCGCGGCGCCCGCGGGTGCTGCCCTCGGGCGGCGCCCGCGGGTGCTGCCCTCGGGCGGCGCCCGCGGGTGCTGCCCTCGGGCGGCGCCCGCGTGGCACCCGGGCGGGTGCGGCCTGCGCGGCGCCCGCGGTGCTAACCGCGGCGGCGCCCGCGCGACGTCCGCGCGGCGCTCGCCTTACGGTGTCCACCCGCGTGGTGCCCTAGCGGCACCACGCGTCTCCCCAGCTCGCGCGGTGCCCTAGCGGCACCGCGCGTCGTCTGCCCGCCCGCGTCGTGCCCTAAGTTGCATGGCGACGACGGCGGGCCGACGGAGACGATGGAGACGGAGACGGAGAAGACAACAAAAGTACGAAAACCTCCAAAGATGCTACGAAAGTAAAATCACTCACCGGATAATCCGACGGGGGAGTCGTCCGATCGCGTTCTTACTTCCGGTACGTGGTTCGGGGTGATCTGATCCCGCCGTCTTCTTCCTCTTTCTTTCCTCCGGTTAGGGTTTCGCCTTTTTCTTTTCCTTCCGTTCTCTCGGATAGGGTTTCGTTTCCCTCTTTTGCGAAAAGTGGGATTTTCCTCTCTCGTACGTACAATTAAATTCCGTTTTTATTTCCGTCACCGAATAATTAATTATTTAATTAACTATTCCTACGAGATAAACTCCCACCTTTTAATAGCTGTAACCGAATAACTAATTCTCTAACTAACTAATCACATGAGATAAACCCACCTTTTTCTCGGAAAGCGTGCAGGATATTTTGCACGGGTTTCGATGCGCGTTAAGTCACCGCGACACTAAAAACCCTGTTCCGGGAGATTCCTACATCGGATTTAAGATCCGATTGCACCGTCGGTCATCATTTTTTGCGCTCTTTCACAGAAAAATACTCACGCCACACACCAACCGACTTACGGAAATACGATAGTTCCGATCCACTAAAGGAACACTTTATTAGAAGGAGGGTAACATACTACAAAAAAACTCGTGTCATTACATCACTCACACTTTTTAAGAAGTTTCGTCCTCGAAACTTAATCACAGCCTTCACTAAACAAATCAGGGAAACACTCCCTCATTTTCGATTCTAGCTCCCACGTCGCCTCGCGTTCCTCGTGGTTGCTCCGCTGGACTTTTACGTAGGGGATGGTCCAATTACGCAACATCTTGTCTTCTCGTGCCAGGATCCGCACCGGCGTCTCCTCGACGCTTAAGTCCTCTTGCAACTTGATAGTGGATATGTCTAGGGCGTGAGAGGGGTCGGGGAGGTACTTCCGGAGCATTGAAACGCGAAACACGTTGTGTACTCGGTCATGGTTCGGCGGCAACGCTAATCGATACGCCACCGGACCCACGCGTTCTAGGACCTCGAACGGCCCCACGTACCTCGGAATTAACTTTCCTCTCAGGCCGAAACGTCGGGTCCCCTTGGAAGGCGAAACTCGTAACAACACGTGCTCGCCTACCATGAACTCCAAGTCCCGTCGTCTACGGTCCGCGTAGCTTTTCTATCTGCTCTGGGCGGTTAGCAGCCGTTGCCTGATCAAGCGCACCTTCGCCTCGGTCTCTTCCACTAAATCCGGTCCCAAAAACTTGCGCTCTCCCAATTCGTCCCAGCATATTGGAGAGCGACAGCGGCGCCCATACAGAGCCTCGTATGGCGCCATTTGAATACTGGCTTCGTAACTATTATTGTAGGCGAATTCCACCAATGGTAGGTATTGGGACCACCCTTCGCCCAAACCAAGCACGCATGCCCGGAGCATGTCTTCATGGATCTGGATCACCCGCTCCGATTGCCCATCAGTTTGCGGGTGAAAAGCCGTGCTGAAATGTAGCTTGGTTCCCATTGCTCGTTGCAGACTCTACCAAAAGTTCGACACAAACCGCGTGTCTCTGTCCGACGTGATGGACGTCGGTACTCCATGCAACCTTACTATTTCATCAATGTATGTCCGCGCCAGCCGTTCCCGAGCCCATGTTGTATGTATGGGCAGGAAGTGGGCCGATTTCGTCAACCGATCCACTATGACCCATATCGCATCGTGTCCTTGGGATGATCTCGGGAAGCCGGTCACAAAATCCATCGTAACCATCTCCCACTTCCATTCCGGCACCGGCAATGGTTGTAATCTCCCTGCTTGGCGCTAATGCTCGGCCTTTACTTGTTGGCAGACTAGGCAATGTGCCACAAACCGGGCAGCATCCCCTTTCAACTTAGGCCACCAAAAGGTTTGCTTTAAGTCCTTGTACATTTTCGTCCCTCCAGGGTGCACGGCGTAGGGCGCGGTGTGCGCCTCGCTCAGGATTTCCTCCTTGAGCTCCGGTAGATCCGGCACACAGATTTGTCCTCGAAAACGTATCGTGCCATCTGCGTCCCTCGCGAAATCGCCCTCTTGGTCTGAGGGTAGTCTGTCCCGCACCAGTTGTAACTGAGTATCCGTCGATTGCCCTTCCCGGATCCTGTCCAGTAGGGTGGGTCTGACCACCAGGGTCATGAGTCGTGCGACCGTCCCCGCTGGTACTACTTCCAGTCTCAATTGCGAAAACTCTGCAATCAGACGGTCCTGTTGGGTAAGGGCGTTCGCCATTGATTCCACCTTCTGTCCCTTGCGGCTCAAGGCATCAGCCACCACATTCGCCTTTCCGGGGTGGTAGTGGAGGGTTAGATCATAGTCCTTTAGTAGTTCGAGCCACCGCCTTTGCCGCAAGTTTAACTCCTTCTGGGTGAAGATGTCACGCCCCGGGGGTTTTTACGCGCGGAAGGGTAGCCACCGATGCTCCCAAAATTTTCCATATATATATATATTTTTGAAACCAAACTCCCCCGGTGCGTGCCCAGACCCGCCGCATATACAAATTCACTCTGCAAACGGGCAGAGTCTCCTTTGTATATGCACGGCATCCTGATTACAAAGTTCACATAACCATGCCTTTAACGACACTAGACCGATTGCCAATCACATACAACCATTCTCAACAACATACAATCAATTTCCACAAGTAATAAAGAGGCCGACTATTTTCGAAAGGATAAAACCACAGGGTTTTGAAAGTGATGCCCACTCGACATCAGGTTTTAATAAAACTATTTTTGAAACCACATAAATCCACAGAATTTGAAATCGGTGCCCACCCGGCACCAGGTTTAATAAAACTAATTTCGAAATCACATAAATCCACAGAATTTGAAAGCGGTGCCCACACGGCACCCATATTTTTAAAACAGTTTTCACAACAGTTTCCTTGTTCCTCGTTTGTAGTTTGAAAGCGGCCAAGCCAAGAAGTAAGAACAAAACACCCATCCAAAAGAGTTATCGAATAGCCCAACATCCACATCGATCCCACGGGGGTATCGCGATCCACAACTAGCTACAACGCGTAATGAAATGAACAAAGGAGGTAAAGAAAATAGTATCTGTAGCCTCTAAGGGCCAGAAGATCGCTCACGCGGCCTCACCAACGCCCTTGCACTCGCCCCTGGACGAACCTGTCACGGAGTGGGAAGTCAGTGACCAGAAATACTAATAATAGCAATAAGGGCTAAAGTAAGGCAAACCACGGTAAAAACCAGAGCAACCACCCTCCTCAACGTGCAACCAATAGTGAAGAACCCTGTGCAAACCAAACCGGGCACCTCGCCCGGCAACCACACCGAGCACCTGCCTCGGAAACCCCTGCCGAGCACCTGCCTCGGCCGCCAAGCACCCGCCTCGGCATCACCGCTCACACCCCCCACCCACGGGGGCCCCCATTACATCACCATCACGTGGGGTACACGGGTCAACGTACCACTTTTTCGGAAAAGCACACCCTCGCGGTGGCCAAACCGCCGGTGTGCGTGTAGCCATCTCGAGCCTCGACCGAGCACCAACCTCGGCCGACCAGACCGAGCACCAACCTCGGTAAACCAGACCGAGCACCTGCCTCGGCCATCTCCCAGAACATGATGTATCGTCGAGCACAGCGACCCTTAGTCGCCATAAACGTAGTGATAATAAAAACATAAGCATAAATGGGGGTTAGCAAATGTAAACATGCACTTACTAAGATCTTACACCTTTTCCCATAACTCCGGAAACCAAGACAATGGAAGAGTCTCCACAACGACCCACAGTCGCCATAACTATAAAGATAATAAAATACAAACCTTTACCGGAGTTAACAATATTCCACATGTCGAACTTTACTCTTACCAATTATCCTCACTTCCGACTCCTGGATTGTCGAACGAGGAACCCACCTTACCAATTCTGAAAGGTCACGTCGATCACTGTCCCCCAACGCTAGTGTGCCCCGAATAACCCTACCGTTGTTCGGAGAGGGCGAACTGCCCGCCCGGTTTTCTACCGCGACAACCGTAAATCCGGAGGTCCACAACACCCACCAAACCCCTTAACAAAATAACATAGCAACAACAAAACTGCGCATAAAGAGATTCTAAGAGGTACCCACCTGGAACTCGAAGAAGAAGGTGTGCGGAAATTCCAGTTAAAACCCTCCCACCTTGCGCCCGAAAACTTGATTCGTTGGAGAAGGGGTAAGAAAAATAATTGTCCCCTCCTCGCCTCCTTGCTTGATCAAAACCGCGGAAATGGAGCCGTTTTCCTTCCCTCTCCGTGTCTCTCCGCCTGGATTCCCTACACCGCCTTCTTGGAAGGCCTGGATTCCCTACGCCGCCTTCTTGGAAGGAGAGAAAAAGTGGATTAGGGTTTTCCGCTCCCACTCAGAAAGACCTAACGCACGACCAAAGAGAAGTGGGAAAGAACCCAAAATCCCCAACTCAAGAATAAAATCGATCGGGTGTGGACCAGTGGTCCAATTTACCTCGAAAAGCGTGCCGATCGTCAACACGCCTTCTGATGCACCCGGAATAGCTAGCAACTTTCCAAAATTTATTCTGGGAGATCCCGGGGTCAGAATTCGAATCCGATCGCGCCACCGTTCTCCATTTCGCGAGCTCTAACACCTAAAAATACCCGCGAGCCCCGACGGTCTGCCCAGAAATTCTCGAATTTCAACCCCCCTAACAACTGAAAAGATTCAACTAGGACCGAAAACGGAAAGCCGGAGGGTCGAGGTACTACAAAATAAATAAAATAATCCAGTGACATAAAAAGATGAAAAGTCCGTTCGTAGAAGGATCCCGTCCGATCACCTCGAAAAGCGTGCCGGCCACTTAGCACGGATTCCGATGCACCACTCAAAGGCAAACGCTTTGACCCCCATTCCAGGAGATCCGTACATCGGAATCCGAAACCGCTCGCTTTGCTGTCCTCCATTTTTCGAGCTCCATCGCAGAAAAATACTCGCGGTCCAGGCCAGTCCATTGCAGAAAACACAGTGAAAAGTTTTCCCAACAATCCCGTCATAAAAAGGAGGTATACAAAGGCATTGGAACGACAAGACTCTACATCACTCACCAATAAAAAAAGTTTCGTCCTCGAAACTTAACCCTGGTCCGCAACGAATAAATCTGGGTAGCACACCCTCATCTTTGACTCCAGTTCCCAAGTTGCTTCACGTTCTTCCTGGTTTCTCCTCAGCACCTTCACATAGGGGATCGTCCGGTTGCGCAATCCTTTTTGTCCTCTCGTGTTAAGATCCGCACCGGTGTTCCGTCGAAGCTCAGGTCCTCTCTAGGCTCAAAAGTAGTGACCATCCACCACCCAAATCACGTACGCAGGCTCGGAGCACATTTTCGAGGGCCTGGTTCACTTGCTCGGACTGTCCGTCGGTCTGGGGGTTGCAACGCCGTGCTGAAGTGTGGTTTAGTCCCTAGGGCTCGTTGTAGACTTTGCCAACGGTTCGACACCAGCCGAGTGTCTCTAGTCCACATCGTAAGGATGGGTGAGAAAAGAGTCGACTTCGTCAGTCGATCCACTATGACTCAAACTGCCTCGTGCCCATGATGCGATGCAGACAAACCCGTGACGAATTCCATGCTGATTCGCTCCCATTTCCACTCTGGTACAGGTAGAGATTGTAGTTTTCCCCGCTGGCGCTGTTGTTCGAACTCTACTCGTTATCCATCAAAATAGCGAGCAGCTAACTGTGTTACATCCCCCTTTGGTTAGTTCACAAAATAAAAGAATTCTGCTCGAGGTCCTCATACATCTTCGTGTCACTTGGATGCGCCGCACAGGGAGCGCAGTGCGCCTCTGACAGTATCTCTTTCTTCAACTCTGGCAGCTCGGGCACGCAATTCCGCCCTCGAAACGTACTGTGTCGTTCGCACTCGCCGAAAAGTCACTCGCGTGGTCCGGGGGGTCTTGTCTCGAATAGGCTGTATCTGTGCGCCTGTCTTCTGACCTTCCAGGATTTCTCTAATAGGGTTGGCTCGACCATCAAGGACAAGAGTCGCGCGACCGTACCGATCCTGCTTAGTAATCGCGCTCATCGGTTCCTCCTCGATTTGACCCTTTCCGCTCCAGACATCCGCTACTACACTTGCTTTTCGGGGTGATACTAAATGGACAAGTCGAGTCCTTCAGCAACTCCAACCAACGCCTCCGCCGCAAAACAACTCTTCCTATGTGAACCAAACTTAAGGCTCAGGCGATCCGAAAACACATCACGATGAACTCCAAGAGATGGTATCTCCCGAGCTTTAGAACGATGACGACTACTGCCAGTCCCGAATCGTGTGTCGGGCAGTTCCGCTCACATTCCCTGTGATTCCCGTTGCTGACACAATGTGCCCCAAAAAGCTCACTTTGCGAAGTCAGAACTCACATTTCTTAGACTTAGCAAATAGCTTCTGGTCCCTGAGATTCCGAAGGGAAATCCGCAAGTGCTCCTCGCAGTTTGTTGAAGAGGTCATCGATCCTGGGCTTGTTCTTCATTGTAGCCTTGTTCATCTCCCTGTAGTCGATGTGCCGACGTAAGCTTCCGTCCTTCTTTCGCGCGAAGAGAACGGGTGCGCTCCCAAGGCGACACCCTCGGCATGATGAACTCCTTGTATAGAATGTCTCCTAGTTGCGCCTGGAGTTCCCTCAGTTCCGCGAAAGCCATTCAGTAAGGCGCCTAAGTGGTGGGTGGTGTGCTTGGTAGAAGCCCGAAGGGGAGGACAACCCCTCGCTCGGGGGTATCTGTCACGCCCCGGGGTCGAAACTACGACCCGGGCTCGCCAACAGATCCGCCATCTGTACGGAAACTGCCGTACAGACGAAGCGTCTAACCTGCAGAAAGAATCAACTACAGTATACAGATATCAGAGCGGAAAGTAAACTACTAAAAACTGAAAACCAAACACTGTACAACTGAAAATAATACAATATCCATCTCCCAAATACGATCGTATACAAAGTCCTCTGATACAAAACTCAAAAGGGAGGTATCTCCAATAAATACATCAGTGTACAGACTCTCGATACAAGAATATCCTCACTACAACAGTCTCTCAAACTGTAAAAATAAAATACAACTCTATACCTCACAACAATGTTCTCTCAACAGAGGTAAAAGTAGTAAACTAGTCTACTGAAGCTCTCCGCTGAAGAGGGGTACCGCTACACTCCAACGACGGGTAGGGAACTAGCTCACGACTCCCTCGCCTCGGCCAGAAGGATCAGCAACAGGAACACAGGAACAGAAGAAGAAGTCCCTGGGGAAAAGACACCACGACGGGTGTGAGAACTACTTCCCACAGTAGTTCTCAGTGGGTGCCGTCAACAAGTCCAACGGTCTGCCCACCAAGTCTACCAGAGGTAAAAGATAACAGGCAAAGAAATCTGAACAAGAAAAGCTGGAATCTACTCTACAGCTACCATGCCTCTATCTAGACACTCAAAAGTGGAACAGATGAAAGTAAATGAGACCACTCGCACCCAAGGTGCTCAATCGACCCAAACGAACTGACTGCCTCAAAGGTCCAGTCAAGCCTGCGCCTGTCGACTAGGAACGCACCTGCCCACTACCACACATCCACGTGAGGACGGGATTTACGTGGGGCGTCCTGTCCGACTAACTCATCCCTCGCGCAAAACTGCCTCAACAGGCCCATCGTTGCCTCCACTGCGGAAAACTGCCTCAACAGGCCAACCATCGTATCCACAGCGGCATCTCAGGGGCGCGACTCCAACTGAGGAAAACGGCGCGGCATAGAGTATCAAACGTTGGCAAAAGCAGGCTATAGACAAAACCACGCTCACTCTCAGAACGGTAGGACTCAAGATCCCCAAATATCTCGCATAACAGTCGGAGCACTCTCGACGACTCAGCTGATCGGCTAACACGAAACACGAGCCACTAGCCTCTCCAACAGCTCGCAGCACAAGCACACTGGCTGGAGGTACTCCACAGCCAGAAACGACCCACAACTCAGGCTAACAATATCGGTCGGACAACACTCAACGACCTGGGATCACCGTTAACCCCAACGGTTCCCAACAACACTGACCGGAAGATACTCGACGGCCCGGGACTACTGCCTGCTCAACGGCTCCCTCCCACGACAGCGCAAAAGGGATACAAGACCTCCCGGGACTACCGTTTATCCAAACGGCTCCCGGCACAGATAAGCAACCCACTACAACTACCAGACTCCACTCTGCTCCCAAGCACGAGTGTAAAAGCATCTCACACTACAAGAAAGTCCCGACCTCTCGGCCCACTACCCGGGCGAGGAAAACACTATGTCCAGGAATAGAAAAATAGTGTGGGTGTCTAAACAATAAAATAACCCTAGCCCAAGTGAGGGTTTTCTACTAGTCTGGTTACACATAAAACATATGACGGGGGTGCTAGGTCAAGTTCCAAGATAACTACATTAACAGATAATAAAAGGAATAACAGTTCCTGCAATCTAGCATGCTACACAATGAAATAAACTATCATGCATAGTCCTACAACAGTAGAAATACTGTACAGTCCATAAAACTTGGAGATAAGGCCACCCACCTCAATAAACCACCAATTGCTCGTAGACACTTGCAATTGGCCTCCACGCAATTCGCACGCAAAACGATGTCCGCTACCGGAGTCCGCACGCAAAACGGAGCACGGTACCGGAATTCGCATGCCAAACGGAGTCCGCACGCAAAACGGTGCACGGTGCCAGAATTCGCACGCAAAATAGAGTCCGCACGCAAAACGATGCACGGTGCCAGGATCCGCACGCAAAACGGAGTCCGCATGCAAAACAATGCACGGTGCCGGAGTCCGCACGCAAAACGGTGCACGGTGCCAGGATCCGCACGCAAAACGGAGTCCGCATGCAAAACAGTGCACGGTGCCGGAGTTCGCACGCAAAACGGTGCACGGTGCCAGAATCCGCACGCAAAACGGAGTCCGCACGCAAAACGGTGCACGGTGCCGGAGTTCGCACGCAAAACGGTGCACGGTGCCCAACACAGAAAAGAGCAAGAGGGTCAATTACAGTCTAAAAGAACGCTCCAAAAACTGTACAAAAATACAGAAAAACCAACACACGGGACCTACCCGTTTGCGCCGCCGTCGCCGAAACGCTCCGCCGGGCGACCTCGCACGCAAAACGAGGTCCACGACGCGCCGCCGCACCTCACGCAACCTCCTCCCTCACTCCCTCTCGCTCTCGGGTGCAGAAGAAAGAAAGAAAGGGAGAAAATGGCGGTGCGGGGAGGAAGAAGAAGAAGAAAAGAAGGAGAGAAAGAGGAGGTGGTCCACGGTGCCGGTCCACGGGCCTGGTCCACGGCGCCAACCAATCCGGAAGCCCCAACGCCGGTTCACAGGGCTGGGCGCGTGCGCCGGGTCCACCACGCGCCCAGCGCGCCACGTGGCGCGCGGTAACGCGCCCGCCACACGGGCGCGTTACACCGCGCCTGCGCCAGGCGCGGGACACGCGCCCGCCACACCGGGCGCGCGTGCCCCCGCGCCCGCGCGGGTGCGAGTGGGAGCCCGCCACGTGGCGGGCTCCGCGCGTTCCGCGCCGAAGCGCTGTTCCCAGTGCGCGCCAGCGCGCCTGTTGCGCGCCTCGGGGAGCGTGCCGCCGCGCCTCGCCTCGGAATTTGTGCCGCGTTGCCTCGAAAAATGCGCACTTCTACCGGACTCCAAAACCAATAAGAAAATAGTCCATTCTTAGCGATTTCGCACGCTGAATCCAAAAACGATATCCGTTTCTCCAAATTCTCAACCGAAAATTTGCCGAATGCCCACTCGATCCAATTTTCGCACCGGGTCCATTTTTAAAGTCCGATTTGTCAAATTCCAACTCTAAAAATTTCCGAAGGCGACCGGAGAGGTAAACTTTTATCCAAACTTCGCCCGGAGTCCAATTTTGACATCTGAATCGCGCGAAACCACTTCTAAACACCCGACGGGTCTGCCAAATTCCCACGGGGTCTCCTTTTAAGCCCGAAGTCCAACACTTGTGTCCAAATTGCGCGCAAACACCACCGACACATCACGCAGGCCTCCAGTGATGCAACTAAATCCCAAATTGCATCACAAATCCATTTCCTGGGTCCGACACGCGCACAAACACCCCCAACGGCCACTAAAAGCTGCCCAACAACCAGCAACTCCTACGCGGGGGATTCCGGGACCTCACAGTATCCCCGGCAGTTCAGTCGGGAAGACGTTGGAAGTAATCCTTAACACCGGGGTGTCTCAGAGCGATGCAGAGGGTCGGGTCGCTAGGCCCACAGAAACCAGGTAGCTACACTCCCGCCTGATGCCTCGTAAACCAAACCATGCCCGGCACCACGTCGCATTCCTGTTTCCCGACTTGGAGTTCCCCGTAACGACGCCACCGGTCCGAAGACCACCTCTGTCACGCCCCAGGGTCGAAACTGCGACCCGGGCTCGCCAACAGATCCGCCACCTATGCTAAAACCCGCATAGGCGAAGCGGCTAACCTGCAAAAGATAGTACTATAGCTACACAAATATCAGAGCGGAAATGAAATGCTGTAAAATAAAATCCAATCACTGAACAGTATGAAATAAAGTACAATATCCATCTCCTCAAATACAGATAATCATCATAGAATGTCCTCAGTACAGCATCTCTCAACTATAAAAGGAGCTAAACTAAAACTATAGTACATCAGTCTCAACATCAGTCTCTCCAAATACAAAAGATCTCCCTCCAAATAAAACAGTAAAACCAGCCAACCGCTACCAGGAATCTCCAACCAGGGGATACAACTACACTCCTCGGGTGGTAAAGATCTAGCTCGTGACTCCCTCGCCTCGAACAACGATCGAAGATCAGCAACTCCCGAAGAGGACACTGCAAAACAGGGGGGAGAAAAAGGGGAAACAACAACAATGGGGGTGAGAACCACTAGTAAACCAGTAGCCTCCCCCTGTGGGTAAAGCCTCAAGCTCTGGCGTACCCACTAAGTCTACTAGAGGCAAGAAAAGGGCAAGTGGTAAAACCATAAACAGAACTACTGAATAAAAGGGGAAACCACAACAAGTATGCCTCTAAATGCAATACCGAAGGAAATGACGGTATGAATGCATCAGAAAACAGTATCTGACCAACTAGACCCAATCTAGTGCCACCAGTAAAACTGGTACTGCCTGCCCTGCTGTCGAACTCAAGAACTCAGTATCTCCACTGTCCAAATGACCGGAACCCAACACGGTCTAAAGCCTACTCCGGAGTGGCACTCGAGGGGAGCGACCCACACGAGTAAAGTATCACTATATCAAGCATCTCTGTAACCACTGTCTCATAATAGCAGGACTGGATCATGACTATGATCAAAGTGGGAAACTCCGTCCACTAATGAAACCTCAATCCCCAATCAAATGCAATAGTACTCAAAAGTGGGAAACACCATCCACTAGGGAAAACTGATACCTAATCTGATGCAATAGTAAACATCCGGTCAACCGCCCAAAGTCCGCGGTCACCGCAATAACCCACAACCCGCAATTGGGTAAAATAATCAAGATCCGGTCAACCGCCTACTGTCCGCGGTTGCCGCAATAACCCACAATCCAACATCAAGTACACCCTGTCACTGACCCTCAGGTCCCGGCTACACTATCCCATACCTCTGCTCAAACTCGAGCAACATGACTCAAAAGTCTAAATAAGAAGGAGAAAGAAAGCAATCATGGTTTCTCCTAAGTCAAATCCCAATATGATAGTGTAGCAATAAAATAGTGGCCTATCTAGATGTCCAAATAAGCATGCAAAAGTCCTCATACAATGGAGGAGAGAAAGAAAGTCAAGTAACAGTTTTACATGTGTATCGATTAATAATATCCACACAGATAAAACAGTCATGCCAAAATCATCAGTCAACTACACATGTATATGATCCCTGATCCATAATAAATCCCAAGGTGGAACTCGCAAATAGATAAGTCATCATGTCCCGATAATTAGTCCATTTAACCAATTTCCGTAGAATTTATGTGCTGATACGGCATGTTAACTATCGCTATTAAATTATTCCACTGATCATGTTCCAACAGCAATATTATCCCCATAATAACCCCAACATGCTATATCCACGAAATTAATCTCAGATGATAGGCTCACATTTATATCAGTCAAACATGCATCGCAATCAATCAATATGTTCAATAGTGGGCTTCTCTAATAAACTTAGTGAGCAAGTCAGAAGTAGAGTATGCAACAACCACCCACCTGAAGCGCTAACTGTCCGAGTCCGTGCAGCTGAAAATACCCAAAACTCCAATCCCTTGCTCCAACAAGGTCAGCACACCCGCAACACTCCTGGCACAACACCAAGTCCACTAAAAACAATTAGGCTCCCAAATAATGCGCTTACAAATACATACAACAACAGTCCCAGAACTGTTAAATTATCACCTGCAGAAAGTGCCCAGAAAATTCCCAAAAAAATATCACTGCGATCCTCGCGTCGATAGCTTTCCAACGGTACCTTGCACGCCCAAATCAGAGTTCGGTAAGCCAAGTTATAAATTCGTCAAGGTGGTAATCCAATCAATAAACTGTGAAGAAAAACTGTACACAGTACACTGAGAAAACAGTGATTATCACCTCGAAATAAATCTCTGAAAAATCCAAGAAAAATACGAGCGCGTTCCTTGCGATCCGTAGATGAAAAAGTTGTATAAGCTCGTCTCCGTCTGACGCTCGTGCGCGAAGATATGGCCGAAATACTCTGCTGCTGTCAAGGAAATCCACACAGCAAAAAGGGGTCACTGTTTGCCTCGGGATCCGTGCCAAAACCTCGAAACGGAAGAGCGCAATCAAAATGAAAGTTGAAGCCCTACCTGTAAGGAGTCAGCAGGCGCAAGAATCACTGAAAAAGGACCTCGGGGTAGCCCAGGGGAGCTAAAACATCACTGCTGCGCTGAAGAAGGAAACAGGAAATGCAACGTCGCGCCGCGCCGTAAAATGGAGAACCTCGGGATGCGTGCTCCAAAAATCCTAGTACTTGGTAGGAAGATCAAGGATCAAGAGGTGAACAAATCTGCTTAGGGTGGCTCGGGCAGAAGAAGCTCGAAAATGGGAGAAAAACTCGAAAAGAAGGGGCTCGGGTTGGTATTTATAGGCTGAGGGAAACAATTGGGAAAATTCCCAATTGGTCCCAACTTCCGGGCGCCCGAATCTTTCGGGCCCCGATTTCGGGCGCGCACAGTAACCCGGCCCACACAGCCCACGCCCGCACACCCGATCCGGTCGGACCGCGCACCCGTCCGACCCGCTCAACGCACCGACACGTGTCCCCCAACACGAAACAGCGGATCCAGCCAATCCCTACGCGCCGCGTGGCTCCCCACTGGTCAACGGGCAGTTGGCGCTGGCCAATAGGCGTCCGCCACGTGGCGCACGCGTGCGCCACGTCGGCGCCGTGGCTGCCACGCCCGCCGGCACCGCCGCCTGCCGCCTGCCACCTGCACGCCTGCCCCGCCGCCTGCCGCCCGTACGCGCACAGTAGCTCGCCCAATCCTCGCACGCCACGTGTCCAGGCTACACACTCGCTGCACCCGGTGCACGACATCCCCAAACACCGGACCAATGATAGCATGCCACATGTCTTCACTGTTCCACCGTGCACCCCGATGATTTCCGTAGACCGCGACCTGTGAACCATCCAATGGTAAGCCGCCACGTGGCACCCCGCTCCGGTGCACGCCTGCCGCGTGGACCGCGCACCCATGCGCCCTGCCCGCGCGCCCTGCGCCCTGCCCGCCGCCGCTCTCCGCCTGCCCGAGGCCGCGCCGCCGCTCTCCGCCGCTGCCCGCCGCCGCCGCCGCCGCCGGCGATCGCCGGAATCACTGTTCCGGCGGTGAACAGTAACCGGAGCCCAAAAAGTCAAGTAGGTAGTCCATTTTGACCGTTTTCGCGCGCTGAATCCGAATTTGACGTCCATTTTGTGAAATTCCAACTCTAAAATTTGCCGGAGGCTCCCGGAAGTGTATTCTTAGCCCGAATTTCGCGCGGAGCCCCATTTTAATATCCGATTCGCGCGAAACCACCTCTAAACCCTCCATGGGGTCCTCCGATCACCCACGTGATCCAAATAAGCCCGAAGTCCAACACTTGAGCCAAATTATGCCCCAAACACCTCCAACACACCATGTAAGCCTCCAATAGCCACCCCAACGCACTGCAGCAGCTCTGCGGAGATCCGGGTCATCACATCCTCCCCCACTAAAAGAAAGTTTCGTCCTCGAAACTAAAGTCGTTCCTCAACACGGAAACTCAACCAAATAAAAGGGGGGTAAATAACCAATCATCCACCACTCAAGCTCCCAAGGCTGACAAATATCTCCTCCAGAGACGCGATGCGGTCCTCGGGTCTCTAACTAGAACAAAATAAAGGCGGGCACTCCAGAAAAACCGTACCAACTCAACCAAGTACAGCTGGGCTAACCGCTCGGGCTACCAAGTAATCTGCATCGGTACAAGCCCCCGCTCCTCCCAGGGCCCCAGATAATCCAACCACAAGTCCATCAGCACACCAGCTCGATCCGAATACCTCTGTACTCCCCAGGTATCCAATATAAGTCTTCCAACTGATCACATAGACTCTGATCTCTAATCCAAAACCATCAGGGTGTAGCAACACCTCCGCAACACTCGGGCATCAGCACACAACGATAAGCAGTCGAAAGCACCAGATCGTAAATCAATCTTCGAGAAGATCCAGTACCCTTACAGCCGGTAAATCTAATCTTCCAGGCTCGAAAAAGGGTACCTACTCCAAATATCCGCCACCACATGGCCCTATTGGGTGAATTTGGATGCTTTCCACAAATCCAACTGTAACTTCATAGCTACTAAAGGAGGCATCACTGTATCTCACAAATCCATCTCCCAACACTAGCGATGCTGAAATCAGGGCTGGTATCAATCTCATCACCAATTCGTCAAGCTCTGCTGGCACTATCCGGCTCACAAACTTCTTACCTCAATAAACTGCCGGTCTCAGCCATTCTCGCATAGCATCCATTTTGGCCGAATTTCCACCATCGCCTCTTATGGCTAGACTAAGTGATCCAAAAAGATATGCTCTCGAAGCTAAAACTTGCACCACAACAACTTGGCATACAGCTTCATTTTCACAGACCTTGCCACACCATCTACAAGTGCTCCACCGACTCTAAACCATACAGAGATGGGGTAAAAAAATCAAAATATCCCAGAAGAATACCCCCAATAATTCTTCCCAAGTGCAGCTGGAACACACAATTCCTCAAATCCTAAGACGATAGGGCCATAGTCATTCCATTTGTCCTCACTGCACTCATAATGCCCCTACCGGGTCCTGAACACCATCTTGGCGGGATACACCACTGTATGATCCCAAAAGATACCTACATCCTAAGCAGACCACTGTCGGGGTATAACGCCATCAAAAGGTCCTAAATAATATCCAGACCTGCCTGCGGTCACCCCACACAAGGACCCTCACTGTCCTGTGCCAACGACGTGGCACTAGATCGAACAGACCCTCGATCCATCAGATCCTGCGACTGCGCCATCAGCTCTCTCAGCTCTACAGGTGATATCTAATGAGGTGCTATCGGGGTTGGCGTGGTTCCCTGAACCACGTCAATCGCAATCTCAATCTCCCTAACCGGCGGCATCATTATCAGCTCCGGTGGAATCACATCCGGGATCTCACGATAACGGGGATATCCTCGCGTCCCGGTGCCGCCGTAGACACCTCGCGCATAGTCGCTACAACCTGTGCGCTCTGACTGTCTCAATGAACAAGTCTCTAATGTCTGCTTGCAGAAGATCATAACTTTCTCTCTCCGCAGTCATACACCATGTGGCACTGTGCCAACCAATCCCACGCACTGGGTCAAACACTGACCAGGTACAACTACCAATAAGTCTGGCGATACCACTCGAGGTCTCAACTGCACTGGACATGACCCACAAGCCCCCTCCACATGCACCATCCCAACAGGAACCTGTACCTCTAGTGCATGTGGTAACAAATCTGCCTCTAGTCCATGCAGGAATGCAACATGCTCTAACTTCGACTGCTGTGATGAAATCACACCTGCGACGACCCGATCCACTGCCTAGGCACCCTCTACCCAGGCAGCACAGTCTCATCCGCTTGACGCAAGTGGTCGTCGCTCAGTCTGCCTGAAAATCAAGACTATCCACAAAGAGCACGATCTCTGCCTTTGCTCACACTGAGGCGACAAATAAGGCCCTCCGCAGACAACCAATCCACGCTTCCGCTGCGCTACTCTGATAAAGATGCTGATGTTGCCATCGGGGTCCACCCGACCCCTAACATCTCAGAAAATCCATTATGGCAACCGTCATATGACAAAACACAATTGATTCATGCAATCCCTCATTCAATTATCCTTACTTAGCTCACCTCTCAAGCACATCTATTGTACCCCAAACACGAATGTTATCAATCACAAAGGGTAACCTTCCTTTGGGTAAGCTTTACATAATCCGTCCACAAGGATGTCCACCATCTAGGAAAAGAAAATGAAAGTGCCTCTGCCAGCCGATCTGTCCTCCAACACTTAGCGTCAGGCGCCTCTATCCAGAACTCGCCTCTGGCGGCAGATCTCTATCCAAAGGAACTGCAACAGTACGCTCCATACATAATGCCTACACCATTGAGGCATGCAAAATCCAAAATCCAAAACAGAGGGATCAGATAAACTAAAAGGGTATCCTGGCACAATCCACTCCCAGTCGCGCACATCCTATGCGCTTCGTCCCTCGAAACCTGGGGCGCACAGTTCAACAACTGCATAAACTCTCTAGCACAGGGAGACTCTTAATTGATCACTCCATCACCACCAACCACGATTCTGCCTCCAAAGGATCCAACTCAAATCCATAAATCGGGGTGGTTCATCTGCCAAAACTGGCTCCATCCATCAATGATGTCCCACAACCTATCCACTATCAGCAATCCACGCCGCCTCAGTGCTGCAACACAAAACATTAGCACGGAGGGGGCCACTTGCGCCAACGGCGCCTCAAAATCACTACCGCTGAGGATACTGTAACCAGGTGGTCTCAGGAGGAAAAACACTGTCGGACTGCCCACTGCTCCGACAACTGTGTCACCTAGACCAGCGGCTCACTCTGCCGCTGATATACCTCAAATAATCCTACCATCGGGGCCTGAAGCTCTCTAACCTCAATCCGGATATCCGGCCCCAACACAATCCGCTCGAGCTCCACCGCTGCGACGAGTGCACACCAATCCGCACAACGCGTCGGGGAGACACCGCTCACCACGACCAACAGCACCACAGCACAAAACAAAACTCGACCCAATCCGGCGAGAGTCTAGAGCATGTCAACCGTTCCGCCGCATTATGTTGTCTGCAGCCAACATAATTGCTTAGGAGAATAAACATGCCAATCACCCATCCCATCACTCGGGAGAGGTATAAAACTCAATCAGGACTCTCGCTAAAATCACGACTCTCTCGAAGTCATCCTAGGGTCCAGCCATAAGCCTAGGGTTTCTACAGTCCCAACTGACCTATCCCTAAGCTCTGATACCAACTAATCTGTCACGCCCCGGGGTCGAAACTGCGACCCGGGCTCGCCAACAGATCCGCCACCTATGCTAAAACCCGCAGAGGCGAAGCGTCTAACCTGCAAAAGATAGTACTATAGCTACACAAATATCAGAGCGGAAATGAAATGCTGTAAAATAAAATCCAATCACTGAACAGTATGAAATAAAGTACAATATCCATCTCCTCAAATACAGATAATCATCATACAATGTCCTCAGTACAGCATCTCTCAACTATGAAAGGAGCTAAACTAAAACTATAGTACATCAGTCTCAACATCAGTCTCTCCAAATACAAAAGATCTCCCTCCAAATAAAACAGTAAAACTAGCCAACCGCTACCAGGAATCTCTAACCAAGGGATACAGCTACACTCCTCGGGTGGTAAAGATCTAGCTCGTGACTCCCTCGCCTCGAACAACGATCGAAGATCAGCAACTCCCGAAGAGGACACTGCAAAACAGGGGGGAGAAAAAGGGGAAACAACAACAATGGGGGTGAGAACCACTAGTAAACCAGTAGCCTCCCCCTGTGGGTAAAGCCTCAAGCTCTGGCGTACCCACTAAGTCTACTAGAGGCAAGAAAAGGGCAAGTGGTAAAACCGTAAACAGAACTACTGAATAAAAGGGGAAACCACAACAAGTATGCCTCTAAATGCAATACCAAAGGAAATGACGGTATGAATGCATCAGAAAACAGTATCTGACCAACTAGACCCAATCTAGTGCCACCAGTAAAACTGGTACTGCCTGCCCTGCTGTCGAACTCAAGAACTCAGTATCTCCACTGTCCAAATGACCGGAACCCAACACGGTCTAAAGCCTACTCCGGAGTGGCACTCGAGGGGAGCGACCCACACGAGTAAAGTATCACTGTATCAAGCATCTCTGTAACCACTGTCTCATAATAGCAGGACTGGATCATGACTATGATCAAAGTGGGAAACTCCGTCCACTAATGAAACCTCAATCCCCAATCAAATGCAATAGTACTCAAAAGTGGGAAACACCATCCACTAGGGAAAACTGATACCCAATCTGATGCAATAGTAAACATCCGGTCAACCGCCCAAAGTCCGCGGTCACCGCAATAACCCACAACCCGCAATTGGGTAAAATAATCAAGATCCGGTCAACCGCCTACTGTCCGCGGTTGCCGCAATAACCCACAATCCAACATCAAGTACACCCTGTCACTGACCCTCAGGTCCCGGCTACACTATCCCATACCTCTGCTCAAACTCGAGCAACATGACTCAAAAGTCTAAATAAGAAGGAGAAAGAAAGAAATCATGGTTTCTCCTAAGTCAAATCCCAATATGATAGTGTAGCAATAAAATAGTGGCCTATCTAGATGTCCAAATAAGCATGCAAAAGTCCTCATACAATGGGGGAGAGAAAGAAAGTCAAGTAACAGTTTTACATGTGTATCGATTAATAATATCCACACAGATAAAACAGTCATGCCAAAATCATCAGTCAACTACACATGTATATGATCCCTGATCCATAATAAATTCCAAGGTGGAACCCGCACATAGATAAGTCATCATGTCCCGATAATTAGTCCATTTAACCAATTTCCGTAGAATTTATGTGCTGATACGGCATGTTAACTATCGCTATTAAATTATTCCACTGATCATGTTCCAACAGCAATATTATCCCCATAATAACCCCAACATGCTATATCCACGAAATTAATCTCAGAAGATAGGCTCACATTTATATCAGTCAAACATGCATCGCAATCAATCAATATGTTCAATAGTGGGCTTCTCTAATAAACTTAGTGAGCAAGTCAGAAGTAGAGGTATGCAACAACCACCCACCTGAAGCGCTAACTGTCCGAGTCCGTACAGCTGAAAATACCCAAAACTCTAATCCCTTGCTCCAACAAGGTCAGCACACCCGCAACACTCCTGGCACAACACCAAGTCCACTAAAAACACTTAGGCTCCCAAATAATGCGCTTACAAATACATACAACAACAGTCCCAGAACTGTTAAATTATCACCTACAGAAAGTGCCCAAAAAATTCCCAGAAAAATATCACGGCGATCCTCGCGTCGATAGCTTCGCAACGGTACCTTGCACGCCCAAATCAGAGTTCGGTAAGCCAAGTTATAAATTCGTCAAGGTGGTAATCCAATCAACAAACTGTGAAGAAAAACTGTACACAGTACACTGAGAAAACAGTGATTATCACCTCGAAATAAATCTCTGAAAAATCCAAGAAAAATACGAGCGCGTTCCTTGCGATCCGTAGATGAAAAAGTTGTATAAGCTCGTCTCCGTCTGACGCTCGTGCGCGAAGATATGGCCGAAATACTCTGCTGCTGTCAAGGAAATCCACACAGCAAAAAGGGGTCACTGTTTGCCTCGGGATCCGTGCCAAAACCTCGAAACGGAAGAGCACGATCAAAATGAAAGTTGAAGCCCTACCTGTAAGGAGTCAGCCGGCGCAAGAATCACTGAAAAAGGACCTCGGGGTAGCCCAGGGGAGCAAAAACATCACTGCTGCGCTGAAGAAGGAAACAGGAAATGCAACGTCGCGCCGCGCCGTAAAATGGAGAACCTCGGGATGCGTGCTCCAAAAATCCTAGTACTTGGCAGGAAGATCAAGGATCAAGAGGTGAACAAATCTCCTTAAGGTGGCTCGGGCAGAAGAAGCTCGAAAATGGGAGAAAAACTCGAAAAGAAGGGGCTCGGGTTGGTATTTATAGGCTGAGGGAAACAATTGGGAAAAATCCCAATTGGTCCCAACTTCCGGGAGCCCGAATCTTTCGGGCCCCGATTTCGGGCGCGCACAGTAACCCGGCCCACACAGCCCACGCCCGCACACCCGATCCGGTCGGACCGCGCACCCGTCCGACCCGCTCCACGCACCGACACGTGTCCCCCAACACGAAACAGCGGATCCAGCCAATCCCCACGCGCCGCGTGGCTCCCCACTGGTCAACGGGCAGTTGGCGCTGGCCAATACGCGTCCGCCACGTGGCGCACGCGTGCGCCACGTCGGCGCCGTGGCCGCCACGCCCGCCGGCACCGCCGCCTGCCGCCTGCCACCTGCACGCCTGCCCCGCCGCCTGCCGCCCGTACGCGCACAGTAGCTCGCCCAATCCTCGCACGCCACGTGTCCAGGCTACACACTCGCTGCACCCGGTGCACGACATCCCCAAACACCGGACCAATGATAGCATGCCACGTGTCTTCACTGTTCCACCGTGCACCCCGATGATTTCCGTAGACCGCGACCTGTGAACCATCCAATGGTAAGCCGCCACGTGGCTCCCCGCTCCGGTGCACGCCTGCCGCGTGGACCGTGCACCCATGCGCCCTGCCCGCGCGCCCTGCGCCCTGCCCGCCGCCGCTCTCCGCCTGCCCGAGGCCGCGCCGCCGCTCTCCGCCGCTGCCCGCCGCCGCCGCCGCCGCCGGCGATCGCCGGAATCACTGTTCCGGCGGTGAACAGTAACCGGAGCCCAAAAAGTCAAGTAGGTAGTCCATTTTGACCGTTTTCGCGCGCTGAATCCGAATTTGACGTCCATTTTGCGAAATTCCAACTCTAAAATTTGCCGGAGGCTCCCGAAAGTGTATTCTTAGCCCGAATTTCGCGCGGAGCCCCATTTTAATATCCGATTCGCGCGAAACCACCTCTAAACCCTCCATGGGGTCCTCCGATCACCCACGTGATCCAAATAAGCCCGAAGTCCAACACTTGAGCCAAATTATGCCCCAAACACCTCCAACACACCATGTAAGCCTCCAATAGCCACCCCAACGCACTGCAGCAGCTCTGCGGAGATCCGGGTCATCACAACCTCTGCCGGCGCTGAGCAGTCAGCAACAAACGTCTCGCGATGCGTCGAGGTACCCCAGTCATACCGCCCAACCCGCACCGAGGAGCCCCTACAAGTCCCACACGACTAACCCGACAACATGGGAAAGACCATGCTAACACCCTCACGAGGCTCCAAGAGGTGCCAGCCAAACGGCTGGGTTACTAACTACCAGAAATCTCCCCTGAGAGCATCGAACTCACCCGTCACCAACACGGACCGCGCCCACCCGTCACCAACACGGTCCACCTCCACCCGTCACCAACACGAGTCACACGCTCGGAGCATATCCACCGTCCCGGATTACCCGCTCCGACGGTCCGTCCGACCGGGCGACGGTCAATACTAAAGTTAGGGTTCAGCTCTAAGGCCTACCACACAGAAAGGGCTGCGTACCAGGCATCCTAGCCGAAAGTGACCAGTGCCAAAGCTCCAAGCAGCCGACAAATCCCCATGACCTACACCTGCCTCACATGATCTACGACCCGAAATGCTCGTAACTAGGCCTCATGATTATGCCTTGGTCACGGGAAGCTGACGACAAAACTCACAAGGTCGGGTCCTACCTCCGTCCTGGCACCGACGGGGTGCGACACTCTGATAAACCACTAGCGCTCGGTCCCAACCCGTTGCCCCTCCAAGCACCGGGCATCGAATCGAGCGGTAAAACTCCAAACCAAACAGCGACACCCCCACTAGGGAACTTCTAAGCTCAAAGCCCACTAAAACAGCGGCCTCCAGGTACAATCGACTATCCATCCGAAACTGTCACGCCCCGGGGGTTTAAACGCGCGGAAGCGGAAGGGTAGCCACCGATGCTCCTAAGTTTACATACATTTTTTTTTTGAAACCGATCTCCCCCGGCTCGTGCCCAGACCCGCCGCATAAACAAATTCACTCTGCAAACAGGCAGAGTCTCCTTTGTATATGCACGACGTCCTGACTACAAAGTCCATAATATCATACCTTTAACCACACTAATTCAATCATCAAATACATACAACCATTTCCATAAGTAGTAAAGAGGCCGACTATTTTTGAAAGGATAAAACCGCAGGGTTTTGAAAGCGGTGCCCACACGACACCCTAGTTTTACAAAGCCATTTCGAAATCCATAAATCCACAGGGTTTTGAAAACGGTGCCCACACGACACCCAGATTTTACAAAACTATTTCGAAATCCATAAATCCACAGGGTTTTGAAAACGGTGCCCACTCGACACCAGTATTTTTCAAATCCTTTTCGCAATGTTTTCTTTCCTTTTCTTTTAGTTTGAAAACGGCCAATTATCCGATAATAATTAAACATGCATCCGCAGAGTACTGTAATAAATCCAACATCCAAGTCAACCTCACAAAAGTATCACACCCACATAGCTATTAACAGATAATGAAATGAGCAAAAGAAGAACTAACCACAGTCTGCAGCCTCGAAGGGCCGATAGACCTCTCATCGCGGCCTCACCGTCGCCCTAGCTCTCACCCCTGACTGAACCTGTCACAGAGTGGGCAGTCAGCGACACAAGATACAGAGTATGAAAAGCATGAAGGCTATAACTAAAGCAAACTGTAAGAATAATCAGAGCAACCGTCCTCACCACTGTGCAATCGACAGTAAAATGCAATAAGGGCTAAAAGTAAGGCAAACCACAGTAAAACCCTCCCCCTGTACAATCCAAACCCGGGCACCTGCCCCGGCAACCACACCGAGCACCTATATCGGTTAGTCGTACCGAGCACCTGCCCCGGCACGACCTCGAGCACCCTCCTCGGCACCTGCTCACACCCCACACCCATGGGGGCCCCCATTACGTCACCCACACGTGGGGTACACGGGTCAACGTGTTGGGTTATGATAGAATATGGATCTAAATAGGGGAAAAAACACCTAGTGGGGGGGTGAATAGGTGTAAACCATAAACACTCAAAAATCGTTGCGCAATAAAACCCAATGCGGAAATGAAAAAATAACACGCACGATTTTTACGTGGAAAAACTCCAAACCGGAGTAAAAACCCACGGGACCGATAACACGGCGAAATCCACTAGAATTAACACACATACAAGGTGATATACCGTACTCACAGACGACTCAACCTTTTTCATACGCTCCTAGTAGATCTTCTCCGCTTGCTCCGCAACGCTCCTCGAATCCACGAATAGCGTCCAACGCCGAACCCACGGCGTCCAACGTCGAATCCACGACGTCCAACCGAATCCACGGTCTTCACCCAGTAGCACGTATCGAATCCACGAACGTACCTCGCTCCGAATCCACGAGAGCGGTTGCACCTTGAATCCACACGGCCATGCGAGTCCACGCGCCGATTTTGAGAAAATCGTTGTTTTTGGGTGGTGATAATCCGCCGAATACTTAGATTAGAAATAGATCGAAAATACCATCTAAGTATTCATTAATTTGATTCTACTCAAAATCTGAGTTTGAAACCCTAGAATCAAATCAATCAATATAGATGAAGAAATATAAAATTAAATCTATTGATTTCCTTTCTTCTCTATAGGTGGATTTTTCTTTTTATGACCGTATTTGGATTACCCTAAAAAAATGAATCGTAGGGTCTATTTATAGGTTAGAAACTGTTGGAAGAGGATAGGAATCAAAAACTAACCTTTTCTGGAATTTTACAGGACGACGGTCCGGACTGGAATTATGGCGGTCCGGACTGTCGTAACGAAACAGACTATTTCCAGAAAAACAAACGTTCGGGGTCCGAACTGAAGTGCCTGATCCGGACTGTTCATACATTTCAGCAAAAACCCATGTTCGGGGTCCGGATCAGAATTGGCTTGGATCCGGACTGGATTTGCGCATGAACAAACACCGTTCGGGGTCCGGACTGCCGTGCCTGATCCGGATCCTGAACATGTCCCATGTCCAGTTTTTGATTTTTATGCAATTAAAAATTCATCCAAGTGTTTCTACACTATAAGAAGTATTCGAATCACCAAAAATATTTAGTTAAACATACCTGATCCTTTTGAATTCTTCTTTTTTTTGAGATTGAGGCATATGATCCAAACTTCTTCATCTTCAATCTTCAAGACTTAAATAATTTCATGAAATACGCCAACACAAATTCCTTAACAATCTCCCCATTTGGCGGTTTCGTGACAAAACACAAATCCACTCAAGAAAATTCAAAAAAGATATTTTTTTTGCTATCACCATACAACAAAAATTTACAATGGAGAACCAACATAGAATAAGATACATGAGATAAACTCCTAGAACATACTCTAGACTTAGACATCTGTAATCTCTGCAAAAGAAAACATTCTTGACAAAAGAGATCGTTAGATACCTCAAGAATTTTTGCATATAAAACCAAACACAGAGATAGAGTTTATACTGTCACGCCCCGAGTCCAAAAACTAGTGTATAAATTTTTTTTTTTTTTTAAATCAGAGTTGCAAAAACAACCAGGGCAATGACAGACCGCCACATATATAGAAGAGTCCCAATCCCCAATGGAATTGAGCCTTTTCTATATATGCACGGCTAGCTTGGCAACAATCATCAGAGTACTAACTACGTACAACTACAAGCAAAAGTTATAATTAACTTTACAATTATTTACATCTGAATTACAACTCTTTCCTTTAACATCAAATAATACATGAACTTTCGGCTGTCCAGGGTCAACATCTAACACGGAATCGCACCAACACATCCCGACATCTCAACACCCGCTCGACCTGAAAAACAGTCACCCGAGGGTGTGAGACACACCGGAGTGTATCCCAGTGGGCACGACGAGCCGAGAAATAGCAGATCGTACCTACTGGTATACAATGCTAGAGGATAGTAATAGATCAGGGGTTAGGGTAAAGCAGATATATAACTGGTGCTCTAAAGAAGGCAAAACTCATAATCTGGGTACAAGCATAGGAGATAATTTTAGCAGAATTTAAAACATGTATCAGGATAATCAACACATCAAGGAGTTAGGACAATCAGCAAGATAATAATGAAACTATAATCAGAGGCATCACATAGAATCATATAAAGGTAGAAAACTAGAAGCCAGATCAAAGAATCAAAGAATCACGTTAAAGCAACTTAACAACACATGCATCAAATAGATGAAAACGCAAAGTGTTACGGAATTTGAGTTGGCGTAGTTTCGTGAAAGTCTCAAGTCTTGAAGATTGAAGGTGAAGAAAGTTGGATCATTTAACTCAATCTCAAGAAAGAAGAATTCAAAAGGATCAGGTATGTTTTACTAAAGATTTTGTGTGATCCGAATACTTCTTGTAGTGTAGAAACACTTGGAAGAATCTTTCATTGCATAAAAATCAAAAACTGGACTTGGGACATGTTCAGGATCCGGATCAGGTTGTTCGATCCGGATCCCGAAGGTGGTTCGTTCATACACCAGTTCAATCCGGATCGTAGCCTCTTGATCCGGATCCCGAACACTTAGTTTACCATCTTCCTTGAACGATCTGGATCAGGCTTCGCAATCCGGATCCCGAACGTTGATGTTTGGTGAACTGTATGAACGATCCGGATCAAGCACTTCGATCCGGATCCCGAACCTTCGTTTTTCTGGAACTGGCTGACTCGTTACGACGATCCGGATCACAGCTAGTCCGATCCGGATCGCCGTCCGTAAAATTTCCAGAAATGTTAGGTTTTTGATTCTTATCTCCTTCCTAGGGTTTCTAACCTATAAATAGACCCTATGATTCTTTTTCTAGGGTGAATCCACTGTGAATCGAAATAGCCGTCATTTTCATATATCATCTTTTACGGCTCTAGATCCACATATAGAGAAGAAAGGAAATCATTAGAGAATACTCTATGTTTCTTCATCTATATTGATTAGTTTGATTCTAGGTTTTCATACTCACATCTTGAGTTGAATCAAACTAATGAATACTTAGATGGTATTTCCGATCTATCTTTGATCTAAGTATTCGGCGGATCATCACCACCCAAAACAACGATTACCCCAAAAATCGGCGCGTGGATTCGCGTGTCCTTGTGGATTCAAGGTTCAACCGCTCTCGTGGATTCGGAGCGAGGCACGTTCGTGGATTCGAAGGGTGCTATTGGGTGAAGACCGTGGATTCGGTCGGACGTCGTGGATTCGACGTTGGACGCCGTGGATTTGGCGTTGGGCGCAGATCGTGGATTCGAGAAGCGTCGCGGAGCGAGCGGAGAAGATCCTCTAGGAGCGTATGGAAAAGGTTGAGTCGTAAGTGTGTACGGTAAATCACCTTGTACGTGTTTTAATTCTAGTGGATTTCTGCCGTGTTATCGGTCCCGTGGTTTTTTACTCCGGTGATGGAGTTTTCCACGTAAAAATCTTGCGTATTATTTTTATTTCCGCATTGGATTTTTATCGCAACGATTTTTTGAGTGTTTATGCGTTTACACCTATTCACCCCCCTCTAGGTGTTTTTTCCCCTATTTAGATCCGTATTACATATAACCCAACAAGTGGTATCAGAGCGGGAATAGGGTTGTAAACAATGGTTGAAGGTGGAAACATCAACCGACCCCCGTTCTTCGATGGAACAAATTATGCGTACTGGAAAGTACGGATGAAAGCCTTTTTAATTTTCATCGACGAACGGGTGTGGCAATCAATTGAATTAGGATGGTCTAATCCAACTGAATTTATTGGTGATGTTCGCACCTTAAAACCTAGGTCGAAATGGACCAAGGAAGAGTTAGATTCATCTTCTTACAATGGCAAGGGAATTAATGCTATCTTTAATGCCTTATCTCAAACTGAATTCTCTCGCATCTCGGCATGTGAGACTGCGAAAGAAATCTGGGATGTTCTTCAGGTTACACATGAGGGAACTAACCTCGTGAAGATTCAGAAACTGCAAATGCTTACGAGCAAGTTTGACTCTATCTTAATGGCAGAAAATGAATCTTTCACGGACTACTATACACGATTGCAAGACATCGTAAACTCATGTGCTAATCTGGGAGAGAAGATTCCAGAATTTAAGATTGTAAGAAAAATCTTAAGAACTCTTCCTGAACGATTTCGCCCAAAGGTTACTGCCATTGAAACTATTAAACACCCGGACGAAATACGTGTAGAAGAATTAGTTGGTTCATTACAAACTTATGAAATGACATTTACTACTAACAATTCTTCTGGAAAGGCATCCACTTCTAAGTCTTCAGGTTATGCGTTGAAAACAACTAAGGAAGAAGACGCGGATACGTCCTCCTCAGACGATGACGAGAACCTTTCTATGGAGGAATTTGAGAAGCAGCTCGCTCTCTTGACAAGGAAGTTTCGCCGCAACTTTCGAAGGGGTAATTCAAGCAAATCTCCATCCTTCGGAAAGTCAAACAAAGGCAAGGGTACTTCAAGTCACAAGTCAAGAAAGCAAGAGAACTTCTCAAAGGATAAGAAAAGTTCAGAAGGACAACTACAATGCTTCAAATGTCGAGGCTACGGCCACATTGCAACGGAATGTCCTAACAAGTATCCGGCAAAGAAGAAGGCGATGCAAGTCGTCACTTGGGATGACAACTCAACGTCAAATGAGTCGTCTTCGAGTGATGAAGAAAAGAGCTCCACCGCATTCCACGCGTCCTGTATCTTCACCCTTCATGTGCTTTATGGCAAGTACATCTGAGTCGTTGTCCAACTCCACTGTTGAAAAGAACGCAACGGACAACGAATCGGATGATTCGGAAGGTGAAGATTTTGCTCTAGCCTACCACAGACTTTTGAGGGACTCAAAGAAAGTGGCTAAGCAAAACAAGAGTTTGAGAGGGAGAGTGCATGATCTCGAAGAAGAAGCAAAAAGAGCGACTTCTCTCTCAAACGCTCTTGAAGTGGAAAGGGAAAACCTGATAAAGGCAAATGCTTCCCTTCAAGAGTCCAATGAGCAACTTGAGAAGGAACATACAAATCTGGTGGATAACGCGAATCACTTCTCAAAGCTCTACAACGAGGCTCGACAGGATAACCTGGAAATGACAAAGACCATTTTCCAACTCAAGAATGACTTACAGCGATTCTCTTCAGGAAGGAGTAAGTTGGATAGACTTCTTGGTCTTGGTCAATCAAATAGGTTCGGCCTCGGATACACTCAAACTGGAAACAGTCCAAGTTCGAGTGAGACAGTTTTTGTGCCTCAGTCGGTATCTCCTCCTCCGACACCGGAATTCAAGACAAACAACGACAACAAACCTACTTCATCCTCTTTGGGATCGTCAAGATCTAAGGTATGTTTTCGTTGTGGTGTTTCAGGGCACATAAGAAGATACTGCAAGACGGGAGTCGAACGCTCATCTCAAGGACCTCTTGCAACAACTACCAAACAGGCTCCTCCCCGAAAATCAAAGCAAAACTTTTCAAATGAAAAGAGACTTGGTAGTTCATCGCGCAAGACGATCTCATCAAGGAACAACAATCGCTATAACAAGACGCCTTCACCTAGGCATATAACTTCACGACCATTACCGACGCACTCCAAAAGGGTTTGGGTGCGCAAAGGTGAAATTTTCCCTTGTCTTGTTTCCAATGTTTTCTTGCATGCATATGATAGTTCGTCTTGGTATCTGGATAGCGGGTGTTCCCGTCACATGACCGGTGACAAAAATAGCTTTCAAAATCTTGAGAAAATCTCCGGAGGACACGTTGTTTTCGGAGACGGTCGATCTTCCAAAATTGTTGGAAAAGGGACGGTAGCTATTCCAGATGGCCCGATTTTGAAAAACGTCTTATTTGTTGATGGCCTTAAGACTAACCTCATAAGCATAAGTCAACTTTGCGACAATGGTTTTTCAGTTAACTTTTCATCTGTTGAATGCGTTGTAACTGATAAGGACCATGTCTTCTTTTTAAAAGGGGTTAGATCTGAAAACAATTGTTATGTTGTTCCTAATAAATTTTCTGAAAATTGTAACTTAGCTGCTTTGAATAATGAAACTCTTTGGCATGAAAGGCTAGGTCACTTAAATTTTAAGGGAACTTACTAGAATTTCAAACAAGGACGTGGTCAAGGGGGTTCCAAAGCTTTTATTTAAACAAAACGTTGTGTGTGGTGGTTGCCAAAGGGAAACAGTCTAGGACTGCACACAAGAACTTGAACCACGTTGGTACAAAACGGCCCTTGGAACTTTTGCACATGGACTATATGGGGCCGACCCGTCAACCATCTTGGGAGGTAAATGGTACATTTTTTATTGGTTGATGATTTCTCTCGGTTTTCTTGGGTAGCATTTTTAAAAGAGAAAGCTGATACGTTTGACTCTTTTCATGAGATTTGCCATCGTATTATGATTGAAAAGAATGAAAAGATCATTCGTGTTAGAAGTGATAGAGGTGGAGAATTCATAAATTCAAAATTCATTGATTTTTGCACTTCAAATGGAATCAAACATGAATTCTCGGCACCCTATACACCTCAGCAGAATGGTGTTGTTGAGCGCAAAGAACAGGGTTTGTTCAAGAGATGGCGCGTTGTGATGCTTCATAGCCGGAATTTACCGCTACATTTTTGGGCTGAAGCCTGTGAACACCGCTGTCTATGTCATTAATAGAGTTTACTTGCGCCCAGGAACTTTAAATACACCATATGAGCTGTGGTTTAGTAGAAACCCAACATCAAATATTTTCGTGTCTTCGGGAGTCGATGTTACATTTTACGTGACCGTAAAAATCTTGGAAAGTTCGACTCTCGAAGTGATGAAGGGATTCTTTTTGGGTTATTCTACGAATAGCAGAGCATATCGAGTATTTAACATTGAATCTAAGACGATCGTAGAATCTATAATGTTAAAGTAGATGAGCTTTTCACTTTGAAACTGGAAAATTACCCTCGTATCTCTCTAGATGATGATTCTCCTGCTAGTGCATCTCCTCATAATATACTTCCAATATTAATGATGCATCTAATGGTTCTTCTAGTTTATCTGATGTGCAGGAATCATCTCATATATCTCCGAGTACTCCGTTTCAACAAACGTTACGAATCTCCAAGGATCATCCGGAATCGAATATTATTGGAGATCCACAAGAAGGAGTCAGAACTCGGAGGCAGTTGGTTGTGGATATTCGCTTGCTTCGTATCTTTAATATCGAACCAAAGAACATAGATTGAAGCTCTTCGGATGACTACTGGATTAAAGCAATGCAGGAAGAGCTCCATCAATTTGAGCGAAACAAAGTCTGGGACATTAACAAAGCCTCCAAAGCAACACACTGTGATAGGTACCAAATGGATCTTCAAGAACAAGAAAAATGAGGATGTACTATCATCAGGAATAAGGCACGATTAGTTGCTCAAGGCTACTCTCAAGTAGAAGGTATAGACTTTGATGAAACCTTCGCCCCTGTAGCTAGACTCGAGTCCATTCGTATACTATTCGCTATTGCTTGTCATTTTAAAATCAAATTATTTCAAATGGACCGTTAAGAGCGCATTTCTAAATGGGTTTTTAATGAGGAAGTTTATGTGGCTCAACCGAAAGGTTTTTGTAGATCATAACAACCTACCCTGTTTTTCGTTTGAAAAAGGCTCTTTACGGTCTGAAACAAGCACCGCGAGCATGGTACGGAAAGGTTAACAAAGCACCTTCTGGAGAAGGGCTATACTCGAGGGGGAGCTGATAGGACTCTCTTTGTGAAGCATTATCAAAGCAATTTCATTGTAGCACAAATCTATGTCGATGACATTGTATTTGGCGCAACAAGAGATACGATGCTTCTAAATCGCGGAGACCATGGAAAGCGAATTTGAGATGTCCATGATGGGCGAATTGACTTATTTCCTTGGATTGCAAATTAAACAAAATGATGAAGGTATTCACTTGAGTCAATCCAAGTATGCAATGGAGTTGGTCAAAAAGTTGATCTAGAAAATTGTAAAGATTTTCCGACCCAATGGGAACTAGCCACAAGGGACTTGGAAGTGAAATCACATAGTGAGAATGTAGACGAGAAATTGTATCGAAGTATGATTGGAAGTCTACTTTACCTCACGGCTAGTCGCCCGGATATATCTTTTGGTGTTGGGATTTGCGCGAGATATCAATCAGCACCAAAGGAGGTTCACCTGAAAGCGGTGAAAAGGATCATCCGGTATATCAAAGGATCAATTAATTTCGGAATTTGGTATCCTATGGGAACAAGTTTGGATATTGTTGGATACTCAGATGCCGATTGGGCAGGATCAGTGGATGATCGGAAAAGCACGAGTGGTGCATGCTTCTATCTTGGCCATTGCTTGTTGCATGGCACAGTAAAAAGCAGAACTGCATAGCACCTCTCGACTGCCGAAGCGGAATACATTTCAGCTGGAAGTTGCTCAACTCAACTCATTTGGATGGAAAAGCGTATTGAGCGACTTCCGCATTTCGCATCTTCCGGTAACATACTTTGTGACAACACTAGTGCTATTAACATTTCTAAAAACCCTGTGTTGCACTCTAGAACAAACATATTGAACTTAGATATCATTTTTCTTAGAGAGCTAGTTGAATCAATACTCTTCAACTCTCTATATTTCAACTGAGGATCAATTAGCTGACATTTCTAACAAAACCTTTGGATTAAAAACGTTTATTCATTTACGAAAAGCAATTGGGATGCTTTCCTTGAAATAATCTTCTTTTTGAAATCTTTGCTTAGGATAGGTTTTGTATTTGTTTTTGTTTTGTTCATTATCTATGTTTTGTACATAGGACATTAATTGAGCATAGATCATAATTGACTTAATTGCATCTTTTCGCACATTTAGAAATTTATTATGCTTTTGCCATCATAATATTTCACTGTTGCAATGATCATTTATGTTAATTAAATCACTTCTAAAGTGATCAAAGTCAATTTCTCTCTCTCTATGATCTCTTGGTATAGTCATTATCTTATTTGACTGCTTAGTCGAGTATGAAATCGAGATCAATATTTGGTTGAATACTTTATATCTTAAATAATTGATAGCCAATTGAGGGGAGTCATAGAAAAGGTAAAAATGCTCAACAGATGTGGAAAGAGTTACATCCCAATGAGGAGTGTGAAAACTACCACCCACATGGAGGAAAGAGCTACCACCTCGGTCGTCCGGTATTGTGTGCAGCTACCACATGTATACCAAGCATGGTTGTTCAAATTTTTGATTAAGTAAAATGCATGTTGAAATACTTGACTCTGTCAAATTTCAAGGTTGGTATAAGGTGGGTTTTTAAAGAAAGATGCTCAAAGAGCCACTCTCTTCAACAGATTGTCTAGATACATTATCTATTATATTTGGGATTTCAAACATCTATTGATCTTTGTATTTCATTTTCTTTACTGAATTGATGATTTGATAAAGGCATTACTCATAAGATCAAGTTAGATGTAATTGAAGGTGTTCAACTTTAAGGGATTTAATTTTTGTAAATTTTCGTTTCATTTTTGGATATTATTGATAGATTTGGCATAATCTAATTCTTGTTGTATGAAACGATGATTTTTGTTTAAAGTTGATACACATTTGTGCTTACAATCTTTTTCTGGTTTTTCTTGAATTTCTCTGAAATTTTTAAAGAAAAAGTTGGGGCCGATCCGGATCGGGCTAGATGATCGGATCCCGAACGCAGGAATTTTCTGCGGGCTGACGATCCGGATTGTATCTGCCGATCCGGATCCCGAACGCAGTTTCTCACTGCGGGTAGCCGATCCGGATCGCAGTTATGAACTGATCGGATCGCGGCTAGGTTTTATAAAACGAAAAGGGGTTTTTGATTTCTTTACTCCAATCTTTGTTCCAAAGTTTCCAGAGCCTCTCTCTCTAGATTTCATCCTTCCTGGAAGCTTTCAACTCAAGTTCTTCAACTCCAAGTAAGTTTTATTGATCAAAATCTCGGTTTTTCACCGTTTTTTTCTCTTTCTCTCAAACGTGATGAATTTCTTGGATCAACTTTGTTTGTGGATGGTTTTTGATCAAATTTCTTTTGAAATAAGAACTCTGGGTAGATTAGTTTTGATTATATGCTAGGTATTCTCTGATTAACGGATTTTTAGGCTTCGATTTCTAAAATTTCGGTTTAGGGCATATAATATAAGGATTTTCGAAAATTATGCAATTGATCTTTTTTAAAAGTCCTTTTGCAAAACTATTTGATTCTTAGTCTCTCTACATGATTATGATTGTTTGGGTACAATTTTTCAATTTTTGAAAATTAACAATTTTCTGTGTTCTTGAGTTGGTTCACAGGACCCTTCTTAACTCAAGCACTTGATCAATGGCATTAATTCATGTGTTTCTCTTGGTTAACCTTCTCTGGTCTTCAATGTACATCGCCCCAAATAAACTGAAGAGAGCCAAAAAACTCCACAAAAGGTGAATTTGTCGGGTCAGTGACACAGAGGTAGATTGTCTGAGGTTGACTGGGCGGCATTGACAGATGATGATGACTCAATGTATGAACAAAAACCGTTGATGATTCAAGGAGAAAGGCGTCTGTTCAATCAAAAGAAAAGGAACTAAGGACCAGGAAAGATCAATGGCAGCAACAACCATCTCCATGAAGAAAGAGATAACTAGACGCTGTGGGCACGACAGGACACTAATGTTGACACGCCGAAACTCTGAACCCCACACGCTTGGAACAAGTATTCGTTAACAGATCGTCTTCGAGTTTGCAATCGTGAATGCATTGGTGAAAGGCATGTTAACATTGAGGCTCTGCAAGTCACTCCCCTGAGTTTGGTCTTTGATTTGAACAAGCAAAACGATTCAAGTATGTCGTTTCCCAGAACTCTTGGCTACTGTTTGCATCATGTGAGGACCTTCTTACTAATGCACGGCATCTTCGAGAGTTTGAGAACGGTCCTATGGGTTCTACACGAATATCCAAGGCACAAGTTTTAAGATACTCCACAATGATTGGCGAGGTTTTGGGAATGGAAGCCAGCAAGAAAGGAGTTCACTACTTGAAGGGGGTAAATTTGACAAACACTTATGGCAAAAAGTATAGAGGGAATTTGTCTCGAGGGAACACAACAACAAAAAAAATCTGTTCGATCTAAAGAACTTCGTTTTGAATATCGGTTTTTTAAACTGCATCACAGCTTACAATATACTTCCAAAATATGCAGACAAAGGTTGTATGAGATGGGACGGTTTGTTGTTTTTGTATCTCTAGGACATTCCACAGATGCAACGGCATTGAATATAACATTACGTACATTATCT
>CM055065.1:35514553-35607160 GCA_029204045.2 Tillandsia leiboldiana
GCTGTCGAACTTCCAGAAAATCAGGGAACGCACCACGAGGTAGAAAAATAAAGACGATGGAAAACTTCTCTCAATGACCTCTCTTGATTCTCTCTCTTTCTTTCAGAAAACAGAGAAAAAGAAGGGAGGGGAAGGGCTATTTATAGGCCCAAAAATCTTTTGGGAAAAAGACCTCTGTGTCCCCACTTTCGGGCGGATACAGTGCCCAGGCCCACTTTCGGGCGTGAACAGTGCAGCCCGGCCCGCAATTCGGGCGGCTACAGTGCGGCCCGCCCAGGGGTGTTTCCGGGCGCGCACAGTGCGGCCCGGCCCAGCCCGCCCGCGCACGGGATCCCTTTCCCGTCCAAACCGGCCGTCCGACCCGGCCCACGGCCCGCCACGTGTCCGCCCAAACAAGCGGCAGCCGTGCGGGCCCAACGGGGAAGCGCCACGTGTCCCCCGTGATTGGCGGCAGGGTGGGTGCGCAAGCCAACACGTGGCGACACATGGCCCCGCCCGACACGGCTGTCGGCGGGCGCCGCCGCACGTGCGCCACGTGCGCCCATGTGCGCGTACGGCCGCCGCCCCGTGGCGCGCGTGTGCGCCACGCGCACATGACCAGCCAACCGGGGCCGCCACGTGGCGCGCCCCGGTCCACCGTGCACCGCGCCCCCTCCGCGCCTGCCCGGCCTGCCCGCGCTGCCCGGCACCCTCCCGTGCGCCGCGCGCCTTGCACCGGCCCAACGCGTGCCGCCACGTGGCCCGCGGTCCACCATGCACCGGCGGCCGTTCCGTGGACCGGGGGGCGTGCGCCGGCCCAATGAGGAGCCGCCACGTGTCCCTGGCCGGTCCACAGGTCCCCCCATGCACCATTTTTCACAGAAAACTTCCGGGGGTCCCTTTTTGGGCATCCGGACTCCGTTTTCAACAAAATAAAAAGCCGTTTTCAAGCTTTTTTCCGCGCTGAATCCAAATACGGCCTCCGATTGGCCCAAATCTTTCTATAAAATTCGGCAATTACCTTCGAAGGTCAAACCAACAGTAATTACCACACTGTGTCCATCCGTAGATCCCTTTTGATGCACTGTGGACCTAATACACCAATAATAGGTGTTTCACACCCAGGATTCACGGGAAAAACTGAACGGAAAACCTGGGCCACTACATCCTCCCACAAAACAAAAGTTCGTCCTCGAAACGAAAATCATACCTCAATCCTGAGCCTCGAACAGGTAGGGGTAGGCGTCCAACATCTCTGACTCCAGCTCCCAAGTAGCCCTCGCGCTCGTCATGATAGCTCCAAAGGACCTTCACATAGGGAATGGCCCGACTGCGCAATTCTCGCACATCTCGATAGAATCCGCAGTGGGCGCTCCTCGTACCTCAAATCCTCGCTGATCTCAAGTGGCGTGAAGTCGATGACGTGCGATGGGTCGAAGACGTACCTCCTCAGAGTAGAAACATGGAAACACATGGACACCAGCAAGTCTCGCGGGGAAGTGCAAGTCGGTAAGCAACTGGCCCGATACGCTCCAATACCTCAAAGGGTCCAATGTATCGGGGACTGAGTTTCCGCGAATGCAAAACCTCCTTATCCCTTTGGACGGCGAGACTTTCAGCAAATACATGATCTCCCACCTGAAACTCTAAGTCTCATCGCCGACATCAGCATAGCTCCTCTGTCGACTCTGAGCGATCTGAAGGTGCTGTCGGATCACTCTGACCTTTTCTTCTGCCTCTAGCAACAAATCTGGTCCCAGAGTCCTTCTCCCCCCACATCACTCCAATATAGCGGTGATCGACATTTGCGTCCGTACAACGCTTCAAACGGAGCCATTGGATGCTCGCTTGAAAGCTGTTGTTGTACGCAAACTCAGCCAGTGATAAGTGTCGAATCCATCCACCACCAAAATCTATCTGTCACTATGGAAGCTGGCACCCCATGTAACCTCACTATCTCATCCAAGTATAACTGGGCTAGTCGTTCGAGTGGCCAAGTAGTCTGCATAGGCAAAAAGTGCGCTGACTTGGTAAGTCGATCCACCATTACCCAGATAGCATCTGCACCTCCTTGTGCCCTCGGTAATCCGACCACAAAATCCATCGTAATGTGGTCCCATTTCCACTCGGGAATTGGGAGACTTTGTAACTTGCCAGCTGGCACACGATGCTCAGCTTTTACCTGCTGACAAGTTAAACACTGAGACACAAACCTCCCAATATCCTTTTCATGCCATTCCACCAGAAGTGTGCTTGAGGTCCTTATACATCTTAGTCCCCCAGGATGAAGGGTATGGTGTATAATGGGCCTCTCTCAATATCTGCTCTCTGATCTCAGCATCCACTGGCACACAGGCTCGGTCCTGTACCTCAGTACTCCCGCAGCATCCATTGTAAAATCCCCTGATCGATCACTCGAAATCTGATCTCTAATCCTGGTCAAATAGGGGTCCTCACTCTGTTCTCTCGGATCCTCTCCAGCAGAGTGGGCTGCACGACCAAAGACATCAGTCTAGCAGAAACCCAGGGATACAACCTCTATATCTCGAGCCGTCTCAACTCCTCTAACAGTGGCGCTTGATTTGTAATCAACATGGACAAACTCTGCACCGCTCTCCTACTCAGGCATCTGCAACCACGTTGGCCTTTCTGGATGGTAAAGGATATCCACATCGTAATCCTCAATCACTCTAACCATCTGCGCTGCCTCAAATTCAGTTCCTTCTGCGTGAACAGGTACTTAGGCTCTTGTGGTCGGTGTAGATCTCACAGTGCTCCCCATATAAGTAATGGCGCCAAAGCTTCAGTGCAAACACCACGGCAGCAAGTTCCAAGTCATGGGTAGGGTAATTCTTCTCGTAATCCTTAAGCTGTCTCGATGCATAAGCAATTACCCTCCCTTCCTGCATCAGCACACATCCAAGTCCACTGTGCGATGCATCACTGTAGATCACATATCCTTTCCCCATAACAGGGAGGGAAAGGATAGAGCGGTCATCAATCTATCCTTTAGCTCCTCAAAGCTCCTCTGGCAGCCCTCACTCCAGATAAACTTAACTCTTTACGCGTCAACCGAGTGAGGGGTGTGGAAAGCTTCGCAAAGCCTTCCACGAACCGACGATAATAACCAGCTAACCCCATGAAGCTGCGCACCTCAGATACAGTCGTCGGTCGGGGCCAATCTCGAACTGCCTCAATCTTCGCCGGGTCTACTGCTACACCGGCGGCGGAAATCACATGGCCCAAGAAAGCTACCTCCCGAAGCCAAAACTCGCACTTTGACAGCTTGGCATACAACTTCTTATCTCGTAGAAGTTGTAGCACAGTCCTCAAGTGCTCCTCGTGCTCGGCCTCGCTTCGGGAGTAAATAAGGATATCATCAATGAACACCACCACAAAACGATCCAGAAAGGGCCGAAATATCCTGTTCATCAGTCCATAAAGGCGACAGGGGCATTAGTCAATCCAAAAGGCATAACTGTAAACTCATAATGCCCGAACCGTGATCTGAAAGCAGTCTTAGGAATATCCTCGGCCTTCACCTTCAGTTGGTGGTAACCAGACTGTAGATCATTTTGGAAAATACACAAGACCCTTGCAGCTGATCAAAGAGATCATCGATGCGCGGCAAAGGGTACTGTTTCTTAATGGTCACTTTGTTCAATTCCCTATAGTCCACACACAACCGAAGTGACCCATCCTTCTTTTTCACGAATAGCAACCGCGCTCCCCAAGGCGACACACTTGGTCTAATAAAGCCCTTATCCATCAGATCTTGCAGCTGTGCTTTAAGCTCTCGCAGCTCAGCCGGGCCATCCGATAAGGAGCCTTAGAGATTGGCGCAGTTCCTGGAACTACGTCAATCACAAACTCAATCTCTCTGTCTGGCGGCATACGAGTCATCTCAGGTGGAAAAACAACGGGAGGAATACTCGCGGTGCCGTCGTAGGCCCCTCAACAACACTAGCCAAAAAGGCTACACATCCACGACGAATCATCCGCCTCGCTCGGGAAGTCGAAACCATAGAGGCAAAGAAAGCACTCTGACATCCCCGATAAACAAACATTTCCTGGCCTGGCTCTCTAAAAGGACAGTCCTCGCGGCACAATCAATAGTCGCGAAAATACCGAGCCAGCCAGTCCATCCCAAGAATCACATCAAAGTCCCTCAGCTTCTCAAGACCCAACAGGTCTGTCTGGCATAATCCAGGACTCGATCTGCATCGGGCAGGACCAACAACACTCCTCCACGTGCAAAGTGTGATCGGGATTTGAACCTCTCGTGCACGTGGCAAAAGTCCTACCTCTAACCCATGTAATGATGCAACTGATCTACTATGAAGAATGCGATGCTCGTATAACAACTAAATGTGAATCCAAATGCCAGAAATAGACCATAACCTGCCACCACACAGTCAGCTATAGCAAGATCCCCCGCCTGCGCTAAGCCACCTGACAGCTCAAAAACGGCTGTCTCTCACCGGAAGGGTGTGGGGGCAAAACTCGGTCTGCCTGGAGACCTGTCGATGAAGCCCCGGTCGTAGCTGGGAAGTAGTAGGGACGAACACTAAAGTGGGTGCCGCTGCCGTCCCCGAGGGGCACCAACTCGCAGGTGCCACGGGCTTCCACACCTATAGCAGCGACCACACCGCTGGGCGCAGGTGCCGGGAAAATGCTGACCTCCACAGAAAAGACAACTGTAGGGAGCCCGCAATTGCCGTGTCTGCTGCTAGCTGCTGCGAGACCTCTGCTGGATAACGATCGAGGCCAATGCTGAGAGGAATGGTAGCTAAGGTCGTAGTGGGCATGTAGCTCGTATGTGAGCCTAGCCTGTCCACATCGGAAGCAATCGACCCCGTCTCAAGTCACAGGTACCTGATGGATGCTGTCTCCTACAGAAAACACACCTGCCGCGAAGCCGTGGCCGTCTACAGAACTGGCCTGTCCAACAACATCCGGGGCTGGGCCGTTTCCTCTCTAAATGCTGCTCTGAAGCCCTGGCCCCCTCTCCAACTGCCGAATCAACCCCTCTGCGCCAGCAGCTGCTCCAGGCGCTGGTCCTGACGAAAGCTCCTCGCCACCAAATGAGTCACCAAGGCCCGCAGTTCCCCAACTCGGCAGATACAGCCTGCTCGGCTCCTCAGAAGAGGTGGGGATACCCCGGCGGAAAAAACGACGACGGGGCGACATGCTGTCACAAAAAGGCACAATCAGCAATAAACCCCACACGACCCAATCTAAGCGAAGGTCAAAGACATCCCTCTTTTTCTGTGACTTTAATGTTGTCTGCAGCCACATAACGGTCCACCAGAAATTGGTATGTCGATCCCTCTCCACTCACTGGAAGAGTCCAATAAATAAATCAACGACTTTCGCGAAGTCCCGTCTCTCACGCCCTATCATCCTAGGGTCTGCCAAAAGTCCTAGGTTTCCTAAGTCCCAACTGACCTATCCCTAAGCTCTGATACCAACTTAATCTGTCACGCCCCGGGTGTGAACCAGAACCCGGGCCCGCCAACAGATCCGCCGTGCACACGGAATGTTCCATGTACACGAAGCGCTGGTAACCTGCTCAGATAGATAATATACAATAAAGAGCGTAAACAGAGCTGAACTAATAGAACTAAAAGTAATCTCAGACTGAAAATAAGATACAAGTCAATTTACACTTGCCACTGTTTAGGAGCTTGCTTTAATCCATATAAAGATCTAGTCAATTTACACACTTTGTTCTCATGTCCAGAAACCACAAATCCTTCAGGTTGTTCATATAGATCTCTTCATCTAAATCACCATTTAGAAAGGCTGTCTTAACATCCATTGATGAACAATCAGATCAAGACTGGAGGCTAAAGCAATCAACACTCTAATAGAGGTTATCCTAGCAACAAGAGCATAAACATCAAAATAATCTACTCCAGGCTTTCTGTGCAAAACCCTGTGTCACGCCCCGGGTGTGAACCAGAACCCGGGCCCGCCAACAGATCCGTCGTGCACACGGAATTTTCCATGTACACGAAGCGCTGGTAACCTCCTCAGATAGATAATATACAATAAAAGAGCGTAAACAGAGCTGAACTAATAGAACTAAAAGTAATCTCAGACTGAAAATAAGATACAAGTTGAAATAAAGTACAATAAACTCCCAGCTTACCATGAATATACAACCAGCTGGCTAAAGCCAGTCCCAAAAGTAAACTAATATAGTCTGAGATAGAAAAGGGGTACAATAAAAGTCCAGCTACTCTCACAGTCGGGGTAGATGATCTAGCTAGTCCGCAATCCTCTTACCTCGATCTGCCGCTGAAGGCCCAGCAGCTCCCGCAGACGACTCTGCAAAACACAGGGGGAAAGGACAGAAAACAACAATGGGGGGTGAGAACTACTAGATAAACCAGTAGCCTCCCCTAGTGGGTAAACCTCAAACACTGACACACCCACTAGGACTATAAGAGGCGAAAAGGGAAGAACAGTGGTATGCAATAAGACTGCTGAAAAAAGGAAAGTACCACTACTAAGCCTCTAAATGCAGTGCCAAAAGATAACTGTAATATGCAACTATAAAGCTAACTGCCCAAAGAACCCAATCAAAGGGCCAGGAAATACTGGCACTGCCTGCTCTGTCGTCACTCGCAACTCATCAAGGTGCCCGGCGCTCGGCACGGTGTAAAGCCTACTCCGGAGTGGCACTCGAGGGGAGCGACCCACACGAGTAAAGTACCTCTGTATCAAGCATCTCTGTAACCAATGTCTCACAATAGCAGGACTGGATCATGACTATGATCAAGTGGGAAATATCCATCCACTAAAGTAACCCTGATCCCCAATCAGACGCAATAGTAATCAACAAGTGGGAAACACCATCCACTAGGAAAATCTGAAACCCAATCTGATGCATAAGTGAACATCCGGTCAACCGCCTAATGTCCGCGGTCGCCGCAACACCCTATAAGTCCACAATCTGATATCATAAACAATATCTGGCTAACCGCCTCATGTCCGCGGTTACCACAATACCCCACAATATATATAATCGAGTCAAACCTGTCCCAGACTCAAGCCTCAACTACACTATCCCAAACCCTGCTCAAACCGAGCAACATATATCCAAATGCGAAGGAGAATAGTGAAACATGGTTTCTCCTAAGTCAAGTCCCAAAGATAGTGTAGCAATAAATAGTAGTCCATTTAGATGTCCAAACAAGCATGCAAAGGTTCGCATTTAAAAACAGAAGGAAAGTATTGGGTATTTATTTAGAAAAAGATGGTTATATGATAAGACTATTGCATGCGCTGATAGGTTACAGCATATGTCTAGCAACAGTGTCCCAGTTTATTATAAATGAGCTATTATATTATTTGAGGGGTTTACTTATGCATTTTATGATTAAAAGTACCGATTATCAATTTAAAGTCGGGAGTCTCTAATACTCCTAGTGAGATAGTCAGAAGTGAGGTAAGCAACAACCACCCACCTCGAAAAGCGTGCACAATACTCCAAGAAAATACCCGCTGTCCTCTATGCACACCGTCAGCTGAAACAGTATCCTACAACATCACATAAGTGTACACGGTGTAAAAACTACAAGTCTCAAAACAGATTTGCTGTTTTTATAATCAGCACGAAAAACGAGGAATTTCACCTCTGTTCCGAGCTCCAAAAATCCCAGAAAAATCACGGTTGCGTTCCTCGCGAAAAGTAGCCCAAAATCGACTCTTTAATCGCCTCGATCTGATATTCCTACGCGGAGAAACAATTCGTCGAAGTCACCGCTGTCCAAAACCCAAACAGCAAAAGAGGGGGTCAAAACACCTCGGGAATCGTGCCAAGGAATCCGAATCCAAAGAAACCACCAACACGGAAAACGAAGCCCTACCTCTTAGGAACACACCGGCGAAGAAATCGACGAAAGAGGACTCCTGTACTGCGCAGGGGACTCCTCGGACTGAAATGCAATAATAACGGGCCAAGATTGGGGAAAAACGAGGCACACTGTAAAATCCGGATCGCCGCTGTCGAACTTCCAGAAAATCAGGGAACGCACCACGAGGTAGAAAATAAGAAGATGAAAAACTTCTCTTCAATGACCTCTCTCTGATTCTCTCTCTTTCTCTCAGAAAACAGAGAAAAAGAAGGGAGGGGAAGGGCTATTTATAGGCCCAAAAAATCTTTTGGGAAAAAGACCTCTGTGTCCCCACTTTCGGGCGGCTACAGTGCCCAGGCCCACTTTCGGGCGTGAACAGTGCAGCCCGGCCCGCAATTCGGGCGGCTACAGTGCGGCCCGGCCCAGGGGTTTCCGGGCGCGCACAGTGCGGCCCGGCCCAGCCCGCCCGCGCACGGGATCCCTTCCCGTCCAACCGGCCGTCCGACCCGGCCCACGGCCCGCCACGTGTCCGCCAAACAGGCGGCAGCCGTGCGGGCCCAACGGGGAAGCGCCACGTGTCCCCCGTGATTGGCGGCAGGGTGGGTGCGCCAGCCAACGGCGTGGCGACACGTGGCCCCGCCCGACACGGCTGTCGGCGGGCGCCGCCGCCACGTGCGCCCACGTGCGCCCACGTGCGCCCATGTGCGCGTACGGCCGCCGCCCCGTGGCGCCGCGTGCGCCACGCGCACATGGACCAGCCAACCCGGGGCCGCCACGTGGCGCGCCCCGGTCCACCGTGCACCGCGCCCCCTCCGCGCCTGCCCGGCCTGCCCGCGCTGCCCGCGCACCCTCCCGTGCGCTTCGCGCCTTGCTCCGGCCCAACCGCGTGCCGCCACGTGGCCCGCCGGTCCACCATGCACCGGCGGCCCTTTCCGTGGACCGGGGGGCGTGCGCCGGCCCAATGAGGAGCCGCCACGTGTCCCTGGCCGGTCCACAGGTCCCCCCATGCACCATTTTTCACAGAAAACTTCCGGGGGTCCTTTTTGGGCATCCGGACTCCGTTTTCAACAAATAAAAAGCCGTTTTCAAGCGTTTTTCCGCGCTGAATCCAAATACGGCCTCCGATTGGCCCAAATCTTTCTATAAAATTCGGCAATTACCTTCGAAGGTCAAACCAACAGTAATTACCACACTGTGTCCATCCGTAGCATCCCTTTGATGCACTGTGGACCTAATACACCAATAATAGGTGTTTCACACCCAGGATTCACGGGAAAAACTGAACGGAAACCTGGGCCACTACACCCTGTCCCACTAATCTAGCTTTATACTTATCTACAGATCTATCAGGTTTCAACTTCTTCTTAAAAATCCACCTACAGCCTACAGGCTTACATCCTTGAGGTAAATCAGATAACTCCCAAGTATGATTCTGTAGAATAGACTGCATCTCAAGATTAATAGCCTCTTTCCAAAACGATGCATCTACAGACGTCATAGCTTGGTCATAGGTAGATGGGGTATCTTCTACAAGTAGGACACAAAAATCATCTCCAAAAGTCTTCTCTACTCTAGGACGCTTACTTCTTCTAGGCTCAATCTCTTCTATCGGTTCACTGACTCTAGGTCTGCTAGAGCTACCTACTAGTTCAGCAGGAACAGATCTATCTACTCTAGTTTTAAACGGAAAAACATCCTCAAAGTACACAGCATCTCTAGCCTCAATGATTGTATTGTTAGAAATCTCACTAATTTCAGAATTCACCACTAGAAATCTGCTGGCATTACTATCCTGTGCATAACCAACAAAAATTGTATCGACAGTCTTAGGTCCAATCTTCCTTTTCTTATTGTCAGATATCTTCACTTTAGCTAGGCACCCCCACACTTTAAAATAATTTAAATTAGGCTTCCTACCTTTCCAAAGCTCATAGGGAGATACATCAGAATAGTTGTGAGGAATCCTATTTAAAATCATACATGCAGAAATCAAAGCTTCCCCCCACTAGTTCTCAGGTGCGCCTGAACTAATAATCATCGAGTTTATCATATCCATCAAAGTCCTATTCTTACGTTCAGCAACTCCATTAGATTGAGGTGTATAGGGAGCAGTCACTTGATGTACAATTCCAAATTCTCGACAAAAATTAGTCATCTCATTTGAAGTGTATTCATCACCTCGATCAGATCTCAAAATTTTGATTTTCTTATCCAACTGATTTTCTACTTCAGTTTTATAAATTTTGAATCTGCTAAGAACCTCATCTTTTGATTTAATCAAGTAGACATAACAAAATTTCGAATGATCATCTATAAAAGTCACAAAATACTTATTTCCACCTCTACTAAGTCTACTTCCATCACAAACATCACTGTGCACAAGTTCTAAAAGATCACTATCTCTATCCACAGATTTAAAAGGTTTTCTAGGTTCCTTAGCTTGTACACATATTTCACATCTATGATCAGGTAAATCAAATTTGGTAATCAAATCAAGATGCATCAATCTTTTGATAGTATTGAAATTCACATGTCCTAATCTTCCATGCCAAATATTAGTAGAAACAACATTCAAAACAACAGCATTTTTATTCATTGGAAATGAAGATACAGAAAGTTTAAACAAACCATCACTCAAAAAATCATTCCCTACAAAATTCACACCTTTTGTTATCACTACCCTATTACATTCAAAAACTAACTTAAAACCCTGCTGAACTAAAAGAGAACCACTAATCAAATTCTTCCTAATATCGGGAACATGGTGAACTCCGCGCAAGGTTAAGGTCTTCCCAGAGGTCAACCTCAAAACCACTCGACCTGTCCCAAGCACGCGAGAAGATGCAGCATTCCCCATGTTCACCGATCCTCCACATGCGTCCTGATAAGTGGAAAACCACGACCGATCAGAACAAGCATGGATATTAGCTCCAGTATCTATCCACCAATCAGAAGAACAAAGGGCAAGGTTAAGTTCAGGTAAACTAGATTCTAACCTGATAGTGGAGTCAGAAGGGTCAGAACCGGTAGTCAGCATATTCGTCTGACGCTCAGGTGGAGCTCCCTTCTTCTTCATTGGCGCAGAAGGCCGAGTTTTGCGAAAGTAGCAATCCTTCGCAAAGTGGTTCGTCTTTCCGCACACAAAGCAACCAGAGTTGCCTCCACTTCCCTCAGGTTTAGGCTTCTTAAAGTTTGGGTTAAACTTTCTATGATGAAACGACTTCTTCTTAAAGTTTCTATAAGGCTGAAAGTTTCTACCCTTATTTTTAGGGTGCTCTACTAGGTTGGCTTGGGTAGTAGGCTCATTAAGTTTCTTATCCCTAGCTCGGTTCGACTCTTCTATCCTAATGGATCTTAGGACAAAATTCAGGGATAACTCTCTTTGATTGTGGTTAAGATCGTTTGCATGGCTCTTCCAAGAGGGTGGCAACTTATCTATAAGGGCAGCAACTAAGAAATTCTCATCAAGATCTACACCACTAGATCTAAGTTGCTCAACTATGTGCTCAAAATCATGAAGCTGGTCAGACATAGACTTATTATCTACCAGTTTAAACTTAATCAAATCAGACGCCTGGTATCTCTTCTGGGTAGGATCAACCTGACCATACTTATTCTCTAAAGATGTCCAAAGCTCCATAGCAGTTTTCATACTACAGTAGATGTCATAAAGTTTATCTGATAGGGTGCTAAGAATCCGGTTCAAGCAGAGATAATTAATCATATCAGGGTTAATAGGAGGTACAGGTCTAGGTGCAGAAGAAGTAGTAGTAGTATCAGCATCAGCAGAGGGAGGAGTGGAACCAGCTTGGGCTTGACTCCGAGTAAAAGGTCTAGTGACCTCAGTCTGAATTGCACCTTCAGGTGCAGAGCCATTACTATTTTCGGTAGAATCCGAAATAGCAGAAACGAGCCCAAGCGTGGTGAGCCAGAACATCATTTGGTTCTGCCACCTTTTAAAATTACGACCATCAAACGTGAAAGGTTTCGCCGAATTGTCAATAATGAAAAATCTGTTTACAAACAATACTACCGCAATGTCACAATATTGTTAAAGATTTAAAAACAGTTTAACAGCTTAATCTAAATTGACGGATTAAAATTTAATTAACAATAAGATTTTAATTGACAGTGTACTAATAAATACTAACAGTATTAAATTAAACTACCACAATATTATTAATAAAATCAAACAGTACTGACAATGTAAATTAAATTATCACAATTAAATAGTTAGTTATCATAACACAATATTACTCTAATTAAATTATCACAATTAACAGAGCAAACTAAATAGTTAATTATGTGATTCACAGTACTAACAATGTAAATTAAATTAATTATACTAATACAATATTAATACTAACAGTATTAAAAATTAATTAATATTCATCAACAACACTGCTCCAATATATTAAATGAATGGGGTGAGAAAGACTCAAACTCACGACAGGATATATCAGACTCGAAGCATCCACACTAACCAACTGTGCCACTACCACAATATATTAATACTAACAGTATTTAATATATTTAATTTATGCCTGTTAATACTAACAGCATGCTCAATTTAGAATGAAACTTATTACTAACAGAATTAACACAATCTAATTAATCTAACACAATATTAACATAACAGTAAATCAACTATTTAATTAAATAAATTAATTAAATATTTATTTTCATCACAATCACACAATACGTACTAACATGTATGTATATAAATACTAACAGAGAACAATAATGAAAGTACGACTTAATTAGCACAATAATATTTAATTAAAAATGGTATGTAAATCATAGTACGATAACAATTATGAAAAGATAAATTAATTTTAATCTTGCTTCTAGATTGTTGTAAAATATTTATCTTTTCAAATTGATTCTATTAAATAATTTAAAATCCAGTAAATTCAAATTGAAATATAAATGAATGCTGTAAAATAAAAGATTTAGAGAAGGCCTGTGGATTGAGGCGTGCAGAGCACTGTCCTAGAAGCAAGATTGCCCCTCTGCGTGCGAGGCTTCCCGACAATCACTTCCAGCGATACAACGTCCACGTTCCACCCCGTCGGCACGATTTCAAGGTGGCGCAAGGTGAACCCGGCGAGGGGAAAGACTTCCTCTTTAACACCCTAAAGGAGCGAACGTGCACCAACGGGAAGATACCCACCTCCGCAAGGTAAGCGAAGAGATCGTGCATTAACGGCACGATAACTTGCTTCGCAAGATAAGAATAAGTCAAATTAAAAGATAAAAATAAAAATTAAATAAAAGAAAAAATAATATATAAATAAGTTTTACATCATCAAAAATTCTAAATAAAATCCAACAGTTCATATACTAGTGGTCGCTTGATACCCCTGGCCGAGTTACCATGGGGTCACTTTGTGTGAGATTGAGATAGTCGGTTTAGGACGCCCCACGTAAATCCCGTCCTCTTGTGGATGCGTGGTAGTGGGCAGGTGCGTTCCTAGACGACAGGCGCAGGCTGGACTGAGCCAGTTTTGGCAGTCTTTGAGATTGGGTGTTATGAGCGGGTGGCTACATATTATGTTCTTAGATGGTTTTTCCTTTGAGCATTGATACTGAAGCATTTTAGCAGTAGCGAGAGTATGCATAACATGTTTATGATAGAGTTTCCTTTTGAGCATTATGTTTGAGACATATTAGCTGTAGTTTTCCTTCAGCTTATCTATCTATCTATCTATCTGCATACCTATCTGTTTTGCCTCCAGTAGACTTAGTGGGCATACCGTGGATATTGGGACGGTACCCACTGAGATCTGCCTTCTGTAGTAGATCTCACACCCGCTGCGGTGACAGGTTGAGGCAGCTGTTCCGGCTTGGTTCGCGCGGAGACAGCAGATCGAGGTGAGGTCGCGGCCGATTAGTTCCTTACCAGCATTAAGAGTCTGAGGTAGATGTACCCGGTGTATTTTATGTTTCCACTTTTGTACTGGACATTCTGAGAGACTGGTGAGGATAGTATTTATTTTATTCCTGTGAGACTTTGTACCTTGAGGATTTGTGTACTAGTGGAGATTTTACTTTTCCAGATGTTTAGTTTTATTCTATAGCTTTTGGTTTTAGTTTCAGCTCTGATACATGTTTTTAGCTATAGATCTGACTTGCAGGGTAGACGCTTCGTCTGTGCGGCAGTTTCCGTACAGATGGCGGATCTGTTGGCAAGCCCGGGTCGCAGTTTCGACCCCGGGGCGTGACATTCAGGCGGGGCGCCGCGCGGCAGGCACTCTGCGCGGGGGCCGCCTGTAGGCGGGGCGCAATGCGGCAGGCGCGCTGCGCGGGCGCTGCCCGCAGGCGGGCGCCGCGCGGGCCGCCTACAGGCGGGGTGCCGCGCGGCAGGAGCGCTGCGCAGGCGCCGTCCGCAGGCGGACGCCGCGCGGGCAGGTGCCGCGCGGGCCGCCTGCAGGCCGGGCGCCGTGCGGCAGGAGCGCTGCGCGGGCGCCGCAGGGAGGCGGGCGCCGCGCGGGCAGGTGCCGCGCGGGCCGCCTGCAGGCGGGGTGCCGCGCGGCAGGAGTGCTGCGCGGGCGCCTCCCGCAGGCGGCCGCCGCGCGGGCAGGTGCCGCGCGGGCCGCGTGCAGGCGGGGTGCCGCGCGGGCTGCCTGCAGGCGGGGTGCCGCGCGGCAGGAGTGTTGTGCGGGCGCCGCCCCCAGGCGGGCGCCGCGCGGGCAGGTGCCGCGCGGGCCGCCTGCAGGCGGGGCGCCGCGCGGTAGGAGCACCGCACGAGCGCCGCCCGCAGGCGGGCGCCGCGCGGGCCTTCTGCTGGCCGCACGCCGCGCAGCAAGTGCACCGTCGGGGCACCGCGACGGGCTAGGGCCGCGCGGGGCTGTCCATGGACGGCGCGCGTGCCGCACGGGTCGTTGCTGTGCGGGGAACTTCGCCGCACGAAGTTCGGGGACCGCATCGGGTCCTCCGTCTTTCGACTTTTGAGTCGCCATGGTTTCTAGTTGTTTAGTGAGTCTTTCCCTGTCCTACAGGAGCGCGGGACGTTGTAGACTCGACAGGCGCACGGTCACGGACGAGCCGAGTTCCGGACGACATACATCGAGGTGGGTACCTTTCCGGGGATTTCGGGGATAGGCATGTATTAATAAGAATAACATATCGGGGCAAGGTGCATAGTATGTGGACTTTATGTTTATATGACTAACCCTGCTACATTATTTTACTTACTATCGATCTGATGCTCTTGTTTGCTACACGCACACCGGCGGTTTGGCCACCGCGAGGGTGTGCTTTTCCGGAAAAGTGGTACGTTGAACCGTGTACCCCACGTGACGGTGACGTTAGGAAAGGGGGGCCTCATAGGTGGGGGGTGTGAGCGGAGATGCCGAGGCAGGTGCTCGGCGGCCGAGACAAGTGCTCGGCGGGGGACACCGGGGCAGGGGCTCGGTGCGGTGTCCGGGAAAGGTGCCCGGTTTTGTTTGGTGCAGGGTGTGATTGTTGTTGACGGTGTTTGAGGGGTGACGGTTGCTCTGGTTACAGTGGTTTGCCTTATTTTAGCCCTTTTTGCATATTATGTTATTTCTAGTCACTGACTTCCCACTCCGTGACAGGCTCGTCCAGGGGCGAGTGCTAGGGCACCGGTGAGGCCGCGAGTGTGCTGTTCTGACTTTGAGCGACCTCAGACACAGTGACTCTCCTTCCCCTTTTTCCTTTATTATTCATATTGGTTAGTTGTGGATTGCAACACCCCCGTAGGGTCGAAGTGGATGTACTTCTTTTCACATATGCGATTAAATAATTATTCCTTTCCTCACTTGGCCGTTTTAAACAATGAAAAGAAAAACAAACAAAGAAAACCGTTTGCGAAAACCGCTTTTAAAACGTGGGTGCCGTGTGGGCACCGGATCTTTAAAACCTTGTGGAATTTATGTGGTTTCGAACTGGCTTTACAAACCTCGGCATCGGGTGGGTGCCGTTTTCAAAACTCTGTGGATTTATGCGGCTTTCAAACAGATTTTCTAAAACAACGGCGTCGGGTGGGCGCCGCTTTCAAAACCTTGTGATTATTTATCCTTTTAAATCGACGCGCTCGCTGTTAGATGTTTAAACTAGTAGATTATGTGAGATGAATGGTTGTATGTGTGCGAGACTCCAACTGGTGTGGTTAAAGACTGTATGTGATGTACCTTGTGAGGCACTTTGTAGTTGAGACGCCGTGCATATACAAAGGAGACTCTGCCCGTTTGCAGAGTGAGTTTGTATATGTGGCGGGTCTGGGCACGCGCCGGGGAGTAATGGTTTTCAAAAAAAAAAATGTATAGCTGAATTAGGAGCATCGGTGGCTCCTCTTCCGCGCGTTCGAACCCCCGGGGCGTGACAGATTAAGATGGTATCAGAGCCGTAAACTTTAACCACAACAGTCGAGGCCTAACATCCACGGGGCGCAATATACTAACTACTGATTAATAAAGTGAACTTGGGGTAGACAAGTAGAACGCGAGTGCTCGTGGTGGGCGTGCACCGGGGGTTGGATGCGTGGCGGCTCGGGAGTGGGTCGGTCCGCGGGGCGCGGGGTGCATGGTGGACCAGCGGGACACGTGGCGGATTTTGGTTGGCGGGCTCTATAAGGCAGGGTCCACGGAGGCGCACCAGGTCGCCTCGGGCTGCGTGCCTGGTAGGGTGGCAGGCGGCGCGCGCAGGCGCGCACATGGGCGCGGCTGGCGCGCGCTAACCAGGTGCGCGCCACGTGTCGACCTCCGCGGGTGGCCACGCGGCGCAGCGGGAGTGGGGGCTTTGGCTGTTGCCTATTTTGTGGCCACGTGGCGCATCCTCAGCGATTCGGGCTCAGGTTGGACAGCTCGGTGCAGCCCGGTTTGCGGCGCCCGAAGGATTCGGGCGCCCCAAAGAAGGGACCTATTGGTCATTAAGTGAATTGTTTTCCCAGCCTATAAATATGCCAAGAACAGCAGCTTGTATCTCTTTCCCTGTTCATCTTCTCACAGTGCGACCCCACCAAAGTTCTTCCTCTCCCAGAGCTGGTTCCACCTGTGGATTCCCGAATTTTTCTGTGGCTCGCACTTTGAGGTTTTCATTTTTTACGGCACGACGCGACGCTCGTTCATTTGTGATCTCCTTCGTCGCGTTTCGGTACGAGGACTCCCCCGGCTTACTCCGACCTCCGTTTTCATCGATTCTTGCGCCGTTGGCTTCACGACAGGTAGGGCTACGATCTTCGTGATTTGAGCTTCCCCTTATTTCAAGTTTATCTTGGAGTTTCCCGAGCTTTATTTTGACCCATTTTCTTGGGTGGAGTTTTGGACAGCGCCACAGTGTTTCGGCGATAACTTTGCGCTCAGGCATCGGATTGAGACGTGCCAGTAGTCATTTTGCATCTAAACATCGCAAGGAATGTCCTTGATTTTTTTTGGAATTTTTGGAGGTAGGCCCGATGGTGAAAAACCCCATTTTCCTGAGCTTAGTGCTACAGATTTTGTTCTTGGGAATTTTGGGATGGTTATCTTGTTGATTTTGTAACTCGGCCTACAGGTATCGGATTTGGGCATGCAAGTACTCATTTCGATCATCTCGACGCGAGGATCGCAGCGGCAATTTTTTGGGAATTTTTGGTCTCCATCTCGCAGGTAAAAACAGGGCATCTTTGGGACTGAATTATGGGACAGCATGTAATTGGGTACTTGTGTATTTATTTGTGTGTATGTTGGGGATATTTTATACAGTGATCGCGACAGATTATATGTTTGGGCGAGAGCACTATTTGGACTTGGATTTAGCGATCGAGGTGGGTGGACTTCTGCATGCTTGTGTGGAATCATGGATTGCTATGTTAGCACTTAACCTTGCATGTGGAATTGTTTATTATATTTGTCATGATGATTTATCCTGTTAGTGGTATTACTTGAGGATAGGAGACATGCATAGGTGGATACTGTTAATGATCAATGACTTAATTTATGTTTCCTTGAGAACACTTGCATGCTTGTATGGACATCTAGATAGGCCATCTTTTATCGCTACACTTTCATGCTGGAACTTGACTTAGGAGAAACCTTGTTTGTTTCTCCTTATTCTTTAGTCAGGTGGTTATTGTTGCTCGGGTTTGAGCAGGGGTTTGGGATAGTGTAGCCGGGGCCTTGATTGTGGACTGTGGGTTTTGCGGCGACCACAGATATTGGGCGGTTGACCGGATGTCGGTTATAGGACATCGGTGATAGGGCATGATTATGGACTAGAGGGTTTTGTGGCAACCGCGGATTTTGGGCGGTTGACCGGAGGTCAGGGGTTGGACTTGATGTAGTCGGTAGAGTTTCGGCGACCGCGGATATTGGGCGGTTGACCGAAGGTCGGTTGTGAGACCTGGTTGTGGATCGTGAGGTATTGCGGCGATCGCGGATTTTGGGCGATTGACCGGATGTTCATTTGTGCATCAGATTGGGGATCAGTTTTCTTTTAGTGAAGGGGTGTGTTCCACTGGGGCTTTATAGTTGTGATCCAGTCCTGCTTTTGATACTTATCACACCGGCGCGGTTATTGCCCGGTGATGCTTTCCGCGTGTGGGTCGCTCCCCTCGAGTTCCCCTCCGGAGGCCGGGGTCAGACAGTTATTGACAGTTTTGCTATCACATCGGCGCGGCTTATTTGCCCGATGATGAGGGCAGCAGCAGGAGTTTTGCTATAACATCGGCGCGGCTTACTTGCTCGATGATGAAGGCGGTACAGATTGGGTCCATCTGAGACGGTTGGTTACTGTTGCATGCGGTTATTCTAGTCTAGGACTGTATTTTAGAGGCATAGTAGTGGTAGTTTCCTTTCTTCAGCAGTCATTATTGCTTACCACACTTCTTTCCTTTTTGCCTCTGGTAGACCTAGTGGGTGTGTCAGAGTTTGAGGTTTTACCCACTAGGGAGGCTACTGGTTTACTAGTAGTTCTCACCCCCATTCTTCTTTCCTCTTTTTCTTCTCCCTTGTTTTGCAGTGTCTTCTGCGGGTGCTGCTGGGCTTTCAGCGGCGGGTCGAGGAGAGAGGACGGCTGAGTAGATAGATCTCGAGACAGGATGAGCGAGTTAGCTGGACTGTTGGTGTACCCATGTTTCTTCAGACGGTTGTACTTTTACTTTCGGACTGGCTTTTGCCAGCAGGTTGTATTTATTTTTGTGAGCTGGGAGAGACACATGTATCATTTATACAGATGTATTGTATTTTATTTTCAGCTTCTGTCTGAGATGTATTAGTTTTAGTTCAGCTATGTTTTTATTGCTCTTTTATTATTATCTCTTATATCTGAGCAGGTTATTTGCGCTTCGTGTACGCGGAAAATACCGTGTGCACGGCGGATCTGTAGACGGGCCCGGGTTCTGGTTTACACCCGGGGCATGACAACTGCGCGGTCCACGGGGCGAGGCGTGCACTGGGGTTGGCCACGTGGCGGTCGCTGGTCCACGCGAGAAGAGCAGCAGGTGTCTCGGGTTGCGTGCGCGGCGTGGGCGCCGGCAGCACGGCATGCGCGCTCGTGTGCGCGCCGACCGAGGCGCTGACGCGGGCGTGGCGGCTCGGCCACGTGCGGCGAGCGGGTTGGCCAGGCCCGCTGTTTGCTGTTCGGGGCCACGTGTCGCAACCAGGTTGATTCGGGCGCAGATGGTTCGGGGTACATTTTGGAGGACTGTAGCGGCCCGAATCCTTCCGGGCGCCCGAATCCTTCCGGATGCCCGAATGTGGGGACATAGAGGGAATTATGGGAAATGTTTTGTTTTGGCTATAAATAGCCCCTTTGGCTGCTCTTTTGTCCCTTTTCCGGAGGGTTGCTGGTGGTGAGCCCTCAAGCAAACTTGTTGTTCATCTTGTGTTGCATCTCGTGGTGGATTTATAGATTTCTGGAGGCCGCGACATCGGCGTTTTCTGCGACGCGGTGCACTTCGACGCTTCTTGGATTTTGGCTTCTACCGTCGCATTTCAGTGCGCGAGACCCCCTGGATCACCTCGATGGAATTTCGAGCTGATTTTTGGCAGCGCGTTCATGAGAGGTACGCCTTCGATTTTCGTAATAGTCACTTCGTCTCATTTTGTCACGCCCCGGAGGTTCTAAAAGAGCAAAATACGTACCTATTTTTTTTGAAATGGACCTCGCCCCCGGCGCGTATCAGACCCGCCACATATACAAATTCACTCCCCAAACGGGCGGAGTCTCCTTTGTATATGCACGGCGTTACCAATGGAGAACATACTTTAACCATTCCAACCATGACAGACAAAGAGGAAAGAATACAATAAATCATACCATCACCGCTATCTCATACAGCCTATAGCATAAACCCATGGGTTTTGTAAATCGGTGCCCACTCGACACCCAGCTTTTCCAAAACATTTTTGCAAACTCTTTGGGTGGCCATTAACTTGAAAGGATGAATCCACGGGTTTTAAAATCGGTGCCCACATGACACCTGCTTTGAAAACACTTTTGAAACCGGGTTTGCATTTGAAAACTAGCCGCAAATACACATCCTACATTTATCAATTAGTTATAGGAAAACATCATTCCAACATCCATCAGCAACCACAGTATATGTATCACAGTTTAACTAACCATAGTATGACGAAATAACCAAAAGTAAAGAAGATAACGTATCGTTTACTAGCCCTCATGGCTAGGGTCCTCTAACGGATGCCTCCCCGTCGTCCCGAATCCCACCCCTATTCGAACCTGTCACAGTGTGGGTTGTCAGTGACTGATAAAGTAGATAAACATATAAGTAAATGCAATAACAGAAAGAACACACCGAATCACTGGAGCATTTACTTCCCTCCCCTCCCCCTCTTATGTATCGCCAAATCCCTGTCGAAAGTCATACTGGGCACCTACCCCAGCTTTCAGAATGTTTTGGGCCCCAACCCCAATACCGTACTCATCTCCTTGGTGCCCCCAACCCCTCCATTGCCCAATTAGCAGTCGCCTCTCTGTAGAGATTCGGCTTTTACGACTGATTGTGACTCACATGTTACTTATTTATGCCCTTAAGTGAATAAAATTATTTAACATTTGAAACTCGGTCGGTGTGTGGTGCGGGTATTTTTCCGTCGAAGGGCCCGGAAAACGAAGACCGATGGCGCGATCGGATCGGGAATCCGATGTACGGATCTCCAGGAATGGGGTTTTTAAGATCGCGATGACTTAAGTCGTGCATCGAAATCCGCGTAAAATATCTGGCAAGTTTGTTAGGGGAATCTGGATATTCCCGTGATTAATTAATTAAGGAAATTAATTAATCGGTTACGTACAATTAAATTTTGGGTTTTTATCTCCTATGATTAATTAAAATGGGGAAATTAATTAATCGGCGACTAGGATTTAAAAGGGGATAAATTAATACGTACAAAGAAAAAAAAAAGAGAAACCCTAGCCAAAAAGAAAGAACACGAAAGAGAAATAAAAGAAAAAGACGGAACCCTAGCCGAAGGAAAGAAAGGAGAAAAGGGAGGAAACGAAGGAGTCCGATCATCCCGAACAACGAACCGGAGACAAGAGCGCGACCGGACGTCTCCCCCGTGGATTAATTCGGTGAGTGCAATCCTCGTTGTGGTTTTTTGGGGTCTTCTTTTAAGTTCTTGTTTAGGGTTTCGGTCGTCATCATCGTATCCGTCACCGCCGCCGTCGTTGCGCAAGTTAGGGCACGGCACGGGCGGCGGAAACGTGCGATGCCGCTAGGGCATCGCGCGGGCGGCAACAACGGGAGCCTCGCGGGCTCCGCGCGGACCGCACCAGTGCGGGCACCGCGCGGGCACCGCGCGGATCACACCCGCGCGAGCACCATGCGGGCACCGCACCCGCATGGGCGCCGCGCGGGCACCGCACCCGCGCGGGCACCATGCGGGCACCGCGCGGGCACAGCACCCGCATGTGCGCCGCGCGGGCACCGCACCCGCATGAGCGCCGCGCGAGCACCCCACCCGCGCGGGCACCATGCGGGCACCGCACCCGCATGGGCGCCGCGCGGGCACCGCACCCGCGCGGGCACCATACGGGCACCGCGCGGGCACCGCACCCGCATGGGCGCCGCGCGGGCACCGCACCCGCGCGGGCACCATGCGGGCACCGCGCGGGCACCACACCCGCGGGGGCACCATGCGGGCACCGCGCGGGCACCGCTCCCGGGCGGGCACCACGCGGGCACCGCGCGGATCACACCCGCGCGGGCGCCGCCCGCAGAGGATAGCCGCATGGTTTTGGTGGGCTTCGCGGGGGGGAATCCGTCGACCGACGGGTTTGACGGTTTCTTTAGGTTTCCGTCGGACGGGTAATGTCGGGCTTTCGTTTTGTAGAGTTAATGCGTGGTTCTGATTTTGGTTACCCTTATGGACCCTTCTTAGGTGCAGATACACAACGGGAGTGTGCGAAAGATCCGGGTGCTCCGATCCGCTCGCAACCAGGTGGGTACCCTTGCTATAAGTGCAACGAGTGCAGTAAGTGCACCATATCATCGTAAAAGGCTCGTTAATTTGTCTAATAAAGTAGATGGACTTTTATACCTTCGCATGAATATTTATTATTAATAACTGTGGCGGCTGCGGTCGCGGGGCTTAATACTTTTTATTAATAATTGTGGCGGCTGCGGTCGCGGGGCTTATCACACGCCGACACCGGCAATTTCGGTTTTGGATGTTGCACGTACACAGGCGGATTGGCCTCCGCATGGGTGTACTTTTCCGGAGAAGTGGTCCGAGTGACCCGTGTGCCTCACGTGTATGGGGTGAGGACCTCTTCACGCCTGCTAAGGGCGCCGCACTAGCACCGTGAAGGGGTTAAAAACATCGAAGGGGTATTGTGACTGTGCACGAGGGGAAACTTCCGTCTCTCCGACAGGTACTCTGGGGTTGGGGCCCAGCTTATTTTTGTAACAGTGTTTTTAGCGAAAGGTTCCGGTATAAACGATTTGTTTTTAATTCAACGTTAATTGTTAAGACATCTGCTTTGTTTGTCACTGGCTTTACCCACTTCGTGACAGGTTTGACTATGGACATTAGTCGGGACGGTGATGAGACTGCGTCGAGAGGACCGTAGTCGTAGGAGGCTTCCAATCCTGGTTCCTTGGAATTATCTCAACTCTTTCTTAACTATTCTTAGCTTAATTTGCATCTGTGGATCATATTAGTTATTGTTAGCACTGTGGATTGGATGCACTATTACGGTTCAGACATACTTTCGTGATCTTGGGCACGGCATGTTTTCATCATCATAAAAGTGATTGCGAAAACGTTTTCAAAAGCAGAGTGCCGTGTGGGCACAGATTTTGTAAACCTCTGGATTTATCCTTTCTAAACGATGTCGTCGCTCTCTTGTTTGAATGTGTAACTGTTTTAAATTGGGTGTCGGGTGGACACCGTTTGCAAAACCGTAGGTAATTATTTCTTCCGCACTATGTATGATGACGACTGTATGGTTGATGGTTGATATTGTAAATGGGACGCCGTGTATATACAAAGGAGACTCTGTCCGATTGCAGAGTGAATTTGTATATGTGGCGGTCTGTCATGCACCGGGGGCGAGGTTGATCTTCATGTGTGAAGAAAAAGAAAAAAAAATATAATACACGTTTTTCCGCTTATACTAAAACCTCCCGGGGCGTGACAGATTGTATGGTATCAGAGAAAAACAACCATAACCACAGTAGTCGGGGATCCACATCCACAGTGTATGATGCCACAAGCAAATTGGGACACGAGATAACCAAGGTATAGGTGCGGTAGTACGTGAGAGTACGGGGAAACGGGGTTTAATATAAGTGCGTTGTAAGTCAAGGTGCTAGGGTGTTAATATTAGGGTTAACGCGGCTTCTTTGTTTACAGCGGACAGCGACCAGGATTCGGCCACCGAGCGCTAACTCTTTAAATGGACAGGATGGATCCCGCAGCCGCGGCCAATCACTTGCTCCAAAACCAGCTACGTGACGTGGCAGGGCAAATGTTAACTCTCACTGAGCGCCTATGCCTACTGACTCGAGACTTCGAGGGTATCGACCGCACTCAGCAAGACGCCAGGGACGACACCTATCCGGGAATGCCGCCGCCAGGTTACCCCACGTTCCAAGAGGTGGTCGGCCTGGCCATGCAGGCTGAGCGGGATCTCGCCGAGGCACGAGCTCGGCAAGGTCACCCCGGTTACCGTTGGGGACAAAGATTTCACCGCCCCGGTCCGACGGGGGGCCCCTCCCAAGACAAACGGGCGCCCAAACGCCCAAGGACAGAATGGAAGGCGGGGCAAACAACAAAGAGGGGACCCGAACCACAGTGGAAGCCGTGCGTCATATGTGACGGTGCACACCAACTTATGAGCTGCCCTTGGAAGGACGAGCGAGCGCCATCGGGAAGCCCGGAATCGCAACAGGAACCCTGCGTTATCTGCGGGAGTGCACACTCAGCGACGAGATGTCTTTGGAGGTACTATTACTGTGATCTTTGTGGCGCTCCGGACCACACCCGTGCCTCCTGCCCTCAGGGGATAACCCCTACCCCCGCCACACCACAGCCGGGAGAACCAGAGAGTGCTGCAGCCCCCGCTCGGCCAAAGGACTTACCCGGCGACCAGCACTCCGCAGACTCTCCAGACACCAAGCCCCTACCTCAACACGCTGTACGACGCTGGCCGGAGGGTTGTGGGCGTACTCCCCGATTAGCCACAGTGGAAGACGCGATGTCTCAGAACCGGTGATAACAGGTAACGGATGTTTTCTTTTTCCTTCTGTTTAGGAGCACTGGTTACACCTAAGCTAATTACCCTTGTCTTTTCCCTCCCCTATTCCCGGACACGCCTAGTGCGGATTGGGGAAGGAATCCTTAAGTACTAGGCGAAACCTCCCCGGCATATGCGCGCGGGCGGGTTTCAGAGTAGAAGAGAACCTATTGTACCTAGTGAGACCTCTTAGTGGTCACGTGAGGAATAGATGGGCCCCACCCCTCCACCTAGCGATTAAGGACCCAAGAGATCGTTTGGCCGCGTGGGTCCATAATCTAGGTTAGGCATGACGTCCCAGTCGTAAGGGATTTCCCGGATGTATTTCCGGCGGAACTCCCTGGGATGCCGCCCGAACGAGAAGTTGACTTCCCTATTGAACTACTCCCCGGCACCAAGCCCATCACCAAGGCACCGTACAGGATGGCCTTTGCTGAGTTGAAAGAACTCAAGGCACAGCTGGAGGACCTTTTGGACAAAGGTGTTATCTGACAAAGCGCGTCACCATGGGGCGCGCCCGTCCTGTTCGTGAGGAAGAAGGACGGAAGCCTCCGGTTGTGCGTAGACTACCGGGAAATAAATAAGGCCACCATTAAGAACAAGTACCCCCTGCCAAGGATCGACGACCTATTCGACCAACTGCAAGGGGCAACGGCGTTTTCAAAAATTGATCTACAGTCAGGCTATCATCAGCTCGGGGTTAAAGGAGAGGACGTCCCCAAGACGGCTTTCCGAACTCGCTATGGCCACTACGAATTTACAGTGATGCCTTTCGGGCTCACTAACGCCCCCGCAGTATTCATGGACATGATGAATAGGGTGTTCAAACCCTTCCTAGATTTATTCGTGGTGGTCTTCATCGATGATATCCTCATCTATTCCCGTACAGATGAGGAACATGAAGAACATCTGCGCACAGTCCTCCAGACCTTACGGGAACAGAAACTCTACGCCAAACTCAAAAAGTGTGAGTTTTGGCTCCGTAAGGTGGATTTCTTGGGGCACGTGGTCTCGGCGTCCGGAGTCGCGGTGGACCCAAGGAAGATAGACTCGGTGACGAACTGGCACCAACCGACAACGGTGACGGAGGTTCGAAGCTTCCTAGGATTAGCCGGGTATTACCGGCGCTTCATGGAGGGCTTCTCTAAGATAGCCACCCCCTTGAATCGTTTAACTCGAAAGGGGGAGAAGTTTATCTGGACGGATCAGTGCCAGAGGAGTTTCGAGGAGCTCAAGGATAGATTGACGCGGGCCCCGATTCTCGCCTTACCAGAACCGGGGGAGGATTAAGAAGTATTTTGCAATGCGTCGCGGAACGGATTGGGAGGAGTGCTTATGCAACGGGGAAGGGTTATAGCCTATGCGTCAAGGCAACTCAAGGATTATGAGCGAAATTACCCCGTGCATGATTTGGAGCTCGCAGCGGTTGTGTTCGTCCTCAAGCTATGGAGACATTACTTGTATGGAGCACACTGCAACGTGTACTCTGACCATAAGAGTCTCAAGTACCTCTTCACCCAAAAGGAGCTAAACTTGCGGCAAAGGCGGTGGCTCGAGCTACTAAAAGACTACGACATGACGATCCACTATCATCCGGGAAAAGCAAATGTGGTAGCTGACGCCTTGAGTCGCAAAGGGCAGGCCGAGGAAGCAGGTGTAGATGCTATCACCCAGCAAGAACATCTGATTGCGGAGTTTTCGCGGTTAAGACTGGAAGGGGTACCGGCGGGTACGGTCGCACAACTTCTGACCCTAGTGGTCAGGCCCACCCTGCTGGACAGGATTCTTGAAGGGCAATCGACCGATGACCTACTCCAGCTGGTGCGAGGCAGGATAACCGCCGACCAGGAGGGCGATTTCGCAGTAAGCTCCGATGGCACGATACGGTTTCGAGGATGAATCTGTGTGCCGGATCTACCAGAGCTCAAAGAGGAAATTCTGAGGGAGGCGCATACCGCTCCTTATGTAGCGCACCCCGGGGGAACGAAGATGTACAAGGACGTTAAACAGACCTTCTGGTGGCCCAAGATGAAGGAAGATGTAACTTGATTCGTGGCACACTGCCTAGTATGCCAACGAGTGAAGGCCGAGCATCAGCGACCGGCGGGAAAGTTGCAACCACTACCGGTGCCCGAATGGAAGTGGCAAAGGATTACCATGGATTTTGTGACCGGTTTTCTGAGATCGCCACAAGGACACGATGCGATATGGGTCATTGTGGACCGTTTGACGAAATCGGCCCACTTTCTGGCCATACACACAACGTGGACCCGGGAACGACTGGCACAAACGTACATCAATGAGATAGTAAGGTTGCATGGGGTACCGACATCTACTACGTCGGACAGAGACACACGGTTCGTGTCAAATTTTTGGCGGAGTCTGCAACAAGCAATGGGAACCAAGTTGCATTTTAGTACGGCATTTCACCCGCAGACCGACGGGCAATCAGAGCGGGTGATTCAGATTGTGGAAGACATGCTTCGAGCGTGCGTTTTGGACTTGGGCGAAGGATGGTCGCAATACTTACCCCTCGTGGAGTTCGCCTACAACAACAGCTATCAAGCCAGTATCCAGATGGCACCATACGAGGCTCTGTATGGGCGCCACTGTCGGTGTAATAGCCGCTGGTTTAAAATATTTTAAGGGTCTACTTTTGGTTTCGTTAATTCCGCATTTCGTTTCGGGGGCTGGAGGGTGATCGAATAATTCCCTGTTTCCGGACAGACCGTCGGGGCCCGCGGCTATTTTTAGTTGATAGGGCTCGCGAAACGGAGAACGGCGGCGAAATCGGTTCTGAATTCCGACGCCGGAATCTCCCGGAATAAATTCTGGAAGGTAGCTAACGGTTCAGATGGTTAACGCGGTTTTTAGACAGACCGGACCCTGGTTCGCACCCGACTTATACCCGTTTTAACTTGAACTGGTTTGATTTTCCATTCCCCAATTTAACCGCTCCCGCCACCTTAATCACTCCCGTTATACTTCCCCATAACTACCCACTTCCCATAACTACCCACAACTTCCCACTACCCACAACTCCCATAACTACCCACTCCCCTTAACTACCCGCAACTCCCATAACTACCCACTCCCCTTTACTACCTGCGTACGAAACCCCAATTCCCCACTCCCCACAAGTCCCCTGCGTACGAAACCCCATTTCCCCAACCTTTCGATTTCCCAAATCGAACCCTTCTGCTTCCTCACCGATTTCGCGGAGGATCCAAGAGGCGAGACCAAGGAAGGAGAAGGAGACGTCCTCACATTCCTTGTAGCCGAACTCGCAGGATCGGATCGCCTTTCCCTCCGACAACCGAGATTCTTGTAGGCCCGGGCGGGCACCCGAGACGCGGGAGAACCTAGCATCGGTCAGGAGCGCGACAACAAGGTGGGTTTACGGTCGAGGCTGAGTATTGTGTTGGTAATCCGAAAGGGACTTTTTATTATTAATCGGTACTAACGTTGATGGTTTCTATGATGTACTACCTTACCCCGTGACTTGGTTACTTGGTTACTTGGTTACTTGGTTACTTGGTTACTTGGTTACTTATGCTCGAGTTGCGACACGCGCACCCGCGGTTTGGCCACCGCAAAGGGTGCTCTTTTCCGGAAAGGCGGTCTTTGACCCGTGTTACCCCACGAGGTGACGTAGTGGGGGGCCCCTTATTAGTTGTGGGGTTTGAGGCAGCGAGGTGCGAGCAGTGAGACTACCGTGGGATTGGATCCCGATGTGGTCAGGTGTGAGACTACCGTGGGATTGGATCCCGATGTAGTCAGGTGTGAGACCGCCGGGTCCGGTGCCCGACGCGGTCAGGTGTTACAGGTGTGAGACTACCGTTGGATTGGATCCCGATGTAGTCAGGTGTGAGGCCGCCGGGTCCGGTGCCCGACGCGGTCAGGTGTTACAGGTGTTACCGGGGTTACAGGTGTCACAGGTGTTACAGGTGGTACAGGTGGTTGCGAGTTACCGTTACGAGTAGAGCGGTTGTTCCGGCTAGTCTTGCTTTGGTGACTTGGTATTACTTTACTGTTTTAGTACTACTCTTATGATAGTGTCGCTGACTACCCACTCTGTGACAGGTACCTCCAGGGGGTAGAGGTAGGCGACGGTGAGGCCGAGGTGGTAGCAGTCGGGCTGAGGGAGCCCTAGTATGCTGTATCATTTACTTTCTCTGCATTTCATTCAGAACAGTAGGTTATTGTGTGGTTCTCGATACCCTTGTGGGGTCGTGTGGATGTTGAGTACTTTCTTGCTGGTTATGCACTACTATTTCCTTTATTGTTCCCGTTGGGCCCGTTTTCTAAACCTTGTGGATTTACATCACTTTCCAATCTGCTTTCAAAACCTAAGGCCGTGTGGGCCTGATTTCAAAATGGTGAGTTCATACTTTCAACTTGACTGGCCACGGGTATTGTTTAGTCTTCATGCACCATACTACTTCGAACTGTTGTGATTAAATGGGAAAATGGTTGCTTATGCTCGACTATTGTAACAGCCGCGACGCCGTGCATATACAGAGGAGGCTCTGCCCGATGTTCGAGCAAATCTGTATATGTGGCGGGTCTGGGCACGCGCCGGGGAAGGAGGCTTTTAAACAATCAAACAAAAAAAAAAAAGATGTACGCACTTTACGCGTACGTTGAGGTATCGTTTCCGCTAAAATAAAACCCCCGGGGCGTGACAGATTAAGATGGTATCAGAGACTTTGCTTTAATCACAACAGTGACGGCCCAACATCCACCGAGATAGCACACTTAACTACGAATAAATGAAATGTGCAGGGTTTAAGGTTTAAGACGTGAGAGACCGGGGAGGGGATTTGTAGATAATGTTTCTTTTCTCTCTCGATTTTACGATGTTTTGTAGATAATGTTCATTTCTCGCGAGTACGTGTTTTCGCATAACCTCGAGGAAACACCTCTCCAAAGTCGGTTGACGGTCCAGACCGCGGGTGGGACGCTAGAGGCGACTAGTTTGGTAGCCACTTGCCCGATTAAGCTAGGGCGGCTATTTTGCCCTTGGGATTTAATAGTAATTCCCTTGAAGGAGTACGACGTTGTTTCGGGCATGGATTGGCTCTCAAGGTACCAAGTGCTTATCGACTGCGATAAGCGGATGGTACAACTACAAGAACCTAGTTTCCCTAAGAATGCGTACCTAGCATGCAAGAGCATCTCCTTCCCGGCAGTCATCTCCGCGGCTCGAGCCAGGAGTCTGATAGAGGGTGGGTGTGTAGCCTATTTGGCATCGGTAGATCTGGTTACCCGACCCTCGACGACACCTTCAGACATCCCGGTGGTGAAGGACTTTCCCGATGTCTTTCCGACGGAGCTGCCTGGGATACCCCCTGAAAGGGAGGTGGTGTTCCCTATTGAACTCTTGCCAGGTACGCAACCTATAACAAAGGCACCCTACCGAATGGCCTTCGCGGAGTTAAAAGAGTTAAAGGCGCAACTGGAAGACCTCTTGGACAAAGGGTTTGTCAGGCCGAGTGTGTCACCCTGGGGCGCACCAGTGCTTTTCGTACGGAAGAAGGATGGGAGCCTGCGACTCTGTATCGACTACAGAGGAATAAACAAGGTCACGGTGAAAAATAAGTACCCCCTGCCCAAAATCGACGACCTCTTCGACCAACTACGAGGAGCGACGGTCTTTTCAAAAATTGATCTACAGTCTGGCTACCACCAGCTTCGGGTTCGGAACGAGGACATTCCGAAGACCGCTTTCCGGACCCGGTATGGCCATTACGAGTTTACGGTCATGCCGTTCGGACTTACGAACGCCACCGCAGTCTTTATGGACATGATGAACCGGGTCTTCAGACCATTCTTAGATCGGTTCATGGTGGTCTTCATCGATGATATACTAATCTACTCATCCACCGACGAGGAGCACGAGGATCACTTACGAACGATTCTCCAAACCCTCAGGGAGCAGAAGCTGTTCGCTAAGCGCAAAAAGTGTGAGTTTTGGCTACGCGAAGTAGGATTCCTGGGGCATGTGATCCCGGCAAAGGGGATCGCCGTAGACCCCAAGAAGGTGGAATCGGTGATAGACTGGCAGCCGCCCACAACGGTGACGGAGATCCGCAGTTTCTTGGGGCTGGCGGGGTATTATAGACGCTTTGTCGAGGGTTTCTCGAAGATTGCGACCCCTCTAAACCGGTTGACCAAGAAAGGAGAAAAGTTTGTATGGACGGCCAAATGCCAGGAAAGTTTTGAAGAACTCAAAAGAAGACTAACCGAGGCACCGACTCTTGTACTACCGACACCCGGTGAGGACTATGAGGTGTACTGCGACGCTTCAAGAATCGGCCTTGGGGGTGTGTTAATGCAGCAGGGAAAGGTAATAGCCTATGCGTTTAGGCAACTAAAGGACTATGAAAGAAACTACCCAATACACGACTTAGAGCTGGCTGCGGTGGTCTTCGTCCTGAAGTTATGGAGACACTATCTGTTTGGTGTCCATTGTAACATCTTCTCAGATCACCAAAGTCTTAAATACCTGTTCACCCAAAAGGAACTAAACCTGCGGCAGAGACGGTGGCTTGAATTACTAAAGGATTACGACCTAACGATCCAATACCACCCCGGGAAAGCAAACGTGGTAGCAGACGCTCTGAGCAGGAAGGGGCGACTGGAGGGAGGATCGGTAGGTGCGATAACTGAGCAGAGCAACTTGATCGCGGAATTTTCACGACTAGGGTTGGAAGTAGTGCCAGCGGGCACGGTTGCGCAACTTCTAACTTTGGTGGTCAAGCCAACACTGCTAGAAAAGATTCGGGAGGGACAGCAGGCGGACTCGCACTTACAGCTCGTAAGAGACAAGATCTCACCGGATCAGGAAGGGGACTTTTCATTTGAAGGCAATGACACCCTACGGTTCCGCGGGCGGATTTGCGTGCCGGATACCCCGGAATTGAAGAAGGAAATCCTGTCCGAGGCACACAGCGCCCCTTATGCAGCGCATCCAGGAGGCACAAAGATGTACAAGGACCTCAAGCAGACCGTCTGGTGGCCCAAGATGAAGAGGGATGTAACCCAATTTGTAGCTCATTGCCTGGTGTGTCAACAAATAAAGGCGGAACATCAACGACCGGCGGGAAAATTACAACCCTTACCGGTACCGGAGTGGAAGTGGGATCATATCACCATGGACTTTGTCACCGGGTTCCCACGTTCACCACAAGGACACGACACAATATGGGTTGTGGTGGACCGGCTAACTAAGTCAGCGCACTTTCTGCCGATTCACACAACCTGGACCAGAGAGCGGTTGGCTCAAGTCTATCTCAGCGAGATTGTGAGACTGCATGGAGTACCAGCATCGATCACATCAGACAGAGACACGCGTTTTGCCTCAAAGTTTTGGCAGAGTCTGCAACAAGCCTTGGGGACTAAATTGCACTTCAGCACAGCCTTCCACCCTCAGACAGACGGGCAGTCGGAGCGAGTGATACAGACGCTAGAGGACCTGCTTCGGGCCTGTGTACTCGATTGGGGAGTCGGTTGGGAGCGTTACCTACCACTTGTAGAATTCGCTTACAACAATAGCCACCAGGCCAGCATACTGATGGCACCCTACGAAGCCTTATACGGGAGACGCTGCCGATCCGCGATCTGTTGGGACGACTTGGGAGAACGGAAGCTCTTGGGACCCGACTTGGTGAAATAAACAGAAGAGAAGGTGCGCCTAATCAGACAGCGCTTACTAACCGCCCAGAGTCGGCAAAAGAGCTACGCGGATCGAAGACGCCGCGATTTAGAGTTCCAGGTGGGAGAACACGTGTTTTTGCGGGTCTCGCCGTCCAGGGGAATCAAGCGATTCGGGTTAAAAGGCAAGCTAAGCCCGCGGTTCGTGGGGCCATTCGAGATCCTGGAACGGATTGGCCCAGTGGCTTACCGCCTTGCCCTACCCCCGAATCTCAACCGGATTCATGACGTGTTCCACGTTTCGATGCTCAAGAAATACCTCCCCGACCCGTCGCATGTTCTGGACGTCTCGACACTCGAACTAAAGGAGGACCTAAGTTTCGAGGAAACCCCTGTGCGAATACTAGCAAGAGAAAGCAAGACGCTCTGAAACCGAGACATCCCCTATGTGAAGGTGCTCTGGAGCAACCACGAAGAGCGGGAAGCGACGTGGGAACTAGAATCAAAGATGAGAGAGGGCAATCCTTATCTCTTTACCGCAAACCAGGATTGAGTTTCGAGGACGAAACTCGTTTTAAGAGGTGAGTGGTGTAATAGCCGCTGGTTTAAAATATTTTAAGGGTCTACTTTTGGTTTCGTTAATTCCGCATTTCGTTTCGGGGGCTGGAGGGTGATCGAATAATTCCCTGTTTCCGGACAGACCGTCGGGGCCCGCGGCTATTTTTAGTTGATAGGGCTCGCGAAACGGAGAACGGCGGCGAAATCGGTTCTGAATTCCGACGCCGGAATCTCCCGGAATAAATTCCGGAAGGTAGCTAACGGTTCAGATGGTTAACGCGGTTTTTAGACAGACCGGACCCTGGTTCGCACCCGACTTATACCCGTTTTAACTTGAACTGGTTTGATTTTCCATTCCCCAATTTAACCGCTCCCGCCACCTTAATCACTCCCGTTATACTTCCCCATAACTACCCACTTCCCATAACTACCCACAACTTCCCACTACCCACAACTCCCATAACTACCCACTCCCCTTAACTACCCGCAACTCCCATAACTACCCACAACTTCCCACTACCCACAACTCCCATAACTACCCACTCCCTTTAACTACCCGCAACTCCCATAACTACCCACAACTTCCCACTACCCACAACTCCCATAACTACCCACTCCCCTTAACTACCCGCAACTCCCATAACTACCCACTCCCCTTTACTACCTGCGTACGAAACCCCAATTCCCCACTCCCCACAAGTCCCCTGCGTACGAAACCCCATTTCCCCAACCTTTCGGTTTCCCTAATCGAACCCTTCTGCTTCCTCACCGATTTCGCGGAGGATCCAAGAGGCGAGACCAAGGAAGGAGAAGGAGACGTCCTCACATTCCTTGTAGCCGAACTCGCAGGATCGGATCGCCTTTCCCTCCGACAACCGAGATTCTTGTAGGCCCGGGCGGGCACCCGAGACGCGGGAGAACCTAGCATCGGTCAGGAGCGCGACAACAAAGTGGGTTTACGGTCGAGGCTGAGTATTGTGTTGGTAATCCGAAAGGGACTTTTTATTATTAATCGGTACTAACGTTGATGGTTTCTATGATGTACTACCTTACCCCGTGACTTGGTTACTTGGTTACTTGGTTACTTGGTTACTTGGTTACTTGGTTACTTATGCTCGAGTTGCGACACGCGAACCCGCGGTTTGGCCACCGCAAAGGGTGCTCTTTTCCGGAAAGGCGGTCTTTGACCCGTGTTACCCCACGAGGTGACGTAGTGGGGGGCCCCTTATTAGTTGTGGGGTTTGAGGCAGCGAGGTGCGAGCGGTGAGACTACCGTGGGATTGGATCCCGATGTGGTCAGGTGTGAGACTACCGTGGGATTGGATCCCGATGTAGTCAGGTGTGAGACCGCCGGGTCCGGTGCCCGACGCGGTCAGGTGTTACAGGTGTGAGACTACCGTTGGATTGGATCCCGATGTAGTCAGGTGTGAGGCCGCCGGGTCCGGTGCCCGACGCGGTCAGGTGTTACAGGTGTTACCGGGGTTACAGGTGTCACAGGTGTTACAGGTGGTACAGGTGGTTGCGAGTTACCGTTACAAGTAGAGCGGTTGTTCCGGCTAGTCTTGCTTTGGTGACTTGGTATTACTTTACTGTTTTAGTACTACTCTTATGATAGTGTCGCTGACTACCCACTCTGTGACAGGTACCTCCAGGGGGTAGAGGTAGGCGACGGTGAGGCCGAGGTGGTAGCAGTCGGGCTGAGGGAGCCCTAGTATGCTGTATCATTTACTTTCTCTGCATTTCATTCAGAACAGTAGGTTATTGTGTGGTTCTCGATACCCTTGTGGGGTCGTGTGGATGTTGAGTACTTTCTTGCTGGTTATGCACTACTATTTCCTTTATTGTTCCCGTTGGGCCCGTTTTCTAAACCTTGTGGATTTACATCACTTTCCAATCTGCTTTCAAAACCTAAGGCCGTGTGGGCCTGATTTCAAAATGGTGAGTTCATACTTTCAACTTGACTGGCCACGGGTATTGTTTAGTCTTCATGCACCATACTACTTCGAACTGTTGTGATTAAATGGGAAAATGGTTGCTTATGCTCGACTATTGTAACAGCCGCGACGCCGTGCATATACAGAGGAGGCTCTGCCCGATGTTCGAGCAAATCTGTATATGTGGCGGGTCTGGGCACGCGCCGGGGAAGGAGGCTTTTAAACAATCAAACAAAAAAAAAAAGATGTACGCACTTTACGCGTACGTTGAGGTATCGTTTCCGCTAAAATAAAACCCCCGGGGCGTGACAGTCGGTCTCCAATATGCTGGGATGACTTGGGTGAGCGTAAGTTTTTGGGCCCAGATTTGGTGGAGGAGACCGAGGCGAAGGTGCGACTGATCAGACAAAGACTACTGACCGCCCAGAGCAGACAGAAAAGTTATGCGGACAAGAGACGACGAGACTTAGAGTTCATGGTAGGTGAGCATGTTTTACTCCGAGTCTCACCATCCAAAGGAAAACGACGTTTCGGCCTAAAAGGAAAGTTAAGTCCGAGGTACGTGGGACCATTCGAGATCCTAGAACGCGTGGGTCCAGTGGCATACCGGTTAGCCTTGCCACCGAAACTCGAACGAGTCCACAACGTGTTCCACGTCTCAATGCTCCGGAAGTACCTCGCTGACCCCTCTCATGCCTTGGATGTTTCCACCATCGAGCTGCGTGAGGATTTGAGCGTCGAGGAGACGCCGGTGCGGATTTTGGCAAGAGAGGACAAGAGGTTGCGTAATCAAACTATTCCCTACGTAAAGGTCCAGTGGAGCAACCACGAAGAACGCGAAGCGACATGGGAACTGGAATCGAGGATGAGGGAATGCTTTCCCGGGTTGTTTGGTGAGGTTTGTACTTAAGTTTCGGGGACGAAACTTTTTATAAAGTGTGAGTGGTGTAGAGATTCGGCTTTTACGACTGATTGTGACTCACATGTTACTTATTTATGCCCTTAAGTGAATAAAATTATTTAACATTTGAAACTCGGTCGGTGTGTGGTGCGGGTATTTTTCCGTCGAAGGGCCCGGAAAACGAAGACCGATGGCGCGATCGGATCGGGAATCCGATGTACGGATCTCCCGGAATGGGGTTTTTAAGATCGCGATGACTTAAGTCGTGCATCGAAATCCGCATAAAATATCTGGCAAGTTTGTTAGGGGAATCTGGATATTCCTGTGATTAATTAATTAAGGAAATTAATTAATCGGTTACGTATAATTAAATTTGGGGTTTTTATCTCCTATGATTAATTAAAATGGGGAAATTAATTAATCGGCGACTAGGATTTAAAAGGGGATAAATTAATACGTACAAAGAAAAAAAAAGAGAAACCCTAGACAAAAAGAAAGAACGCGAAAGAGAAAGAAAAGAAAAAGACGGAACCCTAGCCGAAGGAAAGAAAGGAGAAAAGGGAGGAAACGAAGGAGTCCGATCACCCCGAACAACGAACCGGAGACAAGAGCGCGACCGGACGTCTCCCCCGTGGATTAATTCGGTGAGTGCAATCCTCGTTGTGGTTTTTCGGGGTCTTCTTTTAAGTTCTTGTTTAGGGTTTCGGTCGTCATCATCGTATCCGTCACCGCCGCCGTCGTTGCGCAAGTTAGGGCACGGCACGGGCGGCGGAGATGCGCGATGCCGCTAGGGCATCGCGCGGGCGGCAACAACGGGAGCCGCGCGGGCTCCGCGCGGACCGCACCCGCGCAGGCACCATGCGGGCACCGCGCGGGCACCGCACCCGCATGGGCGCCGCGCGGGCACCACACCCGCGCGGGCACCATGCGGGCACCGCGCGGGCACCGCACCCGCATGGGCGCCGCGCGGGCACCGCACCCGCGCGGGCACCATGCGGGCACCGCACCCGCTTGGGCGCCCCGTGGGAACCGCACCCGCGCGGGCACCATACGGGCACCGCGCGGGCACCGCACCCGCATGGGCGCCGCGCGGGCACCGCACCCGCGCGGGCACCATGCGGGCACCGCGCGGGCACCGCACCCGCATGGGCGCCGCGCGGGCACCACACCCGCGCGGGCACCATGCGGGCACCGCACCCGCGCGGGCACCACGCGGGGACCGCGCGCATCACACCCGCGCGGGCGCCGCCCGCAGAGGATCGCCGCATGGTTTTGGTGGGCTTCGCGGGGGGAAATCCGTCGACCGACGGGTTTGACGGTTTCTTTAGGTTTTCGTCGGACGGGTAATGTCGGGCTTTCATTTTGTAGAGTTAATGCGTGGTTCTGATTTTGGTTACCCTTATGGACCCTTCTTAGGTCCAGATACGCAACGGGAGTGTGCGAAAGATCCGGGTGCTCCGATCCGCTCGCAACCAGGTGGGTACCCTTGCTATAAGTTCAACGAGTGCAGTAAGTGCACCATATCATCGTAAAAGGCTCGTTAATTTGTCTAATAAAGTAGATGGCTTTTATACCTTCGCATGAATATTTATTATTAATAACTGTGGCGGCTGCGGTCGCGGGGCTTAATACCTTTTATTAATAATTGTGGCGGCTGCGGTCGCGGGGCTTATCACACGCCGACACCGGCAATTTCGGTTTTGGATGTTGCACGTACACAGGCGGATTGGCCTCCGCATGGGTGTACTTTTCCGGAGAAGTGGTCCGAGTGACCCGTGTGCCTCATGTGTATGGGGTGAGGACCTCTTCACGCCTGCTAAGGGCACCGCACTAGCACCGTAAAGGGGTTAAAAACATCGAAGGGGTATTGTGACTGTGCACGAGGGGAGACTTCCGTCTCTCCGACAGGTACTCTGGGGTTGGGGCCCAGCTTATTTTTGTAACAGGGTTTTTAGCGAAAGGTTCCGGTATAAACGGTTTGTTTTTAATTCAACGTTAATTGTTAAGACATCTACTTTGTTTGTCACTGACTTTACCCACTCTGTGACAGGTTTGACTATGGACATTAGTCGGGACGGTGATGAGACTGCGTCGAGAGGACCGTAGTCGTAGGAGGCTTCCACTCCTGGTTCCTTGGAATTATCTCAACTCTTTCTTAACTATCCTTAGCTTAATTTGCATCTGTGGATCATATTAGTTATTGTTCGCACTGTGGATTGGATGCACTATTACGGTTCAGACATACTTTCGTGATCTTGGGCACGGCATGTTTTTATCATCATAAAAGTGATTGCGAAAACGTTTTCAAAAGCAGAGTGCCGTGTGTGTTACGGAATTTGAGTTGGCGTAATTTCGTGAAAGGTTCAAGTCTTGAAGATTGAAGGTGAAGAAGGTTGGATCATTTAACTCAATCTCAAGAAAGAAGAATTCAAAAGGATCAGGTATGTTTAACTAAATATTTTTGGTGATCCGAATACTTCTTGTAGTGTAGAAACACTTGGAAGAATTTTTCATTGCATAAAAATCAAAAACTGGACATAGGACATGTTCAGGATCCGGATCAGATTGTTCAATCCGGATCCCGAAGGTGGTTCGTTCATACACCAGTTCAATCCGGATCGTAGCTTCTCTTGATCCGGATCCCGAACATTGAGTTTACCATTTTCCTTGAACGATCCGGATCAGGCTTCGCAATCCGGATCCCGAACGTTGATGTTTGGTGAACTGTATGAACGATCCGGATCAAGCACTTCGATCCGGATCCCGAACCTTCGTTTTTCTGGAATTGTCTGACTCGTTACGACGATCCGGATCACAGCTAATCCGATCCGGATCGCCGTCCGTAAAATTTCCAGAAATGGTAGGTTTTTGATTCTTATCTCCTTCCTAGGGTTTCTAACCTATAAATAGACCCTATGATTCATTTTTCTAGGGTTAAGGAAAATATCCGTCATAATCAAATATCATTTTATACGGCCTAAGATCCACATATAGAGAAGAAAGGAAATCATTAGATATTACTCTATGTTTCTTCATCTATATTGATTAGTTTGATTCTAGGTTTTCATACTCACATCTTGAGTTGAATCAAACTAATGAATACTTAGATGGTATTTCCTATCTATCTTTGATCTAAGTATTCGGCGGATCATCACCACCCAAAAAACAACGATTTACCCCAAAATCGGCGCGTGGATTCGCGTGTCCTTGTGGATTCAAGGTTCAACCGCTCTCGTGGATTCGGAGCGAGGTACGTTCGTGGATTCGAAGCGTACTACTGGGTGAAGACCGTGGATTCGGTCAGACGTCGTGGACTCGACGTTGGACGCCGTGGATTCGGCGTTGGACGCAGATCGTGGATTCGAGACGCGTTGCGGAACGAGCGGAGAAGATCAACTAGGAGCGTATGAAAAGGTTGAGTCGTTAGTGAGTACGGTATATCACCTTGTACGTGTTTAATTCTAGTGGATTTCACCGTGTTATCGGTCCCGTGGTTTTTTACTCCGGTTTGGAGTTTTCCACGTAAAAATCTTGCGTGTTCATTTATATTTCCGCATTGGGATTTTATTGCGCAATGATTTTTTGAGTGTTTATTGTTTACACCTATTCACCCCCCTCTAGGTGTTTTTTCCCCTATTTAGATCTATATTACATGTAACCCAACAAGTGGTATCAGAGCGGGAATAGGGTTGTAAACAATGGTTGAAGGTGGAAACATCAATCGACCACCTTTCTTTGATGGAACAAATTATGCGTACTGGAAAGTACGGATGAAAGCCTTTTTAATTTCCATCGACGAAAGGGTGTGGCAATCAATTGAATTAGGATGGTCTAATCCAACTGAATTTATTGGTGATGTTCGCACCATCAAACCTAGGTCGAAATGGACCAAGGAAGAGTTAGATTCATCTTCTTACAATGGCAAGGGAATTAATGCTATTTTTAATGCCTTATCTCAAACTGAATTCTCTCGCGTCTCGGCATGTGAGACTGCGAAAGAAATCTGGGATGTTCTTCAGGTTACACATGAGGGAACTAATCTCGTGAAGATTCAAAAGCTGCAAATGCTTATGAGCAGATTTGACTCCATTTTTATGGCAGAAAATGAATCTTTCACGGATTACTATACACGATTGCAAGACATCGTAAATTCATGTGCTAACCTGGGTGAGAAGATTTCAGAATTTAAGGTTGTAAGAAAGATCTTAAGAACTCTTCCTGAACGATTTCGCCCAAAGGTTACAGCCATAGAAACTATTAAACACCCGGACGAAATACGTGTAGAAGAATTAGTTGGTTCATTACAAACTTATGAAATGACATTTACTACTAATTATTCTTCTGGAAAAGCATCCTCTTCTAAGTCTTCAGGTTATGCTTTGAAAACAACTAAGGAAGAAGACGCGGATACATCCTCCTCCGACGATGACGAGAACCTTTCTATGGAGGACTTTGAGAAGCAACTCGCTCTCTTGACAAGGAAGTTTCGCCGCAACTTTCGAAGGGGTAATTCAAGTAAAACTCCATCCTTCGGAAAGTCGAAGAAAGGCAAGGGTACTTCAAGTTACAAGTCAAGAAAGCAAGAGAACTTCTCAAAGGATAAGAAAAGTTCAGAGGGACAACTACAATGCTTCAAATGTCGAGGCTACGGCCACATTGCAACGGAGTGTCCCAACAAGTATCCGGCAAAGAAGAAGGCGATGCAAGTTGTCACTTGGGATGACAACTCAACGTCAAATGAGTCATCCTCAAGTGATGAAGAAGAAAGCGCAACGGCATTCCACGCGTCCACATCTTCACCGTTCATGTGCTTAATGACAAGTACATCCGACTTGCTGTCCATCTCCACTGTTGAAAAGAATGCAACGGACAATGAATCGGATGATTCGGAAGGTGAAGATTTTGTTTTAGCCTACCACAGACTGTTACGGGATTCAAAGAAACTGGCTAAACAAAACAAGAGTTTGAGAGGGAGATTGCATGATCTCGAAGAAGAAGCAAAAAGGGCAACTTCTCTCTCAAACGCTCTTGAAGTGGAAAGGGAAAATCTGATAAAATTAAATGTTTCCCTTCAAGAGTCCAATGAGCTTTTTGAGAAGGAACATACAAAACTGGTGGATAAAGCGGATCACTTCTCAAAGCTCTACAACGAGGCTCGACAGGATAACCTGGAAATGACAAAGACCATTTTCCAACTCAAGGATGACTTGCAGCGATTCTCTTCAGGTAGGAGTAAGTTGGATAGGCTTCTTGGTCTTGGTCAAACAAATCGGTTCGGCCTCGGATACACTCAAACTGGAAACAGTCCAAGTTCGAGTGGGACAGTTTTTGTGCCTCAGTCGGTATCTCCTCCTCCGACACAGGAATTCAAGACAAACAACGACAACAAACCTACTTCATCCTCTTTGGGATCGTCAAGATCTAAGGTATGTTTTCGTTGTGGTGTTTCAGGGCACATAAGAAGATATTGCAAGACGGGAGTCAAACGCTCACCTCAAACACCTCTTGCAATGACTACCACAAAGGTGATTCCTCGGAAATCAATTGCAAATCAATTGAAGGAAAAGAGACTTGGTAGTTCACCGCGCAAGACGACTTCATCAAGGAGCAGCAATCGCTCTAACAAGACGCTTTCACCTAGGCATATAACTTCACGACCATTACCGACGCATTCCAAAAAGGTTTGGGTGCGCAAAGGTGAAATTTTCCCTTGTCTTGTTACCAATGTTTCCTTGCATGCATATGATAGTTCGTCTTGGTATCTGGATAGCGGGTGTTCCCGTCACATGACCGGTGACAAAAATAGTTTTCAAAACTTTGAGAAAATCTCCGGAGGACTTGTTGTTTTCGGAAACGGTCGGTCTTCCAAAATTGTTGGAAAAGGAACGGTAGCTATTTCAGATGGCCCGATTTTGAAAAACGTCTTATTTGTTGATGGCCTTAAGACTAACCTCATAAGCATAAGTCAACTTTGCGACAATGGTTTTTCAGTTAACTTTTCATCTGTTGAATGCGTTGTAACTGATAAGGACCATGTCTTCTTTTTAAAAGGGGTTAGATCTGAAAACAATTGCTATGTTGTTCCTAATAAAATTTCAGAAAAATGTAACCTAGTTTCTTTGGATAATGAAACACTTTGGCATGAAAGGCTAGGTCACATAAATTTTAAGGAACTTGTTAAAATTTCAAACAAGGACGTGGTCAAGGGGGTTCCAAAACTTTTACTTAAACAAAACATTGTGTGTGGAGGTTGTCTTAAGGGAAAACAATCAAGGGCTGCACACAAGAACCTGAACCACGTTGGTACCAAACGGCCCTTGGAATTACTGCACATGGATCTAATGGGGCCGACCCGTCAACCATCTTTGGGAGGTAAATGGTATATTTTCTTATTGGTTGATGATTTCTCTCGGTATTCTTGGGTAGCATTTTTAAAAGAGAAAGCTGATACGTTTGATTCTTTTCATGAGATTTGCCATCGTATTATGATTGAAAAGAATGAAAAGATCATTCGTGTTAGAAGTGATAGAGGTGGAGAATTCATTAATTCCAAATTCATTGATTTTTGCACTTCCAACGGCATAAAACATGAATTCTCGGCACCCTATACACCTCAGCAGAATGGTGTTGTTGAGCGCAAAAACAGGGTTGTCAAGAGATGGCACATGTGATGCTTCATAGCCGGAATTTACCGTTATATTTTTGGGCTGAGGCTGTGAACACCGCTGTCTATGTCATTAATCGAGTGTATTTGCGCCCAGGAACTTTAAATACACCATATGAGCTGTGGTTTAGTAGAAAACCGGATATCAAATACTTTCGGATCTTTGGGAGTCGATGTTTTATTTTGCGTGATCGCGAAAATCTTGGTAAGCTCGATTCTCGAAGTGACGAAGGGATCTTTTTGGGTTATTCTACAAATAGCAGAGCATATCGGGTATTTAACATGGAATCTAAAACGATTGTAGAATCTATAAATGTTAAAGTAGATGAAGCTTTTCACTTTGCATCTGAAAAATCTACCCTCGATATCTCTCTTGATGATGATACACCTGCCAATGCATCTTCTCATGATAATACTTCCAATATTAATGATGCATCTAATGGTTCTTCAAGTTTATCTGATGTGCAGGAATCGTCTCATATACCTCCGAGTACTCCGTTACCTCAAACGTTACGCATCTCCAAGGATCATCCGGAATCGAATATTATTGGAGACCCACAAGAAGGAGTTAGAACTCGGAGGCAGTTGGTTTGTGGATTCGCTTGCTACGTATCTTTAATCGAACCAAAGAATATAGATGAAGCTCTTCAGGATGACTACTGGATTGAAGCAATGCAGGAAGAGCTCCATCAATTTGAGCGAAACAAAGTCTGGGAATTAACGAAGCCTCCAAAGCAACATAATGTGATAGGTACCAAATGGATTTTCAAGAACAAGAAAAATGAGGATGGTACTATCATCAGGAACAAGGCACGATTAGTTGCTCAAGGCTACTCTCAAGTAGAAGGTATAGACTTTGATGAAACTTTCGCCCCTGTAGCTAGACTCGAGTCCATTCGTATACTATTTGCTATTGCTTGTCATTTTAAAATCAAATTATTTCAAATGGACGTTAAGAGCGCGTTTCTAAATGGGTTTTTAAATGAGGAAGTTTATGTGGCTCAACCGAAAGGTTTTGTAGACCATAAACAACCTAACCATGTTTTTCGTTTGAAAAATGCTCTTTACGGTCTGAAACAAGCACCGCGAGCATGGTACGAAAGGTTGACAAAGCACCTTTTGGAGAAGGGCTATACTCGAGGGGGAGCTGACAGGACTCTCTTTGTGAAGCATTATCAAAACAATTTCATTGTAGCACAAATCTATGTCGATGACATTGTATTTGGCGCAACAAGAGATAATGATGCTTCTAAATTCGCGGAGACCATGGAAAGCGAATTTGAGATGTCCATGATGGGTGAATTGACTTATTTTCTTGGATTGCAAATTAAACAAAATGATGAAGGTATTCACTTGTGTCAATCCAAGTATGCAATGGAGTTGGTTAAAAAGTTTGACTTAGAAAATTCGAAGGATTTTCCGACTCCAATGGGAACTAGCCACAAGGGACTTGGAAGTGAAAAACATAGTGAGAATGTAGACGAGAAACTGTATCGAAGTATGATTGGAAGTCTACTTTATCTCACGGCTCGTCGCCCGGATATATCTTTTGGTGTTGGGATTTGCGCGAGATATCAATCTGCACCAAAGGAGGTTCACCTGAAAGCGGTGAAAAGGATCATCCGGTACATCAAAGGATCAATTAATTTCGGAATTTGGTATCCTATGGGAACTAGTTTGGACATTGTTGAATACTCAGATGCCGATTGGGCAGGATCAGTGGATGATCGGAAAAGCACGAGTGGTGCATGCTTCTATCTTGGCCATTGCCTTGTTGCACGGCACAGTAAAAAGCAGAATTGCATAGCACTCTCGACTGCCGAAGCGGAATACATTTCAGCGGGTAGTTGTTCAACCCAACTCATTTGGATGAAAAGTGTGTTGAGCGACTTCCGGATTTCAGCATCTTCGGTAACAATTCTTTGTGACAACACTAGTGCTATAAACATTTTGCAAAAACCCTGTGTTGCACTCTAGAACAAAACACATTGAACTTAGATATCATTTTCTTAGAGAGCTAGTTGAATCAAATACTCTTCAACTTTCATATATTTCTACTGAAGATCAATTAGCTGACATTTTAACAAAACCTTTGGATCAAAAACGTTTTATTCATTTGCGTAAAGCAATTGGAATGCTTTCCTTGAAGTAAACTTCTTTTTGAAACTTTTGCTTAGGTTAGGATTTGTTTTTGTGTTTTTGTTCTTTATCTATGTTTATACATAGTACATTAATTGAGCATGTGTATTATTGACTTTACTTGCATCCTTTTATATATTTAGAAATCTATTATGCTTTAGATATCATAATATTTCATTTGATGCAATGATCGTTTATGTCAATTAACTCATCTTTGTTTTGATCAAAGTCAATTTCTCTCTCGATGATCTCTTGGTATAGTTTTTATCTTATTTGACTGTTTAGTCGAGTATGAAATCGAGATCAATATTTGGCTAAATACTTTATATCTTAAATAATTGATAGCCAATTGAGGGGGAGTCAAAGAAAAAGTAAAATGCTCAAAAGATGTGGAAAGAGTTACATCCCAATGAGGAGTGTGAAAACTACCACCACATGGAGGAAAGAGCTACCACCTCGGTCGTCCGAGTACTGTGTGCAGCTACCACATGAATACCAAGCAAGGTTTTTCAAGTTTGATTAAATAAAATGCATGTTGAAATACTTGACTCTGTCAAAATTTTAAGGTTGGTATAAGGTGGGATTTTTAATGAAAGATGCTCAAAGAGCCACTCTCTTCAATAAATTGACTAGATATATTATCTAACTTATCGGGGATGTTAGACATCTATTGATCTTTGTATTTCATTTTCTTTACCAAATTGATGATTTGATAAAGGCATTACTCATAAGATCAAGTTAGATGTAATTGAAGTTGTTCAACTTTAAGGGATTTAATTTTTATAAATTTTCGTTTCGTTTGTTGGATGTTATTGATAGATTTGGTATAATCTATTTCTTGTTGTATGAAACGATGATTTTTGTTTAAAGTTGATACACAAAAGTGCTCACAATCTTTTTCTGGTTTTTCTTGAATTTCTCTGAAATTTTCTAAAGAAAAAAATTGGAGCCGATCCGGATTGGACCTGCCGATCCGGATCCCGAACGTAGATATTCTTCTGCGGGCAGACGATCCGGATTGGACCTGCCGATCCGGATCCCGAACGCAGTTTTTCACTGCGGGTAGCCGATCCGGATCGCAATCATGAACTGATCCGGATCGCGGCTAGGGTTTTATAAAGAACAAAAGGGTTTTTGATTTCTTTTACTCCAATCTTTTGTTCCAAAGTTTCCAGAGCTTCTCTCTCTAGATTTCATCCATCTTGGAAGCTTTCAAACTCAAGTTCTTCAACTCCAAGTAAGTTTTATTGATCAAATCTCGGTTTTGCACCGTTTTTGTTATTCCTCCTCAAAACGTGATGAATTTCTTGTATCGATTTCGTTTGTGGATGGTTTTTGATCAAATCTCTTTTGAAATAAGAACTCTGGGTAGATTAGTTTTGATTATATGCTAGGTATTCTCAAGATAAACAGATTTTTGGTCTTCGATTTCAAAGAATTCGGTTTTAGGGCATATAATGGGAATTTTCCAAAATCATGCAATTGATCTATTTTCAAATTTCCTTTTGCAGAACTAATTTGATCCCTAGTCTCTCTACACGATAATGATTGTTTGGGTACAATTTTTCTAATTTCTGAAAATTTAACAATCTTTCGTGTTCTTGAGTTGTTGCTCACAGGATTTCTTTTCTCAAGAAACCAATAGCAATGGTGATCACGTGGATCATTTTTCTTCTGGCTGCTATGGTTCATACGAGAGACACTGTCAAGCCCAAGAGGGCTAAGAAGGCTAAGAAAGCGAAGAAAGCTAAAGATGATTCCGATACAGAATCTGAAACGGAATCAATTGATTGGGATGAACTGCAAGTTGAAGCAACGACTGTTCCCACCGCTTCAAAGGGAAAAGCACCTGCAGAAACATCGAAGGCTCCGCCTACTGCTGCTGAGAAAGGCAAAGCTCCAATGGAAGAAACTTCTGGGAAGACAAGAAGAAAAAGTGTTGCTCGCAAAAGAGGGAGTGCTCGAGGAATCTCCATTGAGCAACCAGTTGATAGCCAAGCACCTCCACAAGACTTTATCAGCTTGGCTAGAATAAAGGATTTTGAAAACAGGGAATGCATTGGAGAAAGGCATGTTGATGTAAAAGCCTTAAAGGAGCGTTCTCGGCCATTTGGGACTTTGTTTGACCAGATAGGTCTTGCTCCCATTTGCGACTTCCCGGAGACCACTGGGTATTGTCTTCACTCAGTGAGAATGTTTTATCAGAATGCTTGATATCTAGTTGATCAGGAGAGCGGACGCCGAGACTTTCAAACATTGGTCAAGAATGTTAAGATCAAAGTGACGCCCCAACTGATTGGAGAGGTATTAGGGATGGACGCCCGAGCCGATGGCACTCATTACCTGAAGAATCAAGTCTTCAACACCTACTCCTGGAGAGTGGTAGTTGATGGAATCTGTCTTCCAGATACTCGGTCGACAGGAAATTGCGTTTTCTCGAAAGAACTACGACCAGAGTACCGCTTCTTAAACTTAATTGTTTGTTATAATGTCATTCCAAACATGAACACAAAGGTTCTTCGGTGGGATAGAATGATATTCCTTTATCTACTTGGAAACCCCACAGCAGCAATGGGAGCTAACTTAAACATTCCTTACGTCATCTGGACAAAGATGGCGCGATATGTGGAGCATGCTCATCCTTCAGAGAGACTACCTTATCCAATGATCATCATGCGCATTCTTCGCAAATTTAAAGCTGACACAAATGCAAGTTCCTATATGCACAGTCTAGGAACGATCAATGAAACAACAATTGTAAAGTCTCTCTCGACGAAGCCAGATGAACCCATAATACCTCCTCACCGGCAACGAGCACAACAACAACAAGCGACAACCTCTGCACCGGCAGCAACTCCTCCAGTCCAACCAGCACATCCAGCACAACAAGCACCTCAATCAACTTCTGATGATGATGCATCTGTTACCTCAATCTATAAAGAACAGGAAAGGCTCTCCAACGAGCAAGAACGTATATCAAATGAACTAATTGAGGTAAAGGAAGAAATAAAGAAGGTAAATAAGAATCAATCATCAATGAACAAGCGATTAAAGAAAATATTCCAAATTCTCGGCTGTATCAGTTCAGATGAGTCTGAATAATCCGTATCCTTCCAATTTCTGTTTATTATGCATATGTTTAAATCTTTCTTTTGTGCAGGTCTTTAAGTTTTAGTTTTAGTTTTTAGTTCTCAAACTTGAATTGTTAACCATTCTCTCCATTTCTGTAATTTTGGCCTAGTTTGTGACAAAAAGGGGGAGAGAGTTTAGAGAGAACTTGAACAATGATGATGTGAAAACTGTGTGAATGTGTGAACATCAAGGTAAGTGAACATCAAGGTAACTTCAACTTCAACTTTGGTTTTATCTTGTGATTTGTTGCATGTCACTAACTATTTGGGCATGTAATATGACTAACAAGTTGATGTTGGACTAACACTTTGTGACATTTGGTTTTTGATTGCATAGAAGATATGTTGGTTTTTGACTATGGTTCTCTTACATATCTGAATTCTCAAATGTTATGATGATCAGATAAACTCTATCTCTGTACTTGGTTTTGTATGTTTCAATTCTTGAGGTATCTAACGATTCTTTTTGTCAAGAATGATTTCTTTGTGCAGAGAGTACAGATGTCTAAGTCTAGAGTCTGTTTTAGGAGTTTATCTCATGTTTTTAAATTTTTGGATCTCCATTGTAAATTTTTGTTGTATGGTGATAGCAACAAAAATATCTTTTTGAATTTTCTTTAGTGGATCTGTGTTTTGTCACGAAACCGCCAAAGGGGGAGATTGTTACGGAATTTGAGTTGGCGTAATTTCGTGAAAGGTTCAAGTCTTGAAGATTGAAGGTGAAGAAGGTTGGATCATTTAACTCAATCTCAAGAAAGAAGAATTCAAAAGGATCAGGTATGTTTAACTAAATATTTTTGGTGATCCGAATACTTCTTGTAATGTAGAAACACTTGGAAGAATTTTTCATTGCATAAAAATCAAAAACTGGACATAGGACATGTTCAGGATCCGGATCAGATTGTTCAATCCGGATCCCGAAGGTGGTTCGTTCATACACCAGTTCAATCCGGATCGTAGCTTCTCTTGATCCGGATCCCGAACATTGAGTTTACCATTTTCCTTGAACGATCCGGATCAGGCTTCGCAATCCGGATCCCGAACGTTGATGTTTGGTGAACTGTATGAACGATTCGGATCAAGCACTTCGATCCGGATCCCGAACCTTCGTTTTTCTGGAATTGTCTGACTCGTTACGACGATCCGGATCACAACTAATCCGATCCGGATCGCCGTCTGTAAAATTTCCAGAAATGGTAGGTTTTTGATTCTTATCTCCTTCCTAGGGTTTCTAACCTATAAATAGACCCTATGATTCATTTTTCTAGGGTTAAGGAAAATAGCCGTCATAATCAAATATCATTTTATACGGCCTAAGATCCACATATAGAGAAGAAAGAAAATCATTAGATATTACTCTATGTTTCTTCATCTATATTGATTAGTTTGATTCTAGGTTTTCATACTCACATCTTGAGTTGAATCAAACTAATGAATACTTAGATGGTATTTCCTATCTATCTTTGATCTAAGTATTCGGCGGATCATCACCACCCAAAAAACAACGATTTACCCCAAAATCGGCGCGTGGATTCGCGTGTCCTTGTGGATTCAAGGTTCAACTGCTCTCGTGGATTCGGAGCGAGGTACGTTCGTGGATTCGAAGCGTACTACTGGGTGAAGACCGTGGATTCGGTCAGACGTCGTGGACTCGGCGTTGGACGCCGTGGATTCGGCGTTGGACGCAGATCGTGGATTCGAGACGCGTTGCGGAACAAGCGGAGAAGATCAACTAGGAGCGTATGAAAAGGTTGAGTCGTCAGTGAGTACGGTATATCACCTTGTACGTGTTTAATTCTAGTGGATTTCACCGTGTTATCGGTCCCGTGGTTTTTTACTCCGGTTTGGAGTTTTCCACGTAAAAATCTTGCGTGTTCATTTATATTTCCGCATTGGGTTTTTATTGCGCAATAATTTTTTGAGTGTTTATTGTTTACACCTATTCACCCCCCTCTAGGTGTTTTTTCCCCTATTTAGATCTATATTACATATAACCCAACAGTGTGGGCACAGATTTTGTAAACCTCTGGATTTATCCTTTCTAAACGATGTCGTCGCTCTCTTGTTTGAATGTGTAACTGTTTTAAATTGGGTGTCGGGTGGACACCGTTTGCAAAACCGTAGGTAATTATTTCTTCCGCACTATGTATGATGACGACTGTATGGTTGATGGTTGATATTGTAAATGGGACGCCGAGCATATACAAAGGAGACTCTGTCCGATTGCAGAGTGAATTTGTATATGTGGCGGTCTATCATGCACCGGGGGCGAGGTTGATCTTCACGTGTGAAGAAAAAGAAAAAAAAATATAATACACGTTTTTCCGCTTATACTAAAACCTCCCGGGGCGTGACACTCTCCTTGAGGGGTCCCCACTAACCTCCCCTTGTGGGATACACGGGTAAAATAACTTACCATCTTTCCGAAAAAATACACCCTGTGCAGTGGCCAAACTACCAGTGTGCGTGTAAGCAATATGAGTGTCATAATAGCGTTGCGACCTCAGCCGCTTTAGTGAGAATAGTCTGACGATCCTGCGACCGCACCCGCTTTGGTTAACGTGATAACGATCTCGCGACCGCAGCCACTTTGATTAACACGATAAAAGGGATTCACATGCTATGGGGTTAGTCAAAATACCAAATATATCTACTTTATCAAAACGAATATTCGGGAACGACACCACGCCTGTAATAACCAAAACTACCCACCTCGATTGTGCGAAGACTGCACTCCGGAGACCGAACTTTGCTCACTGTTGACGCCCGGACCTAGAAGTAGTCCCCAAAAGAGCCGCGGTCAGATCAAAAATACAACAGCAAATAAACCGAGCCCAAAAACTCAAAAACACTAATGACAACTTGACCCGACGGTGGCGCCCGCGCGCGTCGAGCGACGCGGCCGCCCCCCGCGGCGTTGCGGTCGTACGGCCGCGCGGGCCCCAGCCCCGCGCGACACTTGCCGTAACCGCATGGGCCCTAGCTCCGCGCGGTGTAAGCCGCGGCCGCGCGGGCACCAACCCCGCGCGGCACCCTCCGTAACTGTGCGGGCCTTAGCCCCGCACGGTGCGAGCCGCGGCCGCGCGGGCACCGGCCCCGCACGGCACTTGCCGCGGCCGCGCGGGCACCGTCCCCGCACCAATCACAGCCGCGCGGGCATGGCCCCGCGTGGCATGTGCCGCCGCCGCCGCGCGGGCCCCCGCCCTCGCGGCACGAAACGCAGCCGCGCGGGCATGGCCCCGTGCGGGATGCGCCGCCGCCGCCGCGCGGTGCCCGCCCGCGCGGCACGAAACGCAGCCGCGCGGTCATGGCCCCCGCGCGGCATGCGCTGCCGCCGCCGCGCGGGCGCCCGCCTGCTAGGCACGAAGCGCAGCCGCTCGGGCACGGCCCACGCGCGGCATGTGCCGCCACCGCCGCGCGGGCGCCCGCCCGCGCGGCACGAAACGCAGTCGCGCGGGCATGGACCCCGCGCGGCATGTGCTGCCACTGCGCGGGCGCCCGCCCGCGCGGCACAAAATGCAGCCGCGCGGGCGTGGCCCCGCGCGGCATGCACCGTCGCCGCACGCGTGCCCGCCCGCGCGGCACCGGTTGCGGCCGCGCTGGCATGCGCCCCGCGCGACGCGCGCCTTGGCCGCGCGGGCGCCCTCCCGCTCTACGCTGGCCGCGGCCGCGCGGGCACCGGCCCGCGCGACGCTCGTCGCGTATCCGCGGCCACACGGGAACCTTGGTCCCGCACGGGTACCGCCCCGCGCGGCGCGTATCACGGTCGCGGCGGCGATTGCCCTAGGGCTTCGCGGAGGCGACACATAGGGTAGCAAACGCCAACCCTACGACTCCGTAAAAGACCCAACCGAAAACCGAGCGAAACTACACGAAAAATAAATCTAGCTTACCTCTAATCGTCGGAGATGGTGACCCGTTCACGCTCCCGTCTTCGGCACGCTCGTCGGGAGGGTTTGGGGTCCTTTCGCCTTCTCCTTCTTTCCCACCGTTTCCTTTCGATTAGGGTTTCGCCTTTTTCCTTTTCTTTCACTCGTTCCTTCCTCCCGTTTCCCTCCGTTTAGGGTTTCGCCCTTTTTTTCTTTCTTTCGGGAGAAGTCACAAATTAATCTTTTTGTACGACAAAATCCACATCGGGTATTTAAAAATCCTAATTAATTAATTCCTCAATTAATTAATTTCTCAATTAATTAATTCCTCAGATAAAATCCTTCGGGATAATTCTTTAAAGATAAATCCCTCTTTTTCCTCGGAAAGCATGCCAAATCACTTACGCGGATTTCGATGCACCCCCTGGCCATTACGATCACTTTCTACCCCTTTCTGGGAGTTCTGTAAGTCGGAATCCGGATCCGATCGTACCGCCGTTCTCCGTTTTCCGAGCTCTATCGCAGAAAAATACCCGCACCTCCAAATTATCAACTTAAGTAAACCCGTTACATTAATTACTTTAAACGGAAACTTTGTTAGCAGGAGGTATAAAGTGTTACAAAAATCTATGATATTACACCAATAACCTCTTAAAAGAAGTTTCGTCCTCGAAACTTAACCTCAACCCTCGCTAAATAACTCGGGGTAACACTCTCTCATTTTCGTTTCAAGTTCCCACGTCGCTTCGCGCTCCTCGTGGTTACTCCATTGCACCTTTACGTAGGGAATCGTCCGATTTCGAAGGTTCTTTTCTTCTCTTGTCAAGATCCGCATCGGCGTTTCCTCGAAGCTCAAATCCTCCCGCAGTTCAACGGCCGAGGCATCGAGGACGTTCGGCGGGTCGGATAAGTACTTCCTGAACATCGAAACGTGGAAACAGGTTGTGCACCTGTTTAAGGTTTGTCGGTAAGGCCAACCAGTAAGCCACTGGGCACACACGCTCCAAAATCTTGAACGTTCCCACATACCGTGGGCTCAACTTCCCTCGTATGCCGAACCGTCTTGTCCCCTTAGACGGTGACACGCGTAGCAACACATGATCCCCTACCGCAAATTCCAATTCCCGTCGCCTCTGGTCCCCGTAACTTTTCTTCCGGCTCTGGGCGGTCAACAACCGCTGTAAAGTACCGGGTCTTTGGATAGCACGCCAACCACATAGATGACGTGGAGCAGAGAGTTGCCTTGGGCATGTTGCATTTGAGTTTACAGATGATGCCGGGTTGATTCGAATCAACGCAGAAGCTCCAGCTCGATTCGGGGTTTTTCCGGGCTTTGTATGCCGATTGAGGATGAGATTTAGAAATTACCGACTTCACCGTGGAGTGCCGGAAATTCAAGAACACTTGGAACACGTGTACCTTCGATTTACAGCGAGGTTCGGGAGGTTCCGGACTGATGCGGAGGACCCGGAGGCAAAAAGTGAGTCGGAACTGGCAATTTTGGAGCCGGTATTTGATTTGAGCACCCCGACTCAACGGATGAGCTTTTTGAGGAGAAAAAGCTGTGGACACGTGTACTTTTGATTTACAGCGAGGTTCGGGAGGTTCCGGACTGACGCGGAGGACCCGGAGGCAAAAAGTGAGTCGGAACTGGCAATTTTGGAGCCGGTATTTGATTTGAGCACCCCGACTCAACGGTTGAGCTTTTTGAAGGGAAAAAGCTGTGAGCACGTGTACTTTCGATTTACAGCGGAGTTCGGGAGGTTCCGGACAGCGGCGGAAGGCCCGAGGGCAAAAAGTGAGTTGGAGTTGGGTTTTTGGATTAAGTTAATTAATTTAATTAAAGCTTTTGCTTTATAAAAGCCCCTCCCCTCCACCAGCCACCTCTGTAGCAGAGAAAGGAAAAGAAAGAAAGGAAGAAAGAAAGAAAGGAAAAGAAAAGAGAGGAAAAGGAAGAAGAAGAGGAAGAAGAGGGTTTTTGAGGTGATCTTGGATTTTTGGACTCGCCGTTGGAGGCCGCGTGGAGCTCGTGGGCGTGCGGCGAGCGTCGTCGAGGTAAGCAATTTCAGATTTTTGAGGTTTTCTCGGGTTTTAGAGAGCTTTTGGAATTTTGTTGGTTTTTTTTAAAGAGCAAAAATGGATTTTGGGATTTTCTTGGATTTACTTTATTTGTTTTTGATTTCCCTTCCTTTTCTTTTGCGCGGGGGATCGCCGCTGTGGGAGCCGCGCGCGCGCACAATGGCGCCCGCGCGGCCGGTGCGGCCGCTGCTCGGGCGCGCAGGGGCGCCGCGTGCAGCAGCCGCCAGGGAGCTGCAGGGCTGGCAGCACCCTGCGGCCCACCCGCGTGCGCGGGCAGCACCAGGGCACTGCGCCCTGGTGCAGCGCCGCGCGGGCGCTGATGGCCGCGTGCAAGCGCGCGCTGCAGGCGCCCGCGCCCTGCGGACCGCGCGCGAGGTGCGCGCGGTGCCGCAGGGCCGCGCGCAGGGCGCGCACCGCGCGGGCCCTTGCGGGCCGCGCGCAGCCCTTGCGGGCCGCGCGCAGCCCTGCGGACCGCGCGCAAGGTGCGCGCGGTGCCGCAGGGCCGCGCGCAGGGGGCGCACCGCGCGGGCCCTTGCGGGCCGCGCGCGGTGCCGCGTGCCCTGCGCGGGCCGCGCGCAGCGCGGGCCGCGCACAGCCCTGCGGACCGCGCGCAAGGTGCGCGCGGTGCCGCAGGGCCGCGCGCAGAGCGCGCACCGCGCGGGCCCTTGCGGGCCGCGCGCGGTGCCGCGTGCCCTGCGCGGGCCGCGCGCAGTGCGCGGGGCGCTGCGCGTGCCGCGCGCAGCCCTGCGGACCGCGCGCAAGGTGCGCGCGGTGCCGTTGTGGGTCTTTCCGTCGCGTGGACCCGCGGGTTTGTTCCGGGACTTCCGCTTAGCGCGCGATCATGTGGTAGGACGCTGCGTGCTCCGTTTTGCGTGCGGACCTCGTGGAGGCAAGGTAATCCCGCTGAGCCCAATTGCAAGTGTCGACGAGCAATTGGTGGCATTCTGAGGTGGGTTGGTTTTTCTCTCCAAGTCTACGGACTTCCTTCTAATTCTATTGTGATAGGATTGCATGCTAGTTTAAGTGTTTTCTTGGAACTTAACTAGCACCCCCGTCATATGTGCATGTGTTTGACCAGACCAATTGAGAACCTTAATCTTGGCTAGGTTCTTTTATGCTTTAGACATCCCACACATTGCATATCCTTCTGGACTTAGAGTTTCCTCGCCCGGGTAGTGGGCTGAGTGGTCAGAGTGTTGTGGGACGGGTGTTGCACTCGGGCCGGGGGGCCGAGTGGGGTCTGGTGGCTGGGTTAGGCCAGTGTTAGTGTGTGGGGAACCGTTTCAGATAAACGGTGGTCCCGGGGTTTTACTTTCCGCTGTTCTTCTCGGCACCACCGTGTTGTGATCGTGGTGCACTTGTGTTAGCAGGACTGTCACGCCCCGGGGGTTCGAATCGCGCCGAAGAGGAGCCACCGATGCCCCTGATTCAGCCATATATTTTTTTCTTTTGTAAAACAATACTCCCCGGCGCGTGTCCAGACCCGCCGCATACACAAATTCACTCTGCAAACGCGCAGAGTCTCCTTTGTACATGCACGGCGTCTCAACTACAAAGTGTCTCACAAGGCGTAGTACATACAAAGTCTAACCACATCAGTTGGGGTCTCGTACACATACAACCAAACAATTCACATGACATTCTAGCATTCACTTAGAGCATAGAGGCCGGTGTTTTGAAAGGATAAATAATCACAAGGTTTTGAAAGCGGCATCCACACGTTGCCCTCGTTTGTGAAAACAGTTCGCAAACACATAAATCCCACAAGGTTTATAAAGCTCGGTGCCCACACGACACCCACGTTTTAAAAGTAGTTTTCGCAAACGGTTTTCTTTGTTTTTCATCGTTCAAAACGGCCAGGTAAGAGAGAACGTAGTATTCATTCAATTATTCAAAAAGGAAAAAGGGCAACATCCACTTCGACCCCACGGGGGTGTCGCAAACCACAACTAACTACATGAGTAATAAAAGATAAAGGGAAAGAAGGGTCACTGTGTCTGAAGTTCGATCAAAGTCAGAACAGCACTCTTGCGGCCTCTCCGGTGCCCTAGCGCTCGACCTCGGACGGACTGGGTGAACCTGTCACGGAGTGGGGAGTCAGTGACCAGAAACAGTATTAAAAACAATACGGGCTAAAGAAAGGCAAACCACGATAAAAACCAGAGCAATCAACAATGTAGCACCCAGTGCAAACAATATAATGCAGAACCTCTTGCAAACAATACAATGCAGAACCTTGTGCAAGCATAACCGGGCACCTCCCCCGGCAACCACAAACACCGGAGCAACCATCCCTCCCATGCATCATCCACCATAACCACACCCTGTATCAAAACAACATCGGGCACCTTCCCCGATGCCCACCGCCGAGCACCTGCCTCGGCCGCCGAGCACCTGCCTCGACATCACCGCTCACACCCCCCACCCATGGGGGCCCCCATTCCTAACGCCACCGCCGCGTGGGGTACACGGGTCAACGTACCACTTTTCCGGAAAAGCACACCCTTTGCGGTGGCCAAACCGTGGGTGTGCGTGTAGTAAATCTCGAGCCTCATCCGAGCACCAACCTCGGTAAACCAGACCGAGCACCTGCCTCGGCAACCAAATATCCACTCAATAGCTTTAACAGGGTTAGCAAATGTAAACATGCAATTACTAAGATCTTTGTGCGTGTAGAAAATCTCGAGCCTCATCCGAGCACCAACCTCGGCGAACCAGACCGAGCACCTGCCTCGGCCACCAAATACCCACTCAATAGCTTTAACAGGGTTAGCAAATGTAAACATGCAATTACTAAGATCTTACCCCTTTTTCCATAACTCCGGAAACCAAGACAATGGAAGAGTCCCTACAGCGACCCATAGTCGCCATACTATAAAGATAATAAAACACAAACCCTTACCGGAGTTAACAATATTCCACAAGTTGAACTTTAATATTCTGAAAGGTCACGTCGATCACCGTCCCCAATGCTAGTATGTCCCGAACTACCCTACCTTTGTTTGGGTAGGGCGAACTGCCCGCCCGGTCTTCTACCGCGACAGCCGTAAATCCGGAGGTCCACATCACCCACCAAACCCCTCAACAAAATAAACATAGTAACAACGAAACTGTGCATAAAGAGGTTCTAAGGGGTACCCACCTGGAACGCGAAGAAAAGGGTGTGCGGGAAAATTCCAGTCAGAAGTTCCCCCCACCTTGCGCCCGGAAAACTAAGGTAGGAAAAGTATTGTTAAAAACATCGTCGTAGTCAAAAACACTCAAAAACGGGGCGAAACGGGCCAAAAACGGAGCTCCCGGGCCTCCGGGCTGACGGGTGGTGCACGGGTCCAGGCGTGGACCGGGTTCACGGCTCAGAGGAAGCGGCAGCGTAAACCGGGCTCACCCCGGGGGCGTGCACCAAAAGGAATGGGCCGGGCCGGTGCACGACAGAGCGCGCACCGGGCTCACGCGCTCCCTGCCGAGGCGGCAGCGCCGGGTGCACGCCTGGCGCGTGCACCGCGCGGCCTGGGCCGGGCTGGTGCACGCGCCCGTGAGCCGGGTCCTCGCTACCGGGCTGCGGGGGCGAGCGCCGGGTGCACGCTTGGCGCGTGCACCGCGCAGCCTGGGCTGGGCTGGTGCACGCGCCCGTGCGCCGGGTCCGCCCCTCCTGGCCGTGCGGGCGTGCGCCGGGTGCACGGGTGGCCTGGTGGACCGCGCGGCCTGAAGCCGTACGGAAGGGAACAGTAAACCCTAATTTCGCCCCCCACGCGGCTCCGGTTGCGCGATTTCGACTCCGTTTCCGCTCCCGTGCGACTCCGGCGACGACCCCGGGGGCATGATAACGGCGGCGGCGGCCTCCCGTTCAACGACGGCGGCGGCGGCCTCCCGTTCAACACCAAGTAATGCCCAAGACAACCACAAAAGGAAAATCTCACATCGAAACAATAACCGGGGAGACCCGAACCGCTCACCTTGTTTTCGCCGGTGGGGGAGAAGGAGGAAAGAGGGTCGCCCGTTCCTCGCTCGATCACTCTCGCAGGGAGGCATCTCCCCATCTCTCGTCTCGTTTGCGCCGCTTCTTGAAAAGAGAGGAAATATCGATTTGGGTTCCTCTTTTTCTTTCTTAAAAGCGCCGCCTTAAACCCTAGCCGTCAAGAGAGAAAACCAAGAGGGAAAAGAAAAACCCTACGGCCCCCGGTTTTAAGGAAACCCTAATAACAATTGGCGGCTAAGATTGTCTCGAGAAGCATGTCATCCAATCGCACGGATCCCGGGGCGCCTAAAGGGGTCCGAACTTCAAAAATTTATTCTGGGGGAACCGGGAGTCGGAATGCGAAACCGATCGCGTCCCCGTTCTCCGTTTCGCGAGCCCTTCCGCCTAAAAATGTCCGCGAGTCCCGACGGACTTTCCAGAAAAACACTAAAAAATTGTCCCACAGTCGGACAGTCGTAAGAAAGGGGTAAAGGAAAGGGTAACGGAAAAGTCAGGTCTTACAAGGACCTTGAACCCAGAACCTTTTTGGACGAATACATGATTTTAGTCAGCCAATGTTTCTTCCAAGCCTCGCAAGGTCGCTTGAGTCTGTTCTTGTTTGATAGGACGAGGGCATTAGCTCTTCGAGGCCCGGGCATAAAACTTGATTTCAAAGGGTTTTCCTAAAAAGACTAAAAATCATTAAAAAGATGGATTTCTCTCAGATCGAATGGTTTTCTGAAATAAATGACATGGTTTCTTACAAACTTATCCACCCGAGCGGATTCGAGTGATCTGGGTTCTAAGGGCTGTTTTCTTTCTTGGGGACGTAGGTGTTAGTCTCCTGGGGTTTCGGACCCTTCGCAGATCTGGCCGTGGAGCATCTCCGGCCGTGAGTTTGCGTGTTGAGTTCAGTGGGGGTTGTTGTGGGAGCCGTTGGGAGAGGCGGTGGTCCCAGCTGTGTAGTACTTTCGTTGAGTGGGTCAGTGTTGTGAGATTGAGTCGTGGAGGGTTCTCCGACCGAGTTGTGCTTTGAGCATCGAGATATCGATCTGTTTGATCGTGGACTATAGCCTGTAGGAGCCACTTGTGAGACAGTGATACAGTTGAGATACTTGAGTTCGGTGGGGTCGCACCCCTCGAGCTACGCCCCGGGTGCGTTGATGATTCCGAGCCTGATGAGGCTGCGATGATGATACCGAGCCTGACGAGGCTGCGATGATGCGCCTAGTTCATATACTAGAGGTCGCTGGATACCCCTGGCCGAGCTACCATGGGGTCACTTTGTGAGATATCGAGTTTGTCCGATTGGACACCCTGGTTGATACACCAGGGGGCGCAGGCTTGACTCGACTGGACCCTGTGGGGCAGTCGATGAGATATGGGTTACACTGAGAGAGTGTTGGCATAGCATGTGTCATAGTAGAGTTTCTTGAGCATAGTACTTGTGACATATTGTCAGCAGTGAGTGACTGCATACCATCATCCATATCCCCTTCCTATTGAGCATAGTAGATAGAGGCATGATAGCTGTAGATTCCTTTCCAGCTTATTTATATTATCAGTCTTTTCTGTTATCTCTTGCCTCTAGTGGACTTAGTGGGCAGACCGTGGTTCTTGGAGACGGTACCCACTGAGAACTACTGTAGGATGTAGTTCTCACACCCTCTGTCGGTGACAGGTTGCTGAGGCTTTTCTTCCGTTCCTGCCGAGCTTGACTGGACGGACCGAGAACAGGGAGTCGCGTGATAGTTCCCTACCAGCATTGTTACTTTAGAGTGAGGTAGATGTACCATCCCAGACTGTGGGAGTTGTTTATGTTTGGCTATTTTCCTGTTTAGCTATCTCCCAGTTGGATTTGTAGATGTTGTATAGGTGGACTTCTATTTGTATCATCTTGTTTTGGGAGATAGGCTATGTGTTGTTGCAACTTTGTAGTTGTGAAATTTTATAGTACAGCTTTTTATCCGCTCTGATATCTGTGTAGCTGTAGTTCTGTCTTTGCAGGTTAGACGCTTCGTCTGTACGGCAGTTTCCGTACAGATGGCGGATCTGTTAGCGAGCCCGCGTCGCAGTTTCGACCCCGGGGCGTGACAACCGCTGCCTGATAAGGCGAACCTTTGATTCCGTTTCCTCTACGAGGTCTGGCCCCAAGAGCTTCCGCTCTTCTATGTCGTCCCAGCAAATAGGCGATCGACATCGGCGTCCGTACAAGGCTTCGTACGGGGCCATCTGAATACTAGCTTGATAGCTATTATTGTAGGCAAATTCCACAAGGGGTAGGTAACGCGACCATCCCTCCCCCAGGTCTAGCACACAAGCTCGAAGCATATCTTCGAGAATCTAGATCACTCGTTCCGATTGCCCGTCCGTCTGCGGGTGAAAAGCCGTGCTAAACTACAGCTTGGTTCCAAGTGCCTGCTGCAGACTCCGCCAGAAGTTTGACACAAAGCGTGTGTCCCTGTCCGAGGTTATGGATGACGGTACTCCATGCAACCTCACCACCTCGTCGATATAGTTCTGCGCCAGCCGATCTCTACTCCACGTCGTCTGAATCGGTATAAAGTGGGCCGATTTCGTCAGACGGTCCACAATGACCCATATCGCGTCATGTCCTTGTTGCGATCGCGGAAATCCGGTCACAAAATCCATGGTGATCCATTCCCATTTCCACTCCGGTATGGGTAATGGTTGTAGTTTTCTCGCCGGTCGCTGATGTTCCGCCTTCACCTGTTAGCACACTAAGCATCGTGCCACGAACTGCGTCACATCATTCTTTAATTTAGGCCACCAGAAGGTCTGCGTCAGGTCTCTGTACATTTTTGTACCTCCGGGATGCACGGTGTAAGGGGCATTATGCGCTTCTGCCAGAATTTCTTTCCTCAATTCCGGAATTTCGGGCACGCAGACCCGTCCCCGGAACCTCAACACACCGTCCGCGCCGATCACAAAATCCCCACTTGGCTTCGAGGATAACCTGTCCCTTACTTGCTGTAGTTGTGTGTCCGTCGCTTGGCCTTCCGCGATCCTCTCTATCAGCGTAGGCTTTATTACTAAGGACAGAAATTTCGCAACCGCTCCTGCTGGCACTACCTCCAGTCTCAGTTGCGAGAAATGTGCAATTAGCCGATCCTGTCGGGTAAGGGCGCTCAGTGCCGTTTCCCCCGCCTGTCCCTTCCGACTCAAGGCATCGGCCACCACGTTTGCCTTTCCGAGGTGGTAATGGATGGACAAATCGTAGTCCTTCAGTAGTTCCAACCACCGTCGTTGCCGTAAGTTCAATTCCTTTTACGTAAACAAGTATTTGAGGCTCTGGTGGTCGGAGTACACATTGCAGTGCGCCCCGTAGAGGTAGTGCCTCCAGAGCTTTAACGCAAACACGACTGCCGCGAGCTCCAAGTCGTGTGTAGGATAGTTCTGCTCATAATCCTTGAGCTGTCTTGATGCATATGCTATGACTTTCCCCTGTTGCATCAATACGCTTCCCAGTCCGCTTCGAGATGCATCACAATAAATCTCGTAGTCCTCACCGGGCTGTGGCAACGTGAGTACCGGTGCCCGCGTGAGTCTGTCCTTCAGCTCCTCGAAGCTCTTCTGGCATTGAGCCGTCCAGACGAATTTCTCCCCTTTCCGGGTTAGTCGAGTAAGGGGAGTGGCTATCTTCGAAAAGCCTTCCACAAAGCGTCTGTAGTATCCTGCTAGCCCGAGAAAACTTCGGATTTCCGTCACCGTGGTCGGGCGAGCCCAGTCGGTCACCAATTCTATCTTCCTCGGATCCACCGCAATTCCCGTGGCCGAGACAATATGTCCCAGAAAATCGACCTCACGGAGCCAAAAATCACACTTTTTGAGTTTGGCATACAGTTTCTGATCCCTTAGGGTCTGGAGGATCACTCGGAGGTGCTCCTCATGCTCTCTATCCGTGCGGGAATTGTCACGCCCCGGGGTCGAAACTGCGACCCGGGCTCGCCAACAGATCCGCCGCCCATACGGTGAACCCCGTATAGACGAAGCGTCAAACCTGCAAAAAGGAAGATACTGTAGTAAACAGATATCAGAGCTGAAAGTAAACTGCTAGAAATAAAATATACAACACAAAGTCCTCACCAAAAGTACATAAGTCTATCTCAGCAATAAAAGAAAAGTACAACTCTATACCTCACTACAAGGTCTCTCAACAAAAAAACTCTCAAAATAATAAGGGTACATCTACTCTCTGGACGACGACTGGTAGGGATCTAGCTCGCGACTCCCTTACCTCGATCTGAAGAAACAACAACTGGAGCAGCAGGAACAGGAGCAGACGTCCCTGGGGAAAAATACACCACGACGGGTGTGAGAACTACATCCCACAGTAGTTCTCAGTGGGTGCCGTCAACAAGCCCAACGGTCTGCCCACTAAGTCTACTAGAGGCATGCTGTAACAAATGAAATACTGAAGGAAAGAGCTAGAAATGAATAACTCTACAGCTACTATGCCCCTATCTAGATGCTCAAAAAGTGGAACAGAAGATAACATGGTGCATCTACTAACATATCAGTATAGTCACCCAATCTGAACTGACTGCCTCCTCGGGTCCAGTCAAACCTGCGCCTACCTACTGCCGTTACATCCCGGAGGACCGGACTTACGTAGGGCGTCCGTAGCTGCCAAAACTGCCTCAGCCAGAGGGACTGCGTCCGTAACTGCCAAAACTGGCTCAATCAGAGGGACGGCGTCGACAAGTCGCGATACAAAAGTAACAGATCCACCCCGGGCGTGGCTCTCGAGGGGCGCGACCCCACCGAGGAAAGAGGTATCCGCGCACTCTATCGAGCTCAAGGTGGCACTGCAGGCTATAGTCAAAATCCACGCTCACGCTCTGAACGGAAGGACTCAATCCTCAAACAACTCGCACAACAGTCGGAGCACTCTCGACGACTCAGCTGATCAGCTCTCACGAACACGAGACACTAGCCTCTCCAATACTCATAGCACATAATACACTGGCTGGAGATACTCCACAGCCAGGATCAACCCACCACTCAGGGCTAACAAAACTGATCGGACAACACTCAACAACCCGGGACCACCGTCATCCCCGACGGTTCCCAACAACAGAACATCAACCCAACCTGCAGATTCACTGACAGGATAAACCCCACAACAGACAACAATAAAGGATCCGGGAACCCCGAAAGACTAGAACCTACAACCCTATCAAACAAGAACAGGCTCTAGGCATAGCCTCTCGTTGTTCTCGTCCCAAAGGAAAAGGCAGACCTTAGAACCCAGACCACTCGAATCATCTCGAGTAGTTAATTTATAGGAAAAAATGTGACATTTCTTACTGAAAGCCATTAGATCTGAAAGAAATCCATATTTAATGATTTTTAGTTCTTTTTAGGAAAACAATTGAAAACAAGTTTTATATCCAAGCCTCGTAGAGCTAATGCCTTTGTCCAATCAAACAAGAACAGACTCGGGCGACCCTACGATGCTTGGAAGAAAACATTGGTTGACTAAAATCATATATGTATCCAAAAACAGTTCTGGGTTCAAGGTCCTGCTATCACTGATAAACCGCTGCCACTAATACAGCGGCGACTGATAAAGCAAGAAAAATAGAACATCTCGGGACCGTCGTCTACCCAAACAGCTCCCCCCACAGTTGATCGATCAACTACGTCTACCAGACTCCACTCTGCTCCCAAGCACGAGTGTAAAATGCATCCCACACTAAAGGAATCCCGACCACTCGGCCCACTACCCGGGCGAGTAACACTATGTCCAGGAAGAAAAGAAGTGTGGATGTCTAAAGCAGAATAAACCTAGCCCAAGTTGGAGTTTTCTACAGTCTGGCTGAACATGCTGCATATGACGGGGGTGCTAGTTCAAGTTCCAAGATAACAATAATTTTACAGACAGTAGGAAACAAGAGCTCGCATGATCATCAAATAACTCTAGAATTATCAGCTATCACATTCTAGCATGCTACACAAGAATATCACTATCATGTATGGTCCTACTATAGCAGATTTAATGCACATTCTGTAGAATACCGGGATTTCGGATGGCGCACCGACCTCGCAAGATGGCGTGGTGCAGAGAAATCGCTTCGAGCGTGTTCCATATTGGATTACAGATGAGTTCGGGCCGACTCGGATCTACGCGGATGCCCCAGGTCGATTCGGGGTTTTCCGGGCATTGTCCGCCGTTAGAGGACTGGTTTCGGGGAAAGCCTCGACTTCGCAGTGGAGTGCAGAAATATTGGGAACACTTGGATCAGGTGTACTTTATGATTACAGCGGAGTTCGGGAGGTTCCGGACTGGCGCGGAGAACCCGAAGGCAAAAAGTGAGTTGGGGTCGGCAATTTTGGAGCCGGTTTTTGGATTGAGCACACCGACTCCACGTTTGAGCTTTTTGAGGAGAAAAAGCTTTGAACATGTGTATTTTCAGATTACAGCGGAGTTCGGGAGGTTTCGGACCGGTGCGGAGACCCCGAAGGCAAAAAGTGACTTGGAGTTGGCTTAAAAAGGATTAAATAATTAATTAACTTAATTAATTGGATGCTTTTGCCTGTGGAAGGAAAGAAAGAAAGAAAGCTGAAAAAAAAAAAAATTGAAAAGAACGGATTTAATGGATGTGGTTTTAGTGGGTTCAGATATTTTGGTTGAGAGGGATTATTTAAGTGTTTCCCCATCCACTTAATTAGCACCCACTAATTAAGAAAGGGGCCACCTCATCGCCTCCTTCACCTGCAAACAGAGGAAAACAAAGAGATCAGAGGAAGTGAAGAAATGGAGAGAAGAAGAAGATGAAGAAGAGCTTGGAGAAAAAAATTAAAATGGGAAAAAAGGGAGGAAATGGATGGGAGTTGCGATGGTGGGCTTCCTACTAGAAGCCGTGTGGAGCGAGCGGCGCGCGCGCATCGAGCTCATCGAGGTAGGTTGCTATTTTTTTTAGAGAGAGAGAGTGAGAGCTCGGTTTAGAGAGAGAGAGAGAGAGAGAGAGAGAAAGCTTGGATTGTGTGTGGTTGGCAGGTTTGGTTTTTGGATGTGTTGGAGCACAACCACCATTGCTGGATTTTCGGAGCTCCACCGTCGCAGTTTAGTGTAAAAATTCCCCCGGCTTCGTTTCTTGGAATTTCGAGCTGAAATTTGGAGGAGATCTCCATGACAGGTAAATCTACAACTTTGATATTCAGTGTTCTACTTGGATCATGAGATTTCTTGGAGAATATTTGGGGTTTCTACAACCTTCACGCACAGATTTTTGTATTGGACACCTTGGAGTAATTTTGGGTTTTCTCTCTCATACGAGCTCGGAATTAGGTGTTCTTTAGCTCGATCTTCATCTACTCTCGACAAGGAATCCAGTGCCACCTTCTTCACTGTATTTGGAGCTCGTTTGGATAGGTAAAACTCCCAATCTTTCCAGCCCTGTAGCGCTGGTTTTTACAGAGCAGATTTTTCTTGGAATAGCATGTTTGTATGGTGATATCTTTGAGTTCAGTTTGTTTTTGGGGGATTTATTTGTATGGATCTGTTAACAGGGTTAAGAGGAACATTTCTCATGTTGATACTTAAGTGTAATTCCTGCTTGATTAATTCCTAAAAATCTGTGAACATTATGCCTAAATTTTGGATGTTATCGTGTTGTTTCGGGTGTATCTTGGCCTACAGGTGTCGGAACGGGGCGTATAAATACTCGTTTTGGGGCTACTTGTCGCGAGGATCGCAACCATGAATTTTCTGGAATTTTTGGAGCACTGTATGCAGGTGAAATTCCCTATCTCCCCTGCTGGTTTGTTCTAACTGCATGTGCTGTTGGGATTGTGTGCATTGGAGCTTGTAGAGAGTGGATTGTGCGTTTTTGGTAAATTGTATTATGTGAGCATATACTTATGAGTGTGCAGATGTTGTGGTGGTCTTAGTGTGGGTTGGAATTTCTTCCAAAATTTGTGAAATGCCCTTTAGTGCTTCTGAATGCAGTTTGTTCATGTCTAGAGTGCTATTTTTCACTATTACTAAATCTGATAGTTGCCTGAAATTTTCTGTAAAATTTATTAGAACCCCGGATCATTTTTAGCATACTCCCGATACTATATGACACTAGATTTCATATTTTGTTGGCATCATATTTGCACCTGGATCGTTTTTAAAATCGAGAAAGCCCGTTTTAAGGAAAATTAGCATTTTCAAAGTGGTTTTTAAATTATGAGTTCGCCAGGGGTATGACATAGGTCCAGGTGGCCCGTTATGCTTGTATACTCGTGTCAGGGGGCCGAGGGGATTTTTAGAGATTTGTGAGATGAGTTTCTAGTGTCATGTGAGTGTGAGCTTTTTGTTGGGATCGGTGAGGTTTTCTAGATTATGGGTCGTGCATATCAGATTTAGTCGGGGAGGTGGTTCTTCGACATAGCTGTGGGAGTGTTGGGCACTTCCTGATCGAGTCGTGGAGGGTTTTCCCGACTGAGTTGTATCATTTGAGCTTTGAGTTTCCGATCTATTTGATCGTGGATCATAGCCTGCTATATTGAGATACTTGACAGAGATACTTGTTACTGAGACACTTTACTCGTGCGGGTCGCTCCACTCGAGTGCCACTCCGGAGGTAGGCTTGACCGAGCCGTGTGCCGGTCTGTTACTTATATTTTGACCGAGCCGTGTGCCGGTCCGTTACTTACTTTGAGATCGAGCCGTGTGCCGATCAGTTACTGAGTTCGACAGCAGAGCAGGCAGTACCGGTTTTTACTGGTGGATTGATTGGGTTATCTTTGGTCAGGTACTTTTATTGTTGCACTCATGCCTGGGGGCTGAGGGGTGTCATATAGCTGTGTTAGACCAGTGCTAGTGTTGTTGGGAACCGTGGGGTTGACGGTGGTCTCGGATCATTGAGAGTACTTTGACCGTTGTGCGAGATGTGAGGAGCTTGAGTCCATCCCGTTCTGAGAGAGAGCGTGGATTCCGACTATAGCCTGCATGTGCCACTTTTCGATAGCGAGTTAGTCCGATTGGACACCCTATGTTGATATACTAGGGAGGCGCAGGCTTGATTGGACCCGATGTGGCAGTCAGCTCGATTGGGTCGATTGAGCACCTCGTGTGCGAGTGGTGTATGCATAGTATGTTCTTAGATGAGTTTTCCTTTGAGCATGGTACTTCAGGCATATTAGCAGTAGCGTGTGTATGCATATCATATTATTGGTAGAGTTTCTTGAGCTTTATGATTGAGACATGTTAGCTGTAGTTTTCTTTCAGCTTACCCATTTTCTATCTATCTGCATACCTATCTGTTTTGCCTCCAGTAGACTTAGTGGGCATACCGTGGATATTGGTGACGGTAGCCACTGGGATCTACCTTCTGCAGTAGATCTCACACCCGCTGCGGTGACAGGTGTACCGAGGTTGCTGTTCCGGCTTAGCTCGCGCGGAGATAGCTGATCGAGGTGAGGACGTGGCCGATTAGTTCCTTACCAGCATTGAGAGTCAGAGGTAGATGTACCCGATATTTTTATGTTTCCACTTTTGTACTGGACATTCTGAGAGACCAGTGAGGATTTCATTTACTTTTTATAGCTGAGAGACTTTGTATTGAGATTTTACTTATATCAGATGTTCAGTGTTTGATGACATAGCTATTAGTTTCTTTTTCAGCTCTGGTACATGTTTAGCTATAGATCTTTTGCAGGGTAGACGCTTCGTCTGTACGACAGTTTCCGTACAGATGGCGGATCTGTTGGCGAGCCCGTGTCGCAGTTTCGACCCCGGGGCATGACACATTCCATCAATCTTGGAGATAGGGCCACCCACCTGAAAACGCTAATTGTCCAAGGTTCCACAGCTGAAAACACCAGGAGCAACAATCTCTACTAATCCACAGCCCCGATGGTCCAAAAACACTGAACAAATCCTCCTAGTACAAACACACGGCTAACAGTTACACTTTAAATTCCACAATTTACCCAAATAAGTACATTCAGAATTCAGCCACAAAGATGTCACTTTTTCACCTGCAAACAATGCTCCAAAAATTCCAATAAAAATACTACGGCGATCGTCGCATCGAGACCTTCAAAACGGGTACCTGCACGTCCAAATCCGAGCCCCGTAGGCCGAGTTACAAATTCCACAGTACAGGCGCGCAAAAACTCACAACCACACAACTGTAAAACTCTGCACAGTAAAAGGGGAAACAGTATACCTTCGGGCAAGCCTCAGAAAAATCCCGAAAAAATACGATGATAATACTCGCGACGAGTAGATGCAAAAAGTGTACGGGCTCGTCTTGAACCGACACTCGAGTGCGGAGATAAAATTCTGGCAAGGGATTTCTGTCCAAAAACTCCACCAGCAAACAGCGGCTTAGAAATGTCTCGAAAACCATGCCATAAACTCTGAATCCAGCAAGATAATCAACACGAAAGTCGAAGACGTACCTCTCATGAACACAATGCCATAGAAATCGTCCAAAAATACTCCCAGAGTAGCTCTGTGGACCTCTCAGATTGAAATGCGGTGATAACGGGCCTCCAATGAAAGATCGTCGCTCCGCGCTACGATTCCGAAATCGTCGACGCCGCGGCTTCCAAAAATTCCGAGCCTCTGCCAGAAGATGCGAAACACGAGGATCTCTAACTTTGCTGAAGGGTCCAAGGGCAGAGGGGTTCGGTAAAAGGGTCAAAATGCCCGAGCAAAGGGGCTATTTATAGGCCCAGCCCGAAAAATCCAACAATTTGAACTTTTGACCCAAATTCGAGCGCCCGAAACATTCGGGCTGCTACAGTAACGGGTCCGGCCCATTACTGTTCACGCCCGAAAACTCTACAGCCCGCCACGCGTCCACCCAAACAGCGTACATCGATTTGGGCCAACGGCGCTGCGCCGCGTGGCCTAAGCTGGTGCCGACACGTGGCGCCCACCCGCGGGAGCCGCGGGTCAGCGTGCCCACGTCGCGCCCACGCGCGCCTGTCGGGCACGCAGCCCGAGGCAACCACTCCCCGCCCCGTGGACCGCGAGCACAACACCTCTCCAACCAAGAGCTGCCACGTGTCCACCCCCGATCCGCCGTGCACCCGCGCCAAGTCCGTGGACCGCGCCTACAACACCGGCCACTCACAAGATGCCACATGGCCTGCCCCACGGTGCACGCCGGCTGCGTGGACCGCGCGCCTGCCCGCGCGCCCGCGCGCCTGCCCACGCGGCTACCCGCGCCCGCGCACCTGCCCACGGCCGCTCCGCCGACTGCCCGAGCCCGCGCCGCCGCCGCCGCCGCCTGCCCTAGCCCGCCTCCGCCGCCGCCGCCCGCCGGCGCTAGAACAGTACAAGCTGCCTCGAAATCCGTGTTTTCTCCTCCGGGCTCTGAAAAATACAAGTAAATAGTCCATCCTGACCATTTTCGGCGCTGAATCCAAATCCGATGTCCGTTTGGCCCAAATCCACTTCTAAAATTTCTCGAAAATTCCCGGAAATTTGATGTCCGTTTGATCCATTTTTCATGCCGGGTCAATTCCTTGGTTCCAATACGCGCGCAAAAACCTCAATCACCCAATATGGGCCTCCTGTTAAGCAATCTTGCTCCCATGTACACTAGGAATCCATTTCCGGGGCCCGACACGCGCACAAACACTCCCAGAAACCACTAATCCATCAATAAACCTTAAGTGGGGATTCGGGTCCTCACAGGAATAGATGAGGATATCATCGATAAAGACCCCCACAAATTGGTCCAGGAATGGTTTAAAAATCCGGTTCATCATGTCCATAAACACCGCTGGGGCGTTGGTAAGCCCAAACGGCATCACCGTGAACTCGTAATGGCCATAGCGAGTTCGGAACGCCGTCTTCGGTACATCCTCACCCCTGATTCTGAGTTGGTGATAGCCCGATTGGAGATCGATCTTTGAGAACACCGTCGCCCATTGGAGTTGATCAAACAGGTCATCAATACGTGGCAAGGGGTATTTGTTCTTCACCGTGACCTTGTTTATTTCCCGGTAGTCTATGCATAAACGCAAACTCCCGTCCTTCTTCCTTACAAAGAGCACAGGCGCTCCCCATGGTGACACACTCGGTCGGATGAACCCCTTGTCCTGGAGGTCATCAAGTTGCGTCTTCAGTTCCTTTAGTTCGGCGAAGGCCATTCTGTATGGCGCCTTCATGATGGGTTTTGTCCTCGGGATTACCTCGATAGAGAAGTCAACCTCGCGTCCAGGCGGCATCCCCGGAAAGTTCGGACGGAAAAACATCCGAGAAATCCCTTACGACTGCGATGTCGGACAGTGGGGAGGTGGGTCGAGTTGCCAGATCTACTGAGGCTAAGAGGCCACCCACCCATCCTCTACTAGTGTCCTGGCTCGTGACCCGAAGGTCGCGTAACCAGTTTACTAGAGGTGTACAAACATAGTGCTTACGCTTCGCCCGATCTCAACCCACCTTGACGCTGGGTCTGAAACGGTCGTAGCCCTACTCACTTTATCGGTCCACAAGCCCTATTGCCACGAGGCAGGGTGTGGGGCATACTTAATTTCTAATTACCTAATTAACCGCAATGGAAACCCTTTTTACCTTACCACATCAGGACCCATCCGCCCGTGTGTGCTAGGAAGCGCTAAACCAAAATAAAACTAGACGGGGGTGGGGGGGGTCAGACCGGGTAGGGCGTTCGAGTGTATCCGGTTCTCCCAAACAAAAGTAGCGAGAAAGGTGCCATAAAACGTTACCTGCTATTTGTCATTCCGGGACGTCGCGTCTTCCACTGGGGCGGCTCGGGGAGTCCGTCCACAACCCTCAGGCCAGCGACGTACGGCGTGGCGGGGTAGGGACCTGGTGTCGAAAGAGTCCATCATGTGCTGGCCGCCGGGTAGGTCCTCCTGCGGAACGGGGGCTGTAGCACCCTCTTGTCCTTCCAGCTTCGGCGCTGTAGTAGTAGTGGCTAGTTCCTGAGGGCAGGAGGCACGTGTATGGTCCGGCTGGCCGCATTTATTGCAGTGGGAGTACTTCCAAAGGCATCTCGTCACCAGGTGTGCCTTCCTGCAGATGACGCAGGGTTCCTGCAGCGGTTCCAGGCCTCCCGTTGGCACTTGCCTCCCTTTCTGTGCTTTCTTCGGGCGTTGGTTTGCCCGGGACCTTGGGCTGGGGCCCCCTTGCGGAGCGGGGGCTGCAGCCCTCTCCGGTTCGTCGGGTTGCGGCGCCGGGGTAGTGGTAGTCGGTTTCTGGGGACACGTGAAACGTGAGTGGCCCGGCTTGCCGCACTGAAAGCAGTGGTCGCGCCTCCAGGGGCAGCTCATCAATCGATGCGCACCATCACATATGACGCACGGCCTCCATTTTGGTTCAGGTCCTTGCTTCCTTGCTTGCCCAAATTTCGGTCCTGTCTTTGGGCGTTTGGACGCCCGGCCCTTCTGAGAGGGGTCCTCCGCTGGTCCGGGGTAGGGGTTTCTCTCGCCCTGTTGTAACCCGGGATATCCCTGCCGAGCGCGTGCTTCGGCGAGTTCTTGCTCTGCCCGCAAGGCCGAGTTGTCCGCCTCATGAAAGGTGGGAAGGCCTGCCGATGGCATTCCATGAAAGGCGTCATCCCTGGCGCTGCGTTGGTAATGGCCGACACTCTCAAGCTCTCGTGTCAGTAGGCACAAGCGTTCAGTGAGGGTCAGCAGTTGCCCAGCCACATCGCGTAGCTGGTTGCATAGTAAGCGAGTCGCTGCGGCTGCAGTGTCCATTTCTCGTAGACAATTACTCACTGAGCCGGACTGCTATCAGTGCACACAAAGAAATCACGTCAATCCTAATATTTCTAAGTAAACCTGGCACCTTGACCTACTAACCCTGGGACTTAATTCCTCATTTCCCCGCGCTCACGCTCGTACGTGACACACCTATACTTTGGTTATCAACTTGGTTAGACACTCGTGATAATGCATTATGTGGATGTCGGTCACTGGCCATAGTGGTAAAAGTCATTTTCTCTGATACCATATAATCTGTCATGCCCCGGAGGTTCTCTGATACCATATAATCTGGCACTTGCCGCGACCGCGCTGGCACAGTCCCCGCGCGGCGCGCGTCGCAACCGCGCGGGTGCCCGCCCGCGCGGCACCAATCGCAGCCGCGAGGGCATGGCCCCGCGTGGCATGCGCCGCCGCCGCCGCGCGGGCGCCCGCCCACACGGCACGAAACGCAGCCGCACGGCCATGGCCCGGCGCCCGCGCGGCACGAAACGCAGCCGCGCGGGCATGGCCCCCGCGCGGCATGCGCTGCCGCCGCCGCGCGGGCGCCCGCCCGCGCGGCATGAAACGCAGCCGCTCGGGCATGGCCCCCGCGCGGCATGCGGTACCGCCGCCGCGCGGGCGCCTGCCAGCGCAGCACGAAGCGCAGCCGCATGGGCATGGCCCCCGTGCGGCATGCGCTGCCGCCGCGCGGGCGCCCGCTCGCGCGGCACTAAACGCAGCCGCGCAAACATGGCCCAGCGCGGCATGTGCCGTCGCCGCGCGGGTGCCAGCCCGCGCGGCACCGGTTGCGGCCGCGCGGGCATGCGCCCCGCGCGGCGCGCGCCTCGGCCGCGCGGGCGCTCGCCTGCGCGGCACTCGCCGTGGCCTCGCGGGCACCGGCCCGCGCAGCGCTTGCCGCAGCCGCGCGGGCACCGACCCCGCGCGACGGTTACCCTAGCCGCGGCCACATGGGAACCTTGGTCCCACGCGGCACCGGTCGCGGCTGCGCGGGTACCGTCCCGCGCGGCGCGTATCACGGTCGCGGCGGCGATTGCCCTCAGGCTTCCCGGCGGCGATGCATAGGGTAACAAACGGCTACCCTAAGACTCCATAAAAGACCCAACCGAAAACCGAGCGAAACTACACGAAAAATTAATCTAGCTTACCTCTAATCGTCGGAGATGGTGACCCGTTCACGCTCCCGGCTTCGGCACGCTCGTCGGGAGGGTTTGGGGTCCTTTCGCCTTCTCCTTCTTTCCCACCGTTTCCTTCCGATTAGGGTTTCGCCTTTTCCCTTTTCTTTCGCTCGTTCCTTCCTCTCGTTTCCTTCCGGTTAGGGTTTCGCCTTTTTTTTTTCTTTCTTTTGGGAGAAGTCACAAATTAATCTTTTTGTACGACAAAATCCACATCGGGTATTTTAAAATCTTAATTAATTAATTCCACAATTAATTAATTTCTCAATTAATTAATTCCTCAGATAAAATCCTTCGGGATAATTCTTTAAAGATAAATCCCTCTTTTCCTCAGAAAGCGTGCCAAATCACTTACGCGGATTTCGATGCACCCCCTGGCCATTGCGATCACTTTCTACCCCTTTCTGGGAGTTCCATAAGTCGGAATCCAGATCCAATCGCACCGCCGTTCTCCGTTTTCCGAGCTCTATCGCAGAAAAATACCCGCACCTCCAAATTATCGACTTAAGTAAACCCGTTACATTAATTACTTTAAACAGAAACTTTATTAGCAGGAGGTATAAAGTGTTACAAAAATCTATGATATTGCACATTTTGAGTTTTGGCACGGTTCCCGAGGCAAACTTTGACCCCTTGTACTGCTGTGAGTTTTGGGACAGCGGTGGAGTATTGTTGGATTTTCTCGGTCTACGAGCATCGGAATGAGGCGCGTAAGGACTCGATTGATATCTACGCTTCGAGAGGAGCGCATTCGTATTTTTATCGGAATTTTTGGAGGACTCTTCGAAGGTGATAATTATGCTTCTTTCGGATTGATTTTCTACAGGATTTTGTTTGTGGATATTTCGGCATACCGCGTTGTTGTATTTATATCTTGGCCTATAGGTGTCGGAACGGGGTGTATAAATACTCGATTTGGATCTACTCGTCGCGACGATCGCAACCATGATTTTTCTAGATTTTTCGAAGGACTGCACGTAGGTGAAAAACCCTCTTCTTTGTGCCGTTTTGCAAAACAGAGGGTGCGTTTTGGGGTATTTGATTAGTGTGTTGTTGTTGTAAGGTTGATCGGAGCTGAGGCTTGCACGACTGAGTACCGAGGGTGCGGTTTTAGCAAATTTTTGGTTAGCGTGTGACTACGCACTTCACCTACTTCGGCTTTGCCTGCGGAAAGCGTTTCAGGTGGGTTGCCTTGTCCCCAGAACCGGTGGATGTTTCTCTAATTCTATCTGATAGAATGCATGCATGTTTAGCGTACATTGTTTGTGATTGAGAGGTAAGCTTAGTAATGTTGATTGTCTAAGAGAATTGCAAGATTAATATTCATGTTATATTATTAGGACTTGCATGATTCGGATATCCATGTTGGTGATTAGGGAAAGTTTACATATGGGATTATTACCCTCTGTGACTTATAGCATGCATGATTAAGGTACAACTAATAGAATTGAGATGTAAGCATGGAAAGTGTGACACCCCCGAAATTTAGATTAGTCCTATATATAAATGATATAATAGGACTAAATCTCTAACCCGGCTATAGCATTTTGGATGGTAGCAAGATCCAAGAGGAACATGAGAGTTAAGCGTGCTAGAGCTAGAGTAGTTCTAGGATGGGTGACCCCCTGGGAAGTGGGGCGTCACAGTTGGTATCAGAGCCATTCACCAGTCGGAAATGTGAGATGAGTCTCGGCTGAGCCAGGGTTATATAGCGGGTAGAGTGTGGCTCCCCGGCTAATGACCGTTGTAGGTGGAGTGCAGCTCCCTACAAGGTCGGCTAAGGCTAGCGAGGCGAGTCTCACATCGCCTGGTGCTTGTGAGTGTGCTTGAGCCTGACGTGGACGTCAGGGCTTAAAGGGGGGAAGAATGTGACACCCCCGAAATTTAGATTAGTCCTATATATAAATGATATAATAGGACTAAATCTCTAACCCGGCTATAGCATTTTGGATGGTAGCAAGATCCAAGAGGAACATGAGAGTTAAGCGTGCTAGAGCTAGAGTAGTTCTAGGATGGGTGACCCCCTGGGAAGTGGGGCATCACAGAAAGTGGCCTAGATCATGTGGATTAATGCTTACTTGATTATTGTACATGCTTTAGAGGATTTGAGATCTAGCATTCTTGATGGCTATGTTCATGTTATACTAGATGAGATAGAGTTCATGCTCGATTACCCTTTGGCATATATATGCTGATATTAATCTGAGGAGTTATTATGGATTATGGATTATTGATTATAGATTACGGACAGGTGTAGTTCATTAGTGATTCAGGCATAGGCTTATACTTATGTAGAGCTGCTATTTGTTATTATTTTGTATCTTCCTTGAGGACAAATGCATGCTTGTATGGACATCTAGATAGGCCATCTTTAATCGCTACACTATCATGTTGGAACTTGACTTAGGAGAAACCACGTTTGCTTCTTTTCTCCTTATTCGTTAGTCAGGCGATTCTGGTTGCTCGAGTTGAGCAGGGTTTTGGGATAGTGTAGTCGAGACTTCGAGTCTGGGGCAGGTTGGACTTGATTGTGGGTTGTGGGTGTTGCGGCGACCGCGGATATTGGGCGGTTGACCGGATATGTCTTTGTGCATCAGATTGGGTATCGGGTTTCCCTTTAGTGGATGGAGTTTTCCACTTATTTTTTACCCTTGTATCAGTTTGGGGATCGGGTTTCCTTTTAGTGGATGGGTTTTTTCACTTTGATCAGAGTCGTGATCTAGTCCTGCTATATTATGATGCTTGTGATACCTGTGACAGTGATACTTTACTCGTGTGGGTCGCTCCCCTCGAGTGCCACTCCGGAGGTAGGCCTATGACCGAACCATGTGTGCCGGTCTGATACTTATTTTGGGATGCGAGCCATGTGTGCCGATCCCGCGGATTCGAGCCATGTGTGCAGATTCCGCTACTGAGTTCTTGAGATATTGAGTTCGTGAGATTGATGAAAGAGCAGGCAGTACCGGGTTTTATACCGGTTCATTTGATTGGGTTTATTTAGGCAGGGACTTTTATTGTTGTAGTCGTGCTTGGGGGCTGAGTGGAGTCTAGTAGCTGTGTTTAGACCAGTGCTAATGTTGTTGGGAACCGTTTGGGGTTAACGGTGGTTCCGAGGTCGTTGTGAGTTTTTCGACCGTTGTGCGAGAGATTGAGGATCTTGAGTCTATCCGTTCTGAGAGAGAGCGTGAATCCTGACTATAGCCTGCATGTGCCACTATTCGATAGCGTGTTAGTCCGTATGGACACCCTACGTAATTTCTGCCCGGCAGTGGGAGGTGGTTGTAGGTGGGCGCAGGCTTGACTGGACCAAATGTGGCAGTCAGCTCGATTGGATCGATTGTGCACTTCATGTGCGAGTGGTTGCATACCTTTCATTGGTTTTCCACTTTTGAGCATGTAGATAGAGGCTTGGTAGCTGTTGAGTACGCCCAGCTTTCTTGTTCAGTTTTTACTGCATTGTTATCTTATGCTTCTAGTAGACTTCGTGGGCAGATCGTCGGACTTGGCGGTGGTACCCACTGAGAACTCCCTTTTGGTGTAGTTCTCACACCCATTGGGGGTTCCCCCCCCTCCCCTCCTCTTTCTTTTCTCTCATTTGTTTTGTAGAGTCTTAGCGGGTGTTGCTGATTCTGCGGTTGCTGTGCGAGGCGAGGGAGTCGCGAGCTAGATCCCTACCCGTCTGTGGAGAGTAGCGGTACCCCTACATTGGAGATCCTGAGTACAGTCAGTAGATTATTTATTTTTCCGCTTTTGAGAGATTATTGTATTGTGAGGATCTGACTTGTACTGAGAGCCTGTGCACTGATGTATTATTTCTGGTTACCTCCATGTTGAGTTCTGGTTTATTGTATTTGAGGATATTGTATGATTATCATTTATGGGAGATGGACATTGTATCTTTGTTTCCAGTTGTACAGATGTTTGGTTTTAGTTTACAACTATTTTATTTTATAGCTCTGATATCTGTTTAGTTGTAGTCCCTTTTCTTGCAGGTAGGACGCTTCGCCTATACGGGATTTTGTATAGGCGGCGGATCTGTTGGCGAGCCCGGGTCGCAGTTTCGACCACGGGGCGTGACAGATTATGGTGGTATCAGAGCCTAGGTTGTAGGTCATGGTGGACTTAGAAACCCTAGGCTTATGGTTTAACCCTTGGATGACTTCGTGAGAGTCGTGACTTGTAGCGAGAGTCCTGATTGAGTTTTATACCTCTTCCAAGGGACGGGATGAGTGATTGGCATGTTTATTCTCCTAAGTGATTATGTTGGCTGCAGACAACATAATGCTATGGAATGGGTGACATGCTCTAGACTTTCGCTGGATTGGGTCGAGCGTTTGTTGTGTGCTGATTCGCAGTTTTGTCGTGGTGAGCGGTGTCTCCCCGACGTTGGGTTTTGACCCGTGTGCATCCTGTCGCAGCAGTTGAGCTTGAGCGGTTAGAGTTGGTGTAGAGTACCGGGACTTTGTAGAGTGCACCGACCTCACGAGATGGCGTGGTGCGGAGAAATCGCCTTGGGCGTATTCCATTTGTGTTTACAGATGAGTTCGGATTGATTCGGATTACCGCGGAAGCCTTTGGGATGAAAAGCGAGTTAGCGGCGTCAAAACTTGGAAGCCCAGCTTGAATCAGTGATTTCGAGGCATTGTGTACTTGTAGAGTACTGGTTTGGATAGAGAGCCGACTCCGCGGTTGTGCGCAGAAAATTGGAAAAAAAATGTTTGGAACATGTGTATTTTCAGGTTTGGTGGAGTTCGGGAGGTTTCGGACTGAGGCGGAGGCCCCGAAGGCGAAAAGTGAGTTGGAGTTAGCAATTAAAGGATTAATTAATTGATTGATTATAACCTTCTTGGTGTTAAGAAGAGAAACAGGAGGAAAATGAGAAGAGAATGCAAGTGGGGGTTTTCTTTTGTAGGGTATCGGATTTCAGATTGAGCATACCGACTCCACAGTTGAGCTTTTGAGTGGGAAAAGCTTTGGACATGTGTACTTTATGTTTATAGCGGGGTTCGGGAGATTTCAGAGTGATACGGAAGCTTCCGGGGTGGAAAGTGAGTTGGAGGCATGGAACTAGAAGCTTCAGACTTCGGATTTTGGCTATTGGGAGTTTCAGTTCCAGAACTTGAGCTTGAGTTCCGGAACTGAGCATTGTGTTCCGGAACTCAAGCTTCAGTTCCGAAACCAATGCAGTTGGTACCGGTACCCCACTGTGGGTACCGGTACCCAGTGTCCCAGGAAGCCCAGTTTCGAGCAGGTTTCGGATTTTTTAGTGAGGGGCACTTTGGTCTATTCACTTCTCCTGTGTTTTGCCCCTCGCCACCTTCTATAAAGAAGCCCCAGCCGCCTGCCTTCTTCTCCACGACAACCAGAGGAAAGAAAGAATGAAAGAAAAGAAAGAAAGCAAGGAAAAGAAAGAGAAGAAGAAGAAGGAGAAGAAAAGGATTGAGGAGTGTGCTGTTGGTGTTTTCCTGCTGCTTGGTCTTGAGCGGAGTCGCGCGCGCGTCGGGCCGCATGTGAGGTAAGTTGGCAGATTCTTCAAGATGGATCCTTGGATTTATTTTATGGATTTAGAATGAGATTTTGAGTTGGATTTTGGTTGTGTTTCATTTCTTTTGTGCTGTTGAGCAGAGGCTTGTGGATTTTACTTCGCGGAGCCGAGGTGCATGCGCACGTGCTGTGAGCCGGCTGTAGAGAGGGCCGGAGTGCACGCAGATTTTATTAGAGGACTCGAGGGATTTATTTGAGCTTCTGGGAATTGTTCTGAGGATCGCGGTAGTGTGTGCGCGCGCGCGGCGTGGTAGGTGTTTCGGCGGGTTTTGACAGTGAGCGATGTGGTGCTTCACCGACTTCAGTGATTGCCTGCGGAAAGCATTCCAGGTGGGTTGGAAATTCTTCAAGATGTATGGAATGCCCTCTAAAGCTTCTGTATGCATGTTGAGCATGTTTAGTTTACCTGTTTTTATAATTGGTAAATCTGATAGTTGTCTAGAAAATTGTAGGAAGACTTTCCTGAGCCCCAGATATTTTTAGCATGATCTAGAAGTGATTTGACACTAGACTGCATGTTTAGTTGGCATTAGATTGGCATCTGAACCGTTTTAAAAATCGTCGGACCGGTTTTAATGAAAACTGAGATTTGAAAATAGTTTTAAAATATTGAGATCTTCCAGAGGGGTTGAGTAGGTTCAGGATGCATGTGTTCTGGTGCCAGGGGGCCGAGTGGATTTTTAGAGCTCTGTGTGTTGAGTTTCTAGTGTCATGTGAGTTTGAGATTTCCTTGTTGAGATTGATGGGATTATTCTAGATCGTGAGTTGTGCATTTCTGATTCGGTAGTGGAGATGGTTCTCCGACTTAGCTTTGAGAGTTTTGGGCTCTGGCAGATCGAGTCGTGGAGGTTTCCCGACTTAGCCATGGGTTGTGCTGTGAGGTCCCGGAATCCCCTGCGTAGGGCTTGCTGGTTGTTGAGCAGCTTTTAGTGGCCTTTGGGAGTGTTTGTGCGCGTGTCGGGCCCGAGAATTGGATTTGTGGTGCAATTTGGGTTTTAGTTGCAACACTGGAGGCCTGCGTGGTGTGTCGGTAGTGGTTGCGCGCATTTTGGACTCAAGTGTTGGACTTTGGGCTTAAAAGGAGATCCCGTGGGAATTTGGAGGACCCGTCGGGTGTTTAGAAGTGGTTTCGCGCGATTCAGATGTCAAAATTGGACTCCGGGCGAAGTTTGGATAAAATATTACCTCTCCGGTCGCCTTCGGGAATTTTTAGAGTTGGAATTTGGCAAATCGGATCGAGTGGGCATTCGGCAAATTTTCGGTTGAGAATTTGGAGAAATGGACATCGCTTTTGGATTCAGCACGCGAAATCGCTAAGAATGGACTATTTATTTGTTGGTTTTGGCGTCCGGTAGGCGTGCGCGTTTTTCGAGGCGACGCGGCACGCAAACCGAGGCGTTGGTGCGACGCGAATTTCGGGGTGGCGTGGCACGTTTCCCGAGGGCGTACGGCCGTTGGCGCGGTAGGCAGGCACGCTTGGGAAGCGCGCCTGCGACGTGGGGCGCACGCGGAAGGCCGCCACGTGGCGGGCCCCCACTGGCGCCCGCTCGGGCGCGCGTGACACTGCGCCCGTGTGGCGCCTCCGTGTCCCGCGCTTGCGCGGGCACGGTGTCACGCGCCCGTGTGGCGCGCGGGCTGCGCGCCTGCATGGCGCGCAGGGGCGCGGCCACGTGGCGCGGGTGCGGTCGCCTGCGCCTGGTGCACCGCTTTTGTGCCGTGGACCGTCGGGTGGAGGGCCCCCATTTGGCGTGCACCGTGGACCCGGTCCACCCTGACCCTTCTCCCCTCTCTTTTCTTCTCTTCTTCTTCCTTTTCCTCCCCGCGCACCTTTTCTCCTCCATTTTTCTTTCTTTCTTTTTCAACCGAGCGAGAGAGGAAGTGAGGAGGGGACTTTGGTGGGGTGCGGCGGAGCGTCGTGGGCCTCGTGGAGCGTGCGAGTTTTTCCAACGGAGCGTTTCGGCGGCGGCGGCGCAGTCGGGTAGGTCCCGTGTGTTAATTTTACGGTTTTTTTAGCACAGTTTTGGAGCGATATTTTGGCTGTGAATTAACCCTCTTGCTCTTGTCTGTGTTTGGGACTGTGTTCTTCTGCACCATTTTGCGTGCGATCCCCGACGGCGTGCTCCGTTTTGCGTGCGGACTCCGGCACCGTGCACCGTTTTGCGTGCGGATTTCGGCACTGTGCACCGTTTTGCGTAAGGACTCCGTTTTGCGTGCGGATTTCGGTACTGTGCACCATTTTGCGTGCGGACTCCGTTTTGCGTGCGGATTTCGGCACCGTGCACCATTTTGCGTGCGGATTCCGGCACTGTGTAACGTTTTGCGTGCGGACTCCGTTTTGCGTGCGGATTCTGGCACTGTGCACCGTTTTGCGTGCGTACTCCGTTTTACGTGCAGATTTTGGCACCGTGCTCCGTTTTGCATGCGGACTCCGTTTTGCGTGCAAATTTCGGCACCGTGCTCCGTTTTGCGTGCGGACTTCGGCAGCGGACATCGTTTTGCGTGCGGATCGCGTGGAGGCCAATTGCAAGTGTCTACAAGCAATTGGTGGCACATTGAGGTGGGTGGCCTTATCTCCAAGTTTTATGGACTGTACAGTATTTCTACTGATGTAGGACTATGCATGATAGCTTATTTTCTTGTGTAGCATGCTAGATTGTAGGAATTGTTATTCCTTTTATCATCTGTTAATATAGTTATCTTGGAACTTGACCTAGCACCCCCGTCATATGTTGCATGTGTAACCAGACCAGTAGAAAACCCTCACTTGGGCTAGGGTTATTTATGCTTAGACATCCACACTGTTCTTTCATTCCTGGACATAGTGTTATCCTCGCCCGGATAGTGGGTCGAGAGGTCGGGACTTTCTTTTAGTGTGGGATGCTTTTGCACTCTTGCTTGGGAGCAGAGTGGAGTCTGGTAGTTGTAGTGGGTTGCTTACCTGTGCCGGGAGCCATTTGGGTAAACGGTAGTCCCGGGAGGTCTTGTTTCCCTATTGTGCCGTCGTGGAGGGAGCCGTTGCGCAGACGGCAGTCCCGGGCCGTCGTGTATCTTCCGGTCAGTGATGTTGGGAACCGTTGGGGTTAACGGTGGTCCCAGGTCGTTGAGTGTTGTCCGACCAGTACTGTTGGCCTGAGTTGTGGGTCGTTCCTGGCTGTGGAGTACCTCTAGCCAGTGTGCTTTGTGCTGCGAGCTGTTGGAGAGGCTAGTGTCTCGTGTTTCGTGTGAGCTGATCAGCTGAGTCGTCGAGAGTGCTCGGACTGTTGTGCGAGATATTTGGGGATCTTGAGTCCTACCGTTCTGGGAGTGAGCGTGGTTTTTGACTATAGCCTGCTTATGCCAATTTGTGATACTCTATGCCGCGCCGTTTTCCTCAGTTGGAGTCGCGTCCCTGAGATGCCGCTGTAGATACGATGGTTGGCCTGTTGAGGCAGTTTTCCGCAGTGGATGCAACGATGGGCCTGTTGAGGCAGTTTTGCGCGAGGGGTGAGTTAGTCGGGCAGGACGCCCCACGTAAATCCCGTCCTCATGTGGATGTGTGGTAGTGGGCAGGTGCGTTCCTAGTCGACAGGCGCAGGCTTGACTGGACCCTATGAGGCAGTCAGTTCGATTGGGTCTATTGAGCACCTTGGGTGCGAGTGATCCTTTTTACTTTCATCTGTTCCACTTTTCGAGTATCTAGATAGAGGCATGGTAGCTGTAGAGTAGCTCCAGCTTTTCTTGTACAGATTTCATTGCACTGTCATCTTTTACCTCTAGTAGACTTAGTGGGCAGACCGTTGGGCTTGTTGACGGCACCCACTGAGAACTACTGTGGGAAGTAGTTCTCACACCCGTCGTGGTGTCTTTTCCCCAGGAACTTCTTCTCCTGTTCCTGTTGCTCCAGTTGCTGATCCTTCTGACCGAGGCGAGGGAGTCGCGAGCTAGTTCACTACCCGTCGTTGGAGTGTAGCGGTACCCCTTCAGAGGAGAGCTTCAGTAGATTAGTTTACTTCTTTTTCCTCTGTTGAGAGACCTTTGTTGTGAGGTATAGAGTTGTACTTTATTTTACAGTTTGAGCGACTGATGTAGTGAGGATATTTTTGTAGTGAGAGCTTGTACACCGATGTACTTTATTGGAGATATCTTCCTTTTGAGTTTTGTATCAGAGGACTTTGTATACGATCGTATTTGGGAGATGGATATTGTATTATTTTCAGTTGTACAGTGTTTGGTTATCAGTTCTTAGTAGTTTACTTTCAGCTCTGATATCTGTATTTCTGTAGTTGATTCTTTTTGCAGGTTAGACGCTTCGTCTGTACGGCAGTTTCCGTACAGATGGCGGATCTGTTAGTGAGCCCGGGTCGCAGTTTCGACCCCGGGGCGTGACATGTGCATTATCAGATTGAGTCGTGGAGGGTTCTCTGACATAGCTGTGAGAGTGTTTGGGCATTTCCTGATCGAGTCGTGGAGGGTTTCCCGACTGAGTTGTGCTATTTGAGCATTGAGCTTCCGATCTGTTGATCGTGATCGTAGCCTGCATGTGCCGCCTATTGAGATAGATGAGACACGCTTGAGCTCGGTGGGGTCGCTCCCCTCGAGTACGCTCCGGATGCGATGATGATGGGCCTAGTTGATACACTAGTGGTCGCTTGATACCCCTGGCTGAGTAACCATGGGGTCACTTTGCGTGAGATTGAGATAGTCCGTGTGGGACGCCCTACGTAAGACCAAGTCCTTTTTGGACGTACTGGCAGTAGGTTGGCGCAGGCTTGACTGGACCATATGAGGCAGTCATTGAGATTGGGTGATATGAGCGGGTGATTGCATAGCATGTTCTTAGATGAGCTTTCCTTTGAGCATGGTACTTAAGGCCTATTAGTAGTGGAGAGTGTATGCTTAGCATGTTCATAGTAGAGTTTCTTGAGCATGATGATTGAGACATAGTAGCCGTAGTTTTCTTTCAGCTTTCCTATTATCTATCTGCATACCTATATGTTTGCCTCCAGTAGACTTAGTAGGTATACCGTGGATATTGGTGACGGTATCCACTGGGAACTACCTTCTGTAGTAGTTCTCACACCCGCTGCGGTGACAGGTTTCCTGAGGTTGCTGTTCCGGCTTAGCTCGCGCGGAGACAGCTGATCGAGGTGAGGACGTGGCCGATTAGTTCCTTAGCAGCATTGAGAGTCAGAGGTAGATGTACCCTGTATTTTCTGATTCCCACTTTTGTACTGGACAGTCTGAGAGATTGTATTTATTTACTTAGTGAGGGTGAGAGGCGTTGTATTGAGGATTTTTTTTTTTTTTATTCAGATATTCAGTTTGATTCTGTAGCTATTGGTTTAGTTTTCAGCTCTGATACATGGTTAGCTATAGATCCTTTGCAGGGTAGACGCTTCGTCTGTGCGGCAGTTTCCGTACAGATGGCGGATCTGTTGGCGAGCCCGGGTCGCAGTTTCGACCACGGGGCGTGACGGTTGGGCCGGATACCCAGATCGAGGTTAGAGAGCTCCGGACCCAGATGGCAAGATTGTCATAGGCATATCAGCGGCAGAGTGAGCAGCTGGTTTAGGTGACACAGTTGTCGGAACAGTGGGCAGCCCGACAGTGCTTTCCTCCTAAGGCCACCCGGTTGCAGTATCCTCAGTGGCAGTGATTTCTGTGGCGCCGATGGAGCGAGTAGCCCCCTCCGTGCCAATGTTTAGTGTCGAGGCACCGAGGCAGGGTTGTGACGCCCATGAAAATTGGATTAGTCCTACATATAAATGATATAATAGGACTAAATCTCTTAACCTGGCTATAGCATTTTGGATGGTAGCAAGATCCAAGAGGTTATGGGAGTTAAGCGTGCTAGAGGTAGAATAGTTCTAGGATGGGTGACCCCTTGGGAAGTGGGGCATCACAGTTGGTATCAGAGCCATTCACCAGCCGAAAATTTGAGATGAGTCTCGGCTGAGCCAGAGTTATTTAGCGGGTAGACCGAGGCTCCCCGGATAATGACCGTTGTGGGTGGAGTGCAGCTCCCCACAAGGTCGGCTTGTTAAGGAATTTGTTTTGGCGCATTTCGTGAAAGTATTAAGTCTTGAAGATTGAAGATGAAGAAGTTTGGATCATATAACTCAATCTCAAGAAAGAAGAATTCAAAAGGATCAGGTATGTTTAACTAATTAATTTTGGTGATCCGAATACTTCTTATAGTGTAGAAACACTTGGATGAATTTTTAATTGCATAAAAATCAAAAACTGGACATGGGACATGTTCAGGATCCGGATCAGACACGGCAGTCCGGATCCCGAAGGGTGTTGGTTCATATGCAAAACCAATCCGGATCCAAGCCATTTCTAATCCGGATCCCGAACATTGGTTTTTGCTGAAATGTATGAACAGTCCGGATCAGGCATTTCAATCCGGATCCCGAACCTTTGTTTTTCTGGAAATTGTCTGTTTCGTGACGACAATCTGGATCGCCGTAAATCCGATCCGGATCGTCGTCCTGTAAAATTCCAGAAAAGGTTAGTTTTTGATTCTTATCCTCTTCCAACTGTTTCTAACCTATAAATAGACCCTGATTCATTTTCTAGGGCAAGCCGAATAAATCAAAATACGGCCATAAAAAGAAGAATCCACCTATAGAGAAGAAAGGAAATCAATAGATTTAATCCTATGTTTCTTCTTCTATATTGATTGATTTGATTCTAGGTTTTCATACTCAGATTTTGAGTAGAATCAAATTAATGAATACTTAGATGGTATTTCCGATCTATTTCTAATCTAAGTATTCGGTGGATCATCACCACCCAAAAAACAACGATTTCCCCAAAATCGGCGCGTGGACTCGCGTGGCCTTGTGGATTCAAGGTGCTACCGCTCTCGTGGATTCGGAGCGAGGTACGTTCGTGGATTCGAGACGTGCTACTGGGTGAAGACCGTGGATTCGGTCAGACGTCATGGATTCGACGTTGGATGCCGTGGATTCGGCGTTGGACGCAGATCGTGGATTCGAGAAGCGTTGCGGAGCGAGCGGAGAAGATCAACTAGGAGCGTATGGAAAAAGGTTGAGTCGTCTGTGAGTACCGTATATCACCTTTGTACGTGTTATAATTCTAGTGAATTTCACCGTGTTATCGGTCCCGTGGTTTTTTACTCCGGTTTGGAGTTTTCCACGTAAAAATCTTGCGTGTTATTTTTTATTTCCGCATTGGGTTTTATTGCGCAACGATTTTTGAGTGTTTAAACGTTTACACCTATTCACCCCCCTCTAGGTGTTTTTTCCCCTATTTAGATCCATATTATACATAACCCGACAAGTGGTATCAGAGCGGGAATAGGGTTGTAAACAATGGCTGAAGGTGGAAACATCAATAGACCTCCGTTCTTCGATGGAACAAATTATGCGTACTGGAAAGTGCGGATGAAAGCCTTTCTTATTTCCATCAACGAACGGGTGTGGCAATCTATCAAGTTAGGATGGTCAAATCCAACTGAAGTTATTGTTGATGTTCACACCATCAAACCTAGGTTGAAATGGACCAAGGAAGAGATAGACTTATCTTCTTACAATGGCAAAGGAAACAATGCTTTATTTAATGCCTTGTCTCAAACTGAATTCTCTCGCGTCTCAGCATGTGAGATTGCGAAAGAAATCTGGGATGTTCTTCAAGTTACACATGAGGGAACTAACCTTGTGAAGATTCAAAAGCTGCAAATGCTTACGAGCAGATTTGACTCTATTTTCATGGCAGAAAATGAATCATTCACAGACTACTATACACGATTGCAAGACATCGTAAACACATGTGCTAACTTGGGAGAGAAGATTCTAGAATTTAAAATTGTAAGAAAGATCTTTAGAACTCTTCCTGAAAGATTTCGTTCCAAGGTTACGGCCATTAAAACTATTAAACACCCGGACGAAATCCGTGTAGAAAAATTAGTTGGTTCATTACAAACATATGAAATGACATTTCCTACTAACTATTCTTCTGGAAAAGCATCTACTTCTAAGTCTTCAGGTTTTGCGTTGAAAACTACAAAAGAAGAAGACGCGGATTCATCCTCCTCAGGCGATGACGAGAACCTATCTATGGAGGACTTTGAGAAGCAGCTTGCTCTCTTGACAAGAAATTTTCGCCGAAACTTTCGAAGGGGTAATTCAAGTAAAACTTCATCCTTCGGAAAGTGGAAGAAAGGCAAAGGTTTTTCAAGCCAAAAGTCAAGAAAGCAAGAAAGTTTTTCAAAGGATAAGAAAAGCCTAGAAGGACAAGTCCAATGCTTCAAGTGCCGAGGATACGGCCATATCTCAACGGAGTGTCCAAATAAGAATCCGTCCAAGAAGAAGGCGATGCAAGCCGTCACTTGGGATGACACCTCAACGACAAATGAGTCATCTTCAAGTGATGAAGAGAACAACGCAACGGCATTCCACGCGTCCACATCTTCACCCTTCATATGCTTAATGGCAAGTACATCCGATTCATTGTCCAACTCCTCCCAGGTTGAAAAAACTGCAGCGGACGACGAATCGAGTAACTCTGAAGGTGAAGATTTTGCTCTAGCCTACCACAGACTTTTGAGGGATTCAAAGAAACTGGCTAAGAAAAACAAGATTTTGAGAGGGAGATTGCAGGATCTCGAAGAAGAAGCAAAAAGGGCAACTTCTCTCTCAAACGCTCTTGAAGTGGAAAGGGATAGTCTGATCAAAGTAAATGTTTCACTTCAAGAGTCCAATGAGCATTTCGAGAAGAATTATGTAGATATGGTGAACAAAGCGAATTACTTCTTGAAGCTCTACGGCGAGGCTCGACAGGAAAAAATGGAAATGATGGAGACCATTTTCCAACTCAAGGATGATTTAAAGCAATTTTCTTCTGGAAGGAGTAAGTTAGATAAAATGCTTGTTCTTGGTCAAACAAATCGGTTCGGCCTCGGGTACACTCGAACTGGAGACAGTCCTAGTTCGAGTGGGACAGTGTTTGTGCCTCAGTCGGTATCTCCTCCTCCGACACTGAAATTTACGACAAACAACGACAACAAGCCTACTTCACCCTCTTCGGGATCGTCAAGCACCAAGGTATGTTTTCGTTGTGGTTTTGTAGGGCACATAAGGAGAAATTGCAAGATGGGAGCGAAACGTTCAACTCAAGCGCCTCTTGCAACAACTACCAAAAAGGTGATTTCCCGGAATTCAAAGAAAAACTTTTCAAATGAAAAGAGCCTTGGTAGTTCATCTCGCAAGACGATGTCAAGCAGTGAATCAAACAAGACGCTTTCACCAAGGAGAATAACTTCAAGAACATTGCCGACGCAATCCAAAAAGGTTTGGGTGCGCAAAGGTGAAATCTTCCCTTGTCTTGTTGTTCATACTTCCTTACATGCTTATGACAACTCGTCTTGGTATCTGGATAGCGGGTGTTCCTGTCATATGACCGGTGACAAAAACTGTTTTCAATCTTTTGAAAAACTCTCCGGAGGAAGTGTAGTTTTCGGAGACGGTCGTTATTCCAAAATTGTTGGAAAAGGAACTATCGCTATTCCAGATGGCCCGGTTCTAAACAATGTTTTATTTGTTGAAGGCCTAAAGACTAACCTCATTAGTATAAGTCAATTATGTGATAATGGGTTCTCAGTTAATTTTTCTTCGTTAGAATGTATTGTGACTAATAAGGACCAATTATTCTTTTTGAAAGGGGTTAGATCTGAAAATAACTGCTACATAGTTCCAAATAAATTTTTTGAAAAATGTAACCTAGTTTCTTTAGATAATGAAACTCTTTGGCATGAAAGACTAGGTCACATAAATTTTAAGGAACTATCTAGAATTTCAAATAAAGACGTGGTTAAGGGGGTTCCTAAACTTTCATTTAAAAACAACATTGTGTGTGGAGGTTGTCAAAAGGGAAAACAATCAAGGACTGCACACAAGAACTTGAACCACGTTGGTACCAATCGGCCCTTAGAATTACTGCATATGGATTTAATGGGGCCGATTCGTCAACCATCTTTGGGAGGTAAATGGTATATTTTTCTTTTGGTTGATGATTTCTCTAGGTATTCATGGGTAACTTTTCTAAAAGAGAAAGCGGATACTTTCGACTCTTTTCATGAGGTTTGTCATCGTATCATGATTGAAAAGAATGAAAAGATCGTTCATGTTCGAAGTGATAGAGGTGGAGAATTCATTAATTCTAAATTCATTGATTTTTGCACTTCCAATGGGATAAAACAGGAATTCTCAGCACCCTATACACCTCAGCAGAATGGTGTTGTCGAGCGCAAAAACAGGGTTGTTCAAGAGATGGCACGTGTTATGCTTCATAGCCGGAATTTACCGTTATATTTTTTGGCTGAAGCTGTGAACACCGTTGTCTATGTAATTAATCGAGTGTATTTGCGCCCTGGAACTTTAAATACACCATATGAGCTGTGGTTTAGTAGAAAATCGAATATCAAATATTTTCGTATCTTTGGGAGTCGATGTTTCATTCTGCGTGATCGCGAAAACCTTGGTAAGTTCGACTCTAGAAGCGACGAAGGAATTTTCATGGGTTATTCTACTAACAGTAGAGCATATCGGGTATTTAACTTGGAATCTAAAACGATGATAGAATCTATAAATGTTAAAGTAGATGAAGCTTTCCACTTTGCATCTGAAAAATCTACCCTTGATATGTCTCTAGATGATGATACTCCTGTAAATGCATCTTCTCGTAATAATTCTTTCAATAAAGTTGATGCATCTAATGGTTCTTCAAGTGTATCTAATGTGCAGGAATTATCACATGTACCTCCGACTACTCTGTTACCGCAAACGTTACGCATCTCCAAGGATCATCCGGAATCTAACATTATTGGAGACCCACAAGAAGGAGTTAGAACTCAGAGATAGTTGGTTTGTGGAGTCGCATGCTACGTCTCCATGATTGAACCAAAGAACATCGATGAAGCTCTTCAGGATGACTACTGGATTGAAGCTATGCAGGAAGAGCTCCATCAGTTCGAACGAAACAAAGTCTGGGAATTAACAAAGCCTCCGAAGCAACACAACGTGATTGGTACTAAATGAATTTTCAAGAATAAGAAGAACGAGGATGGTACCATCATCAAGAATAAAGCATGCTTAGTTGCTCAAGGCTACTCTCAAATAGAAGGTATAGACTTTGATGAAACGTTCGCCCCGGTAGCTAGACTCGAGTCAATTCGTATTTTATTCGCTATAGCTTGTCATTTTAAAATCAAACTTTTTCAAATGGACGTCAAGAGCGCATTTTTAAATTGGTTTTTAAATGAGGAAGTTTATGTGGCTCAATCGAAAGATTTTGTAGACTGTAAACAACCTAACCATGTTTTTCGTTTGAAAAGGGCTCTTTACGGTCTAAAACAAGCACCGCGAGCGTGGTACGAAAGGCTAACAAAGCACCTATTGGAAAAGGGCTACACTCGAGGGGGAGCAGACTGGACTCTCTTTGTGAAGCATTATCAGGATAATTTCATTGTAGCACAAATCTATGTCGATGACATTGTATTTGGTGCAACTAGAGACAATGATGCTTCTAAATTTGCTGAAACCATGGAAAGCGAATTTGAGATGTCCATGATGGGGTAACTGACATACTTTCTTGGATTGCAAGTAAAACAAAATGAAGAAGGCATTCATCTATGTCAATCTAAGTATGCAAAGGAGTTGGTGAAGAAATTCGGATTAGAAGATTCTAAAGATTTTTCGACTCCTATGGGAACTAGCAATAAGGGATTAGGAAGTGAATCTCTTAGTGAGAGTGTAGACGAGAAGCTCTATCGCAGCATGATAGGAAGTCTACTCTATCTTACAGCCAGTCGCCCGGATATATCCTTTAGTGTTGGGATTTGCGCAAGATATCAATCAGCACCAAAGGAGGTTCACCTGAAAGCAGTGAAAAGGATCATCCGGTACATCAAAGGAACTTTGAATTTCGGAATTTGGTATCCTATGGGAACAACGCTTGACATTATAGGATATTCAGATGCCGATTGGGCAGGATCTGTGGATGATCGGAAGAGCACGAGTGGTGCATGTTTTTATCTTGGCCATTGCCTTGTTGCATGGCATAGTAAAAAGCAAAACTGCATTGCACTCTCGACTGCCGAAGCGGAATATATTTCAGCAGGTAGTTGTTCAACCCAACTCATTTGGATGAAAAGTGTGTTGAGCGACTTCCGAATTTCAGCAACTTCGGTAACAATTCTTTGTGACAACACAAGTGCTATAAACATTTCAAAAAACCCTGTGTTGCACTCGAGAACAAAACACATTGAACTTAGATATCATTTTCTAAGAGAGCTAGTTGAATCAAATATTCTTCAACTTTCCTACATTTCAACTGAGGATCAATTAGCTGACATTTTAACAAAACCTTTGGATCAAAAACGTTTTATTCATTTGCGTAAAGCAATTGGAATGCTTTCCTTGAAATAACCTCTTTTTGAAACTTTTGCTTAGGTTAGGTTTTGCTCTGTGTTTTTGTTCATATATGTATCTTTGTACTGTTAGTTGTATGCCCCAAAAGCCTATCAGGCTGACGCATTTTATTATATGGGACATATTTGTACTTGATCTTTATTATAATTTGGGCATTTTATGCCATTCATGTTTGATGTGTCCATGAATTGTCCTTTGAATTAATGAGATGATAATGTATATTCTTAAGAGTTAAGAATTTGAGATACATATTATTAGTGATTAATTCATAAATGCTCTCAATCGGAGGATCATCATGGGGACGATGATTGATCCGGCAAGATTGATGTATGTGTCGCTCTCTTTTAGGATGACGAGTCTCAAGTCATTAGTGTGGGGACACTGGAGCGAACGTGCAGGTGGTTGTTATAGAACAAGGGCACTGAGCGTGACCAATTACGAATAGTTACTTGGATGTCTACTCTTTCGTCAGTAACTGATTCGATGTTGCAGTGGTACAACTGATCCTTAGACCTGCGACACCACGGCCATTCAGTATGAGGCTACTGTAGTTTGACTATGCAAACTCTGATCCTAGTCACGGGTCTTAGTAGTATATGTTGGCTGAAGTCGGTTCATATTAGGAATGGGTGTTTATTTACAGGGGATCTATCGCTCTCAGTAGAGAGATAATTAGTCCTATGCTATTTGTAAGGCAAAGCTCAGAAATCCTCGGCCGGGGTAATATGGTTCATGGAAAGGTGTTTCCAAGAGTAACCATATGAGCTTCTGTCCTATCAAATTTGTCATATAACGGGTGATGGGGTTTGACGAGTATTCCATGACCTCCACTCAGTTGGGACTATGCGATAGAAGGATTGTATTGTACGGTAACTGCACCTTGAGGTTCAGTCCAATATTCACTTCTGACTGGATTGCCACTATATACTGCTAGGCGTCACTGGTGGATTGTGGGAACCAATAAGAATAATTATAGGCATATAATTATTATACGATGGAAGAATCAAAAGTGTTCGATCCATCAAAAGGAGTTTCATTGATGATGTCGATGGGGATCGCATCATATCTCACTACCAGACAGAATTGAACCTATTAGGTCACACACATAAGGAATCGCGCATGATCGATATTAAGGAGATGATAAAGAAGTTTATAGAATGGATTAATTATAATCACAATACTAAAGTTTACTAATTTATTAGTAAAAGGACTAATTTGCAATTATTGTAAATTAGAGGTATTTAAGTGCAAAAGTTGCATGGTGTATTTACTAATCGTTAGTAAATATTTTGAGGACTTATGTGTAAATGTTACACACGAAGGATAATGGATTATCCAATCGGATTAGGATTCGATTAAGGATAATGGATTATCCAATCGGATTAGGATTCGATTAGGATTAGGATTAGGGTTTTCTCAATATAAATATATGTCATATGTGACGTATTTTAAAACGATAGAAATAAAGGAGAAAAAGAAAACACTAGCCGCCTATCTTCTTCCTCAAGTCCTCAACAATTAATTCATTGTTCTCGATCTTCGGAAGATTGCTAGCACAATTAGAAGATTGATTCATCCTCCTTACATCGACGCAAGAGTTATTTCGTGATCGGATCGCGAATCAAGGCGATCGATTATTTCGATCAAGGACGTGATTCCGTGTGGACACAAGTAGAGGCCGGGTGCATGCGCGGCTATCAAGGACGAACAATTTTTACCAACGATCATCGGCTTCGCGGTGATCTCGACCTGCGCAAGGTAAAAATTAAATCCTAATTGATAAGATCAATTAGATTACCTTTTTCGATCTAAAACAATACATGAGGTGATCTTTGTTTTTAAGAAAATTTTAATTGCGTTTTTTCTTCCGCTGCGCATATCCATTTATTTTCTTACAGTGGTATCGGAGCCACCCTCATCGTTTGTTTTAGATCTAATCTCTTTTTCGATGTTGATTGGGTTTTCTGGAACGATCGAAATCAAAAACAATAAAGATTGTTTTTGAATATACTGTTTTGATTGTTTTGTAACACTAATTAATTAACTTGCGGTCAAGGTGCTCTAATTAATTAGCATGCGGCCATGCATGCGGTCTAGGTGCTCTAATTAATTAGCTACGGCCATGCATGCGGTCAAGGTCATGTGACTACGGCCATGCTTGCGGTCAAGGTGCCCTAATTAATTAGCATGCGGCCATGCATGCGGTCAAGGTGCTCTAGTTAATTAGCATGCGACTACGGCCATGCTTGCGGTCAAGGTCAACGTGCTCTAATTAATTAGCATATGACCGTAGGTCATATTGATGACATG
>CM055065.1:35607260-35667769 GCA_029204045.2 Tillandsia leiboldiana
CCAGGGTTTTTGAAAACGGTGCCCACACGACACCCAAGTTTGAAAGCTCGTTTCGCAATCCATAAATCCACAAGGTTTTGAAATCAGTGCCCACATGACACTTAGACTTTGAAAACGGTTTTCGCAATCTTTTCTTTGTTTTTGTTTCGCTTTTCAAATGGCCAGTAGGAAATAAAGGGAAAGGTAGTGCATAAACAGATAATCAAATACCGACATCTACGTCGACCCCACAAGGGTATCGGGAACCTCACACATGCCCACAATATAAATGAAAAGCTGAAAAGAAAAGGAAAGTATAAAGTTCAGGGTCTCCAACGGTCCCGCTGTGTCCGCCCCGTCCTCACCGCCACCTACCTCTCCCCTCGCCTGGGCCCTGTCACGAAGTGGGAAGTCAGTGACTAATAAATGCCGTGCAGGGGAAATAATAAAAACAAACCGTGGCGACAACCGGAGCAACCACCCTTTTGGGGGGGGGGGGGAAATGGTAACCTGTATATCTGCATCCTGTAATACTCTGCCGCGTCGGTCCACTACCGACGGCCCATACCGTACCTGCAGCACCGCGACCGCGCCGGACAACTAAACCGGCGGGTCGCTCCGCTCGCACCTCGGCGCCTCAACCCCACAGCTAATAAGGGGCCCCACTACGTCACCTCGTGGGTATACACGGGTCCTACGACCTCTTTTCCGGAAAAGTGCACCCCTCACGGTGGCCAAACCGCGGGTGCACGTGTTGCAGCCTCGAGCACAGTAACCACAATATATGAGCAATAGTAATGCAGTAATCGCAATGTATATGAAATAGTAAAGCAGTAACCATGATGCATGAATCAGAATAAGGTAGAGGCGTGTAAACTCATGTTGCCCTACTATTAGCATAGTCGAAGGAAAGACGGTAGCTGAAGCATCAAAACACGAGACTACGTAACCATCGATGTGTAGCAATAATCCGTAGCATCTAGAATAATGATTACTGAAGTGAACGGTAACATATAATATTTGAATTAAAACAATCAATGTGGTTCGATGCCAAATATCACACTCAACCCACCTGTCGCTAGTAGGCGTCAACGCTCCGCTCCCTCGCGTCCTGGTACTCCCGCTCGGCTCCTTCGCACACCTGCCGCGAGGAGAAAAGCGACGCTCAGACGCGGATGAAGACGAGAGGCGGGCGAACCGCTCGTCGGGTTCGCGGCTCCCCGTCCGCACGCGGGCCGTGCGCGTGCTCAGCTCCGTACGGGCAACCCCACACGTGGGGTTGAGCGCGCGTCCGGCCCCGTGCGGGTCACCCCGCACGCGGGGCTGGGCGCCGCCCAGCCCTGCGGCCTACCCCGCACGCGGGCTGGGCGTGCCGCCCGGCCCCGTGCGGGTCACCCCGCACGCGGGTCTGGGCGTCGCCCAGCCCCGTGCGGGTCACCCCGCACGCGGCTGGGCGTGCGCCCGGCCCCGTGCGGGCCATCCCGCACGCGGGGGCTGGGCGCCGCCCGGCCCCGTGCGGGTCATCCCGCACGCGGCTGGGCGTGCGCCCGGCCCCGTGCGGGTCATCCCGCACGCGGGGGGGGCTGGGCGCCGCCTGGCCCGTGCGGGTCGCATGAGGGCGCCGGATGGGGGGGGGGGGGGGTTTCTTCGCACGTGCGGCGGATTCCGGGAAATCCGCCGCCTGTGCCTCACCCCTTCCGGTCAAGATGATCAAGAACTCAACACGAGGAAAAAGAAACTAAATTCCCATCTCACCTTGATGAGGACGACGAAGGTTTGGGAAGAGGGGATCGTCCGTTCTCGTAGGTCCGGTGTGGTGGTGGTGGGGATGCGGCGTTCTCCCCTCTCCTCGACCGTCTTCGCTCGGGTCGTGCGTGCCAAAGGGGTAGAAGACTGAGAAGGGGTTCCCAACCCTCACCTCTCAAACCCCCAATTAATTAGTTGTTTTGGTACGATCGAGCCCAACCCGCGTCCAACTCCAAATGCTAACCTAGCCCCAAATTAACCCGGATAGATAGAACGAAATAAATTAAATTAATTTATGTCGGATCCCGAAAATTTACAGAAAAATAGACTGAGCCGGTGCGAAAGAATTAACTAGCTTGAATCAAAAATATCGTTAAATCCGGGTCTGGTTTACCTCAAAAGGGACGTGCCGGACACCCGAACCGCAGCAACTTCGAAAATTTATTCCGGGAGCTTCCGGGGTCGGAAATCCGATCCGATCGCGCCGCCGGCCTCCGCTTCGCGAGCTTTATTCTCAAAAAAAAATGCCCGCGAGCCCCCGACGGCCTGCCCAGAATGACAAAAGAAAATCAAACCCCCGGACCCCTTTGCCTAAAAGCGGTTCAAAAACCCGCGGCTATTACACCACTCACCTCTAACAACGAGTTTCGTCCTCGAAACTCAAACCCGGATAGGAGTGAAAAGGTCGGGGTAGCACTCCCTCATCTTGGATTCCAGTTCCCAAGTGGCTTCTCGCTCTTCATGGTTGCTCCAATGTACTTTCACGTAGGGGATAGCCCGATTTCGTAGTGATTTTGTTTCCCTTGCCAGGATCTTCACTGGGGTTTCTTCGAAGCTCAGGTCCTCCTTAAGTTCGAGTGCAGAGGTGTCCAGGACATGTGATGGGTCGGGGAGATATTTCCGAAGCATTGATACGTGGAACACATCGTGGACTCGGTCGAGGTTTGGTGGTAGGGCGAGGCGGTAAGCTACTGGGCCGATACGCTCTAGAATCTCAAATGGCCCCACAAACCGTGGGCTCAGCTTGCCCCTTAGCCCGAAACGCCTGATTCCTCTGGATGGCGAGACCCGCAAAAACACATGTTCCCCCACTTGAAACTCCAAGTCCCGGCGCCTCTGGTCTGCGTAACTCTTCTGTCGACTCTGGGCGGTCAGCAAGCGCTGTCTGATAAGGCGCACTTTCTCTTCAGTTTCTTCCACTAAGTCGGGTCCCAAAAATTTCCGCTCTCCCAAGTCGTCCCAGCAGATCGGGGATCGGCAGCGCCTTCCATACAGTGCTTCGTAGGGCGCCATCTGAATGCTGGCCTGGTAGCTGTTGTTGTAGGCAAATTCCACGAGAGGTAGGTAGCGTGACCAACCGATTCCCCAATCAAGCACACAGGCGCGAAGCAGGTCTTCTAGGGTTTGTATCGTGCGCTCTGACTGTCCGTCCGTCTGAGGGTGGAAGGCGGTGCTGAAATGTAATCTGGTCCCCATGGCCTGCTGGAGACTTTGCCAAAACTTCGAGACAAAGCGCGTGTCTCTGTCCGAGGTGATCGATGCCGGTACCCCATGTAGTCTCACGATCTCGCTGATGTAGACTTGAGCTAGCCGTTCGCGGGTCCAAGTGGTGTGAATTGGTAGGAAGTGTGCTGACTTGGTTAACCGGTCAACTACAACCCAGATCGCGTCGTGGCCCTGTTGTGAACGTGGGAATCCAGTGACAAAATCCATGGTGATCTGGTCCCATTTCCACTCTGGTACCGGTAAGGGCTGTTGCTTCCCTGCTGGTCGCTGGTGTTCGGCCTTTATCTGTTGACATACTAGGCAGTGGGCTACGTATCGCGTCACGTCTTCTTTTAACTTAGGCCACCAGAACGTCTGTTTGAGATCCCTGTACATCTTCGTGCCCCCCGGGTGTGCCGCATCAGGGGCTCGATGTGCCTCCGCTAAGATTTCATTCTTCAACTCTGGTGAATCCGGCACACAGACCCGCCCGCGGAAACATAGGGTGCCGTCGTCTTTCACCGCAAAGTCAATCTCTTGACCCTGGGGAATCTTGTCTCGTATGCGCTGTAGGTGCAGATCGGTCTGCTGTCCCTCCTGGATCTTCTCGAATAGCGTCGGCTTGACCACCAAGGCTAGGAGTTGCAGAACTGTGCCCGCAGGCACCACCTCCAACTGCATTCGCGCGAACTCCGCGATCAGGTGGTCCTGCTTCGTCAGCGCGCTCTCCGACGCCCCGTCCCGATGCCCTTTTCTGCTCAGTGCGTCTGCCACCACATTTGCCTTCCCGGGGTGATATTGGATCGTCAAGTCGTAATCCTTCAGCAACTCGAGTCACCGTCTCTGCCGCAAGTTTAACTCTTTTTGGGTAAAGATGTACTTAAGACTTTGATGATCTGAGAAAACGTTGCAGTGGACTCCGAAGAGGTAATGCCTCCACAGTTTCAAAACGAAGACCACGGCGGCCAATTCCAAGTCGTGTATCGGGTAGTTCCTTTCGTAGTCCTTCAGCTGCCTGGACGCGTAGGCGATCACCTTCCCCTGTTGCATCAGAACACCTCCAAGACCGATCCTTGACGCGTCGCAGTACACTTCATAATCCTCTCCGGGCGTCGGCAGCACCAGTATTGGTGCCTTAGTTAATCTCTTCTTGAGTTCCTCAAAACTCTCCTGGCACTTGGCCGTCCATATGAACTTCTCGCCTTTTCTGGTCAATCGGTTTAAAGGGGTAGCGATCTTTGCGAAACCCTCAACGAAACGCCGGTAGTATCCTGCCAGCCCTAGAAAACTTCGTACTTCTGTCACCGACGTCGGCGGCCGCCAGTCTACCACTGCTTCTACCTTTTTGGGGTCCACAGCGATCCCCTGTGCCGAGATCACATGCCCTAGGAAGCCAACTTCCCGCAGCCAGAATTCACACTTCTTGAGTTTAGCGAACAGCTTCTGCTCTCTGAGGGTTTGCAGGATCGTCCGTAGATGGTCCTCGTGCTCCTCGTCGGTAGTGGAGTAAAACAGGATGTCGTCGATGAAGACTACCACGAACCGATCCAAGAAGGGTCTGAAGATCCGGTTCATCATGTCCATGAAAACAGCGGGGGCGTTCGTAAGCCCGAAAGGCATCACCGTGAACTCGTAGTGGCCGTATCGAGTCCGGAAGGCGGTCTTGGGGATATCTTCATTTCGAACTCGGAGTTGATGATAGCCCGACTGTAGGTCAATTTTGGAGAAGACCGTCGCTCCCCGTAACTGATCGAAGAGGTCGTCGATTCTGGGTAGGGGGTACTTATTCTTCACCGTGACTTTGTTTATCCCTCTGTAGTCAATGCAGAGCCGCAGGCTTCCATCTTTCTTCCGTACAAAGAGTACCGGTGCGCCCCAGGGTGACACACTCGGTCGGATGAACCCTTTGTCCAAGAGATCTTCCAGTTGTGCCTTAAGCTCCTTCAGCTCCGCGAAGGCCATTCGGTAAGGGGCCTTCGTAATAGGCTGCGTGCCTGGCAGCAGCTCAATAGGGAACTCCACCTCCCTCTCCGGAGGCATCCCCGGCAACTCCGCGGGGAAAACGTCAGGATAGTCCCTCACCACTGGGATATCTGCAAGTGTCGTCGAGGGTCGAGTAGCCAAATCCACCGATGCTAGATAGGCCACGCACCCCCCCTCAACCAGTCTTCTGGCCCGTGCCGCTGAAATAACCGCCGGGAAGGAGATGCTCTTGCCCATTATGTACACATGTTCGGGGAAGCCCGGTTCTTGTAGCCGCAGTTGTCGCTTGTCGCAATCAATGAGTGCCTGGTACCTTGTGAGCCAGTCCATGCCCAACACCACGTCGTACTCCTTCAAAGGGATCACCGCCAAGTCCCAAGGGCAGACCAACCGTCCCAACATAATCGGGCAGGCGGCCACAAAACTGGTCGCCTCCAGAGTCCCTCCCGCCGTTTGCACCGTCAAGGAGGCTTGGAGGGGTGTCTCCTCGAGGTTATGCATGAAAACGAAATCACGAGAAATGAACGAGTGCATTGCTCCGGTATCGAAAAGAGTTCTAGCACGGGAATTCAAAACGGAAGTAGTACCTGCAAGAGCGTCCTCCGGTGGATCAGTCCCTTGGCGGGTCATTGAGAAAACCCTCCCGCCTGGTTGTGGTTGCCGGTCCTCCTCACGCCGTGGTGCGGGGGGTCTGGAAGCCGACGCCATAGGAGCTTTTCCCCGCCCTGAGTGCTGTGGCCTGGGCGTAGGTGCTCCCATGGGCGCCGATCCCCCGCCTAAGGGGCAGTTGCGGCGGAAGTGCCCCCGTTTGCCGCACCTGAAACAATGGTCGTCTCTTTGGGGGCACTCTCCCGTCAGGTGTCCTCCCCCGCATATGACACAAGGCCTATTCCACGGCCTCGGCCCTCCTGTTGGCGCGCCCCGGGGTCCTGTCGGCGGTCTCCATCTTTTGGGGGGTCGGCTCCCGCTGGAAGAACCCTCCCCCCAGCCTTGCTGGTGTCGCTTCTGATCCCTTAGCCGCGCCGCGTTCTCCCTTCTGGCACGGGTCACAGCGAAACCCCGCTCCACCGTGGTGGCCTTGTCGACCACTCCCTGAAAGGTATGCAGGCCAGCCGCGTTCACCACCTCGAAGATGTCGCTTCGCAGGCCATCGACGAAGAGTTGTGCCTTGTGAGCCTCGTCCCGTGCGACGAACGGGACGCAATTTACTAGTCGAACGAATTCCCGTTGATATTCCATGACCGTCCGGTCCCCTTGTTGAATGTGGTTTAGGTCATCCTCCAACTTTTTCTTGACGCTGCTGGTGAAGAAGGCCTCGAACAGCTCCTTCTTGAAAGTTGTCCAGGACGGAAGAGCGGTACCCTTAGCAGGATCGGGGCGTATCGTCTTCCACCACAAGCGGGCATTCCCTTCCAAGCAATGGACGGCTAGGGGAACCCGCTCGTGATCCTCCATAAGTAAGTCTTCAAAGAGTTTCTCCATTGACCCCACCCAGTTCTCCACGACCCACGGATCTGTCGTGTCCCCTTCGAACGTGGGCGGGTCGTGCTTCTTAAAGTCCTTCAAGTTGGCCCGCACTCGATCCCGTTCGGTCATCACAACCCCCCCTCCACTCGTGGCGGCGGCAGCCGCGATAGGGGTAGGCGTGACCACCGTTTCCTCCAGAATAACCCGGCTAGTTGTCCCTGGCGCCGGCCCCGTAGTCGCCGCTGGTGGTGGTGCTGTCGGCGGTGCCGCGGCCGGTGCTGTCGGCCCCGGCGGAGGGACCGGGGCTGTAACGACCCGGCCCACTAGCAATAATAACTCGTTGGGCCCAAACCACAGCCCAAAATGCTTAAGCCCAGTTGTTATTACTAGTGTCCAAGTCTCATATAAACCCAATCACAAATCCATCCACATCCGATGTGGGACTATTGGGGGCGTCACAGACTCCCCCCGTTTAGGCCTGACGTCCTCGTCAGCCCAAACACACACACACAAGCCCAAGATCACCAGGCGATGTGAGACTCGTCTCGCTAGCCCTGTCATCTAGACCCAGGCTCAGCCGAAACTCATCACACACTTCCGGCTGGTTATTGGCTCTGATACCAAATGTAACGACCCGGCCAACTAGCAATAATAACTCGTTGGACCCTAAACCCCGGGGCGTGACAGATTAAGATGGTATCAGAGAAAGGTTCAGTGTCCAAATCACGACAGTCAGTACCCGACTTCCACAGAGACACCACACTTAACTACAAGGAAATGAAACGTGTAAGACATAATAGTATAGAAACGTGAGCGATCGAGGGGGGGGGGGGGTACTAGGTTCTTATCTCTCGATTGTGGTTGTTCGTTGCTAGTGGAGTTTAGAGCTTATTTTTTTTGCGATATGTCTGTACAGACTACAATGGTTCGAACTAGATCATCGGTCGAGGATACAGGAGCAGATGCGACGGCATCGGTGGCCACTGAGAACCAACTCCTGCGGCAGCAATTGCGGGAGATGGCAGGGCAGCTGGCGACCCTGACGGACCACGTGCGCCAGCTGTCGCAACAGCAACAGGCCGCAACAGTGACAGTTGCCCAGGCCCCTCCGCCGGGGCCAACCGCGCCAGCCACGGGACCGCAGGCGACGGGGGTCGGGGCAGGCGTGGCCCCTCCACCAGCGACGGCAGCGGAGATGCCGCCAGCTCAGAATTTGACGCCAGCAGCAGCAGCTGCGACAACGACAACGGGAACGGCGCCGGGAATCACTGGCGGGAGTTCCCTGGGAGAGACAGTGGTGACACCCTCCCCCACCGTGGCCGCCGTTTCCGTGGGGGAGGGGTCGGTTCCGCTGGCTGAGCGGGATCGAGTGCGGGCCAACCTGAGAGACTTCAAGAAATACGACCCGCCCACGTTCGAAGGGGACACGACTGATCCGTGGGTCGTCGAGAAATGGGTGGGGTCGATGGAAAAACTTTTCGAAGACCTACTCATGGAGGATGACGAGCGGGTTCCCCTAGCGGTCCACTGCTTGGAGGGGAACGCCCGTTTGTGGTGGAAGACGGTGCGTCCAGACCCCTCCAGGGGCACCGCGCTTCCATCGTGGACTAAGTTCAAAAAGGAGTTGTTCGGAGCCTTCTTCTCCAACAGTGTTAAACGACAATTGGAAGACGACCTAAATCACATTCAACAAGGGGACAATACGGTAATGGAGTACCAACGCAAGTTCGCAAGGCTGGCCAACTGCGTCCCATTTGTTATCAGGGACGAGTCCCACAAGGCACAACTCTTTGTGGATGGCTTACGAAGTGATATTTTCGAGGTGGTGCAAGCAGCGGACCTGCACACTTTTCAGGGGGTGGTTGACAGGGCCACAACGGTGGAGCGCGGGTTCGCTGTTACCCGCTCCAGAAGAGAGGGTTTGGCCCAGCGGGAAGACAGGAAGCGCCAGCAACACTTTTCTGGGGGAAGCTCCGCTAGCGGGAACCGACCTCCCAAGCGGTGGAGGCCACCTACGGGATCACGGAGCGCACCTGCGGGAGGACCGAGACAAGAGGACAGACCGTGCGTCATTTGCGGAGGGACGCACCGAGTGTTGAACTGCCCCCAAAAGGGGGACCACTGCTTCCGTTGCGGCAAGCAGGGGCACTATCGCCGCAACTGCCCCTTAATCCTGGGAACAGCGTCCTCAGCGGCTTCAGCACCTTCGCCACAACTTTCTGGGCGAGACAAGGCTCCTATGGGGTCAACCTCTAGACCCCCTGCACCTCGGAGAGAGGGGGGAGGACGACCTCAGACGGGCGGGAGAATCTACTCGATGACCCACCATGAGACGGATCCGGCGGAGGATGCTCTAGCAGGTATTACTTCTGTTTCCAATTCCCGTGCTAGAACCTTGTTGATACCGGAGCAACACATTCTTTCGTTTCTCGTGATTTCGTGTCTGTGCATGGTCTTGGGGAGCTACCTCTCCAAAGTCGTTTGACGGTCCTTACGGCGGGTGGACCTGTGGAGGCGTATAGCCTTGCGCCCGCCTGCTCGATTAAGCTGGGGCGACAATCCTGCCCATGGGATTTGGTGGTAATTCCCCTGAAGGAGTACGATGTAGTGCTAGGCATGGACTGGCTTGCAGGGTACCAAGCGCTTATCGATTGTGATAAGCGGCAGGTACGACTACAAGTACCGGGTTTTCCTGAAAACGTATACCTGGCGTGCAAGAGCACCACCTTTCCAGCGGTCATCTCTGCAGCACGGGCCAGAAGATTGGTAGAGGGTGGGTGTGTGGCCTACTTGGCGTCGGTGGATCTGGTCACCCGACCCTCGACGACGCTTTCTGACATTCCGGTGGCGAGGGATTTCCCCGAAGTTTTCCCGACGGAATTGCCCGGGATGCCCCCAGAGCGTGAGGTGGTTTTCCCTATTGAACTCGTACCGGGTACACAGCCGATCACGAAGGCGCCTTACCGAATGGCCTTCGCAGAGTTGAAAGAGCTAAAGGCGCAACTTGAAGACCTCTTGGACAAGGGTTTTATCAGGCCAAGTGTGTCGCCCTGGGGCGCCCCGGTACTCTTTGTGCGGAAGAAAGACGGGAGCCTGCGACTTTGCATTGACTACAGAGGAATAAACAAGGTTACGGTGAAGAACAAGTACCCCCTGCCCAGAATCGACGACCTCTTCGACCAGCTACGGGGAGCGACGGTTTTCTCAAAAATTGACCTGCAATCAGGCTACCACCAACTCCGAGTACGGAATGAAGATATCCCGAAGACCGCCTTCCGAACCCGGTATGGCCACTACGAATTTACCGTTATGCCGTTCGGGCTTACGAACGCCCCCGCGGTGTTCATGGATATGATGAACCGGATTTTCAGGCCTTTCATAGATCGGTTTGTAGTGGTCTTCATCGACGACATTTTGATCTATTCAGACACCGACGAGGAGCACGAAGACCACTTGCGAACCATCCTCCAGACTCTCAGGGATCAGAAGCTTTTTGCCAAACTTAAGAAATGTGAATTCTGGCTTCGCGAAGTGGGTTTTCTAGGACACGTGATCTCGGCAGAAGGAATCGCCGTGGACCCCAAGAAGGTGGAGGCAGTGATGGACTGGCAGCCGCCGACTTCAGTGACGGAGATCCGCAGCTTCCTGGGCCTGGCCGGATATTACAGACGCTTCGTCGAGGGATTTTCGAAGATTGCGGCCCCTTTAAACCGACTGACAAAGAAGGGAGAGAAATTTGTTTGGACGGCTAAGTGCCAGGAGAGCTTCGAAGAACTCAAAAGGAGGTTAACGAGGGCACCAATTCTTGTACTACCGACGCCCGGAGAGGATTATGAAGTGTACTGTGATGCATCGAGGATCGGCCTCGGGGGTGTTTTGATGCAACAAGGGAAAGTAATAGCCTATGCTTCCCGGCAGCTGAAAGATCACGAAAAGAACTACCCGATACATGATTTGGAGCTAGCCGCGGTGGTCTTCGTTTTAAAGTTATGGAGACATTACCTCTTTGGTGTCCACTGTAATGTCTTCTCGGATCACCAAAGTCTTAAATACCTGTTCACTCAAAAGGAATTAAATTTGCGGCAGAGACGGTGGTTGGAGTTGTTGAAGGATTACGATCTAACAATTCAATACCACCCCGGGAAGGCAAATGTGGTGGCAGACGCCCTAAGCCGAAAGGAGCAACTGGAGGGGATGCCTGTGAGCACGCTAACGGAGCAGAGCGGTTTGATCGCGGAGTTTGCACGACTGAAGTTGGAAGTGGTGCCAGCGGGCGTGGTCGCACAACTGTTAACCTTGTCAGTCAAGCCGACGCTGTTCGAGAAGATCCGGGAGGGGCAACAGACTGACTCTCACTTACAACTCGTGCGAAACAAGATCTCCCTGAACCAAGAGAACGACTTTTCGGTGGAAGGCGACGGCACCCTACGGTTCCGCGGGCGGATTTGCGTGCCGGATTCATCGGAATTGAAGGAGGAAATTTTGGCAGAGGCACACCGCGCCCCTTATACGGCGCACCCAGGAGGCACGAAGATGTACAGGGACCTCAAACAGACCTTCTGGTGGCCTAGACTGAAGGGGGATGTGACGCGTCACGTAGCTCATTGCCTAGTATGTCAACAAATTAAGGCTGAGCACCAGCGACCAGCGGGAAGGTTACAGCCCTTGCCGGTACCAGAGTGGAAGTGGGACAGAATCACCATGGATTTTGTCACGGGGTTCCCACGTTCGCAGCAGGGGCATGACACGATCTGGGTTATCGTGGACCGGTTAACCAAGTCGGCACATTTCCTGCCCATTCACACAACATGGACCCGTGAACGGTTGGCTCAAGTCTACATCAGTGAGATCGTAAGATTACATGGAGTACCGGCATCGATCACCTCGGATAGGGACACGCGTTTTGTTTCGAAGTTCTGGCAGAATCTACAGCAGGCTCTGGGGACCAAACTACAGTTCAGCACGGCCTTCCACCCCCAGACGGACGGACAGTCGGAGCGAGTGATTCAGACTCTCGAAGACATGCTTCGCGCCTGTGTGCTAGACTGGGGAGTCGGTTGGTCACGCTACCTACCCCTCGTGGAATTCGCCTACAACAACAGCTACCAGGCTAGCATTCAAATGGCGCCCTACGAGGCCTTATACGGAAGGCGTTGCCGATCCCCGATCTGTTGGGACGACTTAGGGGAACGGAAGTTCTTGGGACCCGACCTTGTGGAAGAAACTGAAGAAAAAGTACGCCTCATCAGACAGCGCATACTGACTGCCCAGAGTCGACAAAAGAGCTACGCAGATCAGAGGCGCCGCGACCTGGAATTTCAAGTGGGGGAACACGTGCTGCTACGAGTCTCACCATCCAAGGGAATCAAGCGTTTCGGGCTGAGGGGAAAACTGAGTCCACGGTACGTAGGGCCTTTCGAGATCCTGGAGCGCATTGGCCCGGTGGCTTACCGCCTTGCCCTACCACCAAACCTCAACCGAGTTCATGACGTGTTCCACGTTTCGATGCTCCGAAAGTACCTGTCCGACCCAGCGCATGTTTTGGACGTCTCTACCCTCGAACTCAAAGAAGACCTAAGCTTCGAAGAAATCCCAGTGCGAATCCTGGCAAGGGAAAGTAAGACGCTGCGAAACCGAGTCATCCCCTATGTGAAGGTACTCTGGAACAACCATGAAGAGCGAGAGGCGACGTGGGAACTGGAGTCGAAAATGAGAGAGTGCTACCCCTTTCTGTTCACCACGACCCAGTTTTGAGTTTCGGGGACGAAACTCGTTTTATGAGGTGAGTGGTGTAGTAACTGCGGGTTTAACTGTCTTGTTGCCTTTCTCGCGGTCCTGATTGAACCGTTTTCCGACTAAGGGGATTCGGGGTGTAACTTTTATTTCTTTATTTCTGGGCAGGCCGTCGGGGCTCGCGGGTATTTTTAGACAATAAAGCTCGCGAATTGGAATCCGGTGGCGCGATCGGATCTGTTTTTCGACCCCAGAATCTCCCGGAATAAATTTTTCAAGTGGTTTAGCCGTTTAGGCGTTTAGCACGTCTTTCGAGGTAAACCAGACCCGGGTTCGTTTTCTTTTATTTGGGGACTTAGGTTTAATTTCCTTTTCCCCCGATCCCTTTGACCGACTGGTTTAAATTTGTGTGGGATGACTTAGGGTTTTCCCACTCTCCTTATCCCGTACGACGGTTCCTCTTTTTGAAGGCGAGCGAGAAACCCTTCCTTTTTTTTCCGAACCTCGACTTCTTGCAAGACGGAGTGAAGAATTGTTGAGCGCGGCGAGGAGAAGGAAGGGGCCATCGTCCTCCCCACGTAAACCCGGCAGCGAGCGAGGGACGATACTCTCCTCTTCCTCCCTCTTCACCGGCGAATCGGAAGCGCGAAGTTTCGGTGAGTTTTTATTTATTTTTCTAGGGTTTCCTTCGGACCATCATACGGGGGAAGGCGGGATGATCCGGTCTGCCACGCCGCCGCCGTCGCGAGGCGCCGGATGCGCGCAGGGCTGGGTCGCCTGGGCGCGCGGGTTGGGCACCCGCGCGGGGCCTGGGCGCCGCGCGGGGCCGCCCGTGCGTGCGGGCTGGGCACCCGCGCGGGGCCTGGGCGCCGCGCGGGGCCGCCCGTGCGTGCGGGCTGGGCACCCGCGCGGGGCCTGGGCGCCGCGCGGGGCCGCCCGTGCGTGCGGACTGGGCACCCGCGCGGGACCAGGCACCGAGCGGGGGCCGCCGCAGTCAGGGAACCGTGCGGGTCTCACACCGCACGGGGCTCCGACACGCGTGCGGCCAGCGCGGCAGCGCGGGGTCATCGCCGCGACGGGATCCGTGCAGTCTTTCGTCCCCTTGTTCCATGCTGTCGGCTACTGATATTTTTTTCTCGGGGAACTTCGTAGTTCGGAGAGCGCACCGGGACACGGGGGAGTAGCGCCTTGTTCGTCGCTAGTAGAGGTGGGTTTTACTTTTAAAGCCTTAGCAACTAGTCTTATCCGTTGGACGAGGTCAAGCTTATGGGTTTAATTGCGCTGATTTTTAAAATGCTATGGATCTTGTATTTGGATTAAATAACGATGGGTTTTAGACATTATGTGTTTAATTGTGCTGATTTTTGAAATGCTATGGATCTTGGATTTGGATTAAATATCGATGGGCTTTAGACATTATGTGCTTAACTGTGCTGATTTTTAAAATGCTATGGATCTTGTACTTGGATTAAACATTGTAGAAAGGCATTAATTATTTCGTATGGTTCTACGGTGCTTATGTTTAGATTATACACTGTTCATATAGTACTCATGCATGGATGTATATTTGCATACTTGGACGTATATGTATATTGTTTCATGATTACTATGCTCGAGGCTGCAACACGCGCACCCGCGGTTTGGCCACCGCAGAGGGTGCGCTTTTCCGGAAAAGTGGTCGTTGACCCGTGTATACCCACGAGGTGTCGTAGTGGGGCCCCCGTTGTGGTGGGGTTTGAGGCGCCAAGGTATGAGCGGTGCGACCCGTCGACGTTGATGCTCGACGTGGTCAGGTTTCATTGCAGGTGTTCGTGTTTACTTTTCCCTCACGGGAGGGTGGTTGCTCCGGATAGTTTGACGGTTGGAGTTATTACTTGCTTTCCTGCTTTCCCTATGTTTATTATGTTGCTGACTTCCCACTCCGTGACAGGTTCGTTCGGGGGTGAGAGCTAGCCGACAGTGAGGCCGAGACAGGAGCTTGCGGGTCCTTGGGGGCCCTAGACTTTAATTCTTCTCGCTTATCTTATTTTTTTTTTCATTTGATATTGTAGTCTACGGTGTGGTTCTCGATACCCTCGTGGGGTCGGTGTGGATGTCGGTATTTTGCTTTCAGATTTGAGTATGTTGATTTTAGTTTCTAGTACTGCTGGGCTGTTTTTAAGATGGAAAGTAAACAAAGAAAAGATTTGCGAAAACCGTTTTAAAAGTCTAGGTGTCGTGTGGGCACCGATTTCAAAACCCTGTGGATTTATGACTTTCGAAACTGTTTTAGAAATCTAAGTGCCGGGTGGGCACTACTTTCGAACCATGGATTTATGCTTTCAAATTAATCTGCCCCGAGTTCAACCTGTTGTGCATGAGTAGCTGTATTTACAAATAATTGAGTTGACTGAATGTTGTGATTGGATGTTGTATGAGCCGCGACGCCGTGCATATACAGAGGAGACTCTGCCCGTTTGCGGAGTAAATCTGTATATGTGGCGGGTCTGGGCACGCGCCTGGGAAGAAAGATTTTCAAAAAAAAAATAGGGAGCTTGGTTAAACCCCGGGGCGTGACAGGGGCGGCCGTCACAGGTGCGGCCTGCTGCTGCGTCATCTGGCGTGCGTGATCGGTGAGGGTAGCCAATTGCCCCGCCATTTCCCGCAATTGTTGCCGCAGGAGTTGGTTCTCCGCGGCCGTCGACGTTGCCGCATCCGCCTCGGCGTCCCCCGCCGATGACCTTGTACGGGCCATATCTGTCACTCACAAGAAGGTCAAAATTAGACAGTAACTACAACCAGTGTACCCTTTTATGCGAGGAAAGATTCAAACTCCCGCCCCCCGTTCACTCACGTTCTAAAATCCTATGCCCCACCCATTTCATTTATTCGTAGGTATGTGAGGCATTCCCACGGATGTCGGCACTAGCTGTTGTGATTGAATGAAGTCTCTGATACCATCTTAATCTGTCACGCCCCGGGGGTTTGTTTTAGCGGAAACGGCATTTTTTTTTTTTTTGAAAGGTCTCTTTCTTCCCCGGTGCGTGCCCAGACCCGCCGCACATACAGGATCTCTCTGCAAACGGACAGAGTCTCCCCTGTACGTGCACGGCGTGTGGTTGAATACATCTCCCAAGCAAACATAACCATTCAATCACAACATTCAATTACATACAACCAGTATTCTAAATATTTAAGCGCATGGCCACTTCAACTTGAAAGGATAAATCCACGGTTTTTAAAGAGTGCCCACCCGGCACTTAAGTTTTGAAAACGAGTTTCGAAATCAGCATAAACCCCAGGGTTTTGAAAACGGTGCCCACACGACACCCAAGTTTTGAAAGCTCGTTTCGCAATCCATAAATCCACAAGGTTTTGAAATCAGTGCCCACACGACACTTAGACTTTGAAAACGGTTTTCGCAATCTTTTCTTTGTTTTTGTTTCGCTTTTCAAATGGCCAGTAGGAAATAAAGGGAAAGGTAGTGCATAAACAGATAATCAAATACCGACATCTACGTCGACCCCACAAGGGTATCGGGAACCTCACACATGCCCACAATATAAATGAAAAGCTGAAAAGAAAAGAAAAGTATAAAGTTCAGGGTCTCCAACGGTCCCGCTGTGTCCGCCCCGTCCTCACCGCCACCTACCTCTCCCCTCGCCTGGGCCCTGTCACGAAGTGGGAAGTCAGTGACTAATAAATGCCGTGCAGGGGAAATAATAAAAACAAACCGTGGCGACAACCGGAGCAACCACCCTTTTGGGGGGGGGGGAAAAATGGTAACCTGTATATCTGCATCCTGTAATACTCTGCCGCGTCGGTCCACTACCGACGGCCCATACCGTACCTGCAGCACCGCGACCGCGCCGGACAACTAAACCGGCGGGTCGCTCCGCTCGCACCTCGGCGCCTCAACCCCACAGCTAATAAGGGGCCCCACTACGTCACCTCGTGGGTATACACGGGTCCTACGACCCCTTTTCCGGAAAAGTGCACCCCTCACGGTGGCCAAACCGCGGGTGCACGTGTTGCAGCCTCGAGCACAGTAACCACAATATATGAGCAATAGTAATGCAGTAATCGCAATGTATATGAAATAGTAAAGCAGTAACCATGATGCATGAATCAGAATAAGGTAGAGGCGTGTAAACTCATGTTGCCCTACTATTAGCATAGTCGAAGGAAAGACGGTAGCTGAAGCATCAAAACACGAGACTACGTAACCATCGATGTGTAGCAATAATCCGTAGCATCTAGAATAATGATTACTGAAGTGAACGGTAACATATAATATTTGAATTAAAACAATCAATGTGGTTCGATGCCAAATATCACACTCAACCCACCTGTCGCTAGTAGGCGTCAACGCTCCGCTCCCTCGCGTCCTGGTACTCCCGCTCGGCTCCTTCGCACACCTGCCGCGAGGAGAAAAGCGACGCTCAGACGCGGATGAAGACGAGAGGCGGGCGAACCGCTCGTCGGGTTCGCGGCTCCCCGTCCGCACGCGGGCCGTGCGCGTGCTCAGCTCCGTACGGGCAACCCCACACGTGGGGTTGAGCGCGCGTCCGGCCCCGTGCGGGTCACCCCGCACGCGGGGCTGGGCGCCGCCCAGCCCTGCGGCCTACCCCGCACGCGGGCTGGGCGTGCTGCCCGGCCCCGTGCGGGTCACCCCGCACGCGGGGCTGGGCGCCGCCCAGCCCTGCGGCCTACCCCGCACGCGGGCTGGGCGTGCCGCCCGGCCCCGTGCGGGTCACCCCGCACGCGGGTCTGGGCGTCGCCCAGCCCCGTGCGGGTCACCCCGCACGCGGCTGGGCGTGCGCCCGGCCCCGTGCGGGCCATCCCGCACGCGGGGGCTGGGCGCCGCCCGGCCCCGTGCGGGTCATCCCGCACGCGGCTGGGCGTGCGCCCGGCCCCGTGCGGGTCATCCCGCACGCGGGGGGGGGCTGGGCGCCGCCTGGCCCGTGCGGGTCGCATGAGGGCGCCGGATGGGGGGGGGGGTTTCTTCGCACGTGCGGCGGATTCCGGGAAATCCGCCGCCTGTGCCTCACCCCTTCCGGTCAAGATGATCAAGAACTCAACACGAGGAAAAAGAAACTAAATTCCCGTCTCACCTTGATGAGGACGACGAAGGTTTGGGAAGAGGGGATCGTCCGTTCTCGTAGGTCCGGTGTGGTGGTGGTGGGGATGCGGCGTTCTCCCCTCTCCTCGACCGTCTTCGCTCGGGTCGTGCGTGCCAAAGGGGTAGAAGACTGAGAAGGGGTTCCCAACCCTCACCTCTCAAACCCCCAATTAATTAGTTGTTTTGGTACGATCGAGCCCAACCCGCGTCCAACTCCAAATGCTAACCTAGCCCCAAATTAACCCGGATAGATAGAACGAAATAAATTAAATTAATTTATGTCGGATCCCGAAAATTTACAGAAAAATAGACTGAGCCGGTGCGAAAGAATTAACTAGCTTGAATCAAAAATATCGTTAAATCCGGGTCTGGTTTACCTCAAAAGGGACGTGCCGGACACCCGAACCGCAGCAACTTCGAAAATTTATTCCGGGAGCTTCCGGGGTCGGAAATCCGATCCGATCGCGCCGCCGGCCTCCGCTTCGCGAGCTTTATTCTCAAAAAAAAATGCCCGCGAGCCCCCGACGGCCTGCCCAGAATGACAAAAGAAAATCAAACCCCCAGACCCCTTTGCCTAAAAGCGGTTCGAAAACCCGCGGCTATTACAACACTGCTAGAAAAGATTCGAGAGGGACAGCAGGCGGACTCGCACTAACAGCTCGTAAGAGACAAGATCTCACCGGATCAGGAAGGTGACTTTTCATTGGAAGGCGATGACACCCTATGGTTCCGCGGGCGGATTTGCATGCCGGATACCCCGGAATTGAAGAAGAAAATTCTGTCCGAGGCACACAGTGCCCCTTATGCAGCGCATCCAGGAGGCACAAAGATGTACAGGGACCTCAAGCAGACCTTCTGGTGGCCCAAGATGAAGAGGGATGTAACTCGATTTGTAGCTCATTGCCTAGTGTGTCAACAGATAAAGGCGGAACATCAACGACCGGCGGGAAAGTTACAACCCTTACCGGTACCGGAGTGGAAGTGGGATCATATCACCATGGACTTTGTCACCGGGTTCCCACGTTCACCACAAGGACACGACACAATATGGGTTGTGGTGGACCGGCTAACTAAGTCAGCGCACTTCCTGCCGATTCACACAACCTGGACCAGAGAGCGGTTGGCTCAAGTCTACCTCAGCGAGATTGTAAGACTGCATGGGGTACCGGCATCGATCACATCAGACAGAGACACGCGGTTTGTCTCAAAGTTTTGGCAGAGTCTGCAACAAGCCTTGGGGACTAAATTGCACTTCAGCACAGCCTTCCACCCTCAGATAGACGGGCAGTCGGAGCGAGTGATACAGACGCTAGAGGACCTGCTTCGGGCCTGTGTACTCGATTGGGGAGTCGGTTGGGAGCGTTACCTACCACTTGTAGAATTCGCTTACAACAATAGCCACCAGGCCAGCATCCTGATGGCACCCTACGAAGCCTTATACGGGAGACGCTGCCGATCCCCGATCTGTTGGGACGACTTGGGAGAACGAAAGTTCTTGGGACCCGACTTGATGGAAGAAACAGAAGAGAAGGTGCGCCTCATCAGACAGCGCTTACTAACTGCCCAGAGTCGACAAAAGAGCTACGCGGATCGAAGACACCGCGACTTAGAGTTCCAGGTGGGAGAACACGTGTCTTTGCGGGTCTCGCCGTCCAGGGGAATCAAGCGATTCGGGTTAAAAGGCAAGCTAAGCCCGCGGTTCGTGGGGCCATTCGAGATCCTGGAACGGATTGGCCCAGTGGCTTACCGCCTTGCCCTACCACCGAACCTCAACCGGATTCATGACGTGTTCCACGTTTCGATGCTCAAGAAATACCTCCTCGACCCGTCGCATGTTCTAGACGTCTCGACACTCGAACTAAAGGAGGACCTAAGCTTCGAGGAAACCCCTGTGCGAATACTAGCAAGAGAAAGCAAGACGCTTCGAAACCGAGACATCCCCTATGTGAAGGTGCACTGGAACAACCACGAGGAGCGGGAAGCGACGTGGGAACTAGAATCGAAGATGAGGGAGGGCTACCCCTATCTCTTTAACGCAAACCAGGATTGAGTTTCGAGGACGAAACTCGTTTTAAGAGGTGAGTGGTGTAGTAGCCGCTGGTTTAAAATATTCTTGGGTCTACTTTTAGTTTTCGTTTATTTCGCAATTTGTTTCGGGGGGGCTGGAGGGTGATCGAATAATTCCTTATTTCCGGACAGACCGTCGGGGCCCGCGGGTATTTTTAGTTAATAGAGCTCGCGAAACGGAGAACGGCGGCAAAATCGGTTTTGAATTCCGACGCCGGAATCTCCCGGAATAAATTCCGGAAGGTAGCTAACGGTTCAGGTGGTCAACGCGGTTTTTCAGGCAGACCGGACCCTGGTTCGCACCCGACTTGTACCCGTTTTTGACTTGAACTGGGTTCATTCCCATTCCCCAACTTAACCGCTCCCGCCACCTTAATCACTCCCGCCTTTTTCCCGGTCGTACAACTCCCCACGAACCGCCCCAACTCCCCACCACTTTCCCCCCCAACTTCCCACAACCCCACAACTTCCCACGAACCGCCCCAACTTCCCACCACTCCCCCCAACTTCCCGCCACTCCCCACAACTCCCCTTAACTCCCCTGCGTACGAAACCCCAAAGGCAACGAAAACCCACTTCCCCAACCTTTCAGTTTCCCAACCAAACCTTACCGTTCCCCAACCGATCGAGTGGAGAAGCAAGGCGGAGCGGGTGAGGAGAAGGAAGATCGCCGGCGTACCCTTCACCCAAGAACAGGACGATCATCCCCTAGATCAACCCTAGCCGACGAAACCAAGGTAAGCATGGCTTAGGGTTCTTGATTTGGGCATTTCTTGGTTTTCTTAGAAAAAAAAAGGGGAGGAGGGGAGTCGGCGCCATCACCGGAGCCACGCATGCGGGCGGCGCCGCATGAGGGCGGCGCCGCGTGCATCCGCATGCGGGCGGCACCGCATGCGGGCGGCGCCGCATGCGGGCGGCACCGCATGCGGGTGGCGCCGCATGCGGGCGGCGCCGCATGCCCCCGCATGCGGGCAGCGCCGCATGCGGGCGGCGCCGCATGCGGGCGGCACCGCATGCGGATGCGGGCGCCGCATGCGGGCGGCACCGCATGCGGATGCGGGCGCCGCCGCATGCGGGCGGCTCCGCATGCGGGTGCGGGCGGCACCGCATGCGGGCGGTGCCGCATGCGGGCGCCGCCGCATGCGGGCGGCTCAGCATGCGGGTGCGGGTGTAACGACCCGGCCCACTAGCAATAATAACTCGTTGGGCCCAAACCACAGCCCAAAATGCTTAAGCCCAGTTATTATTACTAGTGTCCAAGTCTCATATAAACCCAATCACAAATCCATCCACATCCGATGTGGGACTATTGGGGGCGTCACAGACTCCCCCCGTTTAGGCCTGACGTCCTCGTCAGCCCAAACACACACACACAAGCCCAAGATCACCAGGCGATGTGAGACTCGTCTCGCTAGTCCTGTCATCTAGACCCAGACTCAGCCGAGACTCGCCGCACACTTCCGGCTGGAACTTGTCTCTGATACCAAATGTAACGACCCAGTCCACTAGCAATAATAACTGGGCTTAAGCATTTTGGGCTGTGGTTTGGGCCCAACGAGTTATTATTGCTAGTGGACTGGGTCGTTACAGCGGGCGGCACCGCATGCGGATGCGGGCGCCGCATGCGGGCGGCACCGCATGCGGATGCAGGCGCCGCCGCATGCGGGCGGCTCCGCATGCGGGTGCGGGCGGCACCGCATGCGGGCGGTGCCGCATGCGGGCGCCGCCGCATGCGGGCGGCTCCGCATGCGGGTGAGGGCGGCACCGCGTGCGGGCGGCGCCGCACGCGGGCGGCTCCGCATGCGGGTGCGGGCGGCACCGCATGCGGGTGCGGGCGGCGCCGCGTGCGGGCAGCGCCGCGTGCCCCCGCATGCGGACAGCGCCGCATGCGGGCTGCACCGCACGCGGGCGGCACCGCATGCGGGCGGCGCCGCATGCGGGCAGCGCCGCATGTGGGCAACGCCGCGCGCACCCCCAAGTGGGAAGCGCCGCATGTGGGTGACGCCGTGTGAGGACGGCGCCGCACGTAGTTAGTACGCCGCCCAGCCATGCGGGGCCGGGCACGTACGTGTACGAATTGTGCGCCGAGTGTTCTAGTCGTTAATCTTACAGAGTCTTAAATTTCTGACTCCTGTATGACAGGTTCTTGTAGGTCCGGGCGGGCACCCGAGACGCGGGAGAACCTAGCATCGGTCAAGAGCGCGACAACAAGGTGGGTTTACGGTCGAGGCTGAGTATTGTGTTAGTATTCCGAAAGGGATTTTTATTGTTAATCGGTACTAACACTGACGGTTTCTATGATGTACTACATTACCCCGTGTCTTGATTACTTGTGCTCGAGTTGCGACACGCGCACCCGCGGTCTGGCCACCGCAAAGGGTGCTCATTTCCGGAAAGGCGGTCTTCGACCCGTGTTACCCCACGAGGTGACGTAGTAGGGGCCCCCGTAGGTGTGGGGTTTGAGGCAGCAAGGTGCGAGCGGTGCGACCTGTCGGGATTGGTGCCCGACGAGGTCAGGTGTGCGACCCGCCGGGATTGGTGCCCGATGAGGTCAGGTGTGCGACCCGCCGGGATAGGTGCCCGACGCGATCAGGTGTTACAGGTGTTACCGGGGTTACAGGTGTTACAGGTGGTACAGGTGGTTGCGAGTTACCGTTACGAGTAGAGTGGTTGTTCCGGCTAGTCTTACTTTTGTGGCTTGGTATTACTTTACTGCTTTAGTACTGTTTTTATGATAGTGTCGCTGACTACCCACTCTATGACAGGTACCTCCAGGGGGTAGAGGTAGGCGACGGTGAGGCCGAGGTGATAGCAGTCGGGCTGAGGGAGCCCTAGTATGCTGTTTTCTTTACTTTCTCTGCATTTCATTCGGTATTGTAGGTTACTGTGTGATTCTCGATACCCTTGTGGGGTCGTGTGGATGTTGAGTACTTTCATTCTGGTTATGCACTACTGTTCTCCTTTATTGTTCCCGTTTGGCCATTTTCTAAACAAACCAACTAGAAACCAAAAGAAAAAGGACTTCGAAAACTGTTTTCAAAAGTCTAGGGTCGGGTGGGCCCGTTTTCTAAACCTTGTGGATTTATGCCGTTTTCCAATCGGTTTTTTTCCAAAACCTAAGGCCGTGTGGGCTTGTTTTCAAAACGGTGAGTTTATACGTTCAACCTGACTAGCCACGGGTATTGTTTCGCCTTCATGCACCGTACTACTTCGAACTGTTGTGATTAAATGGAAAATGATTGCTTATGTTCGACTATTGTAACAGCCGCGACGCCGTGCATATACAGAGGAGACTCTGCCCGATTTTCGAGTAAATCTGTATATGTGGCGGGTCTGGGCACGCACCGGGGAAGGAGGTTTTTAAACAAAAAAATTTGTACGCACTTTACGCGTACTTTGGGGTATTGTTTCCGCTAAAATAAAACCCCCGGGGCGTGACAGCACGCGCCGGGGAGTAATGGTTTTCAAAAAAAAAAATGTATAGCTGAATTAGGAGCATCGGTGGCTTCTCTTCCGCGCGTTCGAACCCCCGGGGCGTGACAGATTAAGATGGTATCAGAGCGGTAAACTTTAACCACAACAGTCGGGGCCTAACATCCACGGGGCGCAATATACTAACTACTGATTAATAAAGTGAACTTGGGGTAGACAAGTAGAACGCGAGTGCTCGTGGGGGGAGGGGAAAATGGGTGTTCTTTTTCTTTTCATCCTCTAGGGCCAGCGTTTGCGGTGGTACTTTTGGTTAAACTAGAAGTAACCGGATTGTGCTTGTGTTCAGATCATGGCCAGAACAAGATCTACCACCGAGGATGCAGGGGCAGACGCAGCGGCGTCGGCGACCGCGGAGAACCAACTCCTGAGGCAGTAGCTACGGGAGATGGCGGGTCAATTGGCGGCCCTTACAGATCATGTGCGCCAACTGACACAGCAACAGCAGGCCGCTGCGACACTAGTGGTCGCCCAGGGCCCTCCTCCGGGGCCAACTGTACCGGCGACGGGACCACCGGCGATGGAGGCCGAAGGGGGGGCTGCCCCTACCCGGGCCGCGGCGCCCGAGGTGCCGTTAACCCAACCGACGGTGCCAGAGATGGCCCCCTTCGGCAGCGACAGCAGGACCGGCGCCGGCACCGACTATCAGAGATACTTCAGGGGAGACGGTGGTGTTGCCCACTCCCGCCGCGGCCGCTAATGCCGTAAGGGAAGGGGCAACTCTACCGACCGAGCGGGACCGCGTGCGCGCCAACCTTGCCGACTTCAAGAAGTATGACCCGCCAGTGTTCGAGGGGGACACGACAGACCCCTGGGTCGTGGAGAAGTGGGTGGATACAATGGAGAAATTATTTGAGGACCTACTGATGGAAGATCACGAGCGGGTTCCCCTAGCTGTCCACTTTCTTGAGGGGAACGCCCGCATTTGGTGGAAGACAGTACGCCCCGACTCCGCGACGGGTGCTGCCCTCCCGTCGTGGACCACTTTTAAACAACAGTTGTTCGGGGCGTTCTTTACCAATAGCGCCAAGAAGAAATTGGAGGACGATCTCAACCACATCAGACAGGGAACCATAACGGTAATGGAGTACCAGCGGGAGTTCGTGAGGCTGGCGAACTGCGTTCCTTTCGTCATTCGGGACGAGTCTCATAAGGCGCAACTGTTCGTGGATGGACTGAGGACCGACATCTTTCAAGTGGTGGATGCGGCAGATCTGCATACCTTCCAGAAGGTGGTTGACCGGGCCATCATCGTAGAGCGCGGCTTCGCCGTTACACGCGCTCGAAGGGCTGGCCCTCCACAGCAGGAGGACAAGAAGCGGTCTCAGCCGTTTACCGGGGGAGGCTCATCCAGTGGGAGTCGACCCTCTAAGCGGTGGAGACCCCAGCAAAGGACCCGAAGGGCACCTTAGGGGGGATACAGAGGAGACGATAGGCCCTGTGTTATCTGTGGCGGGGCACATCGGGTGACAGAATGCTCCAAGAGGCAGGACCACTGTTTCCGGTGTGGCGAGCAGGGGCACTTCCGCTTCAACTGCCCCCTGAACCAAGGCACGACATCTTCAGCAGCCTCCGCGCCGTCATCCCAGCACGCGGGGCGAGGAAAAGCCCCGATGTCATCAGCTCCCAGACCACTAGCACCTCGACCAGCAGGGGACAGACCGCCACAGGCTGGAGGCAGGGTCTACTCGATGACCCAGCAGGAGGCGTACCCGCCTGAGGACGTTGTTGCAGGTATCACTCTTGTTTCGGTTTACCGTTCTAGAACCCTTTTTGATACCGGAGCAACCCTCTCGTTTATGTCTTGTGATTTTGCATTGACCCATAGCTTTGGGGAGAGACCTTTATCTAGTGTTTTGTCTGTCCAAACGACGGGGGGATCCTTGGAGGCCCGCAACCTTATACCTTCCTGTCCGATAAGGTTGGGGAGGCTTTCCTGCCCCTGGGATCTGGTAGTGATCCCATTGAAGGAGTACGACGTAGTGCTTGGGATGGATTTGCTCACAATGTACCAAGCAGTGATCGACTGTGAGAAGCGCCAGGTACGGCTGCTGTATCCAGAATTCCCAGAGAATGTGTACTTGGCGTGCAAGAGCGTTTCCTTTTCTTCCATCATCCCTGCATCACGTGCCAGGAAACTGATCGAGGGAGGGTGCGTGGCCTATTTGGCATCGGTGGCCCTGGCCGCGGGACCCTCTACGGCACTCTCTGACATCGTGGTGGTGAGGGACTTCCCAGATGTTTTCCCGACCGAACTATCTGGATTACCCCCCGAGCGAGAGGTTGTGTTTCCGATCGAGCTTCCGCCCGGTACCCGACCGATCACCAAGGCCCCCAACAGAATGGCCTTTGCAGAACTAAAGGAGCTTAGGGGGCATGCGCCCACCTGGTAACTCGGCCGGAGGTGAAAATCGCCTCAACAGGCCAAACCTTCGCCACTCACTAGGCGGCATCGCCACTCATTGGGCGGCATCGCCACTCACTGGGCGGCATCACCCCTTACTGGGCGGCATCGCCTCTCATAGCTCGGCCAGTGGAAATGATCCTCCTGGTACTTCGGCCAGGGAAAAATGTCCTCCTGGTAACTCGGCCAGGGCATGCGCCCACCTGGTAACTCGGCCAGGGGCAACGCATCCATCTGGTTGCTCGGCCAGTGGAAATGATCCTCCTGGTACTTCGGCCAGGGAAAAATGTCCTCCTGGTAACTCGGCCAGGGCATGCGCCCACCTGGTAACTCGGCCAGGGGCAACGCATCCATCTGGTTGCTCGGCCAGTGGAAAGTATCCTCCTGGTAACTCGGCCAGTGGTAGTTTTCCACCTGGTAACTGGGCCAGTGATAATTATCCACCTGGTAACTCGGCCAGTGATAATTATCCATCTGGTAACTCGGCCAGTGATAATTATCCACCTGGTAACTCGGCCAGTGATAATTATCCACCTGGTAACTCGGCCAGTGATAATTATCCATCTGGTAACTCAGCCAGTTATAATTATCCATCTGGTAACTCGGCTAGTGATAATTATCCACCTGGCAACTCGGCCAGTGATAATTATCCACCTGGTAACTCGGCCAGTGATAATTATCCACCTGGTAACTCGGCCAGTGATAATTATCCATCTGGTAACTCGGCCAGTGATAATTATCCATCTGGTAACTCGGCCAGTGATAATTATCCACCTGGTAACTTGGCCAGTGATAATTATCCATCTGGTAACTCGGCCAGTGGTAATTATCTACCTGGTAACTCGGCCAGTGATAATTATCCACCTGGTAACTCGGCCAGTGATAATTATCCATCTGGTAACTCGGCCAGTGATAATTATCCACCTGGTAACTCAGCCAGTGATAATTATCCACCTGGTAACTCGGCCAGTGATAATTATCCACCTGGTAACTCGGCCAGTGATAATTATCCACCTGGTAACTCGGCCAGTGATAATTATCCATCTGGTAACTCGGCCAGTGATAATTATCCACCTGGTAACTCAGCCAGTGATAATTATCCACCTGGTAACTCGGCCAGTGATAATTATCCACCTGGTAACTCGGCCAGTGATAATTATCCACCTGGTAACTCGGCCAGTGAAAACGCTCTCCTGGTAACTCAGCCAGGAAAAACGCCCTCCTGGTGACTCAGCCAGGGAAAATGCCCTCCTGGTAACTCAGCCAGGGAAAATGCCCTCCTGGTGACTCAGCCAGGGAAAATGCCCTCCTGGTAACTCAGCCAGGGAAAATGCCCTCCTGGTGACTCAGCCAGGGAAAATGCCCTCCTGGTAACTCAGCCAGGGAAAATGCCCTCCTGGTAACTCAGCCAGGGAAAACGCTCTCCTGGTAACTCAGCCAGGAAAAACGCCCTCCTGGTGACTCAGCCAGGGAAAATGCCCTCGTGGTAACTCAGCCAGGGAAAATGCCCTCCTGGTGACTCAGCCAGGGAAAATGCCCTCCTGGTAACTCAGCCAGGGAAAATGCCCTCCTGGTAACTCAGCCAGGGAAAACGCTCTCCTGGTAACTCAGCCAGGAAAAACGCCCTCCTGGTGACTCAGCCAGGGAAAATGCCCTCCTGGTAACTCAGCCAGGGAAAATGCCCTCCTGGTGACTCAGCCAGGGAAAATGCCCTCCTGGTAACTCAGCCAGGGAAAATGCCCTCCTGGTGACTCAGCCAGGGAAAATGCCCTCCTGGTAACTCAGCCAGGGAAAACGCTCTCCTGGTAACTCAGCCAGGGAAAAATGCGTCCTTTTCACAACACGACGTCTCAGGGGTATCGCCACCCACTGCACAACTACAAACGTCAGGACACAACAACCATACGACCCAATCCAGCGAAAGTCTTAGACATGTCATCCATTCCATAGCATTATGTTGTCTGCAACCAACATAATCGATTTAGGAGAATAAACATGCCAAACTCTCATCCCGTCTCTTGGGAGAGATAAAAACTCAATCAGGACTCTCGCTAAAAGTCACGACTCTCACGTAGTCATTCTAATATCCAACCACAAGCCTAGGGTTTCTAAGTCCACCACGACCTACAACCTAGGCTCTGATACCACTCTAATCTGTCACGCCCCGGGGTCGAAACTGCGACCCGGGCTCACTAACAGATCCGCCATCTGTACGGAAACTGCCGTACAGACGAAGCGTCTAACCTGCAGAAAGAATCAACTACAGAGATACAGATATCAGAGCTGAAAGTAAACGACTAAAACTGAAGTCCAAACACTGTACAACTGAAAATAATACAATATCCATCTCCCCAAATACTATCATATACAAAGTCCTCTGATACAAAAACTCAAAAGGGAGGTATCTCCAATGAATACATCAGTGTACAGACTCTCGATACAAGAATATCCTCACTACAACAGTCTCTCAAACTGTAAAATAAAGTACAACTCTATACCTCACAACAAAGGTCTCTCAACAGAGGAAAAAGAAGAAAACTAATCTACTGAAGCTCTCCTCTGAAGGGGTACCGCTACACTCCAATGACGGGTAGGGAACTAGCTCGCGACTCCCTCGCCTCGGTCAGAAGGATCAGCAACTGGACCAACAGGAACAGGAGGAGAAGTTCCTGGGGAAAAAGACACCACGACGGGTGTGAGAACTACTTCCCACAGTAGTTCTCAGTGGGTGCCGTCAACAAGCCCAACGGTCTGCCCACCAAGTCTACTAGAGGCCAAAGATAACAACGCAATGCAAACTGAAACAAGAAAAGCTGGAGCTAATCTACAGCTACCATGCCTCTATCTAGATACTCCAAAAAGTGGAGCAGATGAAAGTAAATGAGACCACTCGCACCCAAGGTGCTCAATCGACCCAAACGAACTGACTACCTCAAAGGTCCAGTCAAGCCTGCGCCCGTCGACTAGGAACGCTCCTGCCCACTACCACACATCCCCATGAGGACGGGATTTACGTGGGGCGTCCTGTCCTACTAACTCATCCCTCGCGCAAAACTGCCTCAACAGGCCCATCGTTGCCTCAACTGCGGAAAACTGCCTCAACAGGCCAACCATCGTATCCACAGCGGCATCTCAGGACGCGACTCCAACTGAGTAGAACGGCGCGGCATAGAGTATCAAACATTGGCATATGCAGGCTAGTCAAAATCCACGCTCACTCTCAGAACGGTAGGGCTCAAGATCCCCAAATACCTCGCACAACAGTCGGAGCACTCTCGACGACTCGGCTGCTCGGCTAACTCGAAACACGAGACACTAGCCACTCCAACGGCTCGCAGCACAAGGCTCACTGGCTGGAGATACTCCACAGCCAGGGACGACCCACAACTCAGGGTAACAAAACAGGTCGGACAACACTCAACGACCTGGGACCACCGTCAACCCCAACGGTTCCCAACAAGCCGGACCGGAAGATACTCGACGGCCCGGGACTGCCGTCTGCGCAACGGCTCCCTCCACGACGGCACAACAGGGAAACAAGACCTCCCGGGACTACCGTTTACCCAAACGGCTCCCGGCACAGATAAGCAACCCAGTACAACTACCAGACTCCACTCTGCTCCCAGGCAAGAGTGTAAAAGCATCCCACACTAAAAGCAAGTCCCGACCTCTCGGCCCACTACCCGGGCGAGAAAACACTATGTCCAGGGATGAAGGAACAGTGTGGATGTCTAAGCATAAATAACCCTAGCCCAAGTGAGGGTTTTCTACTAGTCTGGTTACACATACGACATATGACGGGGGTGCTAGGTCAAGTTCCAAGATAACTACTTTAACAGATAATAAAGGGATAGCCATTCCAACAATCTAGCATGCTACACAAGGAAATAAACTATCATGCATAGTCCTACATCAATAGAATTAATGTACATTCCATAAAACTTGGAGATAAGGCCACCCACCTCGATTTGCCACCAATTGCTCGTAGACACTTGCAATTGGCCTCCACGCGATGCGCACACAAAATGATGTCCGCTGCCGGAGTCCGCACGCAAAACGGTGCACGGTGCCAGGATCCGCACGCAAAACGGAGTCTGCACGCAGAACGGTGCACGGTGCCGGAGTCCGCACGCAAAACGGTGCACGGTGCCAGGATCTGCACGCAAAACGAAGTCCGCACGCAAAACGGTGCACGGTGCCGGAGTCCGCACGCAAAACGGTGCACGGTGCCGGAGTCCGCACGCAAAACGGAGTCCGCACGCAAAACGGTGCACGGTGCCGGAGTCCGCACGCAAAACGGTGCACGGTGCCGGAGTCCGCACGCAAAACGGAGTCCGCACGCAAAACGGTGCACGGTGCCGGAGTCCGCACGCAAAACGGAGTCCGCACGCAAAACGGTGCACGGTGCCCAACACAGAAAAGAGCAAGAGGGTTAATTACAGTCCAAAAGGTCGCCCCGAAAACTGTACAAAAATACAGTAAAACCAACACACGGGACCTACCCGACTGCGCCGCCGTCGCCGAAACGCTCCCCACGAAAAAACTCGCGCGCTCCACGAGGTCCACGGCGCGCCGCCGCACATCCCACAACCTCCCTCCTCACTCTCTCTCGCTCTCGGATGAAGAAGGAACCGAAGAAGGAGAAGAAGTGGCTTGCGGGGAGGAAGAAGAAGAAGAAAAAGAGGAAAATGGGAGGGGGCGGTCCACGGTGCACGGTGCACCGTGCACCGGCCGGTGCACCACACCCACTCGGGTGCACCCGGCCCACGCAAGAGGAAGGGCGGCCACGTGGCCGCGTCCCTGCGCGCCACGCGGCCGCCCAGCTCACGCGCCACACGGGCGCGTGACACCGGGCCACCCACAGGCGCGGGACACGCGCCCGTGACACGGGCGGGCGCCCCAGCGCCCGCGCGGGCGCCAACTGGGGTCCGCCACGTGGCGGCCCCCACGTGGCCCGCGCATGGGTGCGCCTGCCCCGACGCGCGCAGAGGCGCGCCCTGTCGTGTCAGCCGCGCCTCGCCTGACGCGCCGCAGCCTCCTCGGGATCCGCGCCACGCGCGTCTCGATCCGCGTGCCGCTTTGCCTCGAAAAGCGCGCACGCTTACCGGACTCCAAATCCAACAAATAAATAGTCCATCCTTAGCGATTTCGCGCGCTGAGTCCAGAAATGATGTCCGCTTCTCCAAATTCTCACCCGAAAATTTGCCGAATGCCCACTCGATCCGATTTTCGCGCCGGGTCCATTTTTAAAGTCCGATTTGCCCAATTCCAACTCTAAAAATTCCCGAAGGCGACCGGAGAGGTAAACTTTTATCCGGACTTCACCCGGAGTCTAATTTTGACATCTGAATCGCGCGAAAACACTTCTAAACACCCGACGGGTCCTCCAACTTCCCACGGGGTCTCAATTTAAGCCCGAAGTCCACCACTTGTGTCCAAATTGCGCGCAACCCACACAGGCCTCCAGTGATGCAAGCAAATCCCAAATTGCATCACAAATCCATTTCTGGGCCCCCAACACGCGCACCAACACCCCCAACGGCGACCGAAAGCTGCCCAACAACCAGCAACCCTACGCGGGGGATTCCAGGACCTCACATAAGGCATAGCTCGAAGATCTTCTGGACAAGGGATTTATTAGACCGAGTGTGTCACCCTGGGGCGCACCGGTACTCTTCGTGCGAAAGAAAGACGGGAGTTTGCGGCTTTGCATCGACTACCGGGAAATCAATAAGGTCACAGTGAAAAACAAGTATCCTTTACCCAGGATTGATGACCTCTTTGACCAACTGCGGGGAGCAACGGTCTTCTCAAAGATTGACCTGCAGTCGGGCTACCACCAGCTCAGAGTTCAAGACGAGGATATTCCGAAGACGGCTTTCCGGACTCAGTATGGCCACTACGAGTTCACAGTAATGTCGTTCGGGCTTAGCAATGCCCCAGCGGTATTCATGGACATGATGAACCGAGTTTTTAGACCCTTCCTGGATCAGTTCGTAGTGGTCTTCATCGACGACATCCTGATCTACTCCACCACCGACGAGGAGCACAAGGAGCATCTACGGATCGTTCTGCAAACTCTCAGGGATCAGAGGCTATTCGCCAAACTTAAGAAGTGCGAGTTTTGGCTTCGTGAGGTGGGATTTCTAGGGCACATCATCTCAGCAGCAGGAATCGCCGTGGATCCCAAGAAAGTGGAGTCGGTGACCGACTGGCCCCAACCGACTACGGTGACGGAGGTCCGCAGCTTCCTGGGTCTTGCAGGATATTATAGACGTTTTGTCGAAGGCTTCTCGAAGATTGCAACCCACTTGAACCGCTTGACCCGGAAAGGAGTAAAGTTCGTTTGGACGACCCAATGCCAAGAAAGTTTTGAAGAACTTAAGAAGCGGTTAACAAGAGCGCCCGTGCTTGCTTTACCAACACCCTGGGAAGATTACGAGGTTTACTGCGATGCATCACAGATAGGACTGGGAGGAGTACTAATGCAGCAAGGAAGAGTCATAGCCTATGCCTCAAGGCAACTCAAGGATTACGAGCAGAACTACCCGACACACGACCTGGAGCTTGCCGCAGTCGTCTTCGTCCTGAAACTATAGAGGCACTATCTCTTTGGTGTCCACTGTAATGTGTTCTCGGATCACCAAAGCCTTAAGTACCTTTTCACCCAGAAAGAGCTGAACCTATGGCAAAGACGGTGGTTAGAGTTACTGAAGGATTACGACTAACTATTCAATACCACCCGGGAAAAGCAAATGTAGTAGCAGATCCTCTGAGCAGGAAGGGACAGGCAGAAGGGACTTCAGTGGGCACGATCACACAGCAGGGTGACTTGATCGCAGAATTATCGCGATTGAGATTGGAGGTGGTACCAGCAGGGACGGTCGAGCGACTAATGTCCTTAACAGTCGCGCCGACCTTACTTGAGAGGATTCGAGAGGGCCAAGGGGCGGATCCACAACTATAGCTGGAACGAGATAAGATTTCCCCGGAGCAGAAGGGAGACTTTGCTGTGGGGACGGACGGCACCCTTCGGTTTCGAGGACGGATTTGCGTGCCCGATTTGCCAGACCTAAAAAGAGAAATCTTGACTGAAGCGCACTGCGCCCCCTACGCGGCGCACCCTGGGGGCACCAAGATGTATAGGGATCTCAGACAAACTTTCTGGTGGCCGAAACTGAAAGGGGACGTGACGCGATTCGTAGCGCACTGCCTGAATTGCCAGCAGGTGAAGGCCGAGCATCAGCGACCGGCGGGGAAATTGCAACCACTACCTGTGCCCGAATGGAAATGGGAGCAAATCACGATGGATTTTGTCACCGGATTTCCACGTTCGCAGCAGGGACACGACGCTATCTGGGTCGTCGTAGATCGGTTAACGAAGTCAGCTCACTTCCTACCCATCCACACGACCTGGACACGCGATGACTGGCTCAAGTCTACATCGGCGAGATTGTGAGGCTACACGGGATACCAACATCTATTACTTCAGACAGAGACACAAGGTTCGTCTCGAACTTTTGGCAGAGTCTACAACGAGCCTTGGGGACCAAGCTACACTTCAGCTCAGCCTTTTACCCCCAGACGGATGGACAATCCGAGCGGGTGATCCAGATCCTTGAGGACATGCTCCGAGCTTGCATACTGGATTTGGGAGACGGATGGTCACGCTACCTACCCCTTGTCGAGTTCGCCTACAACAACAGCTACCAGGCGAGCATCCGGATGGCGTCGTACGAAGCATTGTACGACAGACGCTGTAGATCCCCGATTTGTTGGGACGATCTGGGGGAGCGAAAGTTTTTGGGACCGGACTTGGTGGAGGAAAATGAGGAAAAAGTGCGCCTCATCAGACGGCGGTTGGTGACCGCCCATAGCCGACAAAAGAGCTACGCGGACCGGAGACGCCGCGATTTGGAATTCCAGGTGGGAGAGCACGTGTTATTGCAGGTGTCACCGTCAAAAGGGGTGAAGCGGTTTGGGTTGAGAGGCAAGTTGAGCCCGCGGTACGTGGGGCTTTTCGAGATTCTGGAGCGCATCGGCCCTGTGGCCTATCGCCTCGCCCTACCACCGAACCTTGACCGAGTTCATGACGCGTGCCACGTGTCCATGCTTCGGAAGTACCTCCCCGATCCATCGAGAGTGCTTGGCGTCTCTGCAATTGAGCTTAAAGAGGACCTGAGCTTCGAGGAAGTGCCAGTGCGGATCCTAGCACGAGAGGACAAAAAGCTACGAAATCGGACAATTCCCTACGTGAAGGTGCATTGGAGCAATCAAGAAGAGCGTGAGGCAACTTGGGAACCAGAGTCAAAGATGAGGGAGTGCTACCCGGACCTTTTCGCCGCGGGAGGGTTAAGTTTCGAGGAAGAAACTTGTTTTTAGCGGTGAGTGGTGTAAGACCTGGCCTTTCTTTGACTTTTCCCGTTATCCCTTCTCTTATGACGGTCCGACTGAGGGTCTAATTTTAGTATTTTCTTGGACAGTCCGTCGGGGCTCACGAACATTTTTAGGCGGTAGAGCTCGCGAAACGTAGCGCGAGGACGCGATCGGTTTCGGATTCCGACTCCCGGTTCATCCTGAATTAATTTTTGAAGTTCGGACCCCCAGTAGGCGCACCGGGATCCGTGCGGGCGATCTGTGCGTTTATCGAGGTAGTATGATACCCTAACCCTTAAATTGGCGAGCTAGGGAACATTCAAGGGAGTTCCCTCTTTTTCACCTCCTTCCTCTCGTAGCACTAGGGCAACCCGAGACGATCGAGCGAAAAAGGGGAGGGAAACGAAATTCCCATCTCTCTTCCTTTTCGTGCAAGGAGGCGACGGTGATTTGGGCGGTTGAGGCAAGGAAGGAACAGTGATCTCTTGCTCGCGGAACCGACGTTTGGATGATCCCCCTTCTCCTTCTCCCCCTCGGAGGACCCAAGGTGAGTCTTTACGTTCGGTTTTGTGGATTTCGAAGGGATCTAGGGGGTGGGAGCCGCCGCCATACGCCGCGCGGGCCGCCTGCAGGCGGGGCGCCGCGCGGCAGGCACACTGCGCGGGCGCCGCCCTCAGGCGGGCGCCGCGCGGGCAGGTGCCGCGCGGGCCGCCTGCAGGCGGGGCGCCGCGCGGCAGGCACGCTGCGCGGGCGCCGCCCACAGGCGGGCGCCGCACGGCAGGCACGCTGCGCGGGCGCCGCCCACAGGCGGGCGCCGCGCGGGCAGGTGCCGTGCGGGCCACCTTCAGTGTAGAATATCGGGACTTCGGTTAGTCCACCGACCTCGCAAGATGACGCGGAGCGGAGGATTTGTTTGGGACGAGTTCCAATAGAGTTTACAGATGAGTTCGGACTGTTTCGGATCATCGCGGAAGCCCCAGCTTGGTTCGGGGTTTTCCGGGCTTTGTGCGCCGTTAGAGGCTAGTTTGGATAGCACCGACTCCACCGTGGTCTGCGGAAAAATTGGGAAAACACTTGGAACAGCTGTATTTTATGATTACAGCGGATTTCAGGAGGTTCCGGACTGACGCGGAGGACCCGAAGGAGAAAAGTGAGTTGGCACTGGCAGTTTTGGAGCCGGTTTTTGGATTGAGCACACAGATTCAACGGTTGAGCTTTTAGAGGAGAAAAAGTTGTGGGCATGTGTATTTTCAGATTACAGCGGAGTTCGGGAGGTTCCGGACTGGTGCGGAGGCCCCGAGGGCAAAAAGTGAGTTGGAGTTGGCTTTATTGGATTATTTTATTAATTTAATTAGCTAATTTGGCAAAAAGGGGCTTTATCTTGTGTGCTGTGAGAATGGATTAAGGAGAATTGGAATTAAGGGGTGTTGTGATATTTATTTTGGTGGAGCAATAAATGTGGCCACCTACCACATTAATTAGGCACCTCCTAATTATAAGCTCCACGTCATCACCACTTTCTCCTGTTGAAGCAGAGGTTTGTGTTTGAAATAGAGGAAGTGGAGATGAGTGAGGAGAAGGAAGAAAAGGAAGGGAAAGAATGAAGAAGAAGAAGAAGATGAGGAAATAGAAGAGAAAGGTGGGAACTCTCTGCTAGAGGCCGCATGGAGCGAGCGGAGCGCGCGCGCGTCGTGCTCGGCGAGGTAGGTTGCAGTTTTCTTTATTTTTTTTTTTATTTATTTTGGAGTTTGGTTTTGTTTAGGAGGGTTGTTGTTGTGGGGGGGGCTTGGGCTTGCTGTCCTTGGGTGGAGCAGCAAGCGGCAAGCAGCAGGCGGCAAGCAGCAGGCGGCAGCTGCTTGTGGTTAGCGCGGCAGGCGAGCGCGCGGGCACTGCGCAGCTGCGCGCGCGAGCGCACTGCCTGCGCCCGGGCGGGCACGTAGCGGGCTGGGCCGCTGCGCGGCAGGCCCATGCGCCGCGCAGCGCGCCCAGGGCGCCGCGCGGGCGCTGCGCAGGCACCGCGCGGGCCCTGCGCAGGCCGCGCGCGGGCGCTGCGCAGGCACCGCGCAGGCCCTGCGCAGGCCGCGCGCGGCGCTGCGCAGCTGTGCGCGCGGGCGCACTGCATGCGCCCAGGCGTGCGCGTGGCGGGCTGGGCCGCTGCGCGGCGGGCCCATGCGCCGCGCAGCGCGCCCAGGGCGCCGCGCAGCTGCGGCAGGCGGTGGGCGGCGCGCGGGCAGCGGCTGGACCGTGCATTTCGGCGTGCGCAGGGCGCTTTTTCACGACGTTTTCGTCGACCCCCCCTGGCTTTTCTCCTTGATAGAGGACGCGCGCAATTTTCTTTTTGGCTGAGCTTGTCTAACTGTGTTTTCCTTCTTCCTCTCTCTTTGTTGGTGCAGCAACTTGGGTGTGCGCGGCGAGCTCGGTGCCGCGCGATCTGTTGGTGCCGACGGTGACAGCATGTGGAACGCCATCAGATTTTGGAGCCGCAGCAGTGTGGGAGCCTTCACGTCTTGAGGGTGCTGTGGAGTTGTGAATTCTAGTGGATTTATGTTGATTGTAGTATTGGTTGTATGTAGTAAGTTCAGATGATGAAGCTTGAGAGTGTGTTGGGATTTATTTGTGGTGTTGGAACTTGAGTGTTGTGAGTGTGTGGAGTGTATACGAGAGATGAACCTGAAAGTTGGTGAATGTGTAATTGTGGTTGGATGAACATTTATTGAATTAATAGTGTGCATTGGAGCTATAGGTGATTTTATTGTGGGATGTTGTGTGTGTGGAATTGGAGCAGGTTGAGGGTATAAATGAATTTTGGAAATTTATGTTTTGTGAGTGTTATTATACTGATGGATTTGAGAGTACTATGCATGTGTGCTGTGATTTATCTATTTGTGATGGACTTGGATATCTAAAATTATGGTTATGTGATCATTAATTATTTAGTGTGTTGTGGGTAATTGTGAGTGTTTTGGAGTTTGTAGAGGGTGGTTGTGGATTTTTGTGAGCTTGTATTTCTAAGTGCAAGCTGCTGGAGCTTTATGGTGAACTTGTAAGTAATCTGTGCTGGAGTTTTAATGTATGTTGGCAGTGGAGTGAGTTGGTTACGCGCGGGTTATTCTTGCAGTGGGCTCAAGAGTTTTGCTCAAGCTCCCGGGGATTTTACCGGGTACGCGACAGTGTGCGCGCGCGTGGCGCGTTTTTCGAGGTTTCTTCTGTTCGAGGTTTCGGCACTTCACCGACTTCAGCGTTGCCTGCGGAAAGCGATACAGGTGGGTTGGAATTTCTTCAAAATTTATGGAATGCTCTTTAATGCTTCTGAATGCATTTTGATCATGTTTATCATGTTACTTTCACAGTTTTTACATCTGATAGTTGCCTGGAAATTTTTAGAAAATTTTTTAGAACCCCAGATTATTTTTAGTATACTCCTGTTAACATATGACACTAGGCTGCATGTTCTGTGGGCATTATTTTTGCACCCTAATCGTTTTAAAAATCGAGAAAGCCCGTTTTAAGGAAAAACATCATTTTCAAAGGTAGTTTTTAAATTATGAGTTCGCCAGAGGTATGGCTTTGATTCAGGGTGCATTAGACCTCGTGCCTGGGGGCCGAGGGGTATCTTTTTGAGTTTTGAGATGAATTATATTGTCATTTGATATTTGAGCTTCCTTATGGGATAGTGAAATTACTCTAGATCATGGGTCGTATTCTGATTTAGTGGTGGAGGTGGTTCTCCCACTTAGCTTCGAGGATTTTGGGGTTCCGGCAGATTGAGTCGTGGAGGTTTCCCGACTCAGCCATGGTCGTGCATTATCAGATTGAGTCGTTGAGGGTTCTCCGACATAGCTGTGAGAGTGTTCGGGCTATTCGTGTTTGAGTCGAGGTTCTTTTCCGACTGAGTTGTGTTTTCGAGCTTTGGGATACCGATCTGTTTGATCGTGGATTATAGCCTGCATGTGCCGCATATTGAGACAGTGAGACAGATGTGATACTTGAGTTCGGTGGGGTCGCTCCCCTCGAGCTACGCCCCGGGTGCGATGATGATACCGAGCCTGACGAGGCTACGATGTGGATATGCGCCTAGTTCATATACTAGTGGTCGCTTGATACCCCTGGCCGAGTTACCATGGGGTCACTTTGTGTGAGATTGAGATAGTCGGTTTAGGACGCCCCACGTAAATCCCGTCCTCTTGTGGATGCGTGGTAGTGGGCAGGTGCGTTCCTAGACGACAGGCGCAGGCTGGACTGAGCCAGTTTTGGCAGTCTTTGAGATTGGGTGTTATGAGCGGGGTGGCTACATATTATGTTCTTAGATGGTTTTTCCTTTGAGCATTGATACTGAGGCATTTTAGCAGTAGCGAGAGTATGCATAACATGTTTATGATAGAGTTTCCTTTTGAGCATTATGTTTGAGACATATTAGTTGTAGTTTTCCTTCAGCTTATCTATCTATCTATCTATCTGCATACCTATCTGTTTTGCCTCCAGTAGACTTAGTGGGCATACCGTGGATATTGGGACGGTACCCACTGAGATCTGCCTTCTGTAGTAGATCTCACACCCGCTGCGGTGACAGGTTGAGGCAGCTGTTCCGGCTTGGTTCGCGCGGAGACAGCAGATCGAGGTGAGGTCGCGGCCGATTAGTTCCTTACCAGCATTGAGAGTCTGAGGTAGATGTACCCGGTGTATTTTATGTTTCCACTTTTGTACTGGACATTCTGAGAGACTGGTGAGGATAGTATTTGTTTTATTCCTGTGAGACTTTGTACCTTGAGGATTTGTGTACTAGTGGAGATTTTACTTTTCCAGATGTTCAGTTTTATTCTATAGCTTTTGGTTTTAGTTTCAGCTCTGATACATGTTTTTAGTTATAGATCTAACTTGCAGGGTAGACGCTTCGTCTGTGCGGCAGTTTCCGTACAGATGGCGGATCTGTTGGCGAGCCCGGGTCGCAGTTTCGACCCCGGGGCATGACAGATTTAAGTGGTATCAGAGCCTAGGTGTATACGTCATTGAGGACTTAGAGACCCTAGGCTATTGGTTGGACATTAGGATGACCGTCGTGAGAGACGTGATTTTAGCGAGAGTCCTGATTGAGTTTGTACCTCCCCCAGAGGATTGGGGTGAGTGGCCTTGCATGTTATTTCTCTAAAGATGATTATGTTGGCTGCAGACAACATAATACTTTAGAAAGGTTAACATGTTTAGACTTTCGCTTGATTGGGTCGAGAGAGTTTTGGTCCTAATGTTTGTTATGTTGCAGTGGCTTCGATGCTTCTGAGACGCCGTACGAGGGCGAGGGCGTGTTGGCCTTGGATGAGGAGCCCGATCAGCGGGAGGCTGAATAGATAGAGCAGAATGAGGTCTGAGAGTTACAGGCCCCAATAGCCAGACTTTGAGGCGATGCGGCGCCAGGAAGGGAACTTGGAGCGCTTGATGCACATGCTTGAGCCGAGAGCATCTTCCGGGGTATCGCTAGTAGGACTTGCAGCCGCGACGTCGTCGACCTCGATCCGGATCGCGCCACGGATGGTGCAGAAGCAGCGAGAGGTTGCTGACCGGTTGTTTTGTTTCATCCAGTCCCATTCCCTGCAGATTTCGGGACCGAGCTTGGAGCCTTGGAAGGCCGAGGACTGGATTGCTGCTATGGAAAAATTATTTGAGAATTGTTCATTCAGGAGAAGCATCAGGTGCACTCGGTTATGCACTTTTGGATAGGGACGCCGAGAGTTGGTGGCGTCGTGTTCGTCCGGCTGGACCACCGGGAGCGCATAGGATGACCGGGAGCGAGTTTCTGCGATTATTGAGCAGAGTACCCCTTGTCGCGCAAGATGAGGCCCACAAAGTTGATTATGTTTTAGAGGGGACTACATCTGGATATCTATCACTTTGTGCATTCTCGGCGAGTGCCAACTTTAGATGCAGCGATTGTGCATGCACGATGGATTGACGGGGATCACTGACCGCATCCAAGAGGGACGAAGAGCGAGGGACCAGCTCCAGTGAGAGACATCCAGCGTCGTCGGATTCTGGGATAGACGAGTGGATCGGAGTTGCCATGATTCTAGTCTCAGGGTCATGGGTCTCAGAGGAGACAGAGACCAGGAGGTTCTCGACAGACGAGGTACCAGCAGAGTGTCCCAATGTAGCGCTCATGGTTTTGCCGCTTGTGACGGCACCCCCGTTACCCCTTAGGATGAAGAGGTTCATCCGACTTACCGATAGGCTGATTGAGCTGTGATGCCAAGACAGATTGAGCGATGGCCACCAGCATCCAGAAGATGATATTGTGCAGCCGGTTAGAGGGCACCAGGATAGTGAATTGTATTTTACCGGAGGTGGTCTTCCTTATAGTCATTGGATTTGATTCTTTGAGTTGTTAGTCCAACATCAGTTTAGAGATGATGTTATGAGTTGGATAGGGATTGGCTATCCCAACGCTATGCTATCGTGGATTGTCGTGAGAGGACAATGATCCTCCATGGACTTGGTCAGGAGGAGTACGCTTAGAGGAAGCCAGAGCACGATAAGTTTGAGTCGTGATCGTATCGCTTCGCGAGCGACCGTAGAGGAGGTGCTTACGGCGGCACCGGGATTAAGGAGTATTGTTATCGCCGTGTGACCCAGGTGAAAGTCTACCTGATCTGTTATTGAAGCCGCCGTTTAGTGAGATTGAAATCGGGATAGTGATTGACGTGGTTTTGGGAACTGTGCCAACTTCCATAGCACCTCTTAGAGTATCACCCGTGAGATAGTGAGCCGATAGCACAGTTGCAGATTTTGATGGATCGAGGGGTCTGTGTGACCCAATGCTATGTCATGGGAATACGACCGTGAGGGTCTGGGAGATTGATGCTTGAGTATGATGCCACTCCGTTGATACACGGGGGTGATGCCACGCCGTTGGTACACGACAGTGATGCCACGTTGTGAGTACACAACAGTGAGGGTTCTATGATGGTTCGATCACAGACAGGTTTGGTTTGTATTTTGGCAGGCGCCCTTTGTGAGATTGATAGCTTTTTGGAACCATACAGCCGAGGGCTGTGCCCTGATGGTGTTCAGGAACTGATAGGGGCATTATGAGCTTACAGCAAGGTCAAGTGGATTGACTAATGCCCTGCCGCCTTCATGATTTGAGGAATTGTAGGTTCCAACCGGGTTTGGACGGGTTAGCAGTGGTACCTGTCGTGGATATTTGGATTTATTTCCGAGGTGACATAAGGCTTGAGGAGCACTTGAGGATAGTGCCGCAACTTCTAAGAGAGAAGAGTTGTATGCTGAGTTGAGAGGTTTTGAATTTTGATTTCGAAAGGTTTTGTGGTTAAGCCTTGTGCCTACAGCTGCAAGAGCGACGGGGAACCCAACGAAAGGTGATGCCGTTGGGATTTAGCTTAGCCTACAACTGCGACTGAGGACCGAAGCTTTTAGAGTAAGTGGTGCCAGTGTAGCTTCGAGAGGATGAAGCTGAAGATGATGTCAGCTTTGGGTGGATGTTTGCCGGTGGACAGAGTTATTCGGGATGTAAGATTGATCATGTACTGATTATCCCGGCGATGACTCTATGGTCATGGACGCCGTGTTTAGGCGAGCAGTGTACCTTGGATTGAGATGATCGATCAGTGGGTGCCACTTTAGGAGCAGCTGATCCGTTTTCTTGCTCGTGAAGCTGAGGATTGGCGCAGACGGATCATACCTTGAGTGAAGGATCAGTGGAGCCATCGTGAGGAGCGAGAACGACCACATGAGAGCTGAGGATGAGTTGAGGATCTCCTATCCCCAGTTGTTTGAGACACCCTCCTGAGTTATGGATTTATTCTGGTTTCGAGGACGAAACCCTTTTTAAGGAGGGGAGAGTGTAGAATACCGGGACTTCGGTTAGTCCACCGACCTCGCAAGATGACGCGGAGCGGAGGATTTGTTTGGGACGAGTTCCAATTGAGTTTACAGATGAGTTCGGACTGTTTCGGATCATCGCGGAAGCCCCAGCTTGGTTCGGGGTTTTCCGGGCTTTGTGCGCCGTTAGAGGCTAGTTTGGAGAGCACCGACTCCACCGTGGACTGCGGAAAAATTGGGAAAACACTTGAAACAGGTGTATTTTATGATTACAACGGATTTCGGGAGGTTCCGGACTGACGCGGAGGACTCGAAGGAGAAAAGTGAGTTGGCACTGGCAGTTTTGGAGCCGGTTTTTGGATTGAGCACACAGATTCAACGGTTGAGCTTTTAGAGGAGAAAAAGTTGTGGGCATGTGTATTTTCAGATTACAGCGGAGTTCGGGAGGTTCCGGACTGGTGCGGAGGCCCCGAGGGCAAAAAGTGAGTTGGAGTTGGCTTTATTGGATTATTTTATTAATTTAATTAGCTAATTTGGCAAAAAGGGGCTTTATCTTGTGTGCTGTGAGAATGGATTAAGGAGAATTGGAATTAAGGGGTGTTGTGATATTTATTTTGGTGGAGCAATAAATGTGGCCACCTACCACATTAATTAGGCACCTCCAAATTATAAGCTCCACGTCATCACCACTTTCCCCTATTGAAGCAGAGGTTTGTGTTTGAAACAGAGGAAGTGGAGATGAGTGAGGAGAAGGAAGAAAAGGAAGGGAAAGAATGAAGAAGAAGAAGAAGATGAGGAAATAGAAGAGAAAGGTGGGAACTCTCTGCTAGAGGCCGCATGGAGCGAGCGGAGCGCGCGCGCGTCGTGCTCGGCGAGGTAGGTTGCAGTTTTCTTTATTTTTTTTTATTTATTTATTTTGGAGTTTGGTTTTGTTTAGGAGGGCTGTTGTTGTGGGGGGGGCTTGGGCTTGCTGTCCTCAGGTGGAGCAGCAAGCGGCAAGCAGCAGGCGGCAGCTGCTTGTGGTTAGCGCGGCAGGCGAGCGCGCGGGCCCTGCGCAGGCCGCGCGCGGGCACTGCGCAGCTGCGCGCGCGAGCACACTGCCTGCGCCCGGGCGGGCGCGTAGCAGGCTAGGCCGCTGCGCGGCAGGTCCATGCGCCGCGCAGCGCGCCTAGGGCGCCGCGCAGGCGCTGCGCAGGCACCGCGCGGGCCCTGCGCAGGCCGCGCGTGGGCGCTGCGCAGGCATCGCGTAGGCCCTGCGCAGGCCACGCGCGGCGCTTCGCAGCTGTGCGCGCGGGCGCACTGCATGCACCCAGGCGTGCGCGTGGCGGGCTGGGCCGCTGCGCGGCGGGCCCATGCGCCGCGCAGCGCGCCCGGGGCGCCGCGCAGCTGCAGCGGCAGCGCCGCGCGGCTGCAGCAGTTGCGGCAGGCGGTGGGCGCCGCGCGGGCAGCGGCTGGACCGCGCATTTCGGCGTGCGCAGGGCGCTTTTTCACGACGTTTTCGTCGACCCCCCCTGGCTTTTCTCCTTGATGGAGGACACGCGCAATTTTCTTTTTGGCTGAGCTTGTCTAACTGTGTTTTCCTTCTTCCTCTCTCTGTGTTGGTGCAGCAACTTGGGTGTGCGCGGCGAGCTCGGTGCCGCACGATCTGTTGGTGCCGACGGTGACGGCATGTGGAACGCCATCAGATTTTGGAGCCGCGGCAGTGTGGGAGCCTTCACGTCTTGAGGGTGCTGTGGAGTTGTGAATTCTAGTGGATTTATGTTGATTGTAGTATTGGTTGTATGTAGTAAGTTCAGATGATGAAGCTTGAGAGTGTGTTGGGATTTATTTGTGGTGTTGGAACTTGAGTGTTGTGAGTGTGTGGAGTGTATACGAGAGATGAACCTGAAAGTTGGTGAATGTGTAATTGTGGTTGGATGAACATTTATTGAATTAATAGTGTGCATTGGAGCTATAGGTGATTTTATTGTGGGATGTTGTGTGTGTGGAATTGGAGCAGGTTGAGGGTATAAATGAATTTTGGAAATTTATGTTTTGTGAGTGTTATTATACTGATGGATTTGAGAGTACTATGCATGTGTGCTGTGATTTATCTATTTGTGATGGACTTGGATATCTAAAATTATGGTTATGTGATCATTAATTATTTAATGTGCTGTGGGTAATTGTGAGTGTTTTGGAGTTTGTAGAGGGTGGTTGTGGATTTTTGTGAGCTTGTATTTCTAAGTGCAAGCTGCTGGAGCTTTATGGTGAACTTGTAAGTAATCTGTGCTGGAGTTTTAATGTATGTTGGCAGTGGAGTGAGTTGGTTACGCGCGGGTTATTCTTGCAGTGGGCTCAATAGTTTTGCTCAAGCTCCAGGGAATTTTACCGGGTACGCGACAGTGTGCGCGCGCGTGGCGCATTTTTCGAGGTTTCTTCTGTTCGAGGTTTCGACACTTCACCGACTTCAGCGTTGCCTGCGGAAAGCGATACAGGTGGGTTGGAATTTCTTCAAAATTTATGGAATGCCCTTTAATGCTTCTGAATGCATTTTGATCATGTTTATCATGTTACTTTCACAGTTTTTACATCTGATAGTTGCCTGGAAATTTTTAGAAAATTATTTAGAACCCCAGATTATTTTTAGTATACTCCTGTTATCATATGACACTAGGCTGCTTGTTTTGTGGACATTATTTTTGCACCCTGATCGTTTTAAAAATCGAGAAAGCCTGTTTTAAGGAAAAACATCATTTTCAAAGGTAGTTTTTAAATTATGAGTTCGCCAGAGGTATGGCTTTGATTCAGGGTGCATTAGACCTCGTGCCTGGGGGCCGAGGGGTATCTTTTTGAGTTTTGAGATGAATTATAGTGTCATTTGATATTTGAGCTTCCTTATGGGATAGTGAAATTACTCTAGATCATGGGTCGTATTCTGATTTAGTGGTGGAGGTGGTTCTCCCACTTAGCTTCGAGGATTTTGGGGTTCCGGCAGATTGAGTCGTGGAGGTTTCCCGACTCAGCCATGGTCGTGCATTATCAGATTGAGTCATTGAGTGTTCTCCGACATAGCTGTGAGAGTGTTCGGGCTATTCGTGTTTGAGTCGAGGTTCTTTTCCGACTGAGTTTGTGTTTTCGAGCTTTGGGATACCGATCTGTTTGATCGTGGATTATAGCCTGCATGTGCCGCATATTGAGACAGTGAGACAGATGTGATACTTGAGTTCGGTGGGGTCGCTCCCCTCGAGCTACGCCCCGGGTGCGATGATGATACCGAGCCTGACGAGGCTACGATGTGGATATGCGCCTAGTTCATGTTGTAAAATATTTATCTTTTCAAATTGATTCTATTAAATAATTTAAAATCCAGTAAATTCAAATTGAAATATAAATGAATGCTGTAAAATAAAAGATTTAGAGAAGGCCTGTGGATTGAGGCGTGCAGAGCACTGTCCTAGAAGCAAGATTGCCCCTCTGCGTGCGACGCTTCCCGGCAATCACTTCCAGCGATACAACATCCACGTTCCACCCCGTCGGCACGATTTCAAGGTGGCGCAAGGTGAACCCGGCGAGGGGAAAGACTTCCTCTTTAACACCCTAAAGGAGCGAACGTGCGCCAACGGGAAGATACCCACCTCCGCAAGGTAAGCGAAGAGATCGTGCATTAACGGCACGATAACTTGCTCCGCAAGATAAGAATAAGTCAAATTAAAAGATAAAAATAAAAATTAAATAAAAGAAAAAATAATATATAAATAAGTTTTAAATCATCAAAAATTCTAAATAAAATCCAACAATCCCCCACATGATTTAAAACTTCAAATAAAGACTGAGATTCAAAGCAACACAAAAGAACGCTGGATCTCTTATACCACGTATTCGGCGAAGGTACCTTTCGGGTTTGAACCTTCACTTAGTGCTTGTCTATGTACATCCGAGGGCACAATGGTGGACTACGCCTTGAACCAAGGCCGGTGAATCGGATTTCCACAAACCGCACACATAGTACAGCCGTTAAGGTTCGAAGCGGGTGAGCGCTATAATGGCCATGCGCTAGAATCGATTCATGTGTGTTTTAGGAAACTGCCTGCTTTCCATAGTCGCGGCCTCACGACTCCACACATATAGTAGGTCCTCAGAGGGTATCTGCAAGGTCGTACCCTGCCTCATGGGTCTTGGAACCATTCAGGGCCAAAGCCCTTCCTATCCACTTGCAGAAATGAGCACTGTCGCCATAGGGATGAGGATACAAAAACAGTGCTCCTCAAGCTACCTGTTCGACTTGTTACTACCCATTGAACCTGCAACAGGTTGGGTTGCCATCGCCGGTAACTTCTATTGTGGGCTAAGCTCCATCCCCCTACACGATTCTAGGATCACGGTCCTAGACAAACCCTTGGTGAGCTGATCAGCCAAGTTTCTTGCAGATCTCACAAATTCCAATGCAACCACATTTTCTTTCAAATTCTGTCGAATGAACTTCTGTCTCAATTTCATAAACCTGTTCATCTTAGTCTCCACATTCTCTTGGGCACATTTGTCAATTGCAGCTCTACAATCACAATGAATAGACACAGGTGCTAAAGGTTGCTCCAACAGTGGCATATCAAAAAGAAAATCTCTCAACCACTTAGCCGATGTTACAGTAGTATCTAAAGCTATCAATTCAGATTCCATAGTACTTCTAGAAATCAATGACTTAGTTGACTTCCAAGAAACAGCTGCTCCTCCTAGGAGAAATACAAATCTTGTAGTAGACTTCACATCAGCTGTATCACTAATCCAATTCGCATCACTATAACCTTCTAATACTGCAGGAAAACCACTATAATGCAATCCATAGGATACAGTCCCTTTCAAATATCTCAACACTCTTTCTAAAGCATTCCAATGTTCTCTGTTCGGATTATGGGTATATCTTCTCAATCGATTTACAGCATAAGCCAAATCAGGTCTAGTGTAATCCACTAGATATCCTAAGGATCCGATAATCTGTGAATATCTATTTTGGCCTATTGGATCTCCTCTATTCTTCTTAAGATGAACGCTAGAATCATAAGGTGTCACTACAGGTTTAATATCAGAATATCCAAACTTCTTCAATAATTGTTCACTGTAGTGAGATTGGCTCATAATAATTTCTTTCGACTTTCTAATGATTTTCATATTGAGAATCACATCTACTTGTCCAAGATCTTTCATATCAAAATTCTTATTCAACAATTTCTTCACATCATTTATCACAATCATGTTTGTACCAAAGATCAAAATATCATCAACATACAAACATAAGATCACAATCTGTCCATCATACTCTTTCGAATATACGCACTCATCAGACATGTTCACATGAAAACCATTTGAAACAACCAAAGAATCAAATTTTAAATGCCACTGTTTAGGAGCTTGCTTTAATCCATATAAAGATCTAGTCAATTTACACACTTTGTTCTCATGTCCAGAAACCACAAATCCTTCAGGTTGTTTCATATAGATCTCTTCATCTAAATCACCATTTAGAAAGGCTGTCTTAACATCCATTTGATGAACAATCAGATCAAGACTAGAGGCTAAAGCAATCAACACTCTAATAGAGGTTATCCTAGCAACAAGAGCATAAACATCAAAATAATCTACTCCAGGCTTCTGTGCAAAACCCTGTGTCACGCCCCGGGTGTGAACCAGAACCCGGGCCCGCCAACAGATCCGTCGTGCACACGGAATTTTCCATGTACACGAAGCGCTGGTAACCTCCTCAGATAGATAATATACAATAAAAGAGCGTAAACAGAGCTGAACTAATAGAACTAAAAGTAATCTCAGACTGAAAATAAGATACAAGTTGAAATAAAGTACAATAAACTCCCAGCTTACCATGAATATACAACCAGCTGGCTAAAGCCAGTCCCAAAAGTAAACTAATATAGTCTGAGATAGAAAAGGGGTACAATAAAAGTCCAGCTACTCTCACAGTCGGGGTAGATGATCTAGCTAGTCCGCAATCCTCTTACCTCGATCTGCCGCTGAAGGCCCAGCAGCTCCCGCAGACGACTCTGCAAAACACAGGGGGAAAGGACAGAAAACAACAATGGGGGGTGAGAACTACTAGATAAACCAGTAGCCTCCCCTAGTGGGTAAAACCTCAAACACTGACACACCCACTAGGACTATAAGAGGCGAAAAGGGAAGAACAGTGGTATGCAATAAAGACTGCTGAAAAAGGAAAGTACCACTACTAAGCCTCTAAATGCAGTGCCAAAAGATAACTGTAAATATGCAACTATAAAGCTAACTGCCCAAAGAAACCCAATCAAAGGGCCAGGAAATACTGGCACTGCCTGCTCTGTCGTCACTCGCAACTCATCAAGGTGCCCGGCGCTCGGCACGGTGTAAAGCCTACTCCGGAGTGGCACTCGAGGGGAGCGACCCACACGAGTAAAGTACCTCTGTATCAAGCATCTCTGTAACCAATGTCTCACAATAGCAGGACTGGATCATGACTATGATCAAAGTGGGAAATATCCATCCACTAAAGTAACCCTGATCCCCAATCAGACGCAATAGTAATCAACAAGTGGGAAACACCATCCACTAGGAAAATCTGAAACCCAATCTGATGCATAAGTGAACATCGGGTCAACCGCCTAATGTCCGCGGTCGCCGCAACACCCTATAAGTCCACAATCTGATATCATAAACAATATCTGGCTAACCGCCTCATGTCCGCGGTTACCACAATACCCCACAATATATATAATCGAGTCAAACCTGTCCCAGACTCAAGCCTCAACTACACTATCCCAAACCCTGCTCAAACCGAGCAACATATATCCAAATGCGAAGGAGAATAGTGAAACATGGTTTCTCCTAAGTCAAGTCCCAAAGATAGTGTAGCAATAAATAGTAGTCCATTTAGATGTCCAAACAAGCATGCAAAGGTTCGCATTTAAAAACAGAAGGAAAGTATTGGGTATTTATTTAGAAAAAGATGGTTATATGATAAGACTATTGCATGCGCTGATAGGTTACAGCATATGTCTAGCAACAGTGTCCCGGTTTATTATAAATGAGCTATTATATTATTTGAGGGGTTTACTTATGCATTTTATGATTAAAAGTACCAATTATCAATTTAAAGTCGGGAGTCTCTATACTCCTAGTGAGATAGTCAGAAGTGAGGTAAGCAACAACCACCCACCTCAAAAAGCGTGCACAATACTCCAAGAAAATACCCGCTGTCCTCTATGCACACCGTCAGCTGAAACAGTATCCTACAACATCACATAAGTGTACACGGTGTAAAAACTACAAGTCTCAAAACAGATTTGCTGTTTTTATAATCAGCACGAAAAACGAGGAATTTCACCTCTGTTCTGAGCTCCAAAAATCCTAGAAAAATCACGGTTGCGTTCCTCGCGAAAATTAGCCCAAAATCGACTCTTGAATCGCCTCGATCTGATATTGCTACGCGGAGAAACAATTCGTCGAAGTCGCCGCTGTCCAAAACCCAAACAGCAAAAGAGGGGGTCAAAACACCTCGGGAATCGTGCCAAGGAATCGGAATCCAAAGAAACCACCAACACGGAAAACGAAGCCCTACCTCTTAGGAACACACCGGCGAAGAAATCGACGAAAGAGGACTCCTGTACTGCGCAGGGGACTCCTCGGACTGAAATGCGACGATAACGGGCCAAGATTGGGGAAAAACGAGGCACACTGTAAAATCCGGATCGCCGCTGTCGAACTTCCAGAAAATCAGGGAACGCACCACGAGGTAGAAAATAAGAAGATGAAAAACTTCTCTTCAATGACCTCTCTCTGATTCTCTCTCTTTCTTTCAGAAAACAGAGAAAAAGAAGGGAGGGGAAGGGCTATTTATAGGCCCAAAAAATCTTTTGGGAAAAAGACCTCTGTGTCCCCACTTTCGGGCGGCTACAGTGCCCAGGCCCACTTTCGGGCGTGAACAGTGCAGCCCGGCCCGCAATTCGGGCGGCTACAGTGCGGCCCGGCCCAGGGGTTTCCGGGCGCGCACAGTGCGGCCCGGCCCAGCCCGCCCGCGCACGGGATCCCTTCCCGTCCAACCGGCCGTCCGACCCGGCCCACGGCCCGCCACGTGTCCGCCAAACAGGCGGCAGCCGTGCGGGCCCAACGGGGAAGCGCCACGTGTTCCCCGTGATTGGCGGCAGGGTGGGTGCGCCAGCCAACGACGTGGCGACACATGGCCCCGCCCGACACGGCTGTCGGCGGGCGCCGCCGCCACGTGCGCCCACGTGCGCCCATGTGCGCGTACGGCCGCCGCCCCGTGGCGCCGCGTGTGCCACGCGCACATGGACCAGCCAACCCGGGGCCGCCACGTGGCGCGCCCCGGTCCACCGTGCACCGCGCCCCCTCCGCGCCTGCCCGGCCTGCCCGCGCTGCCCGCGCACCCTCCCGTGCGCCGCGCGCCTTGCACCGGCCCAACCGCATGCCGCCACGTGGCCCGCCGGTCCACCATGCACCGGCGGCCCTTTCCGTGGACCGGGGGGCGTGCGCCGGCCCAATGAGGAGCCGCCACGTGTCCCTGGCCGGTCCACAGGTCCCCCCATGCACCATTTTTCACAGAAAACTTCCGGGGGTCCCTTTTCGGGCATCCGGACTCCGTTTTCAACAAATAAAAAGCCGTTTTCAAGCATTTTTCCGCGCTGAATCCAAATACGGCCTCCGATTGGCCCAAATCTTTCTATAAAATTCGGCAATTACCTTCGAAGGTCAAACCAACAGTAATTACCACACTGTGTCCATCCGTAGCATCCCTTTGATGCACTGTGGACCTAATACACCAATAATAGGTGTTTCACACCCAGGATTCACGGGAAAAACTGAACGGAAACCTGGGCCACTACATCCTCCCCCACTAACAAAAGTTTCGTCCTCGAAACGAAAATCATACCTCAATCCTGAGCCTCGAATAGGTAGGGGTAGGCGTCCAACATCTCTGACTCCAGCTCCCAAGTAGCCTCGCGCTCGTCATGATAGCTCCAAAGGACCTTCACATAGGGAATGGCCCGACTGCGCAATTCTCGCACATCTCGATCCAGAATCCGCAGTGGGCGCTCCTCGTACCTCAAATCCTCGCTGATCTCAAGTGGCGTGAAGTCGATGACCTGCGATGGTCGAAGACGTACCTCCTCAGAGTAGAAACATGGAACACAGCATGGACACCAGCAAGTCTCGGGGGAAAGTGCAAGTCGGTAAGCAACTGGCCCGATACGCTCCAATACCTCAAAGGGTCGAATGTATCGGGGACTGAGTTTCCCGCGAATGCCAAACCTCCTTATCCCTTTGGACGGCGAGACTTTCAGCAATACATGATCTCCCACCTGAAACTCTAAGTCTCATCACCGAACATCAGCATAGCTCCTCTGTCGACTCTGAGCGATCTGAAGGTGCTGTCGGATCACTCTGACCTTTTCTTCTGCCTCTAGCAACAAATCTGGTCCCAGAGTCCTTCTCCCCCCCAGATCACTCCAATATAGCGGTGATCGACATTTGCGTCCGTACAACGCTTCAAACGGAGCCATTTGGATGCTCGCTTGAAAGCTGTTGTTGTACGCAAACTCAGCCAGTGATAAGTGTCGAATCCATCCACCACCAAAATCTATCTGTCACTATGGAAGCTGGCACCCCATGTAACCTCACTATCTCATCCAAGTATAATTGGGCTAGTCGTTCGAGTGGCCAAGTAGTCTGTATAGGCAAAAAGTGCGCTGACTTGGTAAGTCGATCCACCACTACCCAGATAGCATCTGCACCTCCTTGTGCCCTCGGTAATCCGACCACAAAATCCATCGTGATGTGGTCCCACTTCCACTCGGGAATTGGAAGACTTTGTAACTTGCCAGCTGGCACACGATGCTCAGCTTTTACCTACTGACAAGTTAAACACTGAGACACAAACCTCCCAATATCCCTTTTCATGCCATTCCACCAGAAGTGTGTCTTGAGGTCCTTATACATCTTAGTCCCCCCAGGATGAAGGGTGTAAGGTGTATAATGGGCCTCTCTCAATATCTGCTCTCTGATCTCAGAATCCACTGGCACACAGGCTCGATCCCTGTACCTCAGTACTCCCGCAGCCTCCATTGTAAAATCCCCTGATCGATCACTCGAAATCTGATCTCTAATCCTGGTCAAATAGGGGTCCTCACTCTGTTTCTCTCGGATCCTCTCCAGCAGAGTGGGCTGCACGACCAAAGACATCAGTCTAGCAGAAACCCTAGGGGATACAACCTCTATCTCGAGCCGTCTCAACTCCTCTAACAGTGGCGCTTGATTTGTAATCAACATGGACAAACTCTGCACCGCTCTCCTACTCAAGGCATCTGCAACCACGTTGGCCTTTCCTGGATGGTAAAGGATATCCACATCGTAATCCTTCAATCACTCTAACCATCTGCGCTGCCTCAAATTCAGTTCCTTCTGCGTGAACAGGTACTTTAGGCTCTTGTGGTCGGTGTAGATCTCACAGTGCTCCCCATATAAGTAATGGCGCCAAAGCTTCAGTGCAAACACCACGGCAGCAAGTTCCAAGTCATGGGTAGGGTAATTCTTCTCGTAATCCTTAAGCTGTCTCGATGCATAAGCAATTACCCTCCCTTCCTGCATCAGCACACATCCAAGTCCACTGTGCGATGCATCACTGTAGATCACATATCCTTTCCCCATAATAGGGAGGGAAAGGATAGGAGCGGTCATCAATCTATCCTTTAGCTCCTCAAAGCTCCTCTGGCAGCCCTCACTCCAGATAAACTTAACTCCTTTACGCGTCAACCGAGTGAGGGGTGTGGAAAGCTTCGCAAAGCCTTCCACGAACCGACGATAAAAACCAGCTAACCCCATGAAGCTGCGCACCTCAGATACAGTCGTCGGTCGGGGCCAATCTCGAACTGCCTCAATCTTCGCCGGGTCTACTGCTACACCGGCGGCGGAAATCACATGGCCCAAGAAAGCTACCTCCCGAAGCCAAAACTCGCACTTTGACAGCTTGGCATACAACTTCTTATCTCGTAGAAGTTGTAGCACAGTCCTCAAGTGCTCCTCGTGCTCGGCCTCGCTTCGGGAGTAAATAAGGATATCATCAATGAACACCACCACAAAACGATCCAGAAAGGGCCGAAATATCCTGTTCATCAAGTCCATAAAGGCGACAGGGGCATTAGTCAATCCAAAAGGCATAACTGTAAACTCATAATGCCCGAACCGTGATCTGAAAGCAGTCTTAGGAATATCCTCGGCCTTCACCTTCAGTTGGTGGTAACCAGACTGTAGATCAATTTTGGAAAATACACAAGACCCTTGCAGCTGATCAAAGAGATCATCGATGCGCGACAAAGGGTACTTGTTCTTAATGGTCACTTTGTTCAATTCCCTATAGTCCACACACAACCGAAGTGACCCATCCTTCTTTTTCACGAATAGCACCGGCGCTCCCCAAGGCGACACACTTGGTCTAATAAAGCCCTTATCCATCAGATCTTGCAGCTGTGCTTTAAGCTCTCGCAGCTCAGCCGGTGCCATCCGATAAGGAGCCTTAGAGATTGGCGCAGTTCCTGGAACTACGTCAATCACAAACTCAATCTCTCTGTCTGGCGGCATACGAGTCATCTCAGGTGGAAAAACATCCGGAAACTCGCGGTGCCGTCGTAGGCCCCTCAACAACACTAGCCAAAAGGCTACACATCCACGACGAATCATCCGCCTCGCTCGGGAAGTCGAAACCATAGAGGCAAAGAAAGCACTCTGACATCCCCGATAAACAAACATTTCCTGGCCTGGCTCTCTAAAAGTGACAGTCCTCGCGGCACAATCAATAGTCGCGAAATACCGAGCCAGCCAGTCCATCCCAAGAATCACATCAAAGTCCCTCAGCTGTCTCAAGACCAACAGGTCTGCTGGCATAATCCAGGACTCGATCTGCATCGGGCAGGACCAACAACACTCCTCCACGTGCAAAGTGTGATCGGGAATTTGAACCTCTCGTGCACGTGGCAAAAGTCCTACCTCTAACCCATGTAATGATGCAACTGATCTACTAATGACAGAATGCGATGCTCGTATAACAACTAAGATGTGAATCCAAATGCCAGAAATAGACCATACCTGCCACCACACAGTCAGCTATAGCAGAATCCCCCGCCTGCGCTAAGCCATCCTGACAGCTCAAAAACGGCTGTCTCTCACCGGAAGGGTGTGGGGGCAAAACTCGGTCTGCCTGGAGACCTGTCGATGAAGCTCCCGGTCGTAGCTGGGAAGTAGTAGGGACGAACACTAAAGTGGGTGCCGCTGCCGTCCCCGAGGGGCACGCAACTCGCAGGTGCCCGGGCTGTTCCACACCTATAGCAGCGACCACACCGCTGGGCGCAGGTGCCGGGAAATGCTGACCTCCACAGAAAATAACAACTGTAGGGAGCCCGCAATTGCCGTGTCTGCTAGCTGCTGCTGAGAACCTCTGCTGGATACGATCGAGGCCAATGCTGAAGAAGGTGGTACTAAGGTCCGGGAGGGGGCATGTAGCTCTGATGTGACCAGCCTGTCCACATCGGAAGCATCGACCCCGTCTCAAGTCCACAGGTACCTGATGGATGCTGTCTCCTAACAGAAAACACACCTGCCGCGAAGCCGTGGCCGTCTACGAGAACTGGCCTGTCCAACAACAATCCGGGGCTGGGCGTTTCCTCTCTAAATGCTGCTCTGAAGCCCTGGGCCCCCTCTCCAACTGCCGAATCACCCCTCTGCGCCAGCCAGCTGCCTCCAGGCGCTGGTCCTGACGAAAGCTCCTCGCCACCAAATGAGTCACCAAGGCCCGCAGTTCCCCCAACTCGGCAGATACAGCCTGCTCGGGCTCCTCAGAAGAGGTGGGGATACCCCCGGCGGAAAAACGACGACGGGGCGACATGCTGTCACAAAAAGGCACAAATCAGCAATAAACCCCACACGACCCAATCTAGCGAAAGTCAAAGACATCCCTCTTTTTCTGTGACTTTATGTTGTCTGCAGCCAACATAACGGTCCACCAGAAATTGGGTATGTCGATCCCTCTCCACTCACTGGAAGAGTCCAATAAATAAATCAACGACTTTCGCGGAATGTCCCGTCTCTCACGCCCTATCATCCTAGGGTCTGCCAAAAGCCTAGGGTTTCCTAAGTCCCAACTGACCTATCCCTAAGCTCTGATACCAACTTAATCTGTCACGCCCCGGGTGTGAACCAGAACCCGGGCCCGCCAACAGATCCGCCGTGCACACGGAATTTTCCATGTACACGAAGCGCTGGTAACCTGCTCAGATAGATAATATACAATAAAAGAGCGTAAACAGAGCTGAACTAATAGAACTAAAAGTAATCTCAGACTGAAAATAAGATACAAGTCAATTTACACTTGCCACTGTTTAGGAGCTTGCTTTAATCCATATAAAGATCTAGTCAATTTACACACTTTGTTCTCATGTCCAGAAACCACAAATCCTTCAGGTTGTTTCATATAGATCTCTTCATCTAAATCACCATTTAGAAAGGCTGTCTTAACATCCATTTGATGAACAATCAGATCAAGACTGGAGGCTAAAGCAATCAACACTCTAATAGAGGTTATCCTAGCAACAAGAGCATAAACATCAAAATAATCTACTCCAGGCTTCTGTGCAAAACCCTGTGTCACGCCCCGGGTGTGAACCAGAACCCGGGCCCGCCAACAGATCCGTCGTGCACACGGAATTTTCCATGTACACGAAGCGCTGGTAACCTCCTCAGATAGATAATATACAATAAAAGAGCGTAAACAGAGCTGAACTAATAGAACTAAAAGTAATCTCAGACTGAAAATAAGATACAAGTTTGAAATAAAGTACAATAACTCCCAGCTTACCATGAATATACAACCAGCTGGCTAAAGCCAGTCCCAAAAGTAAACTAATATAGTCTGAGATAGAAAAGGGGTACAATAAAAAGTCCAGCTACTCTCACAGTCGGGGTAGATGATCTAGCTAGTCCGCAATCCTCTTACCTCGATCTGCCGCTGAAGGCCCAGCAGCTCCCGCAGACGACTCTGCAAAAACACAGGGGGAAAGGACAGAAAAACAACAATGGGGGGTGAGAACTACTAGATAAACAGTACCTCCCCTAGTGGGTAAAACCTCAAACACTGACACACCCACTAGGACTATAAGAGGCGGAAAAGGGGAAGAACAGTGGTATGCAATAAAGACTGCTGAAAAAGGAAAGTACCACTACTAAGCCTCTAAATGCAGTGCCAAAAGATAACTGTAAATATGCAACTATAAAGCTAACTGCCCAAAGAAACCCAATCAAAGGGCCAGGAAATACTGGCACTGCCTGCTCTGTCGTCACTCGCAACTCATCAAGGTGCCCGGCGCTCGGCACGGTGTAAAGGCCTACTCCGGAGTGGCACTCGAGGGGAGCGACCCACACGAGTAAAGTACCTCTGTATCAAGCATCTCTGTAACCAATGTCTCACAATAGCAGGACTGGATCATGACTATGATCAAAGTGGGAAATATCCATCCACTAAAGTAACCCTGATCCCCAATCAGACGCAATAGTAATCAACAAGTGGGAAACACCATCCACTAGGAAAATCTGAAACCCAATCTGATGCATAAGTGAACATCCGGTCAACCGCCTAATGTCCGCGGTCGCCGCAACACCCTATAAGTCCACAATCTGATATCATAACAATATCTGGCTAACCGCCCTCATGTCCGCGTTACCACAATACCCACAATATATATAATCGAGTCAAACCTGTCCCAGACTCAAGCCTCAACTACACTATCCCAAACCCTGCTCAAACCGAGCAACATATATCCAAATGCGAAGGAGAATAGTGAAACATGGTTTTCCTCCTAAGTCAAGTCCCAAAGATAGTGTAGCAATAAATAGTAGTCCATTTAGATGTCCAACAAGCATGCAAAGGTTCGCATTAAAAACAGAAGGAAAGTATTGGGTATTTATTTAGAAAAAGTATGGTTATATGATAAGACTATTGCATGCGCTGATAGGTTACAGCATATGTCTAGCACAGTGTCCCAGTTTATTATAAATGAGCTATTATATTATTTGAGGGGTTTTACTATGCATTTTATGATTAAAAGTACCGATTATCAATTTAAGTCGGGAGTCCTAATACCCTAGTGAGATAGTCAGAAGTGAGGTAAGCAACACAACCACCCACCTCGAAAAAGCGTGCACAATACTCCAAGAAAATACCCGCTGTCCTCTATGCACACCGTCAGCTGAAACAGTATCCTACAACATCACATAGTGTACACGGTGTAAAACTACAAGTCTCAAAACAGATTTGCTGTTTTTATAATCAGCACGGAAAAACGAGGAATTTCACCTCTGTTCCGAGCTCCAAAAATCCCAGAAAAATCACGGGTGCGTTCCCTCGCGAAAAGTAGCCCAAAATCGACTCTTTAATCGCCTCGATCTGATATTCCTACGCGGAGAAACAATTCGTCGAAGTCACCGCTGTCCAAAACCCAAACAGCAAAAGAGGGGGTCAAAACACCTCGGGAATCGTGCCAAGGAATCCGAATCCAAAGAAACCACCAACACGGAAAACGAAGCCCTACCTCTTAGGAACACACCGGCGAAGAAATCGACGAAAGAGGACTCCTGTACTGCGCAGGGGACTCCTCGGACTGAAATGCATAATAACGGCCAAGATTGGGGAAAAACGAGGCAACACTGTAAAATCCGGATCGCCGCTGTCGAACTTCCAGAAAATCAGGGAACGCACCACGAGGTAGAAAATAAGAAGATGAAAAACTTCTCTTCAATGACCTCTCTCTGATTCTCTCTCTTTCTCTCAGAAAACAGAGAAAAGAAGGGAGGGGAAGGGCTATTTATAGGCCAAAAAATCTTTTGGGAAAAAGACCTCTGTGTCCCCACTTTCGGGCGGCTACAGTGCCCAGGCCCACTTTCGGGCGTGAACAGTGCAGCCCGGCCCGCAATTCGGCGGCTACAGTGCGGCCCGGCCCAGGGGTTTCGGGCGCGCACAGTGCGGCCGGCCCAGCCCGCCCGCGCACGGGATCCCTTCCGTCCAACCGGCCGTCCGACCCGGCCCACGGCCGCCACGTGTCCGCCAAACAGGCGGCAGCCGTGCGGGCCCAACGGGGAAGCGCCACGTGTCCCCCGTGATGGCGGCAGGGTGGGTGCGCCAGCCAACGGCGTGGCGACACGTGGCCCCGCCCGACACGGCTGTCGGCGGGCGCCGCCGCCACGTGCGCCCACGTGCGCCCACGTGCGCCCATGTGCGCGTACGGCCGCCGCCCCGTGGCGCCGCGTGCGCCACGCGCACATGGACCAGCCAACCCGGGGCCGCCACGTGGCGCGCCCCGGTCCACCGTGCACCGCGCCCTCCGCGCCTGCCCGGCCTGCCCGCGCTGCCCGCGCACCCTCCCGTGCGCTTCGCGCCTTGCTCCGGCCCAACCGCGTGCGCACGTGGCCCGCCGGTCCACCATGCACCGGCGGCCCTTTCCGTGGAACGGGGGGCGTGCGCCGGCCCAATGAGGAGCCGCCACGTGTCCCTGGCCGGTCCACAGGTCCCCCCATGCACCATTTTTCACAGAAAACTTCCGGGGGTCCTTTTTGGGCATCCGGACTCGTTTTCAACAAATAAAAAGCCGTTTTCAAGCGTTTTTCCGCGTGAATCCAAATACGGCCTCCGATTGGCCCAAATCTTTCTATAAAATTCGGCAATTACCTTCGAAGGTCAAACCACAGTAATTACCACACTGTGTCCATCCGTAGCATCCCTTTGATGCACTGTGGACCTAATACACCAATAATAGGTGTTTCACACCCAGGATTCACGGGAAAAACTGAACGGAAACCTGGGCCACTACACCCTGCCACTAATCTAGCTTTATACTTATCTACAGATCTATCAGGTTTCAACTTCTTCTTAAACATCCACCTACAGCCTACAGGCTTACATCCTTGAGGTAAATCAGATAACTCCCAAGTATGATTCTGTAGAATAGACTGCATCTCAAGATTAATAGCCTCTTTCCAAAACGATGCATCTACAGACGTCATAGCTTGGTCATAGGTAGATGGGGTATCTTCTACAAGTAGGACACAAAAATCATCTCCAAAAGTCTTCTCTACTCTAGGACGCTTACTTCTTCTAGGCTCAATCTCTTCTATCGGTTCACTGACTCTAGGTCTGCTAGAGCTACCTACTAGTTCAGCAGGAACAGATCTATCTACTCTAGTTTTTAAAAGGAAAAACATCCTCAAAGTACACAGCATCTCTAGCCTCAATGATTGTATTGTTAGAAATCTCACTAATTTCAGAATTCACCACTAGAAATCTGCTGGCATTACTATCTGTGCATAACCAACAAAAATTGTATCGACAGTCTTAGGTCCAATCTTCCTTTTCTTATTGTCAGATATCTTCACTTTAGCTAGGCACCCCCACACTTTAAAATAATTTAAATTAGGGCTTCCTACCTTTCCAAAGCTCATAGGGAGATACATCAAATAGTTGTGAGGAATCCTATTTAAATCATACATGCAGAAATCAAAGCTTCCCCCCACTAGTTCTCAGGTGCGCCTGAACTAATAATCATCGAGTTTATCATATCCATCAAAGTCCTATTCTTACGTTCAGCAACCCATTAGATTGAGGTGTATAGGGAGCAGTCACTTGATGTACAAATTCCAAATTCTCGACAAAAATTAGTCATCTCATTTGAAGTGTATTCATCACCTCGATCAGATCTCAAAATTTTGATTTTCTTATCAACTGTTTCTACTTCAGTTTTATAAATTTTGAATCTGCTAAGAACCTCATCTTTGATTTAATCAAGTAGACATAACAAAATTTCGAATGATCATCTATAAAAGTCACAAAATACTTATTTCCACCTCTACTAAGTCTACTTCCATCACAAACATCACGGTGCACAAGTTCTAAAAGATCACTATCTCTATCCACAGATTTAAAAGGTTTTCTAGGTTCCTTAGCTTGTACACATATTTCACATCTATGATCAGGTAAATCAAATTTGGTAATCAAATCAAGATGCATCAATCTTTTGATAGTATGAAATTCACATGTCCCTAATCTTCCATGCCAAATATTAGTAGAAAACAACATTCAAACAACAGCCTTTTTATTCATTGGAAATGAAGATACAGAAAGTTTAAACAAACATCACTCAAAAAATCATTCCCTACAAAATTCACACCTTTGTTATCATACCCTATTACATTCAAAAACTAACTAAACCCTGCTGAACTAAAAGAGAACACTAATCAAATTCTTCCTAATATCGGGAACATGGTGAACTCGCGCAAGGTTAAGGTCTTCCCAGAGGTCAACCTCAAAACCACTCGACCTGTCCCAAGCACGCGAGAAGATGCAGCATCCCCATGTTCACCGATCCTCCACATGCGTCCTGATAAGTGGGAAAACCACGACGATCAGAACAAGCATGGATATTAGCTCCAGTATCTACCACCAATCAGAAGAACAAAGGGCAAGGTTAAGTTCAGGGAAACTAGATTCTAAACTGATCGTGGAGTCAGAGGGTCAGAACCGGTAGTCAGATATTCGTCTGACGCTCAGGTGGAGCTACCTTCTTCTTCATTGGCGCAGAAGGCCGAGTTTTGCGGAAAGCAATAGCAATCCTTTCGCCAAGTGGTTTCGTCTTTCCGCCCTCAAGCAACCAGAGTTGCCTCTTCCCTCAGGTTTAGGCTTCTTAAAGTTTGGGTTAAATTTCTATGATGAAACGACTTCTTCTTAAAGTTTCTATAAGGCTGAAAGTTTCTACCCTTATTTTGTTAGGGTGCTCT
>CM055065.1:35667869-35713173 GCA_029204045.2 Tillandsia leiboldiana
GGACCGCGGTCATGGAATATCAACTGGAATTCGTTTCGATCTAGTAAATTGCGGCCCGTTCGTCGCACGGACGTAGGCTCACAAGCACAACTCTTCGTCGAGGCCGGCGAACTACATCTTCGAGGTGGTGAAACGCGCTGGCCTGCATACCTTTCAGGGATGGTCCAAGGCCACCAAGTGGAGCGGGTTTCGTGTGACCCGTGGCCAGCCCAGGGGAGAACGCCTTCGCGCTAAGTGATCAGAAGCGCCACCATCAAGCGGGGGGAGGGTCGTCCACGGGAGCCGACCACCAAAAGATGGAGACCGCCTGACAGACCCCCGGGCGCGCCCAACAGGCGGCCTGAGGCCGTGGATAGGCCTGTGTGCATAGCGGGGGAGGACACCTGACGGGAGAGTGCCCCCAAAGAGCGACCATTGTTTCAGGTGCCGAGCAAAACTGGGGGGCAACCTTCGCCGCAACTCCCCTTAGGCGGGGGATCGGCGCCCATGGGAGCACCTACGCCCCCAGCCACAGCACTCAGGGCGGTGACAAGCTCCTATGCGTCGATTCCAGACCCCCCGCACCCTGCGTGAGGAGTACCGGCAACCACAACCAGGCGGAGGGTTTTCTCTCAATACCCCCAAGGGACGGATCCACCGGAGGACGCTCTTGTCGCGGTACTACTTCCGTTTGAATTCCCGTGCTAGAACTCTTTTCGATACGGAGCAACGCACGCGTTCATCTCTCGTGAGTTCGTTTTCATGCATAACCGCGAGGAGACAAACTCACCCGCCAAGCCTCCTTGACGGTGCAAACGGCGGGAGGGACTCTGGAGGCGACCAGTTTTTTGGCCGCCTGCACCGATTATTTTGGGACGTGTTGGTCTGCCCGGGGACTTGGCGGTGATCCCTTTGAAGGAGTACGACGTGGTTTGGGCATGGAGGCTCACAAAGGTACCAGGCACTCATTGATTGCGACAACGACAACTGCGGCTACAAGAACCGGGCTTCTTCCCCCGAACATGTTACATATGCAACTAGCATCTCCTTCCCGACGGTGTGATTTCAGCGGCACGGGCCATAAGACTGGTGTGGGGGGGTGCGTGGCCTATCTAGCTCGGTGGATTTTGCTACCGACCCTCGACGACACTGCAGATATCCAGTGGTGAGGGACTATCCTGACGTTTTCCCGCGGAGTTGCCGGGGATGCCTCCGGAGAGGGAGGTGGAGTTCCCTATTGAGCTGCTGCCAGGCACGCAGCCTATTACGAAGGCCCCTTACCGAATGGCCTTCGCGGAGCTGAAGGAGCTTAAGGCACAACTGGAAGATCTCTTGGACAAAGGGTTCATCCGACCGAGTGTGTCACCCTGGGGCGGCACCGGTACTCTTTGTACGGAAGAAAGATGGAAGCCTGCGGCTCTGCATTGACTACAGAGGGATAAACAAGTCACGGTGAGAATAAGTACCCCCTACCCAGAATCGACGACCTCTTCGATCAGTTACGGGGAGCGACGGTCTTCTCCAAAATTGACCTACAGTCGGCTATCATCAACTCCGAGTTCGAAATGAAGATATCCCCAAGACCGCCTTCCGGACTCGATACGGCCACTACGAGTTCACGGTGATGCCTTTCGGGCTTACGAACGCCCCCGCTGTTTTCATGGACATGATGAACCGGATCTTCAGACCCTTCTTGGATCGGTTCGTGGTAGTCTTCATCGACGACATCCTGTTTTACTCCACTACCGACGAGGAGCACGAGGACCATCTACGGACGATCCTGCAAACCCTCAGAGAGCAGAAGCTGTTCGCTAAACTCAAGAAGTGTGAATTCTGGCTGCGGGAAGTTGGCTTCCTAGGGCATGTGATCTCGGCACAGGGGATCGCTGTGGACCCCAAAAAGGTAGAAGCAGTGGTAGACTGGCGGCCGCCGACGTCGGTGACAGAAGTACGAAGTTTTCTAGGGCTGGCAGGATACTACCGGCGTTTCGTTGAGGGTTTCGCAAAGATCGCTACCCCTTTAAAACCGATTGACCAGAAAAGGCGAGAAGTTCATATGGACGGCCAAGTGCCAGGAGAGTTTTGAGGAACTCAAGAAGAGATTAACTAAGGCACCAATACTGGTGCTGCCGACGCCCGGAGAGGATTATGAAGTGTACTGCGACGCGTCAAGGATCGGTCTTGGAGGTGTTCTGATGCAACAGGGGAAGGTGATCGCCTACGCGTCCAGGCAGCTGAAGGACTACGAAGGAACTACCCGATACACGACTTGGAATTGGCCGCCGTGGTCTTCGTTTTGAAACTGTGGAGGCATTACCTCTTCGGAGTCCACTGCAACGTTTTCTCAGATCATCAAAGTCTTAAGTACATCTTTACCCAAAAAGAGTTAAACTTGCGGCAGAGACGGTGACTCGAGTTGCTGAAGGATTACGACTTGACGATCCAATATCACCCCGGGAAGGCAAATGTGGTGGCAGACGCACTGAGCAGAAAAGGGCATCGGGACGGGGCGTCGGAGAGCGCGCTGACGAAGCAGGACCACCTGATCGCGGAGTTCGCGCGAATGCAGTTGGAGGTGGTGCCTGCGGGCACAGTTCTGCAACTCCTAGCCTTGGTGGTCAAGCCGACGCTATTCGAGAAGATCCAGGAGGGACAGCAGACCGATCTGCACCTACAGCGCATACGAGACAAGATTCCCCAGGGTCAAGAGATTGACTTTGCGGTGAAAGACGACGGCACCCTATGTTTCCGCGGGCGGGTCTGTGTGCCGGATTCACCAGAGTTGAAGAATGAAATCTTAGCGGAGGCACATCGAGCCCCTGATGCGGCACACCCGGGGGGCACGAAGATGTACAGGGATCTCAAACAGACGTTCTGGTGGCCTAAGTTAAAAGAAGACGTGACGCGATACGTAGCCCACTGCCTAGTATGTCAACAGATAAAGGCCGAACACCAGCGACCAGCAGGGAAGCAACAGCCCTTACCGGTAACAGAGTGGAATGGGACCAGATCACCATGGATTTTGTCACTGGATTCCCACGTTCACAACAGGGCCACGACGCGATCTGGGTTGTAGTTGACCGGTTAACCAAGTCAGCACACTTCCTACCAATTCACACCACTTGGACCCGCGAACGGCTAGCTCAAGTCTACATCAGCGAGATCGTGAGACTACATGGGGTACCGGCATCGATCACCTCGGACAGAGACACGCGCTTTGTCTCGAAGTTTTGGCAAAGTCTCCAGCAGGCCATGGGGACCAGATTACATTTCAGCACCGCCTTCCACCCTCAGACGGACGGACAGTCAGAGCGCACGATACAAACCCTAGAAGACCTGCTTCGCGCCTGTGTGCTTGATTGGGGAATCGGTTGGTCACGCTACCTACCTCTCGTGGAATTTGCCTACAACAACAGCTACCAGGCCAGCATTCAGATGGCGCCCTACGAAGCACTGTATGGAAGGCGCTGCCGATCCCCGATCTGCTGGGACGACTTGGGAGAGCGGAAATTTTTGGGACCCGACTTAGTGGAAGAAACTGAAGAGAAAGTGCGCCTTATCAGACAGCGCTTGCTGACCGCCCAGAGTCGACAGAAGAGTTACGCAGACCAGAGGCGCCGGGACTTGGAGTTTCAAGTGGGGGAACATGTGTTTTTGCGGGTCTCGCCATCCAGAGGAATCAGGCGTTTCGGGCTAAGGGGCAAGCTGAGCCCACGGTTTGTGGGGCCATTTGAGATTCTAGAGCGTATCGGCCCAGTAGCTTACCGCCTCGCCCTACCACCAAACCTCGACCGAGTCCACGATGTGTTCCACGTATCAATGCTTCGGAAATATCTCCCCGACCCATCACATGTCCTGGACACCTCTGCACTCGAACTTAAGGAGGACCTGAGCTTCGAAGAAACCCCAGTGAAGATCCTGGCAAGGGAAACAAAATCACTACGAAATCGGGCTATCCCCTACGTGAAAGTACATTGGAGCAACCATGAAGAGCGAGAAGCCACTTGGGAACTGGAATCCAAGATGAGGGAGTGCTACCCCGACCTTTTCACTCCTATCCGGGTTTGAGTTTCGAGGACGAAACTCGTTGTTAGAGGTGAGTGGTGTAATAGCCGCGGGTTTTTGAACCGCTTTTAGGCAAAGGGGTCCGGGGGTTTGATTTTCTTTTGTCATTCTGGGCAGGCCGTCGGGGGCTCGCGGGCATTTTTTTTTGAGAATAAAGCTCGCGAAGCGGAGGCCGGCGGCGCGATCGGATCGGATTTCCGACCCCGGAAGCTCCCGGAATAAATTTTCGAAGTTGCTGCGGTTCGGGTGTCCGGCACGTCCCTTTTGAGGTAAACCAGACCCGGATTTAACGATATTTTTGATTCAAGCTAGTTAATTCTTTCGCACCGGCTCAGTCTATTTTTCTGTAAATTTTCGGGATCCGACATAAATTAATTTAATTTATTTCGTTCTATCTATCCGGGTTAATTTGGGGCTAGGTTAGCATTTGGAGTTGGACGCGGGTTGGGCTCGATCGTACCAAAACAACTAATTAATTGGGGGTTTGAGAGGTGAGGGGTTGGGAACCCCTTCTCAGTCTTCTACCCCTTTGGCACGCACGACCCGAGCGAAGACGGTCGAGGAGAGGGGAGAACGCCGCATCCCCACCACCACCACACCGGACCTACGAGAACGGACGATCCCCTCTTCCCAAACCTTCGTCGTCCTCATCAAGGTGAGATGGGAATTTAGTTTCTTTTTCCTCGTGTTGAGTTCTTGATCATCTTGACCGGAAGGGGTGAGGCACAGGCGGCGGATTTCCCGGAATCCGCCGCACGTGCGAAGAAACCCCCCCCCCCCCCATCCGGCGCCCTCATGCGACCCGCACGGGCCAGGCGGCGCCCAGCCCCCCCCGCGTGCGGGATGACCCGCACGGGGCCGGGCGCACGCCCAGCCGCGTGCGGGATGACCCGCACGGGGCCGGGCGGCGCCCAGCCCCCGCGTGCGGGATGGCCCGCACGGGGCCGGGCGCACGCCCAGCCGCGTGCGGGGTGACCCGCACGGGGCTGGGCGACGCCCAGACCCGCGTGCGGGGTGACCCGCACGGGGCCGGGCGGCACGCCCAGCCCGCGTGCGGGGTAGGCCGCAGGGCTGGGCGGCGCCCAGCCCCGCGTGCGGGGTGACCCGCACGGGGCCGGACGCGCGCTCAACCCCACGTGTGGGGTTGCCCGTACGGAGCTGAGCACGCGCACGGCCCGCGTGCGGACGGGGAGCCGCGAACCCGACGAGCGGTTCGCCCGCCTCTCGTCTTCATCCGCGTCTGAGCGTCGCTTTTCTCCTCGCGGCAGGTGTGCGAAGGAGCCGAGCGGGAGTACCAGGACGCGAGGGAGCGGAGCGTTGACGCCTACTAGCGACAGGTGGGTTGAGTGTGATATTTGGCATCGAACCACATTGATTGTTTTAATTCAAATATTATATGTTACCGTTCACTTCAGTAATCATTATTCTAGATGCTACGGATTATTGCTACACATCGATGGTTACGTAGTCTCGTGTTTTGATGCTTCAGCTACCGTCTTTCCTTCGACTATGCTAATAGTAGGGCAACATGAGTTTACACGCCTCTACCTTATTCTGATTCATGCATCATGGTTACTGCTTTACTATTTCATATACATTGCGATTACTGCATTACTATTGCTCATATATTGTGGTTACTGTGCTCGAGGCTGCAACACGTGCACCCGCGGTTTGGCCACCGTGAGGGGTGCACTTTTCCGGAAAAGAGGTCGTAGGACCCGTGTATACCCACGAGGTGACGTAGTGGGGCCCCTTATTAGCTGTGGGGTTGAGGCGCCGAGGTGCGAGCGGAGCGACCCGCCGGTTTAGTTGTCCGGCGCGGTCGCGGTGCTGCAGGTACGGTATGGGCCGTCGGTAGTGGACCGACGCGGCAGAGTATTACAGGATGCAGATATACAGGTTACCATTTCCCCCCCCCCCCCAAAAGGGTGGTTGCTCCGGTTGTCGCCACGGTTTGTTTTTATTATTTCCCCTGCACGGCATTTATTAGTCACTGACTTCCCACTTCGTGACAGGGCCCAGGCGAGGGGAGAGGTAGGTGGCGGTGAGGACGGGGCGGACACAGCGGGACCGTTGGAGACCCTGAACTTTATACTTTCCTTTTCTTTTCAGCTTTTCATTTATATTGTGGGCATGTGTGAGGTTCCCGATACCCTTGTGGGGTCGACGTAGATGTCGGTATTTGATTATCTGTTTATGCACTACCTTTCCCTTTATTTCCTACTGGCCATTTGAAAAGCGAAACAAAAACAAAGAAAAGATTGCGAAAACCGTTTTCAAAGTCTAAGTGTCATGTGGGCACTGATTTCAAAACCTTGTGGATTTATGGATTGCGAAACGAGCTTTCAAAACTTGGGTGTCGTGTGGGCACCGTTTTCAAAACCCTGGGGTTTATGCTGATTTCGAAACTCGTTTTCAAAACTTAAGTGCCGGGTGGGCACTCTTTAAAAACCGTGGATTTATCCTTTCAAGTTGAAGTGGCCATGCGCTTAAATATTTAGAATACTGGTTGTATGTAATTGAATGTTGTGATTGAATGGTTATGTTTGCTTGGGAGATGTATTCAACCACACGCCGTGCACGTACAGGGGAGACTCTGTCCGTTTGCAGAGAGATCCTGTATGTGCGGTGGGTCTGGGCACGCACCGGGGAAGAAAGAGACCTTTCAAAAAAAAAAAAAATGCCGTTTCCGCTAAAACAAACCCCCGGGGCGTGACAAGTGTTGGCTTGACCACCAAAGTTAGAAGTTGCGCAACCGTGCCCGCTGGCACTACTTCCAACCCTAGTCGTGAAAATTCCGCGATCAAGTTGCTCTGCTCAGTTATCGCACCTACCGATCCTCCCTCCAATCGCCCCTTCCTGCTCAGAGCGTCTGCTACCACGTTTGCTTTCCCGGGGTGGTATTGGATCGTTAGGTCGTAATCCTTCAGTAATTCAAGCCACCGTCTCTGCCGCAGGTTTAGTTCCTTTTGGGTGAACAGGTATTTAAGACTCTGGTGATCTGAGAAGATGTTACAATGGACACCAAAGAGATAGTGTCTCCATAACTTCAGGACGAAGACCACCGCAGCCAGCTCTAAATCGTGTATTGGGTAGTTTCTTTCGTAGTCCTTTAGTTGCCTAGACGCATAGGCTATTACCTTCCCCTGCTGCATTAAAACACCCCCAAGGCCGATTCTTGAAGCGTCGCAGTACACCTCATAGTCCTCACCGGGTGTTGGTAGTACAAGAATCGGTGCCTCGGTTAGCCTTCTTTTGAGTTCTTCAAAACTTTCCTGGCATTTGGCCGTCCATACAAACTTTTCTCCTTTCTTGGTCAACCGGTTTAGAGGGGCCGCAATCTTCGAGAAACCCTCGACAAAGCGTCTATAATACCCCGCCAGCCCCAAGAAACTGCGGATCTCCGTCACCGTCGTGGGCGGCTGCCAGTCTATCACCGATTCCACCTTCTTGGGGTCCACGGCGATTCCCTTTGCCGAGATCACATGCCCCAGGAATCCCACTTCGCGTAGCCAGAACTCACACTTTTTGAGCTTAGCGAACAGCTTCTGCTCCCTGAGGGTTTGGAGAATCGTTCGTAAGTGATCCTCGTGCTCCTCGTCGGTGGATGAGTAGATTAGTATATCATCGATGAAGACCACCACGAACCGGTCTAAGAATGGTCTGAAGACCCGGTTCATCATGTCCATAAAGACTGCGGGGGCGTTCGTAAGTCCGAACGGCATGACCGTAAACTCGTAATGGCCATACCGGGTCCAGAAAGCGGTCTTCAGAATGTCCTCGTTCCGAACCCGAAGCTGGTGGTAGCCTGACTGTAGATCAATCTTTGAAAAGACCGTCGCTCCTCGTAGTTGGTCGAAGAGGTCGTCGATTCTGGGCAGGGGGTACTTGTTTTTCACCGTGACCTTGTTTATTCCTCTGTAGTCGATGCAGAGTCGCAGGCTTCCATCCTTCTTCCGTACAAAAAGTACTGGTGCGCCCCAGGGTGACACACTCGGCCTGACAAACCCTTTGTCCAAGAGGTCTTCCAGTTGCGCCTTTAACTCCTTCAACTCCGCGAAGGCCATTCGGTAGGGTGCCTTCGTTATAGGTTGAGTACCTGGCAAGAGTTCAATAGGGAACACCACCTCCCTTTCAGGGGGTATCCCAGGCAGCTCCGTCGGAAAGACATCGGGAAAGTCCCTCACCACCGGGATGTCTGAAGGTGTCGTCGAGGGTCGGGTAACCAGATCTACCGATGCCAAATAGGCTACACACCCACCCTCTATCAGACTCCTGGCTCGAGCCGCTGAGATGACTGCCGGGAAGGAGGTGCTCTTGCACGCTAGGTACGCATTCTTAGGGAAACTTGGTTCTTGTAGTTGTACCATCCGCTTATCGCAGTCGATAAGCACTTGGTACCTTGAGAGCCAGTCCATGCCCAAAACAACGTCGTACTCCTTCAAGGGAATCACTATTAAATCCCAAGGGCAAAATAGCCGCCCTAGCTTAATCGGGCAAGTGGCTACCAAACTAGTCGCCTCCAGTGTCCCACCCGCGGTCTGGACCGTCAACCGACTTTGGAGAGGTGTTTCCTCGAGGTCATGCGAAAACACGTACTCGCGAGAAATGAACGAGTGTGTTGCTCCAGTATCAAAGAGGGTTCTAGAACGTGAATTTGAAATAGAAGTTATACCTGCGAGTACGTGCTCCGGCGGGTCCGATTCCTGGCGGGTCATGGAATAAATTTGCCCGCCCGGTTGAGGCTGCCTATCCTCTTCGCGCCGCATAGCCAGGGGCCTAGAGGTCGACCCCATAGGAGCTTTCCCCTGCCCCAAAAATTGTGGTGAAGGCGTGGAAGCGGCAGAGGAGGCTGATCCCACGGTAAGGGGGCAGTTGCGGCGGAAGTGCCCCTGCTTGCCGCAACGGAAGCAATGGTCGGCTCTCTGGGAGCAATTCAACACTCCATGCGCTCCCCCGCAGATCACGCAAGGCCCGTCTCTTGGCCTCGGCTCTCCCGTAGGTGCGCTCCGTGCTCCCGTCTGTGCCCTCCACCGCTTGGGGAGTCGGCTCCCAGCAGATGACCCCCCTCCGTAGCTCTGCTGTTGCCGCTTCCTATCTTCATGCTGTGCCGGGGCCTCCCTCCTAGCGCGGGTAACGGCAAGCCCACGCTCTACGACAGTGGCCCGGTCGACCACTTTCTGGAACGTATGCAAATCAGCGGCTTGAACCACCTGGAAAATATCACTTCGCAACCCATCCACGAATAGTTGCGCCTTGTGGGGTTCATCCCTTATAACGAAAGGGACGCAATTTGCCAGGCGCACGAATTCGCGCTGATACTCCATAACTGTCTTGCTCCCTTGCTGAATGTGGTTCAGGTCGTCCTCCAGTTTCTTCTTGACGCTATTTGTGAAGAAGGCCCCAAACAATTCCTGCTTGAACGTTGTCCACAATAGTAGCACGGTGCCCTGGGTGGGATCAGGGCGCACCGTCTTCCACCATAGACGAGCGTTTCCCTCCAAAAAGTGAACTGCCAGAGGAACGCGCTCGGGGTCCTCGATGAGTAGGTCCTCAAACAATTTTTCCATCGATCCCACCCACTTTTCGACTACCCAGGGATCAGTCGTCTCCCTCTCGAACGTGGGTGGTTCGAACTTCATGAAATCCGCCAGATTGGCCCGCACTCGCTCTCGTTCCGCCCGCGTAACCGTCCCTTCCCTGGCGACGGCGGCGGCCGCGGGGGTGCTCCCGCCGAGAGCCCCCGGCGCCGGCCCCACGGACGCTGATGCAGGTGCTGCCATCGGCGCCGTGGTCTGGGTAGATGCTAGCCCGGCCGTTGCCGCCGGTAGAGGGGTTGCCCCTACCCCAGCACCTGTCGCTTGCGGTACTGCGGCCGGTGCAATTGGTTCCGGTGGAGGGGCGGGAGCGACCGGTTGCTGCTGCGTCAATTGACGCACACGATCCGTAAGGGTCGCCATCTGCCCCGCCATCTCCCTCAATTGTTGCCGCAGGAGCTGGTTCTCTGCAGCTGCTGATGTCGTCGCATCTGTCCCTACCTCCTCGGCCGACGCTCTGGTCCGTACCATTGTCTGTACAGACATACCAACCAAAGCTTAGCACTCATCCCTGCTAGATGAACCATCGTAAAATCGAGAGAGAAAAGAAACATTATCTACAAATCCCCTCCCCGATCTCTCACGTCTTAACCCTTAAACCCTGCACATTTCATTTATTCGTAGTTAAGTGTGATATCTCGGTGGATGTTGGGCCGTCACTGTTGTGATTAAAGCAAAGTCTCTGATACCATCTTAATCTGTCACGCCCCGGGGGTTTTATTTTAGCGGAAACGATACCCCAAAGTACGCGTAAAGTGCGTACAAATTTTTTTGTTTAAAAACCTCCTTCCCCGGCGCGTGCCCAGACCCGCCACATATACAGATTTACTCGAAAATCGGGCAGAGTCTCCTCTGTATATGCACGGCGTCGCGGCTGTTACAATAGTCGAACATAAGCAATCATTTTCCATTTAATCACAACAGTTCGAAGTAGTACGGTGCATGAAGGCGAAACAATACCCGTGGCCAGTCAGGTTGAACGTATAAACTCACCGTTTTGAAAACAAGCCCACACGGCCTTAGGTTTTGGAAAAAAACCGATTGGAAAACGGCATAAATCCACAAGGTTTAGAAAACGGGCCCACCCGACCCTAGACTTTTGAAAACAGTTTTCGAAGTCCTTTTTATTTTGGTTTCTAGTTGGTTTGTTTAGAAAACGGCCAAACGGGAACAATAAAGGAGAACAGTAGTGCATAACCAGAATGAAAGTACTCAACATCCACACGACCCCACAAGGGTATCGAGAATCACACAGTAACCTACAATACCGAATGAAATGCAGAGAAAGTAAAGAAAACAGCATACTAGGGCTCCCTCAGCCCGACTGCTACCACCTCGGCCTCACCGTCGCCTACCTCTACCCCCTGGAGGTACCTGTCATAGAGTGGGTAGTCAGCGACACTATCATAAAAACAGTACTAAAGCAGTAAAGTAATACCAAGCCACAAAAGTAAGACTAGCCGGAACAACCACTCTACTCGTAACGGTAACTCGCAACCACCTGTACCACCTGTAACACCTGTAACCCCGGTAACACCTGTAACACCTGACCGCGTCGGGCACCTATCCCGGCGGGTCGCACACCTGACCTCATCGGGCACCAATCCCGGCGGGTCGCACACCTGACCTCGTCGGGCACCAATCCCGACAGGTCGCACCGCTCGCACCTTGCTGCCTCAAACCCCACACATACGGGGGCCCCCACTACGTCACCTCGTGGGGTAACACGGGTCGAAGACCGCCTTTCCGGAAAAGAGCACCCTTTGCGGTGGCCAGACCGCGGGTGCGCGTGTCGCAACTCGAGCACAAGTAATCAAGACACGGGGTAATGTAGTACATCATAGAAACCGTCAGTGTTAGTACCGATTAACAATAAAAATCCCTTTCGGAATACTAACACAATACTCAGCCTCGACCGTAAACCCACCTTGTTGTCGCGCTCCTGACCGATGCTAGGTTCTCCCGCGTCTCGGGTGCCCGCCCGGACCTACAAGAACCTGTCATACAGGAGTCAGAAATTTAAGACTCTGTAAGATTAACGACTAGAACACCCGGCGCACAATTCGTACACGTACGTGCCCGGCCCCGCACGGCTGGGCGGCGTACTAACTACGTGCGGCGCCGTCCTCACACGGCGTCACCCACATGCGGCGCTTCCCACTTGGGGGTGCGCGCGGCGTTGCCCACATGCGGCGCTGCCCGCATGCGGCGCCGCCCGCATGCGGTGCCGCCCGCACGCGGCGCCGCCCGCATGCGGTGCCGCCCGCGTGCGGTGCAGCCCGCATGCGGCGCTGTCCGCATGCGGGGGCACGCGGCGCTGCCCGCACGCGGCGCCGCCCGCACCCGCATGCGGTGCCGCCCGCACCCGCATGCGGAGCCGCCCGCGTGCGGCGCCGCCCGCACGCGGTGCGGCCCGCACCCGCATGCGGAGCCGCCCGCATGCGGCGGCGCCCGCATCCGCATGCGGTGCCGCCCGCATGCGGCGCCCGCATCCGCATGCGGTGCCGCCCGCACCCGCATGCGGAGCCGCCCGCATTCGGCGGCGCCAGCATGCGGCACCGCCCGCATGCGGTGCCGCCCGCACCCGCATGCGGCGCCGCCCGCATGCGGCGCCGCCCGCATGTGGATGCACTCGGCGCCGCCCTCATGCGGCGCCGCCCGCATGCGTGGCTCCGGTGATGGCGCCGACTCCCCTCCTCCCCTTTTTTTTTCTAAGAAAACCAAGGAATGCCCAAATCAAGAACCCTAAGCCATGCTTACCTTGGTTTCGTCGGCTAGGGTTGATCTAGGGGATGATCGTCCTGTTCTTGGGTGAAGGGTACGCCGGCGATCTTCCTTCTCCTCACCCGCTCCGCCTTGCTTCTCCACTCAATCGGTTGGGGAACGGTAAGGTTTGGTTGGGAAACTGAAAGGTTGGGGAAGTGGGTTTTCGTTGCCTTTGGGGTTTCGTACGCAGGGGAGTTAAGGGGAGTTGTGGGGATTGGCGGGAAGTTGGGGGGAGTGGTGGGAAGTTGGGGCGGTTCGTGGGAAGTTGTGGGGTTGTGGGAAGTTGGGGGGGAAAGTGGTGGGGAGTTGGGGCGGTTCGTGGGGAGTTGTACGACCGGGAAAAAGGCGGGAGTGATTAAGGTGGCGGGAGCGGTTAAGTTGGGGAATGGGAATGAACCCAGTTCAAGTCAAAAACGGGTACAAGTCGGGTGCGAACCAGGGTCCGGTCTGCCTGAAAAACCGCGTTGACCACCTGAACCGTTAGCTACCTTCCGAAATTTATTCCGGGAGATTCCGGCGTCGGAATTCAAAACCGATTTCGCCGCCGTTCTCCGTTTCGCGAGCTCTATTAACTAAAAATACCCGTGGGCCCCGACGGTCTGTCCGGAAACAAGGAATTATTCGATCACCCTCCAGCCCCCCCGAAACGAATTGCGAAATAAACGAAAACTAAAAGTAGACCCAAGAACATTTTAAACCAGCGGCTACTACACGTGCCCAGACCCTTCGCATATACAAACTCACTCTACAAACGGGCAGAGTCTCCTTTGTATATGCACGGCGTCTCAACTACAAAGTGCCTCACAAGGTACATCACATACAGTCTTTAACCACACCAGTTGGAGTCTCGCACACATACAACCATTCATCTCACATAATCTACTAGTTTAAACATCTAACAGCGAGGCCGTCGATTTGAAAGGATAAATAATCACAAGGTTTTGAAAGCGGCGCCCACCCGACGCCGTTGTTTTAGAAAATCTGTTTGAAAGCCGCATAAATCCACAGAGCTTTGAAAACGGCACCCACCCGATGCCGAGGTTTGTAAAGCCAGTTCGAAACCACATAAATTCCACAAGGTTTTAAAGATCCGGTGCGCACACGGCACCCAGGTTTTAAAAGCGGTTTTCGCAAACGGTTTTCTTTGTTTGTTTTTCTTTTCATTGTTTAAAACGTCCAAGCGAGGAAAGGAATAATTATTTAATTGCATATGTGAAAAGAAGTATATCCACTTCGACCCCACGGGGGTGTCGCAATCCACAACTAACCAATATGAATAATAAAGGAAAAAGGGGAAGGAGAGTCACTGTGCCTGAGGTCGCTCAAAGTCAGAACAGCACCCTCGCGGCCTCACCGGTGCCCTAGCACTCGCCCCTGGACGAACCTGTCACGGAGTGAGAAGTCAGTGACTAGAAATAACATAATATGCAAAAAGGGCTAAAATAAGGCAAACCACTGTAACCAGAGCAACCGTCACCCCTCAAACACCGTCAGCAACAATCACACCCTGCACCAAACAAAACCGGGCACCTTTCCCGGACACCGCACCGAGCCCTTGCCCCGGTGTCCCCCGCCGAGCACCTGTCTCGGCCGCCTAGCACATGCCTCGGCATCACCGCTCACACCCCCCACCTATGAGGGCCCCCTTTCCTAACGTCACCGTCACGTGGGGTACACGGGTCAACGTACCACTTTTCCGGAAAAGCACACCCTCGCGGTGGCCAAACCGCCGGTGTGCTTCTAGCAAACAAGAGCATCAGATCGATAGTAAGTCCACATACTATGCACCTTGCCCCGATATGATATTCCTATTAATACATGCCTATCCCCGAAATCCCCGGAGAGGTACCCACCTCGATGAACGTCGTCCGTAGCTCGGCTCGTCCGTGATCGTGTGCCTGTCGAGTCTACAACGACCCGCGCTCTTGTAGGACAGGGAAAGACTCACTAAGCGACTAGAAACCATGGCGACTCAAAAGTCGAAAGACGGAGGACCCGATGCGGTCCCCGAACTTCGTGCGGCGAACTTCCCCAGCCCGTCGCGGCGCCCCGACGGTGCACTTACTGCGCGGCGTGCGGCCTGCAGGCGGCCCGCGTGGCGCCCGCCTGCGGGCGGCGCCCGTGCGGTGCTCCTGCCGAGCGGGGCCCCGCCTGCAGGCGGCCCGCGCGGCACCCGCCCGAGCGGCGCCTGCCTGCGGGCGGCGCCCGCGCAGCGCTCCTGCCGAGCGGCACCCCGCCTGCAGGCGACCCGCGCTGCACCTGCCCGCGCGGCACCCGCCTGCGGGCGGCGCCCGCGCAGCGCGCCTGCCGCGCGGCGCCGTGCCTGCAGGCAGCCCCCGCGCAGAGTGCCTGCCGCGCGGCACCTGCCCGCGCGGCGCCCCGCCTGCAGGCGGCCCGCGCGGCACCTGCCCGCGCGGCGCCCGCCTGCGGGCGGCGCCCACGCAGCGTGCATGCCGCGCGGCACCCCGCCTACAGGCGGCCCGCGCGGCACCTGCCCGCGCGGCGCCCGCCTGCGGGCGGCGCCTGCGCAGCGTGCCTGCCGCGCGGCGCCCCGCCTGCAGGCGGCCCGCGCGGCGTATGGCGGCGGCTCCCACCCCCTAGATCCTTTCGAAATCCACAAAACCGAACGGAAAGACTCACCTTGGGTCCTCCGAGGGGGAAAAGGAGATGGGGGATCGTCCAAACGTCGGTTCCGCCAGCAAGAGATCACTGTTCCTTCCTTGCCTCGACCGCCCAAATCACCGTCGCCTCCTTGCACGAAAAGGAAGAGAGATGGGGATTTCGTTTCCCTTCCCTTTTTCGCTCGATCGTCTCGGGCTGCCCTAGTGCTACGAGAGGAAGGAGGTGAAAAGGAGGGAACTCCCTTGAACGTGCCCTAGCTCGCCAATTTAAGGGTTAGGGTATCAGACTACCTCGATAAACGCACAGATCGCCCGCACGGATCCCGGTGCGCCTACAGGGGGTCCGAACTTCAAAAATTAATTCAGGATGAACCGGGAGTCGGAATCCGAAACCGATCGCGTCCTCGCGCTCCGTTTCGTGAGCTCTACCGCCTAAAATGTCCGCGAGCCCCGACGGACTGTCCGGAAAAACACGAAAATTAGACCCTTAGTCGGACCGTCATAAGAGAAGGGATAACGGGAACAGTTAAAGAAAGGCCAGGTCTTACAAAAACCGTCGGGGTGTAGAAGCAATTCCCCAACTCTCCTGCATCAACACACAGCCATAAGCAGTCGAGAAAACCAGATTACAAATCCACCTTCAGGAAGACCCGGGACCCTTAGAGATGGTAAATCAAATCCTCCATGCTCGACAAGGGTGCTAGCTCCAGATGGTCACTTCACCTAATTCCCAGGGATCCACACAAAGCCGAAATGAACCATCCTTCCACATCTCGAATAGCACCGGCGCCCCCAAAGGCGACACACTTGGTCCGACAAAATTTCCAAAATATCGAATCCTGGAGTTGTGTCCTCAACTCCCGAACTAGTGACATGCTAGACAACTTCAATAGGAGAACAGCCGGGAACTCGCAACCAAAGGGGGTATCCCCGAGTCCCGGCGCCGCCGTAGGTCCCTCAACCACACTAGTCATAAAGGCTACGCATCCACTGCGAAACATCCGCCTCGCTCACAAAGTCAAAACTATAGAGGCGAAGATAACCCTCAAGCAACCCAGGTACACCAACACCTCCAGGCCTGGCTCCCCCAGAAAACTATTGTGAGGACCTGGATCCCCACGAGGTGATTACTGGCTGACCAGCAGCTTCTGGAGGCCTTTGTGGCGCGTCGGTGGTGTTTGTGCACCAATTGGACACTAGCGATGGACTCAGAGTGCTTAATGGATCACGAGAATAGTCAGATGGCCCCTTCGAATGTTTAGAAGTGGTTTCGTGCGCAATGGATATTAAATTGGACTCGGGGCAAAGTTTGGATAAAAGATCACCTCTCCGGATGCCTTCGGGAATTTTTAGAGTTGGAATTTGGAAAATCAGACTTTAGAATTGGACCCGGCGCGAAAATCGGATCAAGTGGGCTTTCGGCAAATTTTCGGATGAGAATTTGGAGAAACGAACACCGTATTTGGATCCAGCGCGCGAAATCGTTGAGAATGGACTATTCACTTATTTTTTTCGGAGCCCGGGTGACACGCGCATTTTTCGAGGCGCGTGCGCGAATCCCGAGTTGGCGGCTCGGATCCCGAGGTGGCGTGCGGCTCTAGGGAGCGTACGGACGCGGGGATGGCGCGTAGGCGCGCTGGGGAAGCGCGCCTTCTGCGCGGGTCACGCGGGGGCCGCCACGTGGCGGGCCCCCATTCGCGCCCGCGCGGACGAGGGGGGCGCGCGTCCGTGCGGCGCGCTCGGTGTCACGCGCCTGGGTGAGTCGTGGTGTAACGCACCCGTGTGGCGCGTGGGCTGCGTCGCCGGCGTGGCGCGCGCCACGTGGCGCAGGGGGCGCGCGCCTGCGCCTGGCGCGCGCGCCTCTGTGCGGTGGACCGCCTGGCAGCGGGCCCCCTTGGGCGGTGCACCGTGGACCCGATCCACGGGAGCCCTCCCCTCCTCTCTTTCTTCTCTTCTTCTTCCTTTTCCTCCCCGCGCGCCATTTCTTCTCCCCTTTTTCTTCTTCACCAACCGAGCGAGAGAAAGTGAGAGGGAGGGGATTTTGTGGGGTGCGGCGGTGCGCCGTGGACCTCACGAAACGTGCGAGGTGTTCCAAGGAGACGGTTGGGCGGCGCGACGCGGTCGAGGTAGGTCTCGCGTGTTAGTTTTGCGGTATTTTTGGCACAGTTTTGGAGCGTCCTTTTGGACATTGGATTTGACCGCTTGCTCTCGTGTGTGTTAGGTACCATGTTTTACTGTGCCGTTTTACTGCGCGGACTGCTGCTGGCGTTTTGGATGCGCCTCGTTTTGCGCGTGGACTCGTAAAGTGTGCACCGTTTTGCGTGCAACTTGTTGTACGAGCGTCGGATCGAGGCGAGCCTATACGCTTTTTTCATCTACTCGACGCGAGGATTATCACCGTATTTTCTGAGATTTTTCGGGAATTGCCCGAAGGTATACTTTTCCCGTTCTCCTGTGCAATTTGATACAGATGTGTATGTTGTGGACTTTCACGCTCACCGCGTTGTGGAATTTATAACTTGGCCTCCGGGACTCGGATTTTGACGTGCAGGTACTCGTTTCGAAGGGCTCGACGCAACGATCGCGTCCGTATTTTTGGTGGATTTTTCAGAGTCCGTTCTGTAGGTGAAAATTGCACATCTTCAGGGCTGGTTTCAGCAGTTGGTGTATACTTGGATATTTTAGCATGAAGTGTAACTTTGGACCTTTTTGTTGTACCCAGGTGGGTTCGCAAGTGTTTCGGAACACTGCTAGGAGCCGAGATTTGCGCGACATGTACCGTGGATACGAGTTCAGCGGATTGTGCGTGCAAGTGGCCACGCTCTTCACCGACCCCAGGTTTGCCTTGGATTGAGTACTTCAGGTGGGTAAGCTTGATATTGGTAACTGTATAAGGTTTTTATGTTCTGATGAATGTAAGTGCACTTGTGGGGATGTCACCCCTCTATGACTGATAGCAGGCATATTTAATATATAACTGATATGAGCGAGAGGTAAGTATGGAAACGGCCTAGATCATGTGGATTGATGGTTACCTGATAATTGTGCATGCTTGTTAAACTAGAGACTTAGCATGCGATAGACAGATTATATTTATCCCACACTAGATGATACAGAGATAATACCTGGTTATTCAGTGGCCTATTTATGCGAGATTGGTATATCATAGTAGGAATATTGTAGTATGCTTTGCTACCTTGTTTTACTCTCTTTTATTGTTTCCAAGGACAAAAGCATGCTTGAATGGACATGTAGTTAGGCCATCTTTTACTGCTGCACTACTTATTGGAATTTGACTTAGGAGAAACCATGTTACCCCTTTTCTCCTTCTTGTTAGTCAGGCAGTCTGTGTCGCTCGGGTGCGAGCAGGGGTCTGGGGTAGTATAGCAGGGACATTGGTGTCAGGGACGGGTTGTGCTGGATTGCAGCTGGCAGGGTTTTGCGGTGACCGCGGACTTTGGGCGGTTGACCGGAGGTCAGTTATAGTACTTGATTATTAGACGGAAGGGTATTGCGGCAACCGCGGATATTGGGCGGTCGACCGGATGTTTATTTATGCACTAGATTGGGTATCAGATTTCCCTTGTGGGCGGAGTTTCCTACTTATCGAGTACTTTTGCATCTGATTGAGGACCGAGGCTTTCTTTAGTGGTTGAGCTTTCCCACTTTGATCAGAGTCATGATCCAGTCCTGCTTTATTATGATACTGGTTACTGAGAGATACTTTACTCGTGTGGGTCGCTACCCTCGAGTGCCACTCTGGAGGTAGGCTTGACCGAGCCGTGTGCCGGTCTGTTACTTATATTTCTACCGAGCCGTGTGCAGGTCCATTACTTATATTGAGATCGAGCCGTGTGTCGATCAGTTACTGAGTTCGACAACAGAGCAGGCAGTACCGGGTTTTATACCGATTCATTTGATTGGGTTTATTTCGGCCAGATACTGTTATTGTAGCACTCGTGCCCGGGGGTCGAGTGCAGTCTGGTAGCTGAGTTTAGACCCATGCTAGTATTGTTGAGAGCTGTTTGGTTGACGGTGGTCCCGTGTCGTCGAGAGTACTTTGACCGTTGTGTGAGAGGTTGAGCATCATCATTCTATCCGTTCTGAGAGAGAGAGCGTGGATTTTGACTATAGCCTGCATGAGCCACTACTCAATAGCGAGTTAGTCCGTTTGGACGCCCTACGTAATTCCTGCCCGTCAGCGGGAGGTGGTCGTAGGTGGGGCGCAGGTTTGACTGGACCAGATGTGGCAGTCAGCTCGATTGGGCCGATTGTGCACTTCATGTGCTAGTGGTTGCATACCATTCTTTGATTCTCCCCTCTTGAGCATTTTGATAGAGGTTTGGTAGCTGTTGAGAGTCTCCAGCTTCCTTATTTCAGTCTTTGCGCCTTTGGTTACTTTATGTCTCTTGAGGACTTGGTGGGCAGACCGTCGAGTCTGACGGTGGTACCCACTGAGGACTCCCTTTTGGTGTAGTTCTCACGCCCTTTAGGGGTTTTCCCCCTCCTTTTTCCTTCCTCTCCTTTGTTTTGCAGAGTCTTAGTGGGTGTTGCTGATTCTGCAGTTGTTGATCGAGGCGAGAGAGTCGCGAGCTAGATCCCTACCCATCGTTGGAGAGTAGCGGTACCCCTTCAGAGGAGATCTTCAGTAGATTAGTTGTTTTATTTTCCTCTTTTGAGAGACTGATGTAGCGAGGATATATTATGTATTGAGAGACTGTACACTGATGTATTCATTGGAGATATCTCCCGGTTGGGCTCAGAGCTTGTATTTGAGGACATTGTATCATTATTATTATTTTTGGGAGAAGGTCATTGTTGTATTATTTCCAGTTGTACAGTGATTGATTTTAGTTATACAGCAGGTTTTTATTTTTATCTCTGATATCTGTTAGCTGTAGTACTTTTCTTGCAGGTAAGACGCTTCGCCTATGCGGCTTTGGCATAGGTGGCGGATCTGTTGGCGAGCCCGGGTCGCAGTTTCAACCCCGGGGCGTGACAGATTAGGTTGGTATCAGAGCCTAGGTTGTAGGTCATGGTGGACTTAGAAACCCTAGGCTTATGGTTTGACCCTTGGTTGACTTCGTGAGAGTCGTGATCTATAGCGAGAGTCCTGATTGAGTTTTATACCTCCCCCAAGAGACGGGAAGAGTGATTAGCATGTTTATTCTTCTAAGTGATTATGTTGGCTGCAGACAACATAATGCTGTGGAACGGGTGACATGCATTAGACTTTCGCTGGATTGGGTCGAGTGGCTTTTGTGTACTGTTTTGTGGTTTCGTCGGGGAGAGCGGTGTCTCCCCGACGCTGGGTTTTGACCCATGTCCATCCTGTCATAACAGTTGAGCTTGAGCAGTTGGTTTTGGGCCGGATACCTGGATTGAGATCAGAGAACTCCGGACTCAGATGACACGATTGTCAGAGGCTTATCTGCGGCAGAGTGAGCAGCTGGTCTTGGTGACACAGTTGTCGGAGCAGCGGGCAGCTCGACAGTGCTTCCTTCTGAGACCACCCGGTTGCTGTATCCTCAGGGGCGGGAATTTTTGTGGCACCGATGGAGTGAGTAGCCCCCTCTGTGCCGATGTTTAGTTTCGAGGCACCGAGGTAGGGTGGATAGTTGACAGCTAGCGAGCTGGGGGGACATGATCGATCTATTGAGCCAGATTCGGCAGATGAACCACCCCGACTCGTAAGATTGAGTTTGGAGCCTTTGGAGGCAGAGTCATGGTTGGTGGTGATGGAGTGATTAATTGAGAGCCCCCCTGTGCTAGAGAGTTTATGCAGTGGTTGAACTGTGCGCTCCAGGTTTCGAGGGACGAGGCGCATAGGATATGTGAGACTGGGAGTGGATTGCGCCAGGATACCTTCCAGTTTATTCGATCCCTCCTGTATAGATTTTGGATCTTGGATGCCTCGATAGAGTAGGCGTTGAGTATGGAGCGTGGCGCTGCAGTTCCTTTGGTTAGGGATCTGCCGCAAGAGGCGAGTTCTGGATATTGGCGCTTGGCGCCGGGTGATGGAGGACAGATCGGCCGGCAGAGGCATTTCTGATTTCTTTCTCCAAGGTATTGGATTTCTAAGATATCAGGGATCGGGTGGACCCTGATGGCAGTATCAGCGTCTGTATCGGAGTAGCGCAACGGTAGCGTGGATTTGTTATCTGCGGAGGACCCTATTCGTCGCCTCAATGTGAGCAGAGACAGAGGTCGTACTCCCTTGTGGATAGTCCTGATTTTCAGGCAGATTGAGCGACAACCACTTGCATCTAGGGGATGAATCTGTGCCGCCCGATTGTAGGGCGCCACGGTAGTGGATCGAGTGTCGCAGGTGTGATTTCATCACAGCAGTCGGAGTTAGAGCATGTTGTATTCCTGCATGGACTAGAGGCAAATTTGTTACCACGTGCGCTCGAGGTACAGGTTCCTGTTAGTGCTGTGCATGTGGAGGAGGCTTGTGGATCATGTCCAATGCAGTTGAGGCCGCGAGTTGTACCGGCAGACTTATTGGTAATTGTGGCAGTTTGGTGTTTTGACCAGGTGCTTGAGATTGGTTGGCACAATGCCACAGGATGTTTTAACTGAGGACATCGATTTTCTGCGAGGCAGACAAGAGGAGGCTTGCTTGTTGAGATTATTAGAGCACACAGGCTATAGCGACAGTGTGAGAGGTGCTTTTGGCGGCACCGGGATTCAAAGATATCTCTGTTGCCCACGAGATCCCGGGTGTGATTTCACCTGAGCTATTTGTGATGCTGCCGGTTAGGGAGATAGAGATTGCGTTTGACGTGGTTCGAGGGAACCGCGCCACCCTTGACAGCACCTCATTGGATACCGCCTGTAGAGCTGAGAGAGCTGACGGCACAGTTGCAGGATCTGATGGATCGAGGGGTCTGTTTGACCTAGTGCCACGCCGTTGGTACACGGTGGTGATGCCACGTCGTTGATACACGACTGTAAGGGTCCTCTTATGGTTCGAGTGTAGACAGGTCCGGGTGGTATCTAGGACCTTTTTGATGGAGCTATACTCCGGCAGTTATTGTATGATGCGAGTACCTACTTGGAATCAGATAGCCGAGGACTTTGCCTAGAGGGCATTTAGGATCCGGTAGGGGCATTATGAGAGCATAGTGAGGCCAAATGGAATAATTGATGCCATGTTGTCTTTGAGATTTGAGGAATTGTGTGTCCCAGTTGTACCTGGACAGATTTGGGAGTAGTGTTTCCCCAAGGATATTTTGATTTACTCCCAGAGCGACTTGGAGCACGAGAAGCGCTTGTGGATGTGCTACCATGCATGTGTGAATGAAGCTGTATGCCAAGTTATTGAGGTACAAGTTGTAGCTTCTGAAACATACCTTCTTGGGTCACCTTATTCTAGCCGTTGGAGCGGCGGTGGAACCCGACCAATTGGATGTTATTCAAGGTTGGCTGAGACCAACATTTATTCTTGAGGTGAGGAGCTTCTTAGACTTGGCAGTGTCGAGAGAGCATGGCCAATGGATAATGAGACTGATACCAGCGTCAATGCTAGCATTTCCAGTATTGGGAGAGAGATTTGCGTGCTTTAGTGGTGCCTCCCATTGTGGCTGTAGAGTTACCGTGGGTTGATTTTCGATCCACACTTCATTAGTCCAACCCTATGAGTATTGTGGCAGGACGAACCGCTGTTTTGTAGGCAGCTTGGACCCCACATATGAGCCTTTCAGTACGCCTTTTACTTCCGGCTTTGATTGATATACCTGGGCGTAGGCCATGCCTGCTTGGCTATCAGTCTTGATTACTCAGCATCCCTGTTCTATACTATATGATAGATTAAGGTTTCAGCTTCAGTTTATAATATCTGCCATGCGGCACCAGTGGAGATTACAGCTTTCAGCATTTTGAGTGAGATTTACGCAGATTGTCATTGATGGTTCGGACATTTGACCGCGAGTTTGGGCATCAGCATTATGATCGCCTTCCGAGCCAGTTTTCAGTCCCGCTCACTGACGGTTTGGTCCCCGTCAGGGTGTTCTTTATTAGTTGAGAGATCGACTTCGACCCGTGGGTCCGTTGGGGTTGTTGACATGTTGAGTGACCAACTGTGGCATGAGTTTGTATCTCCGGAGGATCCCTTTTGAGGGTAGCCTGCGGTTGAGTAGTCCCCTCGACTGGTTTTGGATCGAGAAGTGGCCGAGTGAAGACCCCAGCTTATTGGATTCTTTTCCTTATTGGATGAAAGTGTGGGTATGCTTCAGGTGACCTTGGTTGAGTTGGCACAGGATGTGGTTTGGTGCGTGTTGCACTAGAGGTTATTCCAGTTTCCCCCATCTTTTTATTGGAGCCCCTCTGGTATCTCACGTCTCAGCTCAGGAGTGTTTTGCTTGTGGATCCCTCGCCCATGATTGACTCGCTCCATTTTGAGAGCTGATGATGATGTTGAGTACTTACCCTTGGTGTTTGTGACTCCTGGTGGAATTGAGCTAGTTTCGAGGGTGAAACTTTCTTTAGTGGGGGAGGATGTGAGGACCTGGATCCCCACGAGGTGATTACTGGCTGACCAGCAGCTTCTGGAGGCCTTTGTGGCGCATCGGTGGTGTTTGTGCACCAATTGGACACTAGTGATGGACTCAGAGTGTTTAATGGATCACGAGAATAGTCAGATGGCCCCGTCGAATGCTTAGAAGTGGTTTCGCGCGCAATGGATATTAAATTGGACTCGGGGCGAAGTTTGGATAAAAGATCACCTCTCCGGATGCCTTCGGGAATTTTTAGAGTTGGAATTTGGCAAATCGGACTTTAGAATTGGACCCGGCGCGAAAATCGGATCAAGTGGGCTTTCGGCAAATTTTCGGATGACAATTTGGAGAAACGGACACCGTATTTGGATTCAGCGCGCGAAATCGTTGAGAATGGACTACTTACTTATTTTTTTCGGAGCCCAGGAGACGCACGCGTTTTTCGAGGCGCGTGCGCGAATCCCGAGTTGGCGGCTCGGATCCCGAGGTGGCGTGCGGCTCTAGGGAGCGTACGGACGCGGGGATGGCGCGCAGGCACGCTGGGGAAGCGCGCCTTCTATGCGGGTCACGCGGGGGCCGCCACGTGGCGGGCCGCCATTCGCGCCCGCGCGGACGCGGGGGGCGCACGTCCGTGCGGCGCGCTCGGTGTCCCGCGCCTGGGTGAGTCGCGGTGTAACGCGCCCGTGTACCGCGTGGGCTGCGTCGCCCGCGTGGCGGGAGGGACGCGCGCCACGTGGCGCAGGGGACGCGCGCCTGCGCCTGGCGCGCGTGCCCTTGTGCGGTGGACCGCCTGGCAGCGGGCTGCCTTGGGCGGTGCACCGTGGGCCTGATCCACGGGAGCCCTCCCCTCCTCTCTTTCTTCTCTTCTTCTTCCTTTTCCTCCCCGCGCGCCATTTCTTCTCCCCTTTTTCTTCTTCTCCAACCGAGCGAGAGAGAGTGAGAGGGACGGGATTTTGTGGGGTGCGGCGGTGCGCCGTGGACCTCGCGAAACGCGCGAGGTGTTCCAAGGAGACGGTTGGGCGGCGCGACGCGGTCGAGGTAGGTCTCGCGTGTTAGTTTTGCGGTATTTTTGGCACAGTTTTGGAGCGTCCTATTGGACATTGGATTTGACCCCTTGCTCTCGTGTGTGTTAGGGACCGTGTATTACTGTGCCGTTTTACTGCGCGGACTGCTGCTGGCGTTTTGGACGCGCCTCGTTTTGCGCGTGGACTCGTAAAGTGTGCACCGTTTTGCGTGCAACTTGTTGTACGAGCATCGGATCGAGGCGAGCCTATACGCTTTTTCATCTACTCGACGCGAGGATTATCACCGTATTTTCTGGGATTTTCCGGGAATTGCCCGAAGGTATACTTTTCCCGTTCTCCTATGCAATGTGATACAGATGTGTATGTTGTGGACTTTCGCGCTCACCGCGTTGTGGAATTTGTAACTTGGCCTCCGGGACTCGGATTTTGACGTTCAGGTACTCGTTTCGAAGGGCTCGACGCGACGATCGCGTCCGTATTTTTGGTGGATTTTTTAGAGTCCGGTCTGTAGGTGAAAATTGCACATCTTCGGGGCTGGTTTCAGCAGTTGGTGTATACTTGGATATTTTAGCATGAAGTGTAACTTTGGACCTTTTTGTTGTACCCAGGTGGGTTCGCAAGTGTTTCGGAACACTGGTAGGAGCCGAGGTTTGCGCGACATGTACCGTGGATACGAGTTCAGCGGATTGTGCGTGCAAGTGGCCACGCTCTTCACCGACCCCAAGTTTGCCTTGGATTGAGTACTTTAGGTGGGTAAGCTTGATATTGGTAACTGTATAAGGTGTTTATGTTATGATGAATGTAAGTGCACTTGTGGGGATGTCACCCCTCTATGACTGATAGCATGCATATTTAATGTACAACTGATATGAGTGAGAGGTAAGTATGGAAACGGCCTAGATCATGTGGATTGATGTTTACCTGATAATTGTGCATGCTTGTTAAACTAGAGACTTAGCATGCGATAGACAGATTATATTTATCCCACACTAGATGATACAGAGATCATACCTGGTTATTCAGTGGCCTATTTATGCGAGATTGGTATATCATAGTAGGAATATTGTAGTATGCTTTGCTACCATGTTTTACTCTCTTTTATTGTTTCCAAGGACAAAAGCATGCTTGAATGGACATGTAGTTAGGCCATCTTTTACTGCTGCACTACTTATTGAAATTTAACTTAGGAGAAACCATGTTACCCCTTTTCTCCTTCTTGTTAGTCAGGCAGTCTGTGTCGCTCGGGTGCGAGCAGGGGTCTGGGGTAGTATAGCAGGGACATTGGTGTCAGGGACGGGTTGTGCTGGATTGCGGCTGGCAGGGTTTTGCGGTGACCGCGGACTTTGGGCGGTTGACCGGAGGTCGGTTATAGTACTTGATTATTAGACGGAAGGGTATTGCGGCAACCGCGGATATTGGGCGGTCGACCGGATATTTATTTATGCACCAGATTGGGTATCAGATTTCCCTTGTGGGCAGAGTTTCCCACTTATCGAGTACTTTTGCATCTGATTGAGGACCGAGGCTTTCTTTAGTGGTTGAGCTTTCCCACTTTGATCAGAGTCATGATCCAGTCCTGCTTTATTATGATACTGGTTACTGAGAGATACTTTACTCGTGTGGGTCGCTCCCGTCGAGTGCCACTCCGGAGGTAGGCTTGACCGAGCCGTGTGCCGGTCTGTTACTTATATTTCGACCGAGCCGTGTGCCGGTCCGTTACTTATATTGAGATCGAGCCGTGTGCCGATCAGTTACTGAGTTCGACAGCAGAGCAGGCAGTACCGGGTTTTATACCGGTTCATTTGATTGGGTTTATTTCGTTCAGATACTGTTATTGTTGCACTCGTGCCCGGGGGCCGAGTGCAGTCTGGTAGCTGAGTTTAGACCCATGCTAGTATTGTTGAGAGCTGTTTGGTTGACGGTGGTCCCGTGTCGTCGAGAGTACTTTGACCGTTGTGTGAGAGGTTGAGCATCATCATTCTATCCGTTCTGAGAGAGAGAGCGTGGATTTTGACTATAGCCTGCATGAGCCACTACTCGATAGCGAGTTAGTCCGTTTGGACGCCCTACGTAATTCCTGCCCGTCAGCGGGAGGTGGTCGTAGGTAGGGCGCAGGTTTGACTGGACCAGATGTGGCAGTCAGCTCGATTGGGTCGATTGTGTACTTCATGTGCTAGTGGTTGCATACCATTCTTTGATTCTCCCCTCTTGAGCATTTTGATAGAGGCTTGGTAGCTATTGAGAGTCTCCAGCTTCCTTATTTCAGTCTTTGCGCCTTTGGTTAGTTTATGTCTCTTGAGGACTTGGTTGGCAGACCGTCGAGTCTGACGGTGGTACCCACTGAGAACTCCCTTTTGGTGTAGTTCTCACGCCCTTTAGGGGTTTTCCCCCTCCTTTTTCCTTCCTCTCCTTTGTTTTGCAGAGTCTTAGCGAGTGTTGCTGATTCTGCGGTTTTTGATCGAGGCGAGGGAGTCGCGAGCTAGATCCCTACCCATCGTTGGAGAGTAGCGGTACCCCTTCAGAGGAGATCTTCAGTAGATTAGTTGTTTTATTTTCCTCTTTTGAGAGACTGATGTAGCGAGGATATATTATGTATTGAGAGAATGTACACTGATGTATTCATTGGAGATATCTCCTGGTTGGGCTCAGAGCTTGTATTTGAGGACATTGTATCATTATTATTATTTTTGGGAGACGATCATTGTTGTACTATTTCCAGTTGTACAGTGATTGATTTTTGTTATACAGCAGGTTTTTATTTTTAGCTCTGATATCTGTTAGCTGTAGTACTTTTCTTGCAGGTAGGACGCTTCGCCTATGCGGCTTTGGCATGGGTGGCGGATCTGTTGGCGAGCCCGGGTCGCAGTTTCGACCCCGGGGTGTGACAACCGTCTTCGCAGCATAATCAACCGCCGTGAAAGAAAACCGAACCAGCCAGCCCAGCGGGTACCACAACAACATCCCGCAGCTGAGCCAAGACCATCAGGTCTACCAGCAAAATCCATGACTCAAGCTGCACTAGGCAGGACCAACAACTCTCCTCCACGTGCCAAGCGCGATAGGAAAAATAAGCCTCCCGTGCACGCGGTGACCCTCCTACCCCTAACCCAAGCAATGAAGCAAAAGCACTACCCACCAAGAAGGGAATACTCCTGTATCGAAAAGATACGAACCCAAAAGCCCGGAGCAACTCAAACCTACCACCACACCGACCGTTGTAACCTATGTGCTCTGACAGTCTCAGAAATCCACTATCCTGGAAAAAAAAATCGGGAATGCCTCCTCCGACTGATCTGTCCTCCATCACCCGGCGCCGAGCGCCTCCATCAGAACTCGCCTCAGGCGGCAGATCCCAATCCAAAGGAACTACAATGCCACCCTCCATACCCGGCGCCTACTCCAATGAGGCATCCCAAATCCGTAATGGATGGACCCAACGAGTTAAAAGGTATCCTGGCGTAATCCACTCTCAGACACTCATATCCTATGCGCCCCGTCCCTCTACACATGGAGCGTGTAGTTCAGCAACTGCGTTAACTCTTGACACAAAGAGGCTTCCAAGTACTCTCCATCCCCCACCGAACAAGACCCTGTCTCCAATGGCTCCATACTCAATCCCACAAATCGGGGTGACTCATCCGCCAAAACAGGCTCACTCTATCAATGCAATCCCACAGCTTACCCGGTGTCAACTGTTGTGACGCCCCACTTCCCAGGGGGTCACCCATCCTAGAACTACTCTAGCTCTAGCACGCTTAACTCTCATGTTCCTCTTGGATCTTGCTACCATCCAAAATGCTATAGCCGGGTTAGAGATTTAGTCCTATTATATCATTTATATAGAGGACTAATCCAAATTCCGGGGGTGTCACATTCTTCCCCCCTTTAAGCCCTGACGTCCACGTCAGGCTCAAGCACACTCACAAGCACCAGGCGATGTGAGACTCGTCTCGCTAGCCTTAGCCGACCTTGTGAGGAGCTGCACTACATTCACCAGCCGGAAATGTGAGATGAGTCTCGGCTTAGCCAGGGTTATATAGCGGGTAGAGCGAGGCTCCCCGGCTAATGACTGTTGTGAGTGGAGTGCAGCTCCTCACAAGGTCGGCTAAGGCTAGCGAGACGAGTCTCACATCGCCTGGTGCTTGTGAGTGTGCTTGAGCCTGACGTGGACGTCAGGGCTTAAAGGGGGGGAGAATGTGACACCCCCGGAATTTGGATTAGTCCTCTATATAAATGATATAATAGGACTAAATCTCTAACCCGGCTATAGCATTTTGGATGGTAGCAAGATCCAAGAGGAACATGAGAGTTAAGCGTACTAGAGCTAGAGTAGTTCTAGGATGGGCGACCCCCTGGGAAGTGGGGCGTCACAACTGTCCACCCTTCCTCGGTGCCCCAGCACTAAACGTCGGCACGGAGGGGCTACTCGCTACTCCGACAACTGTGCCACTGCGCTGATCCGACAACTGTGTCACTGCTCCGACAACTGTGCCACTGCCCTGCTCCGACAACTGTGTCACTGCGCTGCCCCGACAACTGTGTCACTACTCCGACAACTGTGTCACTGCGCTGCTCCGACAAATGTGTCACTACTCCGACAACTGTGTCACTGCGCTGCTCCGAGAACTGTGTCACTGCTCCGACAACTGTGTCACTCCGTGCTGCTCCGACAACTGTGTCACTGCTCCGACAACTGTGTCACTGCGCTGTTCCGACAACTGTGTCACTGCGCTGCCCCGACAACGGTGTCACTGCTCCGACAACTGTATCACTGCGCTGCTCCGACAACTGTGTCACTCCGCGCTGCTCCGACAACTGTGTCACTGCTCCGACAACTGTGTCACTCCACGCTGCTCCGACGACTGTGTCACTGCTCCGACAACTGTGTCTCTACGCCGCTGATCTGCCTCCAACACTCCTACCCTTCGGGTCCGGAGCTCTCAGACTCCAATCTGGGTATCCGGCGCGAAACAACCAGCTCAGACCCAACTGCCGCACCAAGATGCACCCGGGTCAGGGCCCAACGCCGGGGAGACACCGCTCACCACGACAAAACCGCAAATCAGCACACCCCAAACACTCGACCCAATCTAGCGAAAGTCAAAGACATCCCCCTATTTTTGTAACTTTATGTTGTCTGCAGCCAACATAACTGTCCCACAAAAATAGGATATGTCGATCCCTCTTCACTCACAGGAAGAGTCAAACAAATAAATCACCGACTTTCGCAAAATGTCGCGTCTCTCACGCACTAACATCCTAGGGTCCGCCCAAAAGCCTAGGGTTTCCTAAGTCCCAACTGACCTATCCCTAAGCTCTGATACCAACTAATCTGTACCGCCCCGGGTGTAAACCAGAACCCGAGCCCGTCTACAGATCCGCCGTGCACACGGTATTTCCCGCGTACACGAAGCGCAAATAACCTGCTCAGATATAAGAGATAATAATAAAAGAGCAATAAAAACAGAGCTGAACTAAAACTAATACATCTCAGACAGAAGCTGGAAATAAAATACAATACATCTGTATAAATGATACATCTGTCTCTCCCAGCTCACTAAAATAAATACAACCTGCTGGCAAAAGCCAGTCCCAAAGTAAAAGTACAACCGTTTGAGGAAACATGGGTACACCAACAGTCCAGCTAACTCGTTCATCATGTCTCGAGATCTATCTACTCAGCCGTCCTCTCTCCTCGACCCGCCGCTGAAAGCCTAGCAGCACCCGCAGAAGACATTGCAAAACAAGGGAGAAGAAAAAGAGGAAAGAAGAATGGGGGTGAGAACTACTAGTAAACCAGTAGCCTCCCCTAGTGGGTAAAACCTCAAACTCCGACACACCCACTAGGTCTACCAGAGGCAAAAAACAAAGAAGTGTGGTAAGCAATAATGACTGCTGAAGAAAGGAAACTACCACTACTATGTCTTTAAAATACAGTCCTAGACTGGAATAACCGTATGCAACAGTAACCAACCATCCCAGATGGACCCAATCTGTACCGCCCTCATCATCGGGCAAGTAAGCCGCGCCGATGTGATAGCAAAACTCATGATGCCGCCCTCATCATCGGGCAAATAAGCCGCGCCGATGTGATAGCAAAACTGTCAATAACTGTCAGACCTCGGCCTCCGGAGGGGAACTCGAGGGGAGCGACCCACACGAGGAAAGCATCACCGGGCAATAACCGCGCCGGTGTGATAAGTATCAAAAGCAGGACAGGATCACAACTATAAAGCCCCAGTGGAACACACCCCTCCACTAAAAGAAAACTGATCCCCAATCTGATGCACAAATGAACATCCGGTCAATCGCCCCGAAATCCGCGATCGTCGCAATACCTCACAATCCACAACCAGGTCTCACAACCGACCTCCGGTCAACCGCCCAATATCCGCGGTCGCCGGAACTCTACCGACTACATCAAGTCCAACCCCTGACCTCCGGTCAACCGCCCAAAATCTGCGGTTGCCACAAAACCCTCTAGTCCATAATCATTCCCTATCACCGATGTCCTATAACCGACATCCGGTCAACCGCCCAATATCCGCGGTCGCCGCAAAACCCACAATCCACAATCCAGGCCCCAGCTACACTATCCCAAACCCCTGTTCAAACCCGAGCAACAATAACCACATGACTAAAGAATAAGGAGAACAGAAGCAAACAAGGTTTCTCCTAAGTCATGTTCTAGCATGAAAGTGTAGCGATAAAAGATGGCCTATCTAGATGTCCATACAAGCATGCAAGTGTTCTCAAGGAAACATAAATTAAGTCATTGATCATTAACAGTATCCACCTATGCATGTCACCTATCCTCAAGTAATACCACTAACAGGATAAATCATCTTGACCAAATATAATAAACAATTCCACATGCAAGGTTAAGTGCTAACATAGCAATCCATGATTCCACACAAGCATGCATAAGTCCCAATTAAGTATTCAATTATGTTTCCCACATAGTGATTCTCTAATAACATTTCCAACATGATATGCTCATAAGAATAGCAATTATCGATCATAATGCTCCAAAGATGATCCCTCTAATACTCCTAGTGGGTAAGTCAGAAAAGAGGGATATAGCAACCACCTACCTCGATCGCTAAATTCAAGTCCAAATAGTGCTCTCGCCCAAACAGATAATCTGCCGTGATCACTGTACAAAATATCCCCAACATACACACAAATAAACACACAAGTACCCAAATACATGCTGTCCCAAAATTCAGTCCCAAAGATGCCCTGTTTTTACCTGCGAGATGGAGACCAAAAATTCCCAAAAAATTGCCGCTGCGATCCTCGCGTCGAGACGATCGAAATGAGTACTCACACGCCCAAATCCGATACCTGTAGGCCGAGTTACAAAATCAACAAGATAATCATCCCAAAATTCCCAAGAACAAAATCTGTAGCACTAAGCTCAGGAAAATGGGATTTTTCACCATCGGGCCTACCTCCAAAAATTCCAAAAAAATTCAAGGACATTCCTTGCGATGTGTAGATACAAAATGACTACTGGCACGTCTCAATCCGATGCCTGAGCGCAAAGTTATCGCCGAAACACTATGGCGCTGTCCAAAACTCCGCCCAAGAAAATGGGTCAAAAGAAAGCTCGGGAAACTCCAAGAAAAACTCGAAATGAGGGGAAGCTCAAATCAATAAGATCGTAGCCCTACCTGTCATGAAGGTAACGGCGTAAGAATCGACGAAAACGGAGGTCGGAGTAAGCCGGGGGAGTCCTCGTACCGAAACGCGACGAAGGAGATCACAAATGAACGAGCGTCGTGCCGTGCCGTAAAAAATGAAAACCTCAAAGTGCGTGCCACAGAAAAATCCGGGAATCCACAGGTGGAACCAGCTCTGGGAGAGGAAGAACTTTGGTGAAGGTCGCACTGTGAGAAGATGAACAGGGAAAGAGATACAAGCTACTGTTTTTGGCCTATTTATAGGGTGGGAAAACAAATCACTTAATGACCAATAGGTCCCTTCTTTCGGGCGCCCGAATCCTTCGGGCGCCGCAAACCGGGCTGCACCGAGCCGTCCAACCTGAGCCCGAATCGCTGAGGATGCGCCACGTGGCCACAAAACAGGCAACAGCCAAAGCCCACACTCCTCCTGCGCCGCGTGGCCACCCGCGGAGGTCGACACGTGGCGCGCACCTGGTCAGCGCGCGCTAGCCGCGCCCACGTGCGCGCCTGCGCGCGCCGCCTGCCACCCTGCCAGGCACGCAGCCCGAGGCGCCCCGAGGCGCCCCGGTGCGCCTCCGTGGACCCTGCATTCGAGAGCCCACCAACCAGAATCCACCACGTGTCCCGCCGGTCCACCATGCACCCCGCACTCTCCGTAGACCGCGCCCCGCGGACCAGCCCACTCCCGAGCCGCCACGCGTCCAGCCCACGGTGCACGCCCGCCGCGTGGACCGGGCAGCCCGCGCCTCTTCCCGCCGCGCTACCCGCGGCTGCGCCGCCGCGCTCCGCCGCTGCCCGCCGCTGCCGGCGCTGCCCGCCGGCCAGAACAGTAACCCCAAGCCTCGAAAAATGCGTTTTTGCATCCGGACTCCGAAAAATACAAGTAAATAGTCCATTTTTACCGTTTTCGCGCACTGAATCCAAATCCGCCATCCGTTTTTCCAAATTCCACTTTTAAAAATTGCCGAAGGCATCCGAAAAGGTGATTTTAATCCAAATTTCGCGCTGAGTCTAATTTTGATATCCGTTTTGCGCGAAACAACTTCTAAACATTCGACGGGGTCCTCCGATTACCCACGTGATCCATTTTAGGTCCAGAGTCCATCACTTATGTCCAATTCGTGCACAAACACCTCCAATACACAGTACAGGCCCCAAGAAGCTACCAAACACATTGTAGAAGCTCTGCTGATCCAACAGTAATCCTCTTGCGAAAATTCGGATCCTCACAGCGGTCCGCGCCTCTGCCCGCGCCGCTGCCCGCTGCCGCGCTCCTCCGCTGCCCGCCACCGCCGGCGCTGCCCCGGCGGCCGGAACAGTACCACACTGCCTCGAAATCCATGCATGGGCATCCGGGCTCCGAAAAATGCAAATAAATAGTCCATTTTCATCGTTTTCGCGCGCTGAGTCCAAATCGGATGTCCGTTTTGCCCAATTCCACTTCTAAAATTTGTCGAAGGCATCCGGACAGGTAAACTTAATGCAAATTTTGCGCTGGGTCCAACCTTGAGGCCCGATTTGCGCACAAACACCTCCATCACACCGAAATAAGGCTCTAGAAGTCGCTGATCACACTGCAAAAGCTCTGCGGAGATCCGGGTCATCACAGATAACCCAAGAACTAACCTTATTCCGGCAGGGAAGACGATGCTACTACGATCTCTGATCTCCAGCGACGGTGGTGTTCCCGAATCCGACCTCCAACGATGATGACGTTTCCGACTCCGAATTTTCGGCGTGCACGATGAGGAAGATGAGGAAAGCCAATCTTGGAGAAAAACGAGAATTTTATGGTTTTTCTTTCTTTTCTCTTTTTCTTACATGTACGTACAAAATTCCAAAAATCCCCAAGATTTATAAAAGATTGTAACCGCTTTTCTCAAAATGCGTGCCAAAATATCTGAAGCCTTCCTCATTCGTTAGCATGGATTTCGAAGCACCACAAAGCCTTAACATGTATTTAAAATCCCTTTTTGGGCTCGTTAATATCAAAAAATCATACCGGGAGATCCGTAAATCAGATTTCCGATCCGATTGCACCGCCATTCTCCGCTTAACAATCTTTATGACATGACGACCATGAATTTTAATATCATGCAATTTATATACATAAAATTTTAAAATAATATTAAAAATAATTTAATATATTTTTAATTTAGTATGCAAATTAATACGTGCCACACACATTATATATATATATATATATATATATATATATATATATATATATATATATATATATATATATATATATATATATATATATATATATACATATATATATATATATATATACATATATATATATACATACATATATATAGATATACATACATATATATATATGGGCCGGGGAGGTTGAGCCAAAAAAATACTATCGATAGAAAATGTGTTTTATATACATACATATATATATATATATATATATATATATATATATATATATATATATATATGGGCCGGGGAGGTTGAGCCAAAAAAATACTATCAATAGCAAATGTGTTTTATTGCTATCAATGTATTTTCGATGATTAAATTTTTCAAAGTGACGATCGAAATTATTAAGTATAATTTAAATTATTTAAATTATTAGTAAATTTTATTTTTTATAATTTTTTTTTATCTATTAAATAGTCATAAAAATAAATTATTAAAAATAAATATTTTTTAGAAAGTTACTATAAAACTCTTGTAATCAAGTAAGTGTTAAAGAAAGCGCTATTTATAAAATTTGATAAATACTAGATATATACCCAAAATAAATATATATTTTATATTTTATTTATTTAAAAAAAAATTATTAATTACTACAGTTTATTTTTGAATAAATAAAATATAAAATATACATTTAAAAATAATTATTCACGTGACATTGCGCATAAAATTTATTAATAAGGACGGCAGCTCTACTACTATTAACGAAAGCGCTACTTAAGAAATTAATTTGAAAGGACGGCGGGCTAACTGCTGAGAAGTCGTATTCTTGGACTTATTTTGTAGGCTACAATTATTGTGGCAGTAGATGCTGACGGAAGGGACCACACGTCATCAGAGTCCGTAGCTGTGGCTGTCGTGTTTTAATTTCTTTTATTTATCATTTCCCATTTCTTTGACAGTATATATATATATTTTTTAATACAAGAAAACAATAGAAAGCAACAATTGACTAACACCTCTTCTGCAACACACAAACCAAGCATATCATGACACCGTAGACGACAAAGACGCTGTAATCCTCGTACAGGTTATAATGGCTACATTATACTTAGCACCCTCTCCTTCAAAGTGCATTTTAATTAGGTATAAATTTAAATAATTTATTTCAAAAATAATTATAAAATTAAAAATAAGTAATAATTAATATAATTTTATATTCAAATAAATATTAAAATTATATAAGGTATAAAAAAAATTATGTTTGATTTGATAAAACAGAATAAAAAAAAAAATTAATTGACCAAATTACTTTATAAAAATTTTATTTTAAAAAAATTAATTATAATTCGTATTATTTAAAATATAAAAAATTTAATTTATTAAAAAATTTAGAAATTTTAAAAATTTATAAATATCATAAATTTATATTTTTTCAAAAATTTTAAAATTTGCATAAATTTTAAAATTGCAAAATTAATAAATTTAAAAAATTTAAAAATTTAAAAATTTATTAAAATTAAAGTTTAAAATTTAAAAATTTCTAAAGTTTATAAATTTATAAAATGTAAAAAATTTATATATTTAAAATTTTAAATTTTAATTGTATTGAAAAATGTGCAAAAGAGGATGCAAAAATTTTAATTTTTAAATTTATTTAAATTTAAAACTTTTTATAATAAATTTTAAAATTTTAAAACTTGTTTATAAAAAATTTATATAAATTTTAAAATTAATAAATGTTAAAAATTTATAAATTTTTAAATTATTAAAAATTAAATTAAAAATTTTATTTTTATAAAAAATTTTTAAAAAATAAAATTTAAAATTTTTAAATTTTAAAAATTTTGGTTTTTAATTTTTTAAAAAATTAAAAATTAGGTGGAGAAAAATTATGGAAAATACTATTTGTACACCCAATTCGAAGTGTACATCTCACATCCTATCAATCCAATGGGTGGGGATGTGGCGAGGAGTCATTTCAAAAATTATGAAGTGACTCCTTAACAGCCACCTCACCGTTAGATGGATGGGATATAAAATGAGATGTAAAATATAGCCCAAAAATTATTCCCAATTAAAATGGGTGGAGTTCTCTCTTTTTTTTTTCTTTTTCTTTTCTTTTATTTATTTATTTTTTTTTTTATTATTATTTTTTTTTATGTGTGTTTATGTTCAAAGAGAGGATATTTATTTTCCTTATCCCCTCTTTGTACCCAAAAACAAACAGCCCTTATTAAGGTTCTTTGGATTCTAGCACTTTAGTTTATTATAATAATTTATAATTATGTTTTTTTTAGATTAACTATTATAATGTATAGTGCATGTGAAAATAATATATACTCGTATTATGATTATGATTGATAATACAATAATAATTAAAATATTAAGTCATTATTATATTTGTGACATATTCTTATATAGTCAATTAATAAATAGACCGGAAATATAATTATAATAATTTTAAAATTTTGAATTAGAAGTAACATTTAAAAATTTGAACCGAAGTGTTCACTTCATAGTTTGAGGACAGTATAATTTAGCCAATAAAAATATTTCTCTTATGCTTTAAATCACCATTTTAGTAATTTTTTATACAAAAAAATTATATATACATATACATATATATATATATATATATATATATATATATATATATATATATATATATATATATATATATATATATATATATATATATATAGTAGTTATTTTATAGAATTTTCTTTTGTCAAATTTTATTTATTCACTTTAATTTTCTAGCCAACCCGTTTACTTCGGACTACTAACAGGTCCACGGACCACGGTTCAACATAGGCCTATAGCCAAACCTCTAACCTGACATCGTGCAACAACTCTCATTGACACGAACGGACCCTATCGTCATATGGTAGATCCTCACTTAGGATTACCGCATCAACACTCCCACTAGGAGCTATAATACCTCAATCATCACTAGCTCTACGGCCTGGTCACATCCACACTATCAGTGTACTAACAGCCTCAAGGCTCACACGTGGCATTCCACGTTCCCAGGTCATCGCTCGGACTACCGCCCCGACCAAATCTCTGTCATGGCCCGCCCTCAGGTCTCGGGCCGCTGTCTGTCACGCCCCGGGGGTTTTGTTTTAGCGGAAACGATTCATAGAAAAAGTCAAACATTTGACGTGTAAAATTTTTTTTTTGTAAAAGCGAACCCCTCTTCCCCGGCGCATGCCCAGACCCGCCACACATACAGGATCACTCTGCAAACGGACAGAGTCTCCCCTGTATGTGCACGGCGTAGCATTCAGTACATGTTCAAACATACACAACCTTTCAATCAAAACAATTATTAACATACAACCAGCATTCTAACTTATTTAAAACGTATGGCCGATCAGTTTGGAAAGGATAAATCCACAGTTTTAAAAAGAGCGCCTACCCGGCGCTTACGTTTTGAAAGCGAGTTTCGAAATCAGCATAAAACCACAAGGTTTTGAAAACGGTGCCCACCCGACACCAAGTTTTGAAATCCCTTTTTGAAATCCATAAATCCACAGGGTTTTGAAACCAGTGCCCACACGACACTTCTATTTTAAAAACGGTTTTCGCAATCTTTTCTTTTTCTTCTGCCTTTTTCATATTCAAATGGCCAATAAAATTTAAAAAGGAGAGTAACGCATAAGAGGATAACTAAATACAACTCATACCGACATCCACGCCGACCCCACGAGGGTATCGAGAACCTCTCACATAACTACAATGTAAATGAAATGCAAGAAAGAAAAGGAAATACAGTCCAGGGTCCCCAGCGACCCAGCTGCTCCTGTCCCGTCCTCACCACCGCCTACGTCTCCCCCCGTCTGAACCCTGTCACAAAGTGGGAAGTCAGTGACGTAAAAGTAGTAGAGCAGGAGAATATAATAAAACAAACCGTGAAGACAACCGGAGCAACCACCCTCTCAAGGGAGGAAGGCAACCTGTACACCTGTATCCTGTAATACCCGGCCACGTCGGACAACTAAACCGACGGCCCATACCGTACCTGCAGAAACCTGACCACGTCAGACAACTAAACCGACGGGTCGCACCGCTCGCACCTCGGCGCCTCAACCCCACAACTAATAAGGGGCCCCACTACGTCACCTCGTGGGTATACACGGGTCATAGACCACTTTTCCGGAAAAGCGCACCCCTTGCGGTGGCCAAACCACGGGTGCGCGTGTTGCAGCCTCGAGCCAAGTAACCATAACCACCATCATGTCAGCATCATAATATAAATAACAAGAGTAATGCGGTAAAGTGTATAATCAAAAGCAAGGTAATAATACGCGCACTCGAAGGTGGCCCGCCAACATATAGTTATTAAAAAGAGAACAACCGTCGGAAACCGACGCTAAACACTATGAAGAACCCACTAACATGCATAAGCTATCACCCATCACTATTTAACCCCAGTACACTTAGAATAGACCCCGTCCAACATGATAGAGTTAGAGGCTAGGACAAAGTAAATACAACCCACCTGTCACTTGTAGCGATCAAGGCTCGACTTTCCTCGCATCCCGACACGCTCGTCCGGGCTCACACACCTGCCGCAAGGAAAAGTCAGCACCAAGACTCGGATAAAAACACGGTCAAACCGCCTCCCCCGATCGGTCCCGCGGCATGACCCGCCGGTTTGGCGCCCGGTCCCGATGGGCTCCCCGCCCGTACATGGGGCTGTGCGCGTGCCCAGCCCCGTGCGGGTTCACCCCCGCACGTGGGGCTGGGCGCGCGCCCGGCCCCGTGCGGGTCACCCCCGCACGGGGGCTGGGCGCGTGCCCGGCCCCGTGCGGGTCACCCCCGCACGGGGGCTGGGCGCGCGCCCGGCCCCGTGCGGGTCACCCCCGCACGTGGGGCTGGGCGCGTGCCCGGCCCCGTGCGGGTCACCCCCGCACGGGGGCTGGGCGCGTGCCCGGCCCCGTGCGGGTCACCCCCGCACGTGGGGCTGGGCGCGTGCCCGGCCCCGTGCGGGTCAGCCCCGCACGTGGGGCTGGGTGCGTGCCCGGCCCCGTGCGGCCACTGCCCGCATGCGGGGCTGGGTGCATGCCCAGCCCCGTGCGGCTCACACGGGTACGCCGCCCGCTTAGGGGGGGGGGGGGGGGGGATTTCGCACATGCGCCGGATTCCGAAGAATCCGTCGCCTGTGCTCCCTCCCCTTAATCCGGAAACTAACAACAAGAAGAAAACCAAGAATTTACCAAGAACCGTAAAACCTCCGTCTCACCTCGGTTACGATTACGATGGTTGGGGGAGGAGGGATCGTCCGTTCTTGCGTGGCCGGTTCCGGGGAAAAAGGTTGAGCGGTGGTCTTTCCTTTCCTCGCTCGTTCCGCCGCGGTGCTCCACGCCGATCCACGCGAAGAGGTGGGTTTGGGAAAAACGCTCTTGTCCGCGCTCGGGGTATCGCGCGTTAAGGTAAGAGGAAAAAGAATGGGGGTTCCTAAAACCTAATTCCCAAACGCCAAAATTAATTAGTTGTTTTGGCACAGTCGGACTAAACCCAAATTGGAAAATAAAAGATTGGGCGAATGTGAACTGGGGTGGTTAAAACCCAAACCTCAAGAAAAGCGACAGGTTGATTTGGGGGCGAACCAGGGTCCGGTCTGCCTCGGTACTTGTGGAAGTCACCTGAACCGTACAAAACTTCCGAAATTTATTTCGGGAGATTCCGGAGTCGGAATCCAAAACCGATCGCGCGGCCGGTCTCCGTTTCGCGAGCTTTATTATCCAAAAATACCCGCGAGCCCCGACGGTCTGCCTAGAATGAAGGAAAAATAAATCACACCCCAGACCCCTTAGTCGAAACGGTTCAATAAAAATTCAAAGGGAGGACCAAAAAGGAAAAATAAACTCGCGGTTATTACACCACTCACATCTAAAAATGAGTTTCGTCCTCGAAACTCAAACCCGGGTGGTGGTGAAAAGGTCGGGGTAGCACTCCCTCATTCTTGATTCCAGCTCCCAAGTTGCTTCTCGCTCCTCATGGTTGCTCCAGAGTACCTTCACGTAAGGGATAGCTCGGTTTCGCAGCGATTTGGTCTCCCTTGCCAGGATCCTCACAGGGGTTTCCTCGAAGCTTAGGTCCTCCTTAAGTTCGAGTGTAGAAGCATCCAGGATGTGTGAGGGGTCGGAGAGGTACTTCCGGAGCATCGAGACGTGGAAGACGTCGTGGACTCGGTCGAGGTTTGGTGGTAGGGCAAGGCGGTAAGCAACCGGGCCGATTCGCTCCAAGATCTCGAACGGCCCCACGAACCGTGGGCTCAGCTTGCCCCTCAGCCCGAACCGCTTAACTCCTCTGGATGGCGAGACCCGCAAGAAAACATGCTCTCCCACTTGGAATTCCAGGTCGCGGCGCCTTTGGTCCGCGTAGCTCTTCTGGCGACTTTGGGCGGTCAGCAGGCGCTGTCGGATAAGGCGTACCTTCTCTTCCGTCTCCTCCACTAAATCGGGTCCCAAGAATTTCCGTTCTCCCAGATCGTCCCAACTAATCGGGGATCGGCAGCGCCTTCCATACAAGGCCTCGTAGGGCGCCATCTGGATGCTGGCCTGGTAGCTATTGTTGTAGGCGAATTCCATGGGAGGTAGGTAGCGTGACCACCCGATCCCCCAGTCTAGTACACAGGCGCGAAGCAGGTCTTCGAGGGTTTGTATCACACGCTCCGACTATCCGTCTGTCTGGGGGTGGAAGGCTGTGCTGAACTATAGTTTGGTCCCCATGGCCCGCTGAAGGCTCTGCCAAAACTTCGAGACAAAGCGCGTGTCTCTGTCCGAGGTGATCGATGCCGGCACTCCATGTAATCTCACGATCTCGCTGATATAAGCTTGGGCTAACCGTTCTCGGGTCCAGGTCGTATGGATTGGCAGAAAGTGTGCTGACTTGGTTAACCGGTCGACTACGACCCAAATTGCGTCGTGGCCCTGTTGTGAGCGTGGGAAACCCGTGACAAAGTCCATGGTGATCTGATCCCACTTCCACTCTGGCACCGGTAGAGGCTGTAGCTTCCCTGCTGGTCGCTGATGCTCGGCCTTTACTTGTTGGCACACTAGGCAATGAGCTACGTGTCGGGTGACGTCCCCCTTCATTTTGGGCCACCAGTAGATCTGTTTGAGGTCCCTGTACATCTTCGTGCCCCCTGGATGTGCCGCATAAGGGGCCCGGTGTGCCTCTGTCAAAATTTCCTCCTTCAGCTCCGACGAATACGGCACACAGATCCGTCTGCGGAACCGTAGGGTGCCGTCGTCTTCCACTGCAAAGTCGCTCTCTTGGTCCAGGGAAAATTTGTCTCGTACACGCTGTAAGTGCGGGTCGGTCTGCTGTCCCTCCCGGATCTTCTCAAGTAACGTCGGCTTGACCACCAAGGTTAGGAGTTGCATAACCGTGCCTGTCGGCACCACCTCCAACTGCATTCGTGCGAACTCCGCTATCAAGTGGTTCTGCTCCGTTATCGCGCTCCTTGACGCCCCTTCTTGGCGCCCTTTCCTGCTCAAGGCGTCCGCCACCACGTTTGCCTTTCCAGGATGGTATTGAATCGTCAAGTCGTAATCCTTCAACAACTCCAGCCACCGCCTCTGCCGCAAGTTTAATTCTTTTTGGGTAAAGATGTACTTAAGACTTTGATGATCCGAGAAGACGTTACAGTGGACTCCAAAGAGATAGTGCCTCCATAGTTTTAAAACGAAGACTACTGCGGCCAGCTCCAAGTCGTGTATCGGGTAGTTCTTTTCGTAGTCCTTCAGTTGCCTGGACGCATAGGCAATCACTTTCCCCTGTTGCATCAGAACACCGCCCAGGCCGATCCTCGATGCGTCGCAGTACACCTCGTAATCCTCTCCGGGTGTCGGTAGCACAAGAATTGGTGCCCTGGTTAACCTCCTTTTGAGTTCCTCAAAACTCTCCTGGCATTTGGCCGTCCATATGAACTTCTCCCCCTTTCTGGTTAACCGATTTAAGGGGGTAGCAATCTTCGCGAAACCCTCTACGAAACGCCTGTAATATCCTGCCAATCCTAGGAAACTGCGGACCTCTGTCACCGTCGTCGGCGGCTGCTAGTCGACCACGGATTCCACCTTCTTCGGATCCACGGCGATTCCCCGCGCCGAGATCACATGTCCTAGGAAGCCGACCTCGCGTAGCCAGAACTCACACTTCTTGAGTTTAGCGAATAGCTCCTGTTCTCTGAGAGTTTGAAGGATCGTTTGCAAATGGTCCTCGTGCTCCTCGTCGGTAGTGGAATAAATCAGGATGTCGTCGATGAAAACCACCACGAACCGATCCAGGAAGGGTCTGAAGATCCGGTTCATCATATCCATGAAGACTGCGGGGGCGTTTGTGAGTCCGAAAGGCATGATCGTGAACTCGTAGTGGCCATACCGGGTCCGGAAAGCAGTCTTCGGGATGTCCTTGTCCCGAACCCGGAGTTGGTGGTAGCCCGATTGCAGGTCGATTTTGGAGAAGACCGTCGCCCCTCTCAGCTGGTCGAAGAGGTCATCTATTCTGGGCAGGGGGTACTTATTTTTCACTGTGACTTTGTTTATTCCTCTGTAATCAATGCAGAGACGTAGACTTCCGTCTTTCTTCCGCACAAAGAGTACCGGTGCGCCCCAGGGTGACACACTCGGTCTTATGAACCCTTTATCCAAGAGGTCATCCAGTTGTGCTTTAAGCTCCTTTAGTTCTGCGAAGGCCATTCGGTACAGTGCCTTCGAAATAGGCTGCGTGCCCGGTAGTAGTTCGATAGGGAACCCCACCTCCCGTTCAGGGGGCATCCCAGGCAATTCCGTGGGAAAAACGTCGGGGAAGTCCCTCACCACTGGGATATCGGCGAGCGTCGTCGGGGGTCGGGTAGCCAAATCCACCGATGCTAACTAGGCCACGCAACCACCCTCCACCAGTCTTCTGGCCCGTGCCGCTGAGATAATCGCCGGGAAGGAGATGCTCTTGCCCATCATGTACACATGGTCAGGGAAACCGGTTCTTGTAAACGCAGCTGTCGCTTGTCGCAATCGATGAGTGCCTGGTACCTCGTGAGCCAGTTCATGCCCAGCACCACGTCGTACTCCTTCAGGGGGATTACCACCAGATCCCAAGGGCATGCCAGCCGCCCTAGCTTAATCGGGCAGGCGGTCACAACGCTGACCGCCTCCAAGGTCCCTCCCGCCGTTTGCACCGTCAAGGAATTTTGGAGGGGTGTCTCCTCGAGACAATACAAAAACACGAAGTCACGGGAAATAAAAGAGTGTGTTGCTCCGGTGTCGAAAAGAGTTCTAGCACGGGAATTTGAAACAGAAGTAGTACCTGCAAGTGCGTCCTCCGGCGGATCTGCCTCTTGGCGGGTCATTGAGAAGACTCTCCCGCCTGGTTGTGGCCGCCTGTCCTCCTCGTGCCGTGGTGCAGGGGGTCTAGACGTCGACGTCATAGGCGCCTTCCCCGCCCAGAGAGCTGTGGCGTGGGCGTGGAAGCTGCAGAGGACGCAGATCCCCCGCCTAAGGGGCAGTTGCGGCGGAAGTGCCCTCGTTTGCCGCACCTGAAGCAGTGGTCGCCTCTTTGGGGGCACTCTCCCGGAATGTGCCCTCCCCCGCATATGACACAAGGCCTATTCCCCGGCCTCTGCCCTCCAGCTGGCGCGCTCCGGGACCCGCCTGTGGTCTCCACCGTTTGGGGGCCCCGCCCCCACTCCAAGAGCCTCCCCCCGAGTTCTGGTGTTGCCACTTCCGGTCCTCCAGTCGCGTCGAGTTCTCCCTTCTGGCGCGGGTGACCGCAAAGCCACGTTCCACCGTAGTGGCTCTGTCGACCACTTTCTGGAAGGTGTGCAGTTCAGCTGCTTACACCACCTCGAAAGATATTGCTCCGTAGGCCATCCACAAAAGTTGCGCCTTGTGAGCCTCGTCCCTTATGACGAACGGGACGCAGTTTGCTAGTCGGACGAACTCCCGCTGATACTCCATGACCGTCCGGTTCCCCTGCTGGATGTGGTTCAAGTCATCCTCCAGCTTCTTCTTGACAACTGTTGGTGAAGAAGGCCCCGAACAACTCCTGTTTGAAGGTTGTCCAGGACGGAAGTGCGGTACCCTTAGCAGGATCGGGGCGTACCGTCTTCCACCACAAGCGGGCGTTCCCCTACAAGCAGTGGACTGCTAGGGGAACCCGCTCGTCATCCTCCATGAGTAGGTCTTCGAAAAGTTTCTCCATCGACCCCACCCATTTCTCGACGACCCACGGATCGGTCGTGTCCCCTTCGAACGTGGGTGGGTCGTATTTCTTGAAGTCTTTCAGGTTGGCCCGCACCCGATCCCGCTCGGTCATCACAACCGTCCCCTCCCTCGCCGGCGGCGGGCAGCCACGGTAGGGGCAGGTGTGACTACAGTCTCCTCCAGAGTAACCTGCTGGTTGTCCCCGGCGCAGGTCCCGTAGCCGCCGCCGGCGGTGGTGCTGTCGGGTGTTGCCGCGGGCCGGTGCTGTCGACCCCTGTGGGGGAACCGGGGGTGACCGTCACCGTTGCGGCCTGCTGCTGTTGCGTAACTGACTCACGTGCTCAGTTGAGGTTGGCCAGATTCCCTGCCATCTCCCGCAATTGCTGCCGCAGGAGCTGGTTCTCCGCGGCCGTCGACGTCGTCGCGTCTGCTTCTGCGTCCCCGGCCGATGATCTAGTACGGGCCAAGTCTGTCACAAATCACAAGAGTCAACTTTAGGCTACCCTACTAACAACAACCATAAAGTGAGAGAAAGGACTCAACATTTTCCCTCCCCCCCTCGGTCACTCACGTTCTACAGTCCTATGCCCTACCCATTTCATTCATGTGTAGGCAAGTGAGGTGTTCCCACGGATGTCGGCATTAACTGTTGTGATTGAAAGAACTCTCTGATACCATTTATTCTGTCACCCCG
>CM055065.1:35713273-35744838 GCA_029204045.2 Tillandsia leiboldiana
AAAATTAATTAGTTGTTTTGGCACAGTCGGACTAAACCCAAATTGGAAAATAAAAGATTGGGCGAATGTGAACTGGGGTGGTTAAAACCCAAACCTCAAGAAAAGCGACAGGTTGATTTGGGGGCGAACCAGGGTCCGGTCTGCCTCGGTACTGTGGAGTCACCTGAACCGTACAAAACTTCCGAAATTTATTTCGGGAGATTCCGGAGTCGGAATCCAAAACCGATCGCGCGGCCGGTCTCCGTTTCGCGAGCTTTATTATCCAAAAATACCCGCGAGCCCCGACGGTCTGCCTAGAATGAAGGAAAAATAAATCACACCCCAGACCCCTTAGTCGAAACGGTTCAATAAAAATTCAAAGGGAGGACCAAAAAGGAAAAATAAACTCGCGGTTATTACACCACTCACATCTAAAATGAGTTTCGTCCTCGAAACTCAAACCCGGGTGGTGGTGAAAAGGTCGGGGTAGCACTCCCTCATTCTTGATTCCAGCTCCCAAGTTGCTTCTCGCTCCTCATGGTTGCTCCAGAGTACCTTCACGTAAGGGATAGCTCGGTTTCGCAGCGATTTGGTCTCCCTTGCCAGGATCCTCACAGGGTTTCCTCGAAGCTTAGGTCCTCCTTAAGTTCGAGTGTAGAAGCATCCAGGATGTGTGAGGGGTCGGAGAGGTACTTCCGGAGCATCGAGACGTGGAAGACGTCGTGGACTCGGTCGAGGTTTGGTGGTAGGGCAAGGCGGTAAGCAACCGGGCCGATTCGCTCCAAGATCTCGAACGGCCCCACGAACCGTGGGCTCAGCTTGCCCCTCAGCCCGAACCGCTTAACTCCTCTGGATGGCGAGACCCGCAAGAAAACATGCTCTCCCACTTGGAATTCCAGGTCGCGGCGCCTTTGGTCCGCGTAGCTCTTCTGGCGACTTTGGGCGGTCAGCAGGCGCTGTCGGATAAGGCGTACCTTCTCTTCCGTCTCCTCCACTAAATCGGGTCCCAAGAATTTCCGTTTCTCCCAGATCGTCCCAACTAATCGGGGATCGGCAGCGCCTTCCATACAAGGCCTCGTAGGGCGCCATCTGGATGCTGGCCTGGTAGCTATTGTTGTAGGCGAATTCCATGGGAGGTAGGTAGCGTGACCACCCGATCCCCCAGTCTAGTACACAGGCGCGAAGCAGGTCTTCGAGGGTTTGTATCACACGCTCCGACTATCCGTCTGTCTGGGGGTGGAAGGCTGTGCTGAACTATAGTTTGGTCCCCATGGCCCGCTGAAGGCTCTGCCAAAACTTCGAGACAAAGCGCGTGTCTCTGTCCGAGGTGATCGATGCCGGCACTCCATGTAATCTCACGATCTCGCTGATATAAGCTTGGGCTAACCGTTCTCGGGTCCAGGTCGTATGGATTGGCAGAAAGTGTGCTGACTTGGTTAACCGGTCGACTACGACCCAAATTGCGTCGTGGCCCTGTTGTGAGCGTGGGAAACCCGTGACAAAGTCCATGGTGATCTGATCCCACTTCCACTCTGGCACCGGTAGAGGCTGTAGCTTCCCTGCTGGTCGCTGATGCTCGGCCTTTACTTGTTGGCACACTAGGCAATGAGCTACGTGTCGGGTGACGTCCCCCTTCATTTTGGGCCACCAGTAGATCTGTTTGAGGTCCCTGTACATCTTCGTGCCCCCTGGATGTGCCGCATAAGGGGCCCGGTGTGCCTCTGTCAAATTTCCTCCTTCAGCTCCGACGAATACGGCACACAGATCCGTCTGCGGAACCGTAGGGTGCCGTCGTCTTCCACTGCAAAGTCGCTCTCTTGGTCCAGGGAAAATTTGTCTCGTACACGCTGTAAGTGCGGGTCGGTCTGCTGTCCCTCCCGGATCTTCTCAAGTAACGTCGGCTTGACCACCAAGGTTAGGAGTTGCATAACCGTGCCTGTCGGCACCACCTCCAACTGCATTCGTGCGAACTCCGCTATCAAGTGGTTCTGCTCCGTTATCGCGCTCCTTGACGCCCCTTCTTGGCGCCCTTTCCTGCTCAAGGCGTCCGCCACCACGTTTGCCTTTCCAGGATGGTATTGAATCGTCAAGTCGTAATCCTTCAACAACTCCAGCCACCGCCTCTGCCGCAAGTTTAATTCTTTTTGGGTAAAGATGTACTTAAGACTTTGATGATCCGAGAAGACGTTACAGTGGACTCCAAAGAGATAGTGCCTCCATAGTTTTAAAACGAAGACTACTGCGGCCAGCTCCAAGTCGTGTATCGGGTAGTTCTTTTCGTAGTCCTTCAGTTGCCTGGACGCATAGGCAATCACTTTCCCCTGTTGCATCAGAACACCGCCCAGGCCGATCCTCGATGCGTCGCAGTACACCTCGTAATCCTCTCCGGGTGTCGGTAGCACAAGAATTGGTGCCCTGGTTAACCTCCTTTTGAGTTCCTCAAAACTCTCCTGGCATTTGGCCGTCCATATGAACTTCTCCCCCTTTCTGGTTAACCGATTTAAGGGGGTAGCAATCTTCGCGAAACCCTCTACGAAACGCCTGTAATATCCTGCCAATCCTAGGAAACTGCGGACCTCTGTCACCGTCGTCGGCGGCTGCTAGTCGACCACGGATTCCACCTTCTTCGGATCCACGGCGATTCCCCCGCGCCGAGATCACATGTCCTAGGAAGCCGACCTCGCGTAGCCAGAACTCACACTTCTTGAGTTTAGCGAATAGCTCCTGTTCTCTGAGAGTTTGAAGGATCGTTTGCAAATGGTCCTCGTGCTCCTCGTCGGTAGTGGAATAAATCAGGATGTCGTCGATGAAAACCACCACGAACCGATCCAGGAAGGGTCTGAAGATCCGGTTCATCATATCCATGAAGACTGCGGGGGCGTTTGTGAGTCCGAAAGGCATGATCGTGAACTCGTAGTGGCCATACCGGGTCCGGAAAGCAGTCTTCGGGATGTCCTTGTCCCGAACCCGGAGTTGGTGGTAGCCCGATTGCAGGTCGATTTTGGAGAAGACCGTCGCCCCTCTCAGCTGGTCGAAGAGGTCATCTATTCTGGGCAGGGGGTACTTATTTTTCACTGTGACTTTGTTTATTCCTCTGTAATCAATGCAGAGACGTAGACTTCCGTCTTTCTTCCGCACAAAGAGTACCGGTGCGCCCCAGGGTGACACACTCGGTCTTATGAACCCTTTATCCAAGAGGTCATCCAGTTGTGCTTTAAGCTCCTTTAGTTCTGCGAAGGCCATTCGGTACAGTGCCTTCGAAATAGGCTGCGTGCCCGGTAGTAGTTCGATAGGGAACCCCACCTCCCGTTCAGGGGGCATCCCAGGCAATTCCGTGGGAAAAACGTCGGGGAAGTCCCTCACCACTGGGATATCGGCGAGCGTCGTCGGGGGTCGGGTAGCCAAATCCACCGATGCTAACTAGGCCACGCAACCACCCTCCACCAGTCTTCTGGCCCGTGCCGCTGAGATAATCGCCGGGAAGGAGATGCTCTTGCCCATCATGTACACATGGTCAGGGAAACCCGGTTCTTGTAAACGCAGCTGTCGCTTGTCGCAATCGATGAGTGCCTGGTACCTCGTGAGCCAGTTCATGCCCAGCACCACGTCGTACTCCTTCAGGGGGATTACCACCAGATCCCAAGGGCATGCCAGCCGCCCTAGCTTAATCGGGCAGGCGGTCACAACGCTGACCGCCTCCAAGGTCCCTCCCGCCGTTTGCACCGTCAAGGAATTTTGGAGGGGTGTCTCCTCGAGACAATACAAAAACACGAAGTCACGGGAAATAAAAGAGTGTGTTGCTCCGGTGTCGAAAAGAGTTCTAGCACGGGAATTTGAAACAGAAGTAGTACCTGCAAGTGCGTCCTCCGGCGGATCTGCCTCTTGGCGGGTCATTGAGAAGACTCTCCCGCCTGGTTGTGGCCGCCTGTCCTCCTCGTGCCGTGGTGCAGGGGGTCTAGACGTCGACGTCATAGGAGCCTTCCCCCGCCCAGAGAGCTGTGGCGTGGGCGTGGAAGCTGCAGAGGACGCAGATCCCCCGCCTAAGGGGCAGTTGCGGCGGAAGTGCCCTCGTTTGCCGCACCTGAAGCAGTGGTCGCCTCTTTGGGGGCACTCTCCCGGAATGTGCCCTCCCCCGCATATGACACAAGGCCTATTCCCCGGCCTCTGCCCTCCAGCTGGCGCGCTCCGGGACCCCGCCTGTGGTCTCCACCGTTTGGGGGCCCCGCCCCCACTCCAAGAGCCTCCCCCCGAGTTCTGGTGTTGCCACTTCCGGTCCTCCAGTCGCGTCGAGTTCTCCCTTCTGGCGCGGGTGACCGCAAAGCCACGTTCCACCGTAGTGGCTCTGTCGACCACTTTCTGGAAGGTGTGCAGTTCAGCTGCTTACACCACCTCGAAGATATTGCTCCGTAGGCCATCCACAAAAAGTTGCGCCTTGTGAGCCTCGTCCCTTATGACGAACGGGACGCAGTTTGCTAGTCGGACGAACTCCCGCTGATACTCCATGACCGTCCGGTTCCCCTGCTGGATGTGGTTCAAGTCATCCTCCAGCTTCTTCTTGACACTGTTGGTGAAGAAGGCCCCGAACAACTCCTGTTTGAAGGTTGTCCAGGACGGAAGTGCGGTACCCTTAGCAGGATCGGGGCGTACCGTCTTCCACCACAAGCGGGCGTTCCCCTACAAGCAGTGGACTGCTAGGGGAACCCGCTCGTCATCCTCCATGAGTAGGTCTTCGAAAAGTTTCTCCATCGACCCCACCCATTTCTCGACGACCCACGGATCGGTCGTGTCCCCTTCGAACGTGGGTGGGTCGTATTTCTTGAAGTCTTTCAGGTTGGCCCGCACCCGATCCCGCTCGGTCATCACAACCGTCCCCTCCCTCGCGGCGGCGGCAGCCACGGTAGGGGCAGGTGTGACTACAGTCTCCTCCAGAGTAACCCTGCTGGTTGTCCCCGGCGCCGGTCCCGTAGCCGCCGCCGGCGGTGGTGCTGTCGGTGGTGCCGCGGCCGGTGCTGTCGACCCCTGTGGGGGAACCGGGGTGACCGTCACCGTTGCGGCCTGCTGCTGTTGCGTCAACTGACGCACGTGCTCAGTGAGGTTGGCCAGATTCCCTGCCATCTCCCGCAATTGCTGCCGCAGGAGCTGGTTCTCCGCGGCCGTCGACGTCGTCGCGTCTGCTTCTGCGTCCCCGGCCGATGATCTAGTACGGGCCAAGTCTGTCACAAATCACAAGAGTCAACTTTAGGCTACCCTACTAACAACAACCATAAAGTGAGAGAAAGGACTCAACATTTTCCCTCCCCCCCTCGGTCACTCACGTTCTACAGTCCTATGCCCTACCCATTTCATTCATGTGTAGGCAAGTGAGGTGTTCCCACGGATGTCGGCATTAACTGTTGTGATTGAAAGAACTCTCTGATACCATTTATTCTGTCACGCCCCGGGGGTTTTGTTTTAGCGGAAACTATTCATAGAAAAAGTCAAACATTTGACGTGTAAATTTTTTTTTTTGTAAAAGCGAACCCCTCTTCCCCGGCGCATGCCCAGACCCGCCACACATACAGGATCACTCTGCAAACGGATAGAGTCTCCCCTGTATGTGCACGGCGTAGCATTCAGTACATGTTCAAACATACACAACCTTTCAATCAAAACAATTATTAACATACAACCAGCATTCTAACTTATTTAAAACGTATGGCCGATCAGTTTGGAAAGGATAAATCCACAGTTTTAAAAAGAGCGCCTACCCGGCGCTTACGTTTTGAAAGCGAGTTTCGAAATCAGCATAAAACCACAAGGTTTTGAAAACGGTGCCCACCCGACACCAAATTTTGAAATCCCTTTTTGAAATCCATAAATCCACAGGGTTTTGAAACCAGTGCCCACACGACACTTCTATTTTAAAAACGGTTTTCGCAATCTTTTCTTTTTCTTCTGCCTTTTTCATTTTCAAATGGCCAATAAAATTTAAAAGGGAGAGTAACGCATAAGAGGATAACTAAATACAACTCATACCGACATCCACGCCGACCCCACGAGGGTATCGAGAACCTCTCACATAACTACAATGTAAATGAAATGCAAGAAAGAAAAGGAAATACAGTCCAGGGTCCCTAGCGACCCAGCTGCTCCTGTCCCGTCCTCACCACCGCCTACGTCTCCCCCCGTCTGAACCCTGTCACAATGTGGGAAGTCAGTGACGTAAAAGTAGTAGAGCAGGAGAATATAATAAAACAAACCGTGAAGACAACCGGAGCAACCACCCTCTCAAGGGAGGAAGGCAACCTGTACACCTGTATCCTGTAATACCCGGCCACGTCGGACAACTAAACCGACGGCCCATACCGTACCTGCAGAAACCTGACCACGTCGGACAACTAAACCGACGGGTCGCACCGCTCGCACCTCGGCGCCTCAACCCCACAACTAATAAGGGGCCCCACTACGTCACCTCGTGGGTATACACGGGTCATAGACCACTTTTCCGGAAAAACGCACCACTTGCGGTGGCCAAACCGCGGGTGCGCGTGTTGCAGCCTCGAGCCAAGTAACCATAACCACCATTATGTCAGCATCATAATATAAATAACAAGAGTAATGCGGTAAAGTGTATAATCAAAAGCAAGGTAATAATACGCGCACTCGAAGGTGGCCCGCCAACATATAGTTATTAAAAAGAGAACAACCGTCGGAAACCGACGCTAAACACTATGAAGAACCCACTAACATGCATAAGTTATCACCCATCACTATTTAACCCCAGTACACTTAGAATAGACCCCGTCCAACATGATAGAGTTAGAGGCTAGGACAAAGTAAATACAACCCACCTGTCACTTGTAGCGATCAAGGCTCGACTTTCCTCGCGTCCCGACACGCTCGTCTGGGCTCACACACCTGCCGCAAGGAAAAGTCAGCACCAAGACTCGGATAAAAACACGGTCAAACCGCCTCCCCCGATCGGTCCCGCGGCATGACCCGCCGGTTCGGCGCCCGGTCCCGAGCGGCTCCCCGCCCGTACACGGGGCTGTGCGCGTGCCCAACCCCGTGCGGGTTCACCCCCGCACGTGGGGCTGGGCGCGCGCCCGGCCCCGTGCGGTCACCCCCGCACGGGGGCTGGGCGCGTGCCCGGCCCCGTGCGGCCCGGCCCCGTGCGGGTCACCCCCGCACGGGGGCTGGGCGCGTGCCCGGCCCCGTGCGGGTCACCCCCGCACGTGGGGCTGGGCGCGTGCCCGGCCCCGTGCGGGTCACCCCCGCACGGGGGCTGGGCGCGTGCCTGGCCCCGTGCGGGTCACCCCCGCACGTGGGGCTGGGCGCGTGCCCGGCCCCGTGCGGGTCACCCCCGCACGTGGGGCTGGGTGCGTGCCCGGCCCCGTGCGGCCACTGCCCGCATGCGGGGCTGGGTGCATGCCCAGCCCCGTGCGGCTCACACGGGTACGCCACCCGCTTAGGGGGGGGGGGGGGGGGGGGGAATTTCGCACATGCGCCGGATTCCGAAGAATCCGTCGCCTGTGCTCCCTCCCCTTAATCCGGAAACTAACAACAAGAAGAAAACCAAGAATTTACCAAGAACCGTAAAACCTCCGTCTCACCTCGGTTACGATGACGATGGTTGGGGGAGGAGGGATCGTCCGTTCTTGCGTGGCCGGTTCCGGGAAAAAAGGTTGAGCGGTGGTCTTTCCTTTCCTCGCTCATTCCGCCGCGGTGCTCCATGCCGATCCACGCGAAGAGGAGGGTTTGGGAAAAACGCTCTTGTCCGCGCTCGGGGTATCGCGCGTTAAGGTAAGAGGAAAAAGAAGGGGGGTTCCTAAAACCTAATTCCCAAACGCCAAAATTAATTAGTTGTTTTGGCACAGTCGGACTAAACCCAAATTGGAAAATAAAAGATTGGGCGAATGTGAACTGGGGTGGTTAAAACCCAAACCTCAAGCAAAGCGACAGGTTGATTTGGGGGCGAACCAGGGTCCGGTCTGCCTCGGTACTTGTGGAAGTCGCCTGAACCGTACAAAACTTCCAGAATTTATTTCGGGAGATTCCGGAGTCGGAATCCAAAACTGATCGCGCCGCCGGTGTCCGTTTCGCGAGCTTTATTATCCAAAAATACCCGCGAGCCCCGACGGTTTGCCTAGAACGAAGGAAAAATAAATCACACCCCAGACCCCTTAGTCGAAACGGTTCATTAAAAATTCAAAGGGAGGACCAAAAAGGAAAAATAAACTCGCGGTTATTACACTGTCTCTCACAGCCGACTGCGCCTGCCCACTGGGCTACAGGCCCACAGTCCACAAACATGGTCCAGGCACGGGTCGTCCCCAAGCGAACCGGCTAATCGTCGCCACGCGACCACTACGCTCCACCAAGCAAAACCCACTAACTAGTCGTCAATCCACGACCCGAACGATCTATCGACTCTTGTCACACCTAGTATAAGCTAAGGTGCCACTTAATCAGCCCTCTCTAGCTGAACGGTACTTGTGCTCCATGAGCACCTAAACGGTTGGGCGTCCTACGCCCCCACGCTAACTCGCAAAAATTTAGTGTTAAGCGATTTGCCTCAGCACACCTATGGCTCCTGTGCACCTCTCCCAACTGGGTTGAGGCACTACAATAACCGTTCACCAACTCCGGTGATTAACACGCGCACCCTACGATGGCAACCCTTGCCATTATACCGATCCATCAGACCGGCGCCATAAAACTCCCGCTCTTTCGAGAGATCCTCACATCTTGAAGCCTACTCTAGGCCTCACCAACACTACTATGCGGCAATTCAGCCACAATCGACACGCCACACGGTTACTACCGTCATCAGGGCAAACATTCGCCACCAGGCCCGTAAGTCTTTCTTGCCCTAACTTTTAGGACACAGCAACTTTCCTCTCGCAACATAGCGATCACCGTCATCTCGTAAATCGGTCTCTCACCGGACCTCATTAGTCACGCTTTATCAGCAAACTAGCCGACACCCGCTCATAACACCTCTTGTTGAAGGTGCAGGGTGCGCCGACAAAAGCTCGGCGGCCACTTCCACTCTCTCTACTGTCGTCCCTACATGCGGCAACGCCGTATGCTCATGTGTCATTTATACAGCCTTAGCTTGCTGTGCTATCAGCCACTGGAGCCTATCGATCTGCTCTTACTGTCACCTTGACGCTTCATCTAAACGTCGGAATCCGCCTTCCTACCGGCGGAAAGTTTCCGCTTGTCGGTAAGAAGCATCGGTCTGCTGCTGGACCACACCAACAAGTGCGGCCACCTGCTATCGCAGCTCATATACCTTGTTTGACCCAGAGCCCTCTCATGGCTCGAGTCGAAACAAGCGTGCCTCCCTACGTGGTGTCCTCGCTAATATGCACACCACACGAAACGATTAGCCCAAATTTAGTCATTTGAGCAACGCGTAAGCTAAACACCGACAAAAAGCTCGTCGACCCAATCATGCGAAAGTATAAGAGGAATACTTCTTCCCACTCCTAACGTTACGTTGTCGGCCGCCCAACATATCGTTAGCTAGTGGAAGTCCATTTCCCTCGATCCATTCCCAATGACCTTCTTGGGAATCATATAACCCAATCATGTACTTTCACCCAAAATCCACGCACTCTTTCCTGCTTAATCCCTAGGGTCTCCCTAAGGTTTGCTAACCACCTAGGACTATTCCTAGGCTCTGATACCACTCTATATCTGTCACGCCCGAGACCGCCAATTTGTACAGTTCGGGCACGCCAACAGACCCGCCAATCGGGCACGACCTCATGTTAGTTTTTATAGGATCCACAAGGATCTAAAAAGGTGCTATCAAACAACTAGAGGGGGGGTGAATAGGTGTAATACTCAAAAACCAATCTCAGTGCAAAATAAAAACCAATGCGGAAAATAAAAACAGCACACCGAGATATACGTGGAAACTCCAATCCAGGAGAAAAACCACGGGGCCAACACGCAATAACAATCCACTAAGAAAAGAAGAATAACAAGGTGATTACCGACTCCACGGACTCAAACCCCTCCTTCAAGTTCTTCGGATCTTGCGCTCACCGACTGCACGTCCACTGCACACGTTCGAATCCATGAACGCCACTCGAATCCACGAGCACACGTTTCGAATCCACGAAACGCCTTCAACACATCGAATCCACGATGCTACGTTGAATCCACGACGCAAACTTGATAAAAGCTTCCATGGCGATCCTTTGCTTAGATTATCAATGAAGAACCATGGATGGAATATCTAAGCAAAGATTAGATCAATTCAACAAAAAATATGTCTTGGAAGAACCGTCGAATTGACCTAAAAGAGGCTAAAAGAAGAACGATGAAAACCTAGCCTCTCGGGTTGCTCTCAAGTGTTTTCTAAATTAGTCGATAGTTCTTGAGGAACCCTAAGTGTCTATTTATAGGTTAGAAACCTTTGGAAAGAGATAAGCATAAAAAAGTACCTTATCTGGAATTTTCGGGTCGACGATCCGGACAGGAATAAGTAGGGTCTGGACTGTCGTCATTAAACAAAACTTTTCCAGAAAAACATGTTCGGGGTCCGGACTAAAATGTGGGCAGTCCGGACTGTTCATGCAATTTCTGCAGAATCAATGTTCGGGGTCCGGACTGAAACAGGGGAGGTCCGGACTGAAATTCCGTATGAACTAAACTATGTTCGGGGTCCGGACTGGAATGCCCTGATCCGGATCCTGAACATATTACATGTCCAGTTTTTAATTTTTATGCAATTAAAAATTCATCCAAGTGTTTCTACATTATAAGAAAGTATTCGGATCACCAAAATTATTTTGTTAAACATACCTGATCCTTTTGAATTTTTTCTTCTTGAGATTGATGTAATTGATCCACAATTCTTCATCTTCAATCTTCAAGACTCAAAACACTGAGTGTCTACTTGAGCTCTTGTTGAATCTTCTCCGAGTCTTCGATTGCTGATTGACAATTTGATCACTTCAAGACTCCGACTCAACTCACGAAATATGCCAACACAAAAAGCCGTAACAATCTCCCCCTTTGGCAATTTCGTAACAAAACCCAAAAATACATAAAAATGCTCAAGTCACTCATCTTAAACCAAAAAATTGAAACTCAATGTCATCACCAAAACATTGACTTTCTTTGCGTGAAAGATCCAATAAATAAAAATACATTTGAACCAGACCTAGAACAAACTCTATGACTTAGGACTTGAAGTCTTAAAGTGATGTAAATCCTGCAAAACAAAACTTCAAACAAAATCAAAAGTCAGTCGTTAGAAATTAAATGTAAATCCTACATTTGATTCGTCCTTTTGGTTCTTTTTGTTTTTCGGCTCTTTTCCTCATCTTTTCCTCCTATCTCGAATCATCTCCCCCTATCTCGATGATCTCATCTCCGTCTCCCCCTATCTCGATGATCTCATCTTCGTCATTTCTCTTCTCCCCCTTTTTGTCACAAATTGTCAAACAGTGAACACACTAGACAAAAGGAAATCACTAACAGCATTAGTTCATAGAGAAAGAGAGATAAAAGCTCAGTTCCGGCATATAACAAAAACACAGATTGGGTACCACAACTCGAAAGCAAAAATCAAATAATTTCTTGAAACAAATCCAGATTTCAAAATCTTTGAATTACCGATTTGCGTGCAATCAAGAAAATCAATTTAAGTGCTTGAAAATTGTGAGATCACACATATGTCATTCAATCCAATTAATTTTACAAAAATTAAAAAGATTTACTCCGAAATCATTAAAAACAAAGGTAAAACATTATAAACTGTTTTTCATATTATATAAATCAAACACAAGTCATCAAAAATAATCTAGAGATCCAAACTCTATCAAGATGTAACAGATTTACAAAGATGACTTACAGAGATTTCCAAATGACATCAATTTGATTTCTACCCTTTCAAATTTGAGATAAGCACTAAAATACCTAAGCATGGCTCTTTGAGCATCTTTCAACTATCCCACCTTGTACCAACCAGGAGATTGTTCAAAATATAAGAACTTTGAATATGAATCTCCGAATGCTTCAACTAAAAATTTCAAAAATATTTTTCAAGCATCCAAAACATGTGGGTAGCTTCACACACAAACCGGACGACCGGGGTGACAGCTCTTTCCAACATGTGGTGGTAGTTTTCACACTCATTTCGGATGTAACTCTTTCCACATCTTTTTCAACTCTTTTATTTACCCTTGAAAAAATGCAATCTCTTATGTGAAATAATTAAATTCCAAATTTTAGTCTATTGGTTGTCTCATGTTTATCACAATGAATTCACACAACCGAGATAGGTTAAGTATCTTAAGATCACACGAGATTACTAAAATTTGATGAATATAACTATCAAAAACTCCTATAATGGAATATCTTCAAAGATTATGATTATGGAGTAAAGTTGATAATTAATTGTGAAATTAATTAGGAGTGAATGAAAGTAAACCCTTTTCAAATTCAATGCACTCGTTCTTTAAAACCCTTTTGTTTGAAAACAAACAAACATAAATAAAAACGAAAAGCATTGAAATCATGTAATGCAAAGATCAAGAAAAATATGAAGGGAAAATGTAGTATGCCGGATTTCAGATTGAGCTTACCGACTCTGCAGATGGACTTTTTGGGTCAGAAAAGCTGTGAGCACGTGTATTTTCACTTTACGGCGGAGTTCGGGAGGTTTCGGACTGCGGCGGAAGGCCCGAAGCCAAAAAAGTGAGTTATGGTTGGCCTTTGGATTATTTTATTCATTTAATCTTAATTGAATTAGGCTTTTGTGTTATGCTGTTTCTTTTTTTTGTGAGGTGCAGCTGTTGGGTTGGTGTTGGCAGAGGAATGAATGGTGTTTAATTAGGGTGGGTTGGTAGGTGGAATTAATTAAGTGCTTTAATTAAATTATTGGTGCCTTTGCTTATTTAAGCAAGCCCCTCCTTATGCCACCTCACCATTCTCTTCTCCAAGGTAAGGGTGTGTGCTCCTGTTAGCTTGTGTGAAGCTGAGGAAAGAGGGAGAGAGGAGGAGGAAGAAGAAGAAGGGTTTGAAGGAAGGTGTTCTTGGGGTTTTCTTCTCCGAGCGTGGGCGTGGAGCCGAGCCTCGTCGAGGTTGGTCACTATTTTTATTATTTTATTTTTCCTTTAGCAAGCTTGGGTTTTGGAGTTTTTATTTTTTTTTCCTTTTTCTTTTCTTTTTCCTGCTGTTGGGGCCTTGCGGACTTGTTGTCCGAGGCTAGCGGAGCTGCGCGAGCCGCGCGCGCAAAAATTGGGCTGCGCGCGGCTAGGGGAGCGGGCCGCTGCGCGAGCGCGCATGAGCGCCGCGCGCAGCAGGCGCCCTGCTGCCGTTGAAGTGCAGCAGGGCGCCGGGCCGCTGGCAGCGGGCGCGCTGGGCGCGCGCCATGGCTGGCGCGCGCACAGCGCCGCGGCACCCGCACGGGTTGCGCAGCGGCGTTGCGGGCTGCGCGCAGGGCGCGCAGCGCCGCAGGCGCGCGTGCAGCGGCACTGCGCTGCACGCGCAGTGCCGCGGGCCCTGCGCGGGCCGTGCGCGGCACTGCGATGCGCGCGCAGTGCCGCGAGCCCCGCGCGGGCCGCGCCCTGCGGGACGCGCGCTAGGCGCGCGACCCTGCAAAGCGCGCGACCCTGCAGCGGGCGGCCTTTGGGCCGCGTGGCGCTGCATGCCGGGCGCTAGGCGCGCGGCACTGCAGGGCGCCGCGCGGGCGGCCGTTGGTGCCGCGCGGCGCTGCCGGCCGCGCGGCTGGGCCCAGCAGTGTGCGGCTGGGCCCAGTGCCGCGCGGCTGGCCCAGCGTCGCGCGGGGGTGTGGTTTTGCGCCGTGCGGCCGCGAGCCGCGCTACTGCCATGCGGGCTGCGGCTTGGCGGCGCGCCGCGGCGTGTGTGCGATGGGTTTTCCGCGCAACGCGCGGCACTTTCCGTCGCCGGATAAGTTCTCCTTGTGACGCGCGGCATTTTCGTCGTCGGATGGGTTTCTTTTGCCGTTGTGGGCGCGGGTTTTTGGCCGCGCGTTTTCTGATCCCGATTTATCACCTTTTTCGCAGTTTGTGGCATTTTGTTAGCTTTCTTCGTGGCCGGTGGTACGTGTTTTGCCGCGGGGAGCTGTGGGATCGCATCGGGACCTCCGGTTGGCTCGCGGTTCTGCCGATTGATCGCAGGTGGGTTATTTTATTCCAAAAATTACGGAATGCCCTACATTGCTTCCGAATGCAAAGGTATCGCGCCCCTTTTCACTATTACTTGATCTGATAACTGCCGGGATATTGTATTAAATTGTTGGAAACCCCTTGTGAGTATTGATCTCGTGCCGGGGGCCGAGAAAAGGGGTTTATGGACTGTCTAGTTGTACTCCAGAATCTCGGGATTTTAGCAGGGTTATCAGATTTAGTCGAGGGTTGCTTTTCCGACTTAGTTGTGCGTGTGAGTAGTGTTTTTCGAGTTTTTCCGATCTGGTTGATCGTGGACTATAGCCTGCATACGCCGCTTGCTGAGACAGATGAGACATGCTTGATACTCGGTGGGGTCGCTCCCCTCAGGTCATGCTCCGGACGCGTAGATGTATTGATACCTCTGGCCGAGTTACCAGGTGGTTACTCGCCCCTGGCCGAGTTACTAGGTGGCTACTTGAGTGAGATTGAGATAGTCGGGCAGGACGCCCCACGTAAATCCCGTCCTCAAGTGGATGTGTGGTGGTGAGCAGGTGCGTTCCTAGTCGACAGGCGCAGGCTTGACTGGACCCTATGTGGCAGTCGTTGAGATTGGGTGACATGAGCGGGTGATTGTAGCATATGTTCCTAGATGGTGTTTCCTTCGAGCATAGCATTGAGGCATATAGTGGTAGATTCATTTCCAGCATTCGTACACTATCTATCTATCTATCTATCTATCTATCTGTTTTTGCCTCTAGCGGACTTAGTGGGCATACCGTGAGTTCTGGCGACGGTACCCACTGAGATCTGCTTTTGCAGTAGATCTCACACCCGCTGCGTGTGACAGGTGTTCCTGAGGCGTCTATTCCAGGCTTGGCTCGTGCGGAGTCTTCAGACCGAGGTAAGGGCGTAGCCGACTAGTTCCTACCCGAGTCTGTCGAGTCAGAGGTAGAGTGACCTGTACTTTTTGGTTTCCACTTTTGTACTAGACAGTGATGTTGCACTTATGTCTCGTGAGATAGTGGATCTTTGTACTTGGACTTTTATTTACTTAGTGCTTCAGTTGTTCAGTTTCTTTTCAGCTCTGATACTTGTATAGCTATAGATCTCTCTTTTGCAGGTTGGACGCTTCGTCTGTACGGCAGTTTCCGTGAAGACGGCGGATCTGTTGGCGAGCCCGGGTCGCAGTTCGACCCCGGGGCGTGACAGAAAACCAATCAAAACATTACATACAGTCAAAAGCTATTTAGAACTTAAGACAAGGAAAGATATCACCTTTCCGAATCCAAAATCATCGGATTTTGGGTTGTCTTGATTCATTGTGGTCGTGAGTTGATAGCTTTGATTGTTGGTCCACCTTAGGTCTTTGCGTTGCAATGATCCACTTGAATGATTGATGTTGTGGCTCGGACCTTTGGTGGATTGAGGGAACTCCATTGAATTGATGTTTCTTTTGATTCCGTTGAGTCCGCTCCGTAGATGAAGTTGCCGAAGAATTTTTCTTTCTCTTTTTCGGGCACGTCTTCATCAAGTGTCCTTCAAGTCCACATTGGTGACAAGTTATTCCTTTCAATTTAATTGTGGAACTTGAAGCTTTCACAGTTTGGTTCTTTTTGAATCCCAAACCAACTTTGCTTGTTTGACCTAATCCGGACATACCGTCAAGTTTCTTAGAACCGGTTGAAAGCTTTTGTATGTCGGATTTGAGTTGATGAACTTGCTTGGTCAAACCTTGGTTGGTGACATGAATTTCCTCAAACTGCTTTTCAAGGAAACCAATCTTGTCCATATGTGATTTAACGATTGTTTCCGATTGGTTTAGCTTTTCTTGGAGGATTTTATCATTATCCAATAAAAGTTCTCGTTCCTCCTCGAGATCATGAAGTTTGATCTTTAAAGCATGGTTCTCGTCCTGAACCTCAAGTCGTTGCTTCCTCAACTTCTTAATATGCTTGGCCATCTTCTTTGATTCCGTAAGAAGTTGTTGATATGCCTCAACGAGTTCTTCTTCGTCCGACTCCCCCTCAGTTGATGACTCTCCATCGGATGTTGATGTTTCATGCAAAATCAAAGAAGTAGAGTCAGTAATTAAAGATGATAAGCAAAAATTAGAAGAGGGAATTTGAGAAGAATGAAAGGCAACAACTTTATCCTTTTCCTCTTTACTTGAGGTCGATTCATCGGAAGTAGAATCGTCCCAAGTTTTTGCTTACAAAACCTTCTTTTTATATGATTTCTTAGAAGGACAATCCGTTGAAATATGGACGTAGCCTTTGCATCTATAGCATTGGATTTCCCCTTCGAATTCATCTTTTTCTTTTTCTTTAGAAGGTTTTGCAATGCTTTTGAGTTTAGAGGATTTAGAACCCGATGATCCTTTAGATGGTTTCGAGGATGAAGATCCATCGGTTCGATTCTTCCAAAATTTCCGACGAAATTTTTTTGTGATCCGCGCCAGTTGTTCTTCAAAATCGGCAAAAGAGATTTCATCGTCAGAACTTGATTCGCTATCTTCTTCCTTTGTTGATTTGAATGCAATACCTGTAAGCTTAGAAGAAGACTTCGAAGAAACTTGATTAGTAGGAAAAGTCATTTCATATGTTTGTAAAGCACCTACTAATTCCTCTATTCTCATATCATCCGGATGATTGACGGTTTCAATGGCGGCAACCTTTGCCCTAAACCGTTCCAGAAGAGTCCGAAGAATCTTTCTTACAACTTTTGACTCCGGGATCTTTTCTCCTAAATTAGCACATGTATTGATTATATCTTGAAGTCCAGTGTAGTAATCAGTAAACAATTCATGCTCATCCATATGAATAGAGTCAAATTGACTTGTAAGCATCTGGAGCTTTTGAATTTTTACTAGATTAGTACCCTCATGTGTAATTTTGAGAATATCCCAAATCTCCTTTGCAGTTTCACACACGGAAATACGTGTAAACTCGGTCGAGGAAAGAGAATTAAATAAATCGTTCATACCTTTCCCGTTGTAGGAAGATTTTTCGATTTCCTCTCTAGACCATCTAGAGCGAGGTTTTGGGGTAGTAGAATTTTCTACTTCCTCAATTAGATGCTCCCAACCGCATTCCACGGTTTGCCATACCCGCTCATCAATTGCGATGAGAAAAAATCTCATCCGCACTTTCCAATAAGCATAATTGGTCCCAACAAAAAGAGGAGGTCTATAAATATTACCACCTTCACCCGACATGATAGAAAAACCTAAAACCCTCTCTGATACCAATTGTTGGTTTTTATAGGATCCATAAGGATCTAAATAGGTACTATCAAACAACCAGAGGGGGGGTGAATAGGTGTAATACTCAAAAACCAATCTCAGTGCAAAATAAAAACCAATCCGGAAAATAAAAACAGCACACCGAGATGTACGTGGAAACTCCAATCCAGGAGAAAAACCACGGGACCAACACGCAATAACAATCCACTAAGAAAAGAAGAATAGCAAGGTGATTACCGACTCGACGGACTCAAACCCCTCCTTCAAGTTCTTCGGATCTTGCGCTCACCGACTGCACGTCCACTACACACGTTCGAATCCACGAATGCCACTCGAATCCACGAGCACACGTTTCGAATCCACGAAATGCCTTCAACACATCGAATCCACGATGCTACGTCGAATCCACGACGCAAACTTGATAAAAGCTTCGATGGTGATCCTTTGCTTAGATTATCAATGAAGAACCATGGATGGAATATCTAAGGAAAGATTAGATCAATTCGACAAAAAATATGTCTTGGAAGAACCGTCGAATTGACCTAAAAGAGGCTAAAAGAAGAACGATGAAAACCTAGCCTCTCGGGTTGCTCTCAAGTGTTTTCTAAATTAGTCGATAGTTCTTGAGGAACCCTAAGTGTCTATTTATAGGTTAGAAACCTTTGGAAAGAGATAAGCATCAAAAACTACCTTATCTTGAATTTTCGAGTCGACGGTTCGGACTGGAATAAGTAGGGTCCGAACTGTCGTCATTAAACAGAACTTTTCTAGAAAAACATGTTCGGGGTCCGGACTGAAATGTGGGCTGTCCGGACTGTTCATGCGATTTCTGCAGAATCAATGTTCGGGGTCCGGACTGAAACAGGGGAGGTCCGGACTGAAATTCCGCATGAACTAAACTATGTTCGGGGTTCGGACTGGAATGCCCTGATCCGGATCCTGAACATATTACATGTCCAGTTTTTAATTTTTATGCAATTAAAAATTCATCCAAGTGTTTCTACACTATAAGAAAGTATTCGGATCACCAAAATTATTTAGTTAAACATACCTGATCCTTTTGAATTCTTTCTTCTTGAGATTGATGTAATTGATCCACAATTCTTCATCTTCAATCTTCTAGACTTAAAACACTGAGTGTCAACTTGAGCTCTTGTTGAATCTTCTCTGAGTCTTCGATTGCTGATTGACAATTTGATCACTTCAAGACTCCGACTCAACTCACGAAATATGCCAACACAAAAAGCCGTAACACCTCACGCTACCCGAAAGGAACGGTCACAACCATCTCTAATCAAAACAATGTGTATGATGAGATATAATATCAGAGTAAAATCACTACTAATTTAAAACTTTTATTCAATAAACAAATAGTTTAAGCAGATATAAAAGCGTACAAGAGTGAACCATAACACAACTTTATTACATTTTACATCTCTCAACTTGCACTTTAAATAATATTACAAATCTTTTCCTGACAATATATGGTTCACTCAAAATATAAAAAGGTACATCTTCTAGACCCTCTAGGTCTCTATGCTGCTGGGCTCTTGCCCCTGTCGTCTGTCTCGACCGCTGTATCCGTACCTGGAAAAATGGTCACCCGCGGGTGTGAGAACTACTTAAAGTTCCCAGCGGGTTCAACCACCGAGAAAGAATGTCCTACACCACTTTGTCCAATAGAAGCAATAATAATAGGATACTAGGAAAACTATAAACCTCAATATAAAATGTTGATATGCATATAATAGGTCACTACACTATCTGTGTATACTCAACGACCCAACACTACTCTGTCTAGCCATACCAGGCAACTATCCATCTACTCGGCCACTATGCCGCTGTATATAGGGTTAAACTAACCCGGCCACCTTGGCTACTCTATTTTCACTTTATTCGTTATCTTTCATTCTGGTGCTTTTGTTAAAGTTAACCCTCAGAAATTCTTGTCCCACGGGCCCCAGCCCAGTAGTCATGCTACTATAAGACAGGAATTTCTAAGGTTGCCGATAGCACGTGCAGGTACTATCCCGCCCCAACGAAGTAAATGTGTTCTTCGGGTCGCTACTTGGGAGAGGGCACTGCTCTTTACGTCCGATCAGATGCGCCCGGGGAGAGGGCAAGCCCTTTACGTCCCGCAGACCCACATTTCACCTTCGAAGGCACGCCCGTTTTATTATCTTTTCTTATCTTTTATTTTCCTTTCTCTTGGCTCTTAGCCCTTTTGCACTTTATGCATTTGTCTTTGTCTTTACTCTTAAGCACTTGCTTTTCTTTTCTTTCTCACTCGAGCCTTCAGCTCACATTGCCACTGACAATCTCTTTCACTTTTTCCTTTAGCCTTTCCAAGGTATCTCGTCCAACGGGTCACTGCCCAAGGAGTCCTGCTCCCAAACTGACGAGTCTCAACCTGAATGCGCCATTTGCATTCTCTTTCTGTTCTCTTTCTCTTAAACAATTTGCTTGTCTTGCTTATTAAGCCACTTTTAGCTTTCTCTTAAGCTTTATCTTTTTTATTAATTCATCCCTTACCCTAGGTCTTGCCACACGGGTCACTAGAGAGTCTCCTGGACTCTTAAACATTTCTCTTTCATTATTTAACTCAAATTGAAGTTAAAATTATTGTCCATTTGCCCAAACACCCTATGACTTTCTAGGGTTATATTTGTTTAATTCTTTACCCTTGGGATCTCATCCCCTTTTCCTGATTCCTCGCTGAATCCTAGAGTTACCTTAACTCTATTTTCCTGTTCCACTTTTAACTTAGAGTTACACTGACTCTAATTTCCTGTTTGAGAGTTTAACTCCTTTAGTTCACCTTAGATTTCCTTTACCTAAGTTCCATGTCATGCTCATCCAGAGTTCCTTGACTCTATGTTGATCACTCTATCCAATGTCCTTAGGTTATCTCCTAAGACAATGCCACTCGTTCAATGTCACGCCCCGGGGGTTTTATTTTAGCGGAAATGATACCCCAAAGTACGCGTAAAGTGCGTACAAATTTTTTTGTTTAAAAACCTCCTTCCCCGGCGCGTGCCCAGACCCGCCACATATACAGATTTACTCGAAAATCGGGCAGAGTCTCCTCTGTATATGCACGGCGTCGCGGCTGTTACAATGGTCGAACATAAGCAATCATTTTCCATTTAATCACAACAGTTCGAAGTAGTACGGTGCATGAAGGCGAAACAATACCCGTGGCCAGTCAGGTTAAACGTATAAACTCACCGTTTTGAAAACAAGCCCACACGGCCTTAGGTTTTGAAAAAAAACCGATTGGAAAACGGCATAAATCCACAAGGTTTAGAAAACGGGCCCACCCGACCCTAGACTTTTGAAAACAGTTTTCGAAGTCCTTTTTCTTTTGTTTTCTAGTTGGTTTGTTTAGAAAACGGCCAAACGGGAACAATAAAGGAAAACAGTAGTGCATAACCAGAATGAAAGTACTCAACATCCACACGACCCCACAAGGGTATCGAGAACCACACAGTAACCTACAATACAGAATGAAATGCAGAGAAAGTAAAGAAAACAGCATACTAGGGCTCCCTCAGCCCGACTGCTACCACCTCGGCCTCACCGTCGCCTACCTCTACCCCCTGGAGGTACCTGTCACAGAGTGGGTAGTCAGCGACACTATCATAAAAATAGTACTAAAGCGGTAAAATAATACCAAGCCACAAAAGTAAGACTAGCCGGAACAACCACTCTACTCGTAACGGTAACTCGCAACCACCTGTACCACCTGTAACACCTGTAACCCCGGTAACACCTGTAACACCTGACCGCGTCGGGCACCTATCCCGGCGGGTCGCACACCTGACCTCATCGGGCACCAATCCCGGCGGGTCGCACACCTGACCTCGTCGGGCACCAATCCCGACAGGTCGCACCGCTCGCACCTTGCTGCCTCAAACCCCACACCTACGGGGGCCCCCACTACGTCACCTCGTGGGGTAACACGGGTCGAAGACCGCCTTTCCGGAAAAGAGCACCCTTTGCGGTGGCCAGACCGCGGGTGCGCATGTCGCAACTCGAGCACAAGTAACCAAGACACGGGGTAATGTAGTAAATCATAGAAACCGTCAGTGTTAGTACCGATTAACAATAAAAATCCCTTTCGGAATACTAACACAGTACTCAGCCTCGACCGTAAACCCACCTTGTTGTCGCGCTCCTGACCGATGCTAGGTTCTCCCGCGTCTCGGGTGCCCGCCCGGACCTACAAGAACCTGTCATACAGGAGTCAGAAATTTAAGACTCTGTAAGATTAACGACTAGAACACCCGGCGCACAATTCGTACACGTACGTGCCCGGCCCCGCACGGCTAGGCGGCGTACTAACTACGTGCGGCGCCGTCCTCACACGGCGTCACCCACATGCGGCGCTTCCCACTTGGGGGTGCGCGCGGCGTTGCCCACATGCGGCGCTGCCCGCATGCGGCGCCGCCCGCATGCGGTGCCGCCCGCACGCGGCGCCGCCCGCATGCGGTGCCGCCCGCGTGCGGTGCAGCCCGCATGCGGCGCTGTCCGCATGCGGGGGCACGCGGCGCTGCCCGCACGCGGCGCCGCCCGCACCCGCATGCGGTGCCACCCGCATGCGGTGCCGCCCGCATGCGGTGCCGCCCGCACCCGCATGAGGAGCCGCCCGCGTGCGGCGGCGCCCGCATGCGGCACCGCCCGCATGCGGTGCCGCCCGCACCCGCATGCGGAGCCGCCCGCATGCGGCGGCGCCCGCACCCGCATGCGGAGCCGCCCGCATGCGGCGGCGCCCGCATCCGCATGCGGTGCCGCCCGCATGCGGCGCCCGCATCCGCATGCGGTGCCGCCCGCACCCGCATGCGGAGCCGCCCGCATGCGGCACCGCTCGCATGCGGTGCCGCCCGCACCCGCATGCGGAGCCGCCCGCATGCGGCGGCGCCCGCCTCCGCATGCGGTGCCGCCCGCATGCGGCGCCCGCATCAGCATGCGGTGCCGCCCGCATGCGGCGCCGCCCGCATGCGTCGCTGCCCGCATGCGGGGGCATGCGGCGCCGCCCGCATGCGGCGCCACCCGCATGCGGTGCCGCCCGCATGCGGCGCCACCTGCATGCGGTGCCGCCCGCATGCGGCGCCACCTGCATGCGGTGCCGCCCGCATGCGGATCCACGTGGCGCCGCCCTCATGCGGCGCCGCCCGCATGCGTGGCTCCGGTGATGGCGCCGACTCCCCTCCTCCCCTTTTTTTTTTTCTAAGAAAACCAAGAAACGCCCAAATCAAGAACCCTAAGCCATGCTTACCTTGGTTTCGTCGGCTAGGGTTGATCTAGGGGATGATCGTCCTGTTCTTGGGTGAAGGGTACGCCGGCGATCTTCCTTCTCCTCACCCGCTCCGCCTTGCTTCTCCACTCGATCGGTTGGGGAACGGTAAGGTTTTGTTGGGAAACTGAAAGGTTGGGGAAGTGGGTTTTCGTTGCCTTTGGGGTTTCGTACGCAGGGGAGTTAAGGGGAGTTGTGGGGAGTGGCGGGAAGTTGGGGGGAGTGGTGGGAAGTTGGGGCGGTTCGTGGGAAGTTGTGGGGTTGTGGGAAGTTGGGGAGAAGTGGTGGGGAGTTGGGGCTGTTCGTGGGGAGTTATACGACCGGGAAAAAGGCGGGAGTGATTAAGGTGGCGGGAGCGGTTAAGTTGGGGAATGGGAATGAACCCAGTTCAAGTCAAAAACGGGTACAAGTCGGGTGCGAACCAGGGTCCGGTCTGCCTTAAAAACCGCGTTGACCACCTGAACCGTTAGCTACCTTCCGGAATTTATTCCGGGAGATTCCGACGTCGGAATTCAAAACCGATTTCGCCGCCGTTCTCCGTTTCGCGAGCTCTATTAACTAAAAATACCCGCGGGCCCCGACGGTCTGTCCGGAAACAAGGAATTATTCGATCACCCTCCAGCCCCCCCCCCCCCCCCCCCCCCCCCCCGAAACGAATTGCGAAATAAACGAAAACTAAAAGTAGACCCAAGAACATTTTAAACCAGCGGCTACTACACCACTCACCTCTTAAAACGAGTTTCGTCCTCGAAACTCAATCCTGGTTCGCGGTAAAGAGATAGGGGTAGCCCTCCCTCATCTTCGATTCTAGTTCCCACGTCGCTTCCCGCTCCTCGTGGTTGTTCCAGTGCACCTTCACATAGGGGGATGTCTCGGTTTCGAAGCGTCTTGCTTTCTCTTGCTAGTATTCGCACAGGGGTTTCCTCGAAGCTTAGGTCCTCCTTTAGTTCGAGTGTCGAGACGTCCAGAACATGCGACGGGTCGGGGAGGTATTTCTCGAGCATCGAAACGTGGAACACGTCATGAATCCGGTTGAGGTTCGGAGGTAGGGCAAAGCGGTAAGCCACTGGGCTAATCCGTTCCAGGATCTCGAATGGCCCCACGAACCGCGGGCTTAGCTTGCCTTTTAACCCGAATCGCTTGATTCCCCTGGACGGCGAGACCCGCAAAAACACGTGTTCTCCCACCTGGAACTCTAAGTCGCGGCGTCTTCGATCCGCGTAGCTCTTTTGTCGACTCTGGGCAGTTAGTAAGCGCTGTCTGATGAGGCGCACCTTCTCTTCTGTTTCTTCCACCAAGTCGGGTCCCAAGAACTTCCGTTCTCCCAAGTCGTCCCAACAGATCGGGGATCGGCAGCGTCTCCCGTATAAGGCTTCGTAGGGTGCCATCAGGATGCTGGCCTGGTGGCTATTGTTGTAAGCGAATTCTACAAGTGGTAGGTAACGCTCCCAACCGACTCCCCAATCGAGTACACAGGCCCGAAGCAGGTCCTCTAGCGTCTGTATCACTCGCTCCGTCTGCCCGTCTGTCTGAGGGTGGAAGGCTGTGCTGAAGTGCAATTTAGTCCCCAAGGCTTGTTGCAGACTCTGCTAAAACTTTGAGACAAACCGCGTGTCTCTGTCTGATGTGATCGATGCCGGTACCCCATGCAGTCTTACAATCTCGCTGGGGTAGACTTGAGCCAACCGCTCTCCGGTCCAGGTTGTGTGAATCGGCAGGAAGTGCGCTGACTTAGTTAGCCGGTCCACCACAACCCATATTGTGTCGTGTCCTTGTGGTGAACGTGGGAACCCGGTGACAAAGTCCATGGTGATATGATCCCACTTCCACTCCGGTACCGGTAAGGGTTGTAACTTTCCCGCCGGTCGTTGATGTTCCGCCTTTATTTGTTGACACACTAGGCAATGAGCTACAAAATCGAGTTACATCCCTCTTCATCTTGGGCCACCAGAAGGTCTGCTTGAGGTCCCTGTACATCTTTGTGCCTCCTGGATGCGCTGCATAAGGGGCGCTGTGTGCCTCGGACAGAATTTCCTTCTTCAATTCCGGGGTATCCGGCACGCAAATCCGCCCGCGGAACCGTAGGGTGTCATCGCCTTCCAATGAAAAGTCACCTTCCTGATCCGGTGAGATCTTGTCTCTTACGAGCTGTAAGTGCGAGTCCGCCTGCTGTCCCTCTCGAATCTTTTCTAGCAGTGTTGGCTTGACCACCAAAGTTAGAAGTTGCGCAACCGTGCCCGCTGGCACTACTTCCAACCCTAGTCGTGAAAATTCCGCGATCAAGTTGCTCTGCTCAGTTATCGCACCTACCGATCCTCCCTCCAATCGCCCCTTCCTGCTCAGAGCGTCCGCCACCAAGTTTGCTTTCCCGGGGTGGTATTTGATTGTTAGGTCGTAATCCTTCAGTAATTCAAGCCACTGTCTCTGCCGCAGGTTTAGTTCCTTTTGGGTGAACAGGTATTTAAGACTCTGGTGATCTGAGAAGATGTTACAATGGACACCAAAGAGATAGTGTCTCCATAACTTCAGGACGAAGACCACCGCAGCCAGCTCTAAATCGTGTATTGGGTAGTTTCTTTCGTAGTCCTTTAGTTGCCTAGACGCATAGGCTATTACCTTCCCCTGCTGCATTAAAACACCCCTAAGGCCGATTCTTGAAGCGTCGCAGTACACCTCATAGTCCTCACCGGGTGTTGGTAGTACAAGAATCGGTGCCTCGGCTAGCCTTCTTTTGAGTTCTTCAAAACTTTCCTGGCATTTGGCCGTCCATACAAACTTTTCTCCTTTCTTGGTCAACCAGTTTAGAGGGGCCGCAATCTTCGAGAAACCCTCGACAAAGCGTCTATAATACCCCGCCAGCCCCAAGAAACTGCGGATCTCCGTCACCGTCGTGGGCGGCTGCCAGTCTATCACTGATTCCACCTTCTTGGGGTCCACGGCGATTCCCTTTGCCGAGATCACATGCCCCAGGAATCCCACTTCGCGTAGCCAGAACTCACACTTTTTGAGCTTAGCGAACAGCTTCTGCTCCCTGAGGGTTTGGAGAATCGTTCGTAAGTGATCCTCGTGCTCCTCGTCGGTGGATGAGTAGATTAGTATATCATCGATGAAGACCACCACGAACCGGTCTAAGAATGGTCTGAAGACCCGGTTCATCATGTCCATAAAGACTGCGGGGGCGTTCGTAAGTCCGAACGGCATGACCGTAAACTCGTAATGGCCATACCGGGTCCAGAAAGCGGTCTTCGGAATGTCCTCGTTCCGAACCCGAAGCTGGTGGTAGCCTGACTGTAGATCAATCTTTGAAAAGACCGTCGCTCCTCGTAGTTGGTCGAAGAGGTCGTCGATTCTGGGCAGGGGGTACTTGTTTTTCACCGTGACCTTGCTTATTCCTCTGTAGTCGATGCAGAGTCGCAGGCTTCCATCCTTCTTCCGTACAAAAAGTACTGGTGCGCCCCAGGGTGACACACTCGGCCTGACAAACCCTTTGTCCAAGAGGTCTTCCAGTTGCGCCTTTAACTCCTTCAACTCCGCGAAGGCCATTCGGTAGGGTGCCTTCGTTATAGGTTGAGTACCTGGCAAGAGTTCAATAGGGAACACCACCTCCCTTTCAGGGGGTATCCCAGGCAGCTCCGTCGGAAAGACATCGGGAAAGTCCCTCACCACCGGGATGTCTGAAGGTGTCGTCGAGGGTCGGGTAACCAGATCTACCGATGCCAAATAGGCTACACACCCACCCTCTATCAGACTCCTGGCTCGAGCCGCTGAGATGACTGCCGGGAAGGAGGTGCTCTTGCACGCTAGGTACGCATTCTTAGGGAAACTTGGTTCTTGTAGTTGTACCATCCGCTTATCGCAGTCGATAAGCACTTGGTACCTTGAGAGCCAGTCCATGCCCAAAACAACGTCGTACTCCTTCAAGGGAATCACTATTAAATCCCAAGGGCAAAATAGCCGCCCTAGCTTAATCGGGCAAGTGGCTACCAAACTAGTCGCCTCCAGTGTCCCACCCGCGGTCTGGACCGTCAACCGACTTTGGAGAGGTGTTTCCTCGAGGTCATGCGAAAACACGTACTCGCGAGAAATGAACGAGTGTGTTGCTCCAGTATCAAAGAGGGTTCTAGAACGTGAATTTGAAATAGAAGTTATACCTGCGAGTACGTGCTCCGGCGGGTCCGATTCCTGGCGGGTCATGGAATAAATTTGCCCGCCCGGTTGAGGCTGCCTATCCTCTTCGCGCCGCATAGCCGGGGGCCTAGAGGTCGACCCCATAGGAGCTTTCCCCCGCCCAAAATTGTGGTGAAGGCGTGGAAGCGGCAGAGGAGGCTGATCCCACGGTAAGGGGGCAGTTGCGGCGGAAGTGCCCCTGCTTGCCGCAACGGAAGCAATGGTCGGCTCTCTGGGAGCAATTCAACACTCCATGCGCTCCCCCGCAGATCACGCAAGGCCCGTCTCTTGGCCTCGGCTCTCCCGTAGGTGCGTTCCGTGCTCCCGTCTGTGCCCTCCACCGCTTGGGGAGTCGGCTCCCAGCAGATGACCCCCCTCCGTAGCTCTGCTGTTGCCGCTTCCTATCTTCATGCTGTGCCGGGGCCTCCCTCCTAGCGCGGGTAACGGCAAGCCCACGCTCTACGACAGTGGCCCGGTCGACCACTTTCTGGAACGTATGCAAATCAGCGGCTTGAACCACCTGGAAAATATCACTTCGCAACCCATCCACGAATAGTTGCGCCTTGTGGGGTTCATCCCTTATAACGAAAGGGACGCAATTTGCCAGGCGCACGAATTCGCGCTGATACTCCATAACTGTCTTGCTCCCTTGCTGAATGTGGTTCAGGTCGTCCTCCAGTTTCTTCTTGACGCTATTTGTGAAGAAGGCCCCAAACAATTCCTGCTTGAACGTCGTCCACAATAGTAGCACGGTGCCCTGGGTGGGATCAGGGCGCACCGTCTTCCACCATAGACGAGCGTTTCCCTCCAAAAGTGAACTGCCAGAGGAACGCGCTCGGGGTCCTCGATGAGTAGGTCCTCAAACAATTTTTCCATCGATCCCACCCCACTTTTCGACTACCCAGGGATCAGTCGTCTCCCCCTCGAACGTGGGTGGTTCGAACTTCATGAAATCCGCCAGATTGGCCCGCACTCGCTCTCGTTCCGCCCGCGTAACCGTCCCTTCCTGGCGACGGCGGCGGCCGCGGGGGTGCTCCCGCCGAGAGCCCCCGGCGCCGGCCCCACGGACGCTGATGCAGGTGCTGCCATCGACGCCTGTGGTCTGGGTAGAATGCTAGCCCGGCCGTTGCCGCCGGTAGAGGGGTTGCCCCTACCCCAGCACCTGTCGCTTGCGGTACTGCGGCCGGTGCAATTGGTTCCGGTGGAGGGGCGGGAGCGACCGGTTGCTGCTTGCGTCAATTGACGCACACGATCCGTAAGGGTCGCCATCTGCCCCGCCATCTCCCTCAATTGTTGCCGCAGGAGCTGGTTCTCTGCAGCTGCTGATGTCGTCGCATCTGTCCCTACCACCTCGGGCGACGCTCTGGCCCGTACCATTGTACTGTACAGACATACCAACCAAAGCTTAGCACATCATCTCTGCTAGATGAACCATTGTAAAATCGAGAGAGAGAAAAGAAAACATTATCTACAATCCCCTCCCCGATCTCTCACGTCTTAACCCTTAAACCCTGCACATTCATTTATTCGTAGTTAGTGTGATATCTCGGTGGATGTTGGGCCGTCACTGTTGTGATTAAAGCAAAAGTCTCTGATACCATCTTAATCTGTCACGCCCCGGGGGTTTTATTTTAGCGGAAACGATACCCAAAGTACGCGTAAAGTGCGTACAAATTTTTTTGTTTAAAAACCTCCTTCCCCGGCGCGTGCCCAGACCCGCCACATATACAGATTTACTCGAAAATCGGGCAGAGTCTCCTCTGTATATGCACGGCGTCGCGGCTGTTACAATAGTCGAACATAAGCAATCATTTTCCATTTAATCACAACAGTTCGAAGTAGTACGGTGCATGAAGGCGAAACAATACCCGTGGCCAGTCAGGTTGAACGTATAAACTCACCGTTTTGAAAACAGGCCCACACGGCCTTAGGTTTTGAAAAACCGATTGGAAAACGGCATAATCCACAAGGTTTAGAAAACGGGCCCACCCGACCATAGACTTTTGAAAACAGTTTTCGAAGTCCTTTTTCTTTTGTTTTCTAGTTGGTTTGTTTAGAAAACGGCCAAACGGGAACAATAAAGGAAACAGTAGTGCATAACCAAATGAAAGTACTCAACATCCACACGACCCCACAAGGGTATCGAGAACCACACAGTAACCTACAATACCGAATGAAATGCAGAGAAAGTAAAGAAAACAGCATACTAGGGCTCCCTCAGCCCGACTGCTACCACCTCGGCCTCACCGTCGCCTACCTCTACCCCCTGGAGGTACCTGTCACAGAGTGGGTAGTCAGCGACACTATCATAAAAATAGTACTAAAGCAGTAAAGTAATACCAAGCCACAAAAGTAAGACTAGCCGAACAACCACTCTACTCGTAACGGTAACTCGCAACCACCTGTACCACCTGTAACACCTGTAACCCCGGTAACACCTGTAACACCTGACCGCGTCGGGCACCTATCCCGGCGGGTCGCACACCTGACCTCATCGGGCACCAATCCCGGCGGGTCGCACACCTGACCTCGTCGGGCACCAATCCCGACAGGTCGCACCGCTCGCACCTTGCTGCCTCAAACCCCACACCTACGGGGGCCCCCACTACGTCACCTCGTGGGGTAACACGGGTCGAAGACCGCCTTTCCGGAAAAGAGCACCCTTTGCGGTGGCCAGACCGCGGGTGCGCGTGTCGCAACTCGAGCATAAGTAACCAAGACACGGGGTAATGTAGTACATCATAGAAACCGTCAGTGTTAGTACCGATTAACAATAAAAATCCCTTTCGGAATACTAACACATACTCAGCCTCGACCGTAAACCCACCTTGTTGTCGCGCTCCTGACCGATGCTAGGTTCTCCCGCGTCTCGGGTGCCCGCCCGGACCTACAAGAACCTGTCATACAGGAGTCAGAAATTTAAGACTCTGTAAGATTAACGACTAGAACACCCGGCGCACAATTCTACACGTACGTGCCCGGCCCCGCACGGCTGGGCGGCGTACTACTACGTGCGGCGCCGTCCTCACACGGCGTCACCCACATGCGGCGCTTCCCACTTGTGGTGCGCGCGGCGTTGCCCACATGCGGCGCTGCCCGCATGCGGCGCCGCCCGCATGCGGTGCCGCCCGCACGGCGGCGCCGCCCGCATGCGGTGCCGCCGCGCTTGCGGTGCAGCCCGCATGCGGCGCTGTCCGCATGCGGGGGCAACGCGGCGCCGCCCGCACCCGCATGCGGTGCCGCCCGCATGCGGTGCCGCCCGCACCCGCAGCGGAGCCGCCTGCGTGCGGCGGGCCCGCATGCGGCACCCCCCGCATGCGGTGCCGCCCCGCACCCGCATGCGGAGCCGCCCGCATGCGGCGGCGCCCGCATCCGCATGCGGTGCCGCCCGCATGCGGCGCCCGCATTCCGCATGCGGTGCCGCCCGCACACCGCATGCGGAGCCGCCCGCATGCGGCGCGCCCGCCTCCGCATGCGGTGCCCTCCCGCCTCCGCATGCTGTGCCGCCCGCATGCGGCGCCGCATCCGCATGCGTGCCGCCCGCATGCGGCCGCCGCCCGCATGCGGCGCTGCCCGCATGCGGGCATGCGGCGCCGCCCGCATGCGGATGCACGCGGCGCCGCCCTCATGCGGCGCCGCCCGCATGCGTGGCTCCGGTGATGGCGCCGACTCCCCTCCTCCCCTTTTTTTTTTCTAAGAAAACCAAGAAACGCCCAAATCAAGAACCCTAAGCCATGCTTACCTTGTTTCGTCGGCTAGGTTGATCTAGGGGATGATCGTCCTGTTCTTGGGTGAAGGGTACGCCGGCGATCTTCCTTCTCCTCACCCGCTCCGCCTTGCTTCTCCACTCGATCGTTTGGGGAACGGTAAGGTTTGGTTGGGAAACTGAATGGTTGGGGAAGTGGGTTTTCGTTGCCTTTGAGGTTTCGTACGCAGGGGAGTTAAGGGGAGTTGTGGGGAGTGGCGGGAAGTTGGGGGGAGTGGTGGGAAGTTGGGGCGGTTCGTGGCAGTTGTGGGGTTGTGGGAAGTTGGGGGGAAGTGGTGGGGAAGTTGGGGCGGTTCGTGGGGAGTTGTACGACCGGGAAAAGGCGGGAGTGATTAAGGTGGCGGGAGCGGTTAAGTTTGGGGAATGGGAATGAACCCAGTTCAGTCAAAAACGGGTACAAGTCGGGTGTGAACCAGGGTCCGTCTGCCTGAAAAACAGCGTTGACCACTTGAACCGTTAGCTACCTTCCGGAATTTATTCCGGGAGATTCCGGCGTCGGAATTCAAAACCGATTTTCGCCGGTCCGTTCTCCGTTTCGCAGCTCTATTAACTAAAATACCCGCGGGCCCCGACGGTCTTGTCACGCCCCCGGGGTTTTTGAGTCTATTTAAGCGGAAAATCGTGTGTATTTTTTTTTCTTTTAACCAGTAATTTAAACCTCATCCCCGGTGCGTGCCAGACCGCCACATACACAAATTCTCCCTGTCCGCGGACAGAGTCTCCTTTGTATATGCACGGCGTCTACACTTACACAACATACATCAACACCAACCATCAACCATACAATAGACATTCAACATCAAGCAGAATATAAAGCGGCATCAATGTTTTAGATAGGATAAAACCAGCAGTTGCAAAATCCGTGCCACACGACACGTCGTTTTGAGAAAACCTTTTCGAAGTCATTTGGTTTATCATGAACATGCCGCATACAAAAACATCACCAAAAGAACCAAACTATAAACGTACAACTCATCCACA
>CM055065.1:35744938-35795039 GCA_029204045.2 Tillandsia leiboldiana
CCCCCCCCCCCCCCCCCCCCCCCCGGAAACGAATTGCGAAATAAACGAAAACTAAAAGTAGACCCAAGAACATTTTAAACCAGCGGCTACTACACCATCACCTCTTAAAACGAGTTTCGTCCTCGAAACTCAATCCTGGTTCGCGGTAAAGAGATAGGGGTAGCCCTCCCTCATCTTCGATTCTAGTTCCCACGTCGCTTCCCGCTCCTCGTGGTGTTCCAGTGCCACCTTCACATAGGGGATGTCTCGGTTTCGAAGCGTCTTGCTTTCTCTTGCTAGTATTCGCACAGGGGTTTCCTCGAAGCTTAGGTCCTCCTTTAGTTCGAGTGTCGAGACGTCCAGAACATGCGACGGGTCGGGGAGGTATTTCTCGAGCATCGAAACGTGGAACACGTCATGAATCCGGTTGAGGTTCGGAGGTAGGGCAAAGCGGTAAGCCACTGGGCTAATCCGTTCCAGGATCTCGAATGGCCCCACGAACCGCGGGCTTAGCTTGCCTTTTAACCCGAATCGCTTGATTCCCCTGGACGGCGAGACCCGCAAAAACACGTGTTCTCCCACCTGGAACTCTAAGTCGCGGCGTCTTCGATCCGCGTAGCTCTTTTGTCGACTCTGGGCAGTTAGTAAGCGCTGTCTGATGAGGCGCACCTTCTCTTCTGTTTCTTCCACCAAGTCGGGTCCCAAGAACTTCCGTTCTCCCAAGTCGTCCCAACAGATCGGGGATCGGCAGCGTCTCCCGTATAAGGCTTCGTAGGGTGCCATCAGGATGCTGGCCTGGTGGCTATTGTTGTAAGCGAATTCTACAAGTGGTAGGTAACGCTCCCAACCGACTCCCCAATCGAGTACACAGGCCCGAAGCAGGTCCTCTAGCGTCTGTATCACTCGCTCCGTCTGCCCGTCTGTCTGAGGGTGGAAGGCTGTGCTGAAGTGCAATTTAGTCCCCAAGGCTTGTTGCAGACTCTGCTAAAACTTTGAGACAAACCGCGTGTCTCTGTCTGATGTGATCGATGCCGGTACCCCATGCAGTCTTACAATCTCGCTGGGGTAGACTTGAGCCAACCGCTCTCCGGTCCAGGTTGTGTGAATCGGCAGGAAGTGCGCTGACTTAGTTAGCCGGTCCACCACAACCCATATTGTGTCGTGTCCTTGTGGTGAACGTGGGAACCCGGTGACAAAGTCCATGGTGATATGATCCACTTCCACTCCGGTACCGGTAAGGGTTGTAACTTTCCCGCCGGTCGTTGATGTTCCGCCTTTATTTGTTGACACACTAGGCAATGAGCTACAAAATCGAGTTACATCCCTCTTCATCTTGGGCCACCAGAAGGTCTGCTTGAGGTCCCTGTACATCTTTGTGCCTCCTGGATGCGCTGCATAAGGGGCGCTGTGTGCCTCGGACAGAATTTCCTTCTTCAATTCCGGGGTATCCGGCACGCAAATCCGCCCGCGGAACCGTAGGGTGTCATCGCCTTCCAATGAAAAGTCACCTTCCTGATCCGGTGAGATCTTGTCTCTTACGAGCTGTAAGTGCGAGTCCGCCTGCTGTCCCTCTCGAATCTTTTCTAGCAGTGTTGGCTTGACCACCAAAGTTAGAAGTTGCGCAACCGTGCCCGCTGGCACTACTTCCAACCCTAGTCGTGAAAATTCCGCGATCAAGTTGCTCTGCTCAGTTATCGCACCTACCGATCCTCCCTCCAATCGCCCCTTCCTGCTCAGAGCGTCCGCCACCAAGTTTGCTTTCCCGGGGTGGTATTTGATTGTTAGGGTCGTAATCCTTCAGTAATTCAAGCCACTGTCTCTGCCGCAGGTTTAGTTCCTTTTGGGTGAACAGGTATTTAAGACTCTGGTGATCTGAGAAGATGTTACAATGGACACCAAAGAGATAGTGTCTCCATAACTTCAGGACGAAGACCACCGCAGCCAGCTCTAAATCGTGTATTGGGTAGTTTCTTTCGTAGTCCTTTAGTTGCCTAGACGCATAGGCTATTACCTTCCCCTGCTGCATTAAAACACCCCTAAGGCCGATTCTTGAAGCGTCGCAGTACACCTCATAGTCCTCACCGGGTGTTGGTAGTACAAGAATCGGTGCCTCGGCTAGCCTTCTTTTGAGTTCTTCAAAACTTTCCTGGCATTTGGCCGTCCATACAAACTTTTCTCCTTTCTTGGTCAACCAGTTTAGAGGGGCCGCAATCTTCGAGAAACCCTCGACAAAGCGTCTATAATACCCCGCCAGCCCCAAGAAACTGCGGATCTCCGTCACCGTCGTGGGCGGCTGCCAGTCTATCACTGATTCCACCTTCTTGGGGTCCACGGCGATTCCCTTTGCCGAGATCACATGCCCCAGGAATCCCACTTCGCGTAGCCAGAACTCACACTTTTTGAGCTTAGCGAACAGCTTCTGCTCCCTGAGGGTTTGGAGAATCGTTCGTAAGTGATCCTCGTGCTCCTCGTCGGTGGATGAGTAGATTAGTATATCATCGATGAAGACCACCACGAACCGGTCTAAGAATGGTCTGAAGACCCGGTTCATCATGTCCATAAAGACTGCGGGGGCGTTCGTAAGTCCGAACGGCATGACCGTAAACTCGTAATGGCCATACCGGGTCCAGAAAGCGGTCTTCGGAATGTCCTCGTTCCGAACCCGAAGCTGGTGGTAGCCTGACTGTAGATCAATCTTTGAAAAGACCGTCGCTCCTCGTAGTTGGTCGAAGAGGTCGTCGATTCTGGGCAGGGGGTACTTGTTTTTCACCGTGACCTTGCTTATTCCTCTGTAGTCGATGCAGAGTCGCAGGCTTCCATCCTTCTTCCGTACAAAAAGTACTGGTGCGCCCCAGGGTGACACACTCGGCCTGACAAACCCTTTGTCCAAGAGGTCTTCCAGTTGCGCCTTTAACTCCTTCAACTCCGCGAAGGCCATTCGGTAGGGTGCCTTCGTTATAGGTTGAGTACCTGGCAAGAGTTCAATAGGGAACACCACCTCCCTTTCAGGGGGTATCCCAGGCAGCTCCGTCGGAAAGACATCGGGAAAGTCCCTCACCACCGGGATGTCTGAAGGTGTCGTCGAGGGTCGGGTAACCAGATCTACCGATGCCAAATAGGCTACACACCCACCCTCTATCAGACTCCTGGCTCGAGCCGCTGAGATGACTGCCGGGAAGGAGGTGCTCTTGCACGCTAGGTACGCATTCTTAGGGAAACTTGGTTCTTGTAGTTGTACCATCCGCTTATCGCAGTCGATAAGCACTTGGTACCTTGAGAGCCAGTCCATGCCCAAAACAACGTCGTACTCCTTCAAGGGAATCACTATTAAATCCCAAGGGCAAAATAGCCGCCCTAGCTTAATCGGGCAAGTGGCTACCAAACTAGTCGCCTCCAGTGTCCCACCCGCGGTCTGGACCGTCAACCGACTTTGGAGAGGTGTTTCCTCGAGGTCATGCGAAAACACGTACTCGCGAGAAATGAACGAGTGTGTTGCTCCAGTATCAAAGAGGGTTCTAGAACGTGAATTTGAAATAGAAGTTATACCTGCGAGTACGTGCTCCGGCGGGTCCGATTCCTGGCGGGTCATGGAATAAATTTGCCCGCCCGGTTGAGGCTGCCTATCCTCTTCGCGCCGCATAGCCGGGGGCCTAGAGGTCGACCCATAGGAGCTTTCCCCCGCCCAAAATTGTGGTGAAGGCGTGGAAGCGGCAGAGGAGGCTGATCCCACGGTAAGGGGGCAGTTGCGGCGGAAGTGCCCCTGCTTGCCGCAACGGAAGCAATGGTCGGCTCTCTGGGAGCAATTCAACACTCCATGCGCTCCCCCGCAGATCACGCAAGGCCCGTCTCTTGGCCTCGGCTCTCCCGTAGGTGCGTTCCGTGCTCCCGTCTGTGCCCTCCACCGCTTGGGGAGTCGGCTCCCAGCAGATGACCCCCCTCCGTAGCTCTGCTGTTGCCGCTTCCTATCTTCATGCTGTGCCGGGGCCTCCCTCCTAGCGCGGGTAACGGCAAGCCCACGCTCTACGACAGTGGCCCGGTCGACCACTTTCTGGAACGTATGCAAATCAGCGGCTTGAACCACCTGGAAAATATCACTTCGCAACCCATCCACGAATAGTTGCGCCTTGTGGGGTTCATCCCTTATAACGAAAGGGACGCAATTTGCCAGGCGCACGAATTCGCGCTGATACTCCATAACTGTCTTGCTCCCTTGCTGAATGTGGTTCAGGTCGTCCTCCAGTTTCTTCTTGACGCTATTTGTGAAGAAGGCCCCAAACAATTCCTGCTTGAACGTCGTCCACAATAGTAGCACGGTGCCCTGGGTGGGATCAGGGCGCACCGTCTTCCACCATAGACGAGCGTTTCCCTCCAAAAAGTGAACTGCCAGAGGAACGCGCTCGGGGTCCTCGATGAGTAGGTCCTCAAACAATTTTTCCATCGATCCCACCCACTTTTCGACTACCCAGGGATCAGTCGTCTCCCCCTCGAACGTGGGTGGTTCGAACTTCATGAAATCCGCCAGATTGGCCCGCACTCGCTCTCGTTCCGCCCGCGTAACCGTCCCTTCCCTGGCGACGGCGGCGGCCGCGGGGGTGCTCCCGCCGAGAGCCCCCGGCGCCGGCCCCACGGACGCTGATGCAGGTGCTGCCATCGACGCCGTGGTCTGGGTAGATGCTAGCCCGGCCGTTGCCGCCGGTAGAGGGGTTGCCCCTACCCCAGCACCTGTCGCTTGCGGTACTGCGGCCGGTGCAATTGGTTCCGGTGGAGGGGCGGGAGCGACCGGTTGCTGCTGCGTCAATTGACGCACACGATCCGTAAGGGTCGCCATCTGCCCCGCCATCTCCCTCAATTGTTGCCGCAGGAGCTGGTTCTCTGCAGCTGCTGATGTCGTCGCATCTGTCCCTACCACCTCGGGCGACGCTCTGGCCCGTACCATTGTCTGTACAGACATACCAACCAAAGCTTAGCACTCATCTCTGCTAGATGAACCATTGTAAAATCGAGAGAGAAAAGAAACATTATCTACAAATCCCCTCCCCGATCTCTCACGTCTTAACCCTTAAACCCTGCACATTTCATTTATTCGTAGTTAAGTGTGATATCTCGGTGGATGTTGGGCCGTCACTGTTGTGATTAAAGCAAAGTCTCTGATACCATCTTAATCTGTCACGCCCCGGGGGTTTTATTTTAGCGGAAACGATACCCCAAAGTACGCGTAAAGTGCGTACAAATTTTTTTGTTTAAAAACCTCCTTCCCCGGCGCGTGCCCAGACCCGCCACATATACAGATTTACTCGAAAATCGGGCAGAGTCTCCTCTGTATATGCACGGCGTCGCGGCTGTTACAATGGTCGAACATAAGCAATCATTTTCCATTTAATCACAACAGTTCGAAGTAGTACGGTGCATGAAGGCGAAACAATACCCGTGGCCAGTCAGGTTAAACGTATAAACTCACCGTTTTGAAAACAAGCCCACACGGCCTTAGGTTTTGAAAAAAAACCGATTGGAAAACGGCATAAATCCACAAGGTTTAGAAAACGGGCCCACCCGACCCTAGACTTTTGAAAACAGTTTTCGAAGTCCTTTTTCTTTTGTTTTCTAGTTGGTTTGTTTAGAAAACGGCCAAACGGGAACAATAAAGGAAAACAGTAGTGCATAACCAGAATGAAAGTACTCAACATCCACACGACCCCACAAGGGTATCGAGAACCACACAGTAACCTACAATACAGAATGAAATGCAGAGAAAGTAAAGAAAACAGCATACTAGGGCTCCCTCAGCCCGACTGCTACCACCTCGGCCTCACCGTCGCCTACCTCTACCCCCTGGAGGTACCTGTCACAGAGTGGGTAGTCAGCGACACTATCATAAAAATAGTACTAAAGCGGTAAAGTAATACCAAGCCACAAAAGTAAGACTAGCCGGAACAACCACTCTACTCGTAACGGTAACTCGCAACCACCTGTACCACCTGTAACACCTGTAACCCCGGTAACACCTGTAACACCTGACCGCGTCGGGCACCTATCCCGGCGGGTCGCACACCTGACCTCATCGGGCACCAATCCCGGCGGGTCGCACACCTGACCTCGTCGGGCACCAATCCCGACAGGTCGCACCGCTCGCACCTTGCTGCCTCAAACCCCACACCTACGGGGGCCCCCACTACGTCACCTCGTGGGGTAACACGGGTCGAAGACCGCCTTTCCGGAAAAGAGCACCCTTTGCGGTGGCCAGACCGCGGGTGCGCATGTCGCAACTCGAGCACAAGTAACCAAGACACGGGGTAATGTAGTAAATCATAGAAACCGTCAGTGTTAGTACCGATTAACAATAAAAATCCCTTTCGGAATACTAACACAGTACTCAGCCTCGACCGTAAACCCACCTTGTTGTCGCGCTCCTGACCGATGCTAGGTTCTCCCGCGTCTCGGGTGCCCGCCCGGACCTACAAGAACCTGTCATACAGGAGTCAGAAATTTAAGACTCTGTAAGATTAACGACTAGAACACCCGGCGCACAATTCGTACACGTACGTGCCCGGCCCCGCACGGCTGGGCGGCGTACTAACTACGTGCGGCGCCGTCCTCACACGGCGTCACCCACATGCGGCGCTTCCCACTTGGTGGTGCGCGTGGCGTTGCCCACATGCGGCGCTGCCCGCATGCGGCGCCGCCCGCATGCGGTGCCGCCCGCACGCGGCGCCGCCCGCATGCGGTGCCGCCCGCGTGCGGTGCAGCCCGCATGCGGCGCTGTCCGCATGCGGGGGCACGCGGCGCCGCCCGCACCCGCATGCGGTGCCGCCCGCATGCGGTGCCGCCCGCACCCGCATGCGGAGCCGCCTGCGTGCGGCGGCACCCGCATGCGGCACCGCCCGCATGCGGTGCCGCCCGCACCCGCATGCGGAGCCGCCCGCATGCGGCGGCGCCCGCATCCGCATGCGGTGCCGCCCGCATGCGGCGCCCGCATCCGCATGCGGTGCCGCCCGCACCCGCATGCGGAGCCGCCCGCATGCGGCGGCGCCCGCCTCCGCATGCGGTGCCGCCCGCCTCCGCATGCGGTGCCGCCCGCATGCGGCGCCCGCATCCGCATGCGGTGCCGCCCGCATGCGGCGCCGCCCGCATGCGGCGCTGCCCGCATGCGGGGGCATGCGGCGCCGCCCGCATGCGGATGCACGCGGCGCCGCCCTCATGCGGCGCCGCCCGCATGCGTGGCTCCGGTGATGGCGCCGACTCCCCTCCTCCCCTTTTTTTTTTTCTAAGAAAACCAAGAAACGCCCAAATCAAGAACCCTAAGCCATGCTTACCTTTGTTTCGTCGGCTAGGGTTGATCTAGGGGATGATCGTCCTGTTCTTGGGTGAAGGGTACGCCGGCGATCTTCCTTCTCCTCACCCGCTCCGCCTTGCTTCTCCACTCGATCGGTTGGGGAACGGTAAGGTTTGGTTGGGAAACTGAATGGTTGGGGAAGTGGGTTTTCGTTGCCTTTGAGGTTTCGTACGCAGGGGAGTTAAGGGGAGTTGTGGGGAGTGGCGGGAAGTTGGGGGGAGTGGTGGGAAGTTGGGGCGGTTCGTGGGCAGTTGTGGGGTTGTGGGAAGTTGGGGGGAAGTGGTGGGGAGTTGGGGCGGTTCGTGGGGAGTTGTACGACCGGGAAAAAGGCGGGAGTGATTAAGGTGGCGGGAGCGGTTAAGTTGGGGAATGGGAATGAACCCAGTTCAAGTCAAAAACGGGTACAAGTCGGGTGTGAACCAGGGTCCGGTCTGCCTGAAAAACAGCGTTGACCACTTGAACCGTTAGCTACCTTCCGGAATTTATTCCGGGAGATTCCGGCGTCGGAATTCAAAACCGATTTCGCCGCCGTTCTCCGTTTCGCGAGCTCTATTAACTAAAAATACCCGCGGGCCCCGACGGTCTTGTCACGCCCCCGGGGGTTTTTGAGTCTATTTAAGCGGAAAATCGTGTGTATTTTTTTTTCTTTTAACCAGGTAATTTAAACCTCATCCCCGGTGCGTGCCAGACCGCCACATACACAAATTCTCCCTGTCCGCGGACAGAGTCTCCTTTGTATATGCACGGCGTCTCACTTACAACAACATACATCAAACACCAACCATCAACCATACAATAGACATTCAACATCAAGCAGAATAATAAAGCGGCATCAATGTTTTAGATAGGATAAAACCAGCAGTTGCAAAATCCGTGCCCACACGACACTTCGTTTTGAGAAAACCTTTTCGAAGTCATTTGGTTTATCATGAAAACATGCCGCATACAAAAACATCACCAAAAGAACCAAACTATAAACGTACAACTCATCCACAGTGCTAAATAATACATGTCCACGATTATTACTACCCACAAGCAAATTAACTAAATGCGTAAAAGAAATGAGATAATGATAATAACCAAGTGTCCTGACTACGGCCCTCGCGACGCAGTCTCGACAAACTCCCGGCTAACGCCTCTCGTAGCGCCTGTCACGGAGTGGGTAATGTCAGTGACAAACAAAGTAGATGTCTAATAACAATAAGGAATAAGGAGCAAACCGGAAACACCAAAACCATTTCGCTACAACCCTGCACATGTTAAGCTGGGCACCAACCCCAGAATTATCAATTAAATTGGGCACCAACCCCAGATTATCTGTCGGAGAGACTAAAGTCTCCCCTCGTGCACAAGCACCTACTTTGATGCATTTACCCCTTCCACGGTGCTGGTGTGCTATTCCCAGCGGGCGCGAAGGGGTCCTCACGGCACCCACACTTTTGTGAGGAACACGGGTCATACAAGACCACTCTTCCGGAAAAGTACACCCATGCGGAGGCCAATCCGCCTGTGTACGTGCAGCATCCCAAAACAGATTTGCCGAGATCGGCGTGTCATGAACAATGCGACCGCAGCCGCTTCAATTGTTAGATAAAAACACGATTATGCGAAAGGTTAAACTGTCCATCTACTTTGTTAGATAAATTGAGAGCACTTTAATGACGATAGATGCACTTACTGCACTGGCTGTATTTACAGCAACCGTACCCACCTATTTGGAGAGAGATCGGAACACCCGAATCTTTCGCGCACCCCCGCTGCGCGTCTGGACCTAAAGAAAGTCCGCACGGATAACTATAGTCAACAGCGTGTACTAACATCTGAAAACACAAGACCCACTTTACTCTTTTCGACGGGAAAGTCCAACAAAACTCAATCCTCAATCGGTAGCCCACTCGGGACGTCAACGGTCCAGCCGAGAAGCCCCGACGACGAAGACGATGAGAAAGAGGGACCCGACGGCGCGCCCCCGACGATTTTGTCGAGGCGCGGAGCGTCGGCAAAATCGGCACCCAACATAATAAAATAATGACCAAGAAGGTCCCAAGTGGCCATGTCAAGAAAGCCACGGAAATAACGATCCCAACGGCGAAAACGGCGCTCAAAACGGTGGAAAAACGGGCGAAAACGGAGCAAATGAACTTCGGGCTGTCGGTTGGTGCACGGGGGCAACCGTGCACCGGGTTCACGGCGTCAGGCGGCGGCGGCATGCGCCGGGTGCACGCAGGAGGCGTGCACCGCGCATCTCGGGCCGGGCCGGTGCACGACCCGAGCGTGCACCGGGTCCTTGCCCTACGGCCGCAAGCGCGTACGCCGGGTGCACGCATGAGGCGTGCACCGCGCGCCTTGGGCCGGGCCGGTGCACGAAACCGTGCACCGGGTCTGGTGCTTCCGACGCTGCGGCATGCACCGGGTGCACGCCTGGACCCGTGGACCGTGCTGTACGGACAAGCACAGTAAACCCTAATTTCGCGGTTTCTTCTCCGTTTGCGCTCCCGTTTCGCGGTTTCTTCTCCGTTTTCGCTCCCGTGCGACTCCGGCGAAGACCCCGCGACCATGGTAACGGCGGCGGCGGCCTCCCGTTTAAAAACGGCGGCGGCGGCCTCCCGTTAACCCACTATGTTCCAACGAAACATCCCAAAAATCTCCGAATAAAAACACGATAATTCTAACGACTAAACCAACGATCGACGAACAACCAAAACGTCGGTCGGAGGTCCGATAACAAGAACTCGATTAAAGACCACCAAGAACTCAACGAAAGTGATGACGGAAAACTCCCAAATAATTTAAATAAATTATTTTACTAACCGAAGATCGACGGGAAGGTTGTCCGGTCGCGTTCTTGCCTTCGGTTCGGTGTCCGGGAAGATCGGGCTCCTTCTCTTTCTCCTTTCCCTTTCTTCCGGCTAGGGTTCCGTCTTTTCTTTTTTTTTTCCTTCTCTCCGATTAGGGTTTTTATTTTCTTTTCTTTTCCTTTCCGATACTCAGGATCCCTTATATAGTCGTACTTTACCTTTAATTAATTCCTCTTTAATTCGTACGTAAGAGAATTAATTAATTTTCCGTCTGGGATAATTAATTAACTAATTAATTATCCCCCACGAGATAAACCACCTTATCTCTAACGGGTGCAAGATATTTAGCACGGATTCCGATGCACGACTAATTACCATATCACTTTGGGTCCCGTTCAGGGGGTTCCCGATATCGGATTTCAGATCCGATCGCGCCGTCGGCTTTCTTTTTCCGCGCTCTATCGCAGAAAAATACTAGCATCTCACAATGGCCAACTTCAAGAATTGAATAATTTTACTTCACTTAAAGGCTTAAATGACTACACGTAAGTCAAAAATACCCCGAAAGGCCGGATCTCTACACCACTCACACTTTATAAAAAGTTTCGTCCCGAAACTTAAACTCAACCCTCGCTAACATTTCTGGGAAAACTTCATTCATTTTCGTCTTGGGTCCCCAAGTCGCTTCGCGCTCCTCATGGTTACTCCATTACACCCTTACGTAAGGGATTGTCCAGTTGCGGAGTTTCTTTCCCTCCCATGCCAGCCTCCGTATCGAGGTTTGGCAGTAACGACAACCGGTATGCCACCGGTCTTGACCTGACTCAACCCACCTGGACGTCTAAGGCGTACTGTTACAACGCCTCGGGTCTTGGCCCGACTCACCTCACCTGGACGTCCAAGGCATACTGTTACAACGCCTCGGGTCTATAGTCGCAAGGCCGGAAGTTGGACCTATTTAACCCTTAACTAAATAGCCAACAAATAAGGCAACTAAGTCTTTACCTCCTTACTGGGCAGGAAGGTACAAAGCATTACTTCTAAGGGTTCCTCTGGGGTCGTGGCCAAAATTACTCTTTGTAAGAGGTCTTCCTTGCTACTACCTCCCTCATAAGCCGAAGCGTCTGTTCCCCTTGGAGGGCGAAACTCGGAGTAACGCATGCTCACCCACCATGAACTCTAAGTCTCGGCGTCTGTTGTCCGCGTAGCTTTTCTGTCTGCTCTGGGCGGTCAGCAGCCTTTGTCTAATCAATCGCGCCTTTGCTTCGGTCTCCTCCACCAAATCTGGGCCCAGAAACTTACGCTCACCCAAGTCGTCCCAGCATATTGGAGACCGACAGCGGCGCCCGTACAGGGCCTCGTATGGTGCCATCTGAATGCTGGCCTGGTAACTGTTATTGTAGGCAAATTCCACTAGGGCAAACACCGTGCCCACCCTTCGCCCAAGTCTAAAACGCATGCCCGAAGCATGTCCTCCACAATTTGTATCACCCGCTCTGATTGTCCATCGGTCTGCGGGTGAAAAGCCGTACTGAAGTGCAACTTGGTTCCCATTGCTCGCTGCAGGCTCTGCTAAAAGTTTGACACAAATAGTGTGTCCCTGTCCGACGTGATGGACGTCGGCACCCCATGCAACCTTACTATCTCGTTGATGTAGGTTTGCGCCAGTCGTTCCCGCGCCCACGTCGTGTGTATGGGCAGAAAGTGGGCCGATTTCGTCAGACGGTCCACGATTACCCATATTGCATCGTGTCCCTGTGACGATCTCGGGAACCCGGTCACAAAATCCATGGTAATCATGTCCCACTTCCACACGGGCACCGGTAAGGGTTGCAATTTTCCCGCTGGACGCTGGTGCTCGGCCTTCACTCGTTGGCACACCAGGCAGTGTGCCACAAACCGAGTCACGTCTCCCTTCATTTTGGGCCACCATAAGGTCTGTTTGACGTCCTCGTACATCTTCGTTCCCCCGGGATGCGCTGTATACGGAGCGGTATGCGCCTCCCGCAGGATTTCCTCTTTGAGTTCCGGTAGATCCGGCACGCAGATTCGTCCCCGAAATCGTATCGTGCCGTCGGAGTTTACCGCGAAGTCACCTCCTTGGTCGGCAGTCACTCTACTTCGCACCAGCTGGAGTTGGTCATCAGTTGACTGCCCCCCGAGAATTCTGTCAAGCAGGGTAGGTCTGACCACCAGTGTCAGAAGTCGTTCGATTGTACCCACCGGCACTACCTCTAGTCTTAGTTGCGAAAATTCCGCAATCAGACTATCTTGTTGGGTGATGGCACCTACCCCTGCTTTCTCGGCCTGCCCCTTACGGCTCAGGGCGTCGGCCACCACATTTGCCTTTCCCGGGTGGTAGTGGATCGTTAAATCGTAATCCTTCAATAGCTCGAGCCACCGTATTTGTCGCAAATTTAACTCCTTTTGGGTGAAAAGATACTTAAGACTTTTATGGTCTGAGTACACATTGCAGTGTGCCCCGTACAGGTAGTGTCTCCAAAGCTTGAGGACGAACACAACCGCTGCGAGTTCCAAATCGTGCACGGGGTAGTTTCACTCGTATTCTTTGAGCTGCCTTGACGCATAGGCTATAACCTTCCCCCGTTGCATGAGCACTCCACCCAGTCTGTTTCGCGACGCATCGCAATACACTTCATAATCCTCCCCTGGTTCCGGCAGGGCGAGAATCGGAGCTCGCGTCAATCTATCCTTGAGCTCCTCGAAGCTCCTCTGACATTTGTCCGTCCAGATGAACTTTTCCCCTTTTTTAGTCAAGCGGTTTAAGGGGGTGGCTATCTTGGAGAAACCCTCCATGAAGCACCGGTAGTACCCGGCTAATCCTAGAAAGCTTTGAACCTCCGTCACCGTCGTCGGTTGGGACCAGTCCGTCACCGAATCTATCTTGTTCGGATCGACTGCGACCCCAGCCGCCGAGATTACGTGCCCCAAGAAGCCAGCCTCTCGGAGCCAAAACTCACACTTTTTGAGTTTGGCGTAGAGTTTCTGTTCCCGTAGGGTCTAGAGGACTGTACGCAGATGTTCTTCATGTTCCTCATCTGTACGGGAATAGATGAGGATATCATCGATGAAGACCACCACGGATAAATCCAGGAAGGGTTTGAATACCCTGTTCATCATGTCCATGAACACTGCCGGGGCATTCGTGAGCCCGAACGGCATTACAGTAAATTCGTAATGACCGTAGCGAGTCCGAAAAGCCGTTTTGGGGATGTCATCCCCCTTGACCTGGACCTGATGATAGCCCGACTGCAGGTCAATCTTTGAAAACACCGTCGCCCCCTGTAGTTGGTCGAAGAGGTCGTCGATCCTTGGCAGGGGGTACTTGTTCTTAACGGTGACCTTATATATCTCCCGGTAGTCGATACACAACCGGAGACTTCCGTCCTTCTTTCTCACAACAGGACGGGCGCGCCCCAGGGCGACGCGCTAGGTCTGATGAAGCCCTTATCCAAAAGGTCCTCCAACTGTGCCTTGAGTTCCTTCAACTCTGCGAAGGCCATCCTGTACGGTGCCTTGGTGATGGGTTTGGTGCCGGGAAGTAGTTCAATAGGGAAGTCGACCTCTCGTTCCGGCGGCGCTCCGGGGAGCTCTGCCGGAAACACGTCTGGAAATTCCCTTACCACGGGACCGCTGATCCTTATATGGGGAGCGGCCCCGAACTACCTATCGGCCCCATTGGGTTCTCGGCTGCAAGGCATAGGGTGGAGCCTATTTATCCCTTGCATGGCCCTTAACGGGCCCCGAGTACAGAAGGTTCTCCTATGCTTCGAAGCCCGCCCGCGCACATCGGCCGGGGGAGGCTTCGCCTAATACTTGAGGATTTTAGATCGAGGGAGGGAGAAAGAGAGAGTCTAACAGGGGTAGCAGGCTAAGGTGTAACCGGTGTTCCTAATCTAAGAGGAAAAAGAGAAACCACAAATCTTACAAACTCCCTTTGATATTCCATGACCGAGCAGTTCCCTTGTCTAATGTTCTTCAGGTCGCCTTCCAGTTGCCGCTTGACGCTATCGAAGAAGAAAGCGTCAAAAAGTTCCTCTCTAAAGGCCGTCCATGTCGGTAGCGGGTCGTTTGTAGTTGGATCCGGGCGTACCGTCTTCCACCAGATGCGTGCATTCCCCTCGAGGAAGTGGACGGCTAGTGGAACCCGCTCGTGTTCCTCCATCAGTAGGTCCTCGAAGAGTTTTTCCATGGTATCCACCCATTTCTCGACGACCCATGGATCGGTCGTCTCTCCCTCAAAAGTGGGAGGGTCATGCTTCTTGAACCCAGCCAAATTCGTCCTGACCCTTTCTCGCGTCGTTCGTTGCTCCGTGTTCCCTTCTACCGCGGCGGACCCCCCGAGAGTAGGGGTCGTTCCGGCCTCCCCTGCTGTCGCTCCCATCACGGGCCCCGTGGTCGTCGGAGTAGGTACGTCCCTTGGGGATAGGGGCTGTTCCGTCGTCGTACCACCCGTCCCTTGCGGTCCCGTAGTGGGTGCGGTGGTTTCGGGCGGAGGGGTTGGATCGCGCTCGGCTGGCGCGGTTGCCTGTCGCTGTGTCAGGTGACGAACCTGCTCCGTCAGCGTCGCTAATTGCCCGGCCATTTCCCGCAGTTGTTGTCGGAGGAGCTGGTTCTCTGCGGTGGTCGGGGTCACTCTGTCTGCGTCCGCATTCTCGGTGGACGATCTAGTCTGGGCCATCGTCCGCTATAGACAAAGAAACCACGTTAACCCTAAGGTTATAACCCTAATACCCTGTCCTATGATTACGCCTACATTACGTCCCCTTTTTCCCGTACTCTCACGTACTACGCACTTATACCTTGGTTATCTCAAGTCTAATTTGCTTGTGGTACCCTGCACTGTGGATGTGGATCACGTCTACTATGGTTATGGTTGTTTTCTCTGATACCATTTAATCTGTCACGCCCCCGGGGGTTTTTGAGTCTATTTAAGCGGAAAATCGTGTGTATTTTTTTTTCTTTTAACCAGGTAATTTAAACCTCATCCCCGGTGCGTGCCAGACCGCCACATACACAAATTCTCCCTGTCCGCGGACAGAGTCTCCTTTGTATATGCACGACGTCTCACTTACAACAGCATACATCAAACACCAACCATCAACCATACAATAGACATTCAACATCAAGCAGAATAATAAAGCGGCATCAATGTTTTAGATAGGATAAAACCAGCAGTTGCAAAATCCGTGCCCACACGACACTTCGTTTTGAGAAAACCTTTTCGAAGTCATTTGGTTTATCATGAAAACATGCCGCATACAAAAACATCACCAAAAGAACCAAACTATAAACGTACAACTCATCCACAGTGCTAAATAATACATGTCCACGATTATTACTACCCACAAGCAAATTAACTAAATGCGTAAAAGAAATGAGATAATGATAATAACCAAGTGTCCTGACTACGGCCCTCGCGACGCAGTCTCGACAAACTCCCGGCTAACGCCTCTCGTAGCGCCTGTCACGGAGTGGGTAATGTCAGTGACAAACAAAGTAGATGTCTAATAACAATAAGGAATAAGGAGCAAACCGGAAACACCAAAACCATTTCGCTACAACCCTGCACATGTTAAGCTGGGCACCAACCCCAGAATTATCAATTAAATTGGGCACCAACCCCAGATTATCTGTCGGAGAGACTAAAGTCTCCCCTCGTGCACAAGCACCTACTTTGATGCATTTACCCCTTCCACGGTGCTGGTGTGCTATTCCCAGCGGGCGCGAAGGGGTCCTCACGGCACCCACACTTTTGTGAGGAACACGGGTCATACAAGACCACTCTTCCGGAAAAGTACACCCATGCGGAGGCCAATCCGCCTGTGTACGTGCAGCATCCCAAAACATATTTGCCGAGATCGGCGTGTCATGAACAATGCGACCGCAGCCGCTTCAATTGTTAGATAAAAACACGATTATGCGAAAGGTTAAACTGTCCATCTACTTTGTTAGATAAATTGAGAGCACTTTAATGACGATAGATGCACTTACTGCACTGGCTGTATTTACAGCAACCGTACCCACCTATTTGGAGAGAGATCGGAACACCCGAATCTTTCGCGCACCCCCGCTGCGCGTCTGGACCTAAAGAAAGTCCGCACGGATAACTATAGTCAACAGCGTGTACTAACATCTGAAAACACAAGACCCACTTTACTCTTTTCGACGGGAAAGTCCAACAAAACTCAATCCTCAATCGGTAGCCCACTCGGGACGTCAACGGTCCAGCCGAGAAGCCCCGACGACGAAGACGATGAGAAAGAGGGACCCGACGGCGCGCCCCCGACGATTTTGTCGAGGCGCGGAGCGTCGGCAAAATCGGCACCCAACATAATAAAATAATGACCAAGAAGGTCCCAAGTGGCCATGTCAAGAAAGCCACGGAAATAACGATCCCAACGGCGAAAACGGCGCTCAAAACGGTGGAAAAACGGGCGAAAACGGAGCAAATGAACTTCGGGCTGTCGGTTGGTGCACGGGGGCAACCGTGCACCGGGTTCACGGCGTCAGGCGGCGGCGGCATGCGCCGGGTGCACGCAGGAGGCGTGCACCGCGCATCTCGGGCCGGGCCGGTGCACGACCCGAGCGTGCACCGGGTCCTTGCCCTACGGCCGCAAGCGCGTACGCCGGGTGCACGCATGAGGCGTGCACCGCGCGCCTTGGGCCGGGCCGGTGCACGAAACCGTGCACCGGGTCTGGTGCTTCCGACGCTGCGGCATGCACCGGGTGCACGCCTGGACCCGTGGACCGTGCTGTACGGACAAGCACAGTAAACCCTAATTTCGCGGTTTCTTCTCCGTTTGCGCTCCCGTTTCGCGGTTTCTTCTCCGTTTTCGCTCCCGTGCGACTCCGGCGAAGACCCCGCGACCATGGTAACGGCGGCGGCGGCCTCCCGTTTAAAAACGGCGGCGGCGGCCTCCCGTTAACCCACTATGTTCCAACGAAACATCCCAAAAATCTCCGAATAAAAACACGATAATTCTAACGACTAAACCAACGATCGACGAACAACCAAAACGTCGGTCGGAGGTCCGATAACAAGAACTCGATTAAAGACCACCAAGAACTCAACGAAAGTGATGACGGAAAACTCCCAAATAATTTAAATAAATTATTTTACTAACCGAAGATCGACGGGAAGGTTGTCCGGTCGCGTTCTTGCCTTCGGTTCGGTGTCCGGGAAGATCGGGCTCCTTCTCTTTCTCCTTTCCCTTTCTTCCGGCTAGGGTTCCGTCTTTTCTTTTTTTTTTCCTTCTCTCCGATTAGGGTTTTTATTTTCTTTTCTTTTCCTTTCCGATACTCAGGATCCCTTATATAGTCGTACTTTACCTTTAATTAATTCCTCTTTAATTCGTACGTAAGAGAATTAATTAATTTTCCGTCTGGGATAATTAATTAACTAATTAATTATCCCCCACGAGATAAACCACCTTATCTCTAACGGGTGCAAGATATTTAGCACGGATTCCGATGCACGACTAATTACCATATCACTTTGGGTCCCGTTCAGGGGGTTCCCGATATCGGATTTCAAATCCGATCGCGCCGTCGGCTTTCTTTTTCCGCGCTCTATCGCAGAAAAATACTAGCATCTCACAATGGCCAACTTCAAGAATTGAATAATTTTACTTCACTTAAAGGCTTAAATGACTACACGTAAGTCAAAAATACCCCGAAAGGCCGGATCTCTACAGGTCTGTCCGGAAACAAGGAATTATTCGATCACCCTCCAGCCCCCCCCCCCCGAAACGAATTGCGAAATAAACGAAAACTAAAAGTAGACCCAAGAACATTTTAAACCAGCGGCTACTACATTCAATCCTAGGATAACTCCTAAGTTTGATGTCGCTCATTAAACCCTGAATCTAGGTTTTCTCCTAGTCTTACTACCAACATATTCTTTTCCCTTATGTCTCACATGATTCCTAGGGTTATACCCTAACATGATCACAATCAGAAATTAACTAATCACTTTTACGCGTGCAATCATCATCTATTTAGATAAATCAAGAATTGCATTTTTCTCTTAAGTCCTTTTACACATGCAAATTTATCATCTCCTTTTTGGCAACCAACAGTTGCACTCTTCATCTGTGTCCATTTACCATGCACATTTATCATCTATCTTTGGCAACCAACAGCTGCACTTTTCATTTGTGTCCATTTACACATGCGATCTTACTCATAATTACCTAACGCCTCTAACAGGCTACTATCATGCTTCTAAATCGAAAAGCAAAAGAGCAAGAGGAGAGGTCACCCAGTTTCGGCAGAATTCCCCACCTTGTGGTGTACCCAATTGCTTGTAGACACTTGCAATTGGTTTCCGCACGACTGTTCCTGTTTTCTCGAGCTTGCATGCAAAACGGTGCACGTCCACTGAACCTGCAAGCAAAACAGTGCACATCGTTAGAGACTACACGCAAAACGGTGCGCGTTCATCCAGGTTGCAAGCAAAACGGTGCACGCAAAATAGTGTACATACCTTGGGTTTGCATGCAAAATGGTGCACGCCTTTCTTGAAGGTTGCACACAAAACGGTGCACGTTTTTCTAACCCTGCACGAAAAAGGTGCACAACATTAGAGACTGCATGCAAAACGGTGCACGTCAACTCAACATGCACCCAAAACGGTGCACGTACCTCAAATTTGCATGCAAAACGGTGCACGTTCTTCTAACCCTGCACCCAAAACGGTGCGCAATATTAGAGACTGAACGCAAAACGGTGCACGTCAATTCAAACTGCACGCAAAATGATGCACGTACCTCGGATTTGCACGCAAAATGGTGCACGTTCTTTTTAAAAGTTGCACGCCAAATGGTGCACGTTTTTCGAGTCCACGCGCAAAACGGTGCATGTTCGTCGAGTCCGCACGCGAAACAGTGCATATCTTCCCCAAGCTTGCACGCAAAACGGTGCACCACGACACGACCGGCGGCACTTCGTGTGGTAAAATGGCACAGTAAAACTCGGTCCATAACATGCACAAGGGCATGGGGTCAAATCCAAAATCCAAAAAGAAAACTCAAAACTGTGCCAAAACTCTCCCAAAATCACACACGGGACCTACCTCGACATCGTCGCGCCGTCCCATGCGTGCACACGCGTCCATCCGGCACCTTGGAACACCTTGCGCGCTCCATGGGGTCAACGGCGCGCTCGAGCACCCACGAAAACCCCCCACGAAATTGCCCTCTTCCTCCCTTTAGCCTTCCCGTGCGAGCAAAAAGGAGAAAAGAGGAAGAAATGGGGCCATTCGGGCCCTTATAGGCCGAAATCCCACTTTCGGGCGCATCTTTCGGGCTCCCAAAACTGGTTTTCGGGCTGCTACAGTAACCAGCCCCGCGGTCCACACGTCCACGCCGCGCCAGCGAGGTGCCACGTCATCCATGTTCGGCCAACCGGGGAGCGACACGTGTCCTTGGACCCGTGCACCGCGACCACGGAATAGCGGTAGCCAATCAGCGGTCGCCACGTGGACCACACCCGCGCCTGCGGCAGCAGCGACGCGTCGCGTCGCGCTGACCCGCGAACGGGAGGCCGACATGTGGCCTGCCCCCGCTGACGCCGCGCCAGGGCCCGCGTGTGTCACGCCCCGGAGGTTCTAAAGGAGCGAAAAATGTACCCATTTTTTTTTTCTTAAATATTTACATGAACCTTGCCTCCGGCGCGTATCAGACCCGCCGCATATACAAATTCACTCCCCAAACGGGCAGAGTCTCCTTTGTATATGCACAGCGTCACCAACAAGTCCAATACTTTAACCATTCCAATCATGACATGCAACGAGGAGAGGATAAGTACGTCAAACCATCATCGCTATCTTATACAGTCTATAACATAAACCCAAGGGTTTTGAAAATCGATGCCCACACAACACCCAGTTTTCTAAATCATTTTCGCAAACTCTTTGTGCGACCATTAGCTTGAAAGGATAAATCCACGGGTTTTAAAATCGGTGCCCACACGACACTTGGTTTAAAAAACACATTTGAAACTGGTTTGTATTTGAAAACGAGCCACAAATACACATCCTATCATTCACCAGTTAGTTACAAGAAAAACCTCACCCCAACATCCATAAGAAACCACAGTATATGAATCACAGTTAAACTAACCAAAGTAATGCCATAACCAAAGGTAAATAAATAAAGTATCGTTTTACTAGCCCTCTTAGCTAGTGTCCTCTAACTGATGCCTCACCGTCGTCCCGAAATCCACCCCTACTCGAACCAGTTACAGTGTGGGTTGTCAGTAACTGATAAAGTAGAGAACATGCAAGTAAACGCAATAAATAGAAAGAACACACCGCGTCACTGGAGCATTTACTTTTCCCCTCCCTCTCATGTATCGCTAAATCCTTGTTGAAAGTCCCGTTGGGCACCTACCCCAGCTTTCAGAATATTTTGGGCACCAACCCCAATACCGTACTCATCTGCTTGGTGCCTCCAACCCCTCGACTGCCCAAGTAGCAGCCGCCTCCCCTTGAGGGGTCCCCACTAACCTCCCCTTGTGGGGTACACGAGTAAACGACTTACCATCTTTCCGGAAAAATACACCCACTGCAGTGGCCAAACTGCCGGTGTGCGTGTAAGCAATATGAGTATTTTTTTTTTATTGCCTTGCGACCTCAGCCGCGATGACCAGAAAAGTAAAATGCACCTGCGACCGCAGCCGCTTGATTGAAATAGTAAAAGGGATTCACATGCTAGGGGGTTAGTCAAACTATAACCGTATCTACTTTATCAAAACGAGTAATCGGAAACGACACCACACCGGTAATAACCAACACCTACCCACCTTGATTAAGCGAAACATGTACTCCGGAGATCGAACCTCGCTCTCTGTTGACGCCCGGACCTAGAAGTAGTCCCCAAAAGAGCCGTGGTCAGAACAGAAATATAATAGTGGATAAACCGAGCCCAACAACTCAAAACACTAAGGACAACCTGACCCGGCGGTGGCGCCCGTGCGCGTCGAGCGACGCGGCCGCCCCCGCGGTGTCGCGGGTCGTATGGCCGCGCGGGCACCAGCCCCGCGCGGCGTTTGCCGTGACCGCGCGGGCCCTAGCTCCGCGCGGTGCAAGCCGCGGCCTCACGGGCACCAACCCCGCGCAGCACCTTCCGCGATCGTGCGGACCTCGGCCTCGCATGGCGCAAACCGCGGTCGCGCGGGCACCGGCCCCGCTCGGCACTTGCCGCGGCCGCGCGGGCTTGCGCCCCGCGCTGCTGCCGCCGCCGCGCGGCACCTGCCTGCGCGGCATGCAGCCGCGGCCGCGTGGGCTTGCACCCCGCGCGGCACCTGCCCGCGCGGCATGCAGTCACGGCCGCGCGGGTATGAGCCCCGCGCGGGGCGTGCTGCTGCCGCCGCGTCGGCGCCTGCCCGCGCGGCATGCAGCCGCCGCCGCGCGGGCCTGAGCCCCGCGCGGCTCGTGCTGTCGCCGCCGCCGCGCCGGCGCCCGCCCGCGCGGTATGCAGCCGCGGCCGCGCGGGCATGTGCTGCCGCCGCTGCACGGGCGCCCGCCCGCGCGGGCAAGTGCCCCGCGCGGCGCGCGCTGCCGCCACGCGGGCGCCCGCCCGCGCGGCACTTGTCGCGGCCCCGCGGGCACCGGCCCCGTGCGGCGCTTACCCTATCCTCGGCCTCGCGGGACCTTGGTCCCGCGCGGCACTTGTTTTGACCGTGCGGGCACCGTCCCCGCGCGTCGCGCATCCCGGTCGCGGCGGTGATGCCCTAGGGCTCCGTGGCGACGACGCCTAGGGTAGTGACGACTCCTCCTAAGACTTCGTGAAAGAGAACGAAACCCCAAAAATCGAGCGAAATACATAATCATAAATCTAGGTTACCTCTAATCGCCGGAGACGGTAATCCGATCACGCTCCCGGCTTCGTCACGCTCGTCGGGAGGATCTAGGTCCCTCCGTCTTCACCTTCTTTCCCACCGTTCCTTTCCGATTAGGGTTTCGCCTTCTCTTTTCTTTTCCTTCGCTCTCTCTTTCTCTCGGTTAGGGTTTCACTTTTTCTTTCTTTTCGGAGAAGTCACAAATTAAATCTTCTTATATGGCAAAATCCACATCGGGTATTAAAATCATAATTAATTAATTCCTCAATTAATTAATTCCTAGATAAGATCCTTCGGAATAATTCTTTAAAGATAATTCTTCAATTAATTAATTCCTCAATTAATATTCTTCGGGATAATTCTTTAAAGATAATTCCCTCCTTTTTCTCGGAAAGCGTGCCAAATCACTTATGCGGATTTCGATGCACCCCCTGGACATTGCGATCACTTTCTACCCCTTTTCGGGAGTTCCGTAAGTCGGAATCCGGATCCGATCGCACTGCCGTTCTCTGTTTCCCGAGCTCTATCGCAGAAAAATACCCGTACTTCCAAATTTGCGACTTAAGTAAACCTGTTACATTAGTTCAATTAAACGGAAACATTATTAGCAGGAGGTATAAAGTGTTACAAAATCCATGATATTACACCACTCACCTCTTAAAAGAAGTTTCGTCCTCGAAACTTAATTTCACTCCTCGCTAAATAACTCAAGGTAACACTCTTTCATTTTCGTTTCAAGTTCCCACGTCGCCTCGCGCTCCTCGTGGTTACTCCATTGCACCCTTACGTAGGGGATTGTCCGGTTTCGCAGATTCTTTTCTACCCTTGCCAAGATCCGCACCGGCGTTTCTTCGAAGCTCAGGTCCTCCCGTAGTTCAACGGCCGCGGCGTCGAGGACGTGCGACGGATCAGATAAGTACTTCCGGAGCATCGAGACGTGGAAAACGTTATGCACCCGTTCGAGATTTGGCGGTAAGGCTAGCCGGTATGCCACCGGGCCCACGCGCTCCAAGATTTTGAACGGTCCCACATACCGTGGACTCAACTTCCCTCGTATGCCGAACCGTCTTGTCACCTTGGACGGTGACACGCATAGCAACACATGATCCCCTACCAAGAATTCCAGTTCCCGTCGCCTCCGGTCCGCGTAACTTTTCTGCCGGCTCTGGGCGGTCAGCAACCGCTGCCTGATAAGGCGCACCTTTACTTCCATTTCCTCTACGAGGTCTGGCCCCAAGAGTTTCCGTTCTCCCAAATCGTCCCAGCAAATGGGCGATCGACACCGGCGTCCGTACAAGGCTTCGTACGGGGCCATCCGAATACTAGCCTGATAGCTATTACTGTAAGCAAATTCCACGAGGGGTAGGTAACGCGACCACCCCTCCCCCAGGCTTAGCACACAAGCTCGAAACATATCCTCAAGAATCTGGATCACTCGCTCCGGTTGCCCGTCCGTCTGCGGGTGAAAAGCCGTGCTAAACTGGAACTTGGTCCTCTACGCCTGCTGCAGACTCCGCCAATAGTTTGACACGAAGCGTGTGTCCCTGTCCGAGGTTATGGATGATGGTACTCCATGCAACCTCACCACCTCGTCGATATAGGTCTGCGCCAGCCGGTCCCTAGTCCACGTCGTGTGAATCGGTATGAAGTGGGCTGATTTCGTCAGACGGTCCACGATGACCCATTTCACGTCGTGTCCTTGTTGCGATCGCGGAAAACCGATCACAAAATCCATGGGGATCCGTTCCCATTTCCACTCCGGTATGGGCAATGGTTGTAGTTTTCCCGCCGGTCGTTGGTGCTCCGCCTTCACCTGTTGGCACTCCAAACATCGCGCCACGAACTGCGCCACATCGTTCTTTAGTTTAGGCCACCAAAAGGTCTATCTTAGGTCTCTATACATTTTCGTACCTCCAGGATGCGCCGTGTAGGGGGCGTTATGCGCTTCTGCCAGAATTTCTTTCCTTAGTTTCGGCACCTAAGGTACGCAGACTAGTCCCCGGAACCTCAACACGTCGTCAACGCCGATCACAAAATCCCCACTTGGTTCCGAGGATAACCTGTCCCGTACTTGCTGTAATTGTGGGTCCGTCGCCTGGCCTTCCGCGACCCTCTCTATCGGCGTAGGCTTTATTTCCAAGGACATAAATTTCGCAACCGCTCCTGCTGGCACCACCTCCAGTCTCAGTTGCGAGAATTGTGCAATTAGCCGGTCCTGTTGGGTAAGGGTGCACAGTGTCGTCTCCCCCGCCTGTCCCTTTCGGCTCAAGGCATTGGCTACCACGTTTGCTTTCCCGGGGTGGTAATGGATGGACAAATCGTAGTCCTTCCATAATTCCAACCACTGCCGCTGCCGCAAGTTCAACTCCTTTTGCGTAAACAAATATTTGAGGTCGGAGTACACGCTACAGTGCGCCCCGTAGAGGTAGTGCCTCCAGAGCTTCAACGCAAACACGACTGCCGCGAGCTCCAAGTCGTGTGTAGGATAGTTCCGCTCATAATCCTTGAGCTGTCTTAATGCATATGCGATGACTTTCCCCTGTTGCATCGGCACGCTTCCCAGTCCACCTTGAGATGCATCACAGTAGATCTCGTAATCCTCACCGGGCTGTGGCAATGTGAGTACCGGTGCCCGCGTGAGTCTGTCCTTAAGCTCCTCGAAGCTCTTCTGGCATTGATTCGTCCAGACGAACTCCTCCCCTTTCCGGGTTAGTCGAGTAAGGGGAGTGGCTATCTTTGAAAAGGCTTCCACAAAGCGTCGGTAGCATCCTGCTAGCCCGATGACGCTTCGGATTTTCGTCACCGTGGTCGGGCGAGCCCAGTTGGTCACCGATTCTATTTTCCTTGGATCCATCGCAACTCCCGTGGCCGAGACAATATGTCCCAGAAAATCGACCTCACGGAGCCAAAACTCACACTCTTTGAGTTTGGCATACAGTTTCTGATCCCTCAGGGTCTGGAGGATCACTCTGATGTGTTCCTCATGCTCTCTGTCCGTGCGGGAATAGATGAGGATATCATCGATAAAAACCACCACAAATTGATCCAGGAATGGTTTGAGAACTCGGTTCATCATATCCATAAATACCGCTGGGGCATTGGTAAGCCTAAACGGCATCACCGTGAACTCGTAGTGGCCATAGCGAGTTCGGAACGCCGTCTTCGGTATATCCTCACTTCGGACTATAACCTGGCGTACTGCGACGCCTCACAACCCGCCCTGCTACCCCAACTGTGACGCCCCATTTCCCAGGGGGTCACCTATCCTAGAACTACTCTAGCTCTAGCACGCTTAACTCTCATAACTTCTTGGATCTTGCTACCATCGAAAATGCTATAGCCGGGTTGCGAAACAACCTCTGAAGGCGTTGTCACTCCGGTTGTTGTTCGAATAGGTCTTCAGCCCAAGGTGAGGGGTAATTGTTCTATACTATGGCCTTATCTATTCCCCGATTGATGATGCACAGGCGTAGTTCCACCCGCTCACAACTATAGTACGTCAACTCCTAAGGCGGAACTTGGGCGGAGAAAAAAAAAGACAAGGGGGAGTGGGGAGTCGTAAGGTATAACCAAAAGGCAAGAGGGACTAAAAGGGGTCGGACCAGAAAGGACTGCTCCGGTTCGACGGGTGTTCCCAACTAGTAGAAAGTAGTTTAAGTATTACCTGTTATTTCCCATTCTGGGACATTGCGTCATCCATTGGGGCGGTTGGGGGAGTCCGCCCACACCCTTTGGGCCAGCGGCGCACGGCGGGGCCGGGTAGCGAGGTGGCGTCGTAGGGATCTGCCGCACGTAGGTCGTCGGGTCGGTCCCCCTGTGGGTCGGGGACCGTGGTATCTTCTCGTCCTCTCGGGTGCGGCACTGCAGCTGTAACGGGCAGTTCTTGCGGGCATGAAGCGCGGGTGTGATCCGGTTTGCCGCATTTATTGCAGTGGGAGTACCTCCAAAGGCAGTTCGTCACTCGATGTGCCTTTCCGTAAATAACACAGGGTCCCCGTGATGATTCCTGGCCTCCTGTTGGCACTGGCCCGCCTTTCTGTACCTTCTTCGGGCGTCGATTTGCCCTGCTTCCTGGGTTGGGGCTCCCTTGTGGGGTGGGGGTGGCAGCTCTCTCCGTTCCGTCGGGTCGCGGCGCCGGGGGTCTAGTGACAGCCGGTTTCCGGGGGCACGTGTCACGTGTGTGGCCCGGCCTGCCGCATCGGAAGCAGTGTTCGTTCCGCCAAGGGCAGCCCATCATTGGATGCGCGCCACCACAAATGACACACGACTTCAATGGTTCAGGTCCCTTTTTCATCGTTTGTTCAGATTCCTGTCCTGTCTTCGGGCGTTTTGTCGCCCGGTCCTTCTGATAGAAGTCCCCAGCCGAACCGGGGTAGGGGTTTCCCAGGCCCTGCTGCATCCCGGGGTGTCCCTGCCGAGCACGTGCTTCGGCAACTTCATGCTCTGCCCGTATGGCCAAGTCGACCACCTCTTGATAGGTGGGAAAACCTGCCGGTGGCATTCTACGAAGGGCCTCGTCCCTGGCGCTGCGCTAGAAACGGTCGACACTCTCAAGCTCTCGTGTCAGTATGCACAAGCGTTCAGTGAGGGTCAACAGTTGCCTAGCCACCTCGCGCAGCTGGTTGCGTAGTAAGCGGTTCGCCTCGGTAGCAGTGTCCATTCCCGTTGACCGTTGCTCACTAAGCCGGAATGTTATCTGTACACGAAAAGAAATCACATCAATCCAATTGCGTCTAGGAAATCCCAGCGCCTTGACCTTCTATCCCTGGGACTCGATCCCCGTAATTCCCCGCGCTCACGCTCGTACGTGACACACCTATACTTTGGTTATCAACTTTGTTAGTCACTTGTGTCATTACATTCTGTGGATGTTAGTCATGATCTCCTTGGTTAAAGCCGTTTTCTCTGATACCATAAAATCTGTCACGCCCCAGAGGTTCTAAAGGAGCGGAAAACATACCCATTTTTTTTTTCTTAAATATTTACATGAACCTTGCCTCCGGCGCGTATCAGACCCGCCGCATATACAAATTCACTCCCCAAACGGGCGGAGTCTCCTTTGTATATGCACGGCGTCACCAACAAGTCCAATACTTTAACCATTCCAATCATGACATGCAACGAGGAGAGGATAAGTACGTCAAACCATCATCGCTATCTTATACAGTCTATAGCATAAACCCAGTGGTTTTGAAAATCGGTGCCCACACGACACCTAGTTTTCTAAATCATTTTCGCAAACTCTTTGTGCGACCATTAGCTTGAAAGGATAAATCCACGGGTTTTAAAATCGGTGCCCACACGACACTTGGTTTAAAAAACACCTTTGAAACCGGTTTGTATTTGAAAACGAGCCACAATTACACATCCTATCATTCACCAGTTAGTTACAAGAAAAACCTCATCCCAACATCCATCAGAAACCACAGTATATGAATCACAGTTAAACTAACCAAAGTAATGCCATAACCAAAGGTAAATAAATAAAGTATCGTTTTACTAGCCCTCTTAGCTAGTGTCCTCTAACTGAAGCCTCACCGTCGTCCCGAAATCCACCCCTACTCGAACCTGTCACAGTGTGGGTTGTCAGTAACTGATAAAGTAGAGAACATGCAAGTAAACGCAATAAATAGAAAGAACACACCGCGTCACTGGAGCATTTACTTTTCCCCTCCCCCTCATGTATCGCTAAATCCCTATTGAAAGTCCCGCTGGGCACCTACCCCAGCTTTCAGAATATTTTGGGCACCAACCCCAATACCGTATTCATCTCCTTGGTGCCTCCAACCCCTCGACTGCCCAAGTAGCAGCCGCCTCCCCTTGAGGGGTCCCCACTAACCTCCCCTTGTGGGGTACACGGGTAAACGACTTACCATCTTTCCGGAAAAATACACCCTCTGTAGTGGCCAAACTGCCGGTGTACGCGTAAGCAATATGAGTATATTTTTTTTTTATTGTCTTGCGACCTCAGCCGCTATAACCAGAAAAGTAAAACGCACCTGCGACCGCAGCCGCTTGATTGAAATAGTAAAAGGGATTCACATGCTAGGGGGTTAGTCAAACTATAACCGTATCTACTTTATCAAAAAGAGTAATCGGAAACGACACCACACCGGTAATAACCAACACCTACCCACCTTGATTAAGCGAAACGTGTACTCCGGAGATCGAACCTCGCTCTCTGTTGACGCCCGGACCTAGAAGTAGTCCCCAGAAGAGCCGTGGTCAGAACAGAAATATAATAGTGGATAAACCGAGCCCAACAACTCAAAAGACTAAGGACAACTTGACCCGGCGATAGCGCCCGTGCGCGTCGAGCGACGCGGCCGCCCCCGCGGTGTCGCGGGTCGTACGGCCGCGCGGGCACCAGCCCCGCGCGGCGTTTCCCGTGACCGCGCGGGCCCTAGCTCCACGCGGTGCAAGCCGCGGCCGCACGGGCACCAACCCCACGCGGCACCTTCCGCGATAGTGCGGACCTCGGCCTCGCATGGCGCAAACCACGGCCGCGCGGGCATCGGGCCCGCGCGGCACTTGCCGCGGCCGCGCGGGCATGAGCCCCGCGCGGCCCGTGCTGCCGCCGCCGCGCGGGCGCCCGCCCGCGCGGCACTTGCCGCGGCCGCGCGGGCAAGTGCCTCGCGCGGCACCTGTCGCGGCCGCGCGGGCACCGGCCCCGCACGGCGCTTACCCTATCCTCGGCCTCGCGGGACCTTGGTCCCGCACGGCACTTGTTGCGACCGTGCGGGCACCGTCCGCGCGCGGCGCGCATCCCGGTCGCGGCGGTGATGCCCTAGGGCTCCGTGGCGACGACGCCTAGGGTAGCGACGACTCCTCCTAAGACTCCGTGAAAGAGAACGAAACCCCAAAAACCGAGCGAAATACATAATCATAAATCTAGGTTACCTCTAATCGCCGGAGACGGTAATCCGATCACGCTCCCGGCTTCGTCACTCTCGTCGGAAGGATCTAGGTCCCTCCATCTTCACCTTCTTTCCCACCGTTTCTTTCCAATTAGGGTTTCGCCTTCTCTTTTCTTTTCCTTCGCTCTCTCTTTCTCTCGGTTAGGGTTTCACTTTTTCTTTCTTTCCGGAGAAGTCACAAATTAAATCTTCTTGTACCGCAAAATCCACATCGGGTATTAAAATCCTAATTAATTAATTCCTCAATTAATTAATTCCTAGATAAGATCCTTCGGAATAATTCTTTAAAGATAATTCTTCAATTAATTAATTCCTCAATTAATTAATTCCTCAATTAATATTCTTCGGGATAATTCTTTAAAGATAATTCCCTCCTTTTTCCTCGGAAAGCGTGCCAAATCACTTACGTGGATTTCGATGCACCCCCTGGCCATTGCGATCACTTTCTACCCCTTTCCGGGTGTTCCGTAAGTCGGAATCCGGATCCGATCGCACTGCCGTTCTCCGTTTCCCGAGCTCTATCGCAGAAAAATACCCGTACTTCCAAATTTGCGACTTAAGTAAACCCGTTACATTAGTTACATTAAACGGAAACTTTATTAGCAGGAGGTATAAAGTGTTACAAAATCCATGATATTATAGCGTGCCTTCCCCGCGCCTCTGCCAGAATTTCACAACTCAGTCGCGCCTCTGCCGCTGTGGCCAATGGGGCGACGACACGTGGCATCCCCCACCTACCCCGCGCCTCTGCGCGCCTCGCGCCGCGTGCCACGCCTCACGATTCGTGCATTTGCCTCGGGATTCGTGCTTGCTGTATCGAGATTCGTGCCAACTGCCTCGGGATCCATGCCAACTGCCTCGGGATCCGTGCCACCTCGGGATTCGGGCGCGCTACAGTAACTTTCGGGCGCTCGACCGAACCCGAACAGGGCTGCTACAGTGACTAGCCCACCAACGCCGAACTGGGTTTGCTACAGTACCCAAATCCCGGCCCGCTACAGTACCTTTCGGGTGCGCTACAGTACATTTCGGGCTCCCGAATGTACGGCCAGATTTCTGGATTTCGCCCGTTTCGCCCGTTTTCGTCCGTTTTCGCCTGTTTCTCGCCCGTTTTCGCTCAAATTTGACAGGCAACCACGGTTTAACTTGATTTACCTCAAGGTACTTTTAATTTTGAGTTTGGACCATTCTGGGTCGCTAAAAGCCCTGCTGTAATCAGAATTGCTGGCGGACCCCGTTCTCACAATCCGGGTATCCGATCAACGCGAAACTTTTACTTTGGCCCTAAAACATATTTACCGAGCTCCCAGAATTTTCTCAGAATTTTCTGACACTGAATTTTCTACTAAAAATCTGGGCCCACTTTCTCATATAAAATTCTAGATTCCTAATTTTTATCCCGATTTGGGCCCAATTCACTTCCAAATCATTCTTTACTTCTCTAAGGTCAATAAAAATGGTATTTCCTACCATTTTTATTTACATTTGCTCATATACCAAGATCTGGTACACTACAGGCGCCACCCGCTCCGCTCGAGCGGTCCGGCCACGCGGCGTGGCCCAGTTGGCGGCACCCCCCGCTGTCCCGCGTTCGGGACACGCGTCGCGCCTGGGAAGATCTGGGCGCTGCGCGGATCGGGGATCCTGTCTCGTGTTTCGGCGCTCGAAAGTTTCAGGCTCCCGAAACTCTCCCCAAAACCCAGATTTTGGGTTTTTTTGGGATTTACCTATAAATAGGCCTTTCTTTCCTACCCTTTTTTGGTTTTCTGGAGGTTTTTCATGGGGGTTATTTAGCTGAGGTTGTTCCTCATCTTGTCTTCTACTCTTGCAAAGTGTGGGTTATGCGATCCAAAGATGTAAATAGGGGAAAAACCACCTAGAGGGGGGTGAATAGGTGTAAACAATAAAACTCAAAAATCTTTGCGTAAAAATAAATAAAGTACGAAAGATTTTACGTGGAAAACTCCATCACAGGAGTAAAAAACCACGAGACCGATAACACGGTGAAATCCACTAAGATTAAACACGTACAAGATGATATACCGTAACTCTACGACTCAACCTTTTCCATACGCTCCGAGTAGATCTTCTCCGCTCGCTCCACAGCACGCCTCGAATCCACGATTTGCGTCCAACGCCGAATCCACGACGTCCAACCGATTCCACGGTCTTCACCAATGTAGCACGTATCGATCACACGAACGCGCCTCGCTCCGAATCCACGAAAGCGGTAGCACCTTGAATCCACAAGGCCACGCGAATCCACGCGCCGATTTTGGGAAATCGTTGTTTTTTTATTGGTGATGATAATCCGAATACTTAGATCATTGATAGACAAGAAAATACCATCTAAGTATTCATCAATTTGATTCTACAAGAAATAGAGAGTTTGAAAACCATAAAATCAAATTGATCGATATAGATGAAGAAACATGTAATTAATCGTGTTTTCCGTTCTTCTCTATATGTGGATTTTTCCTTTCAATTCCTTTTTGAAAATAATAGGAATTTTGAAAACCTTCGGAATCTTAGGAATTATCGGTCGTTCCCTAAAAGATGAAAGTTAGGGTCTATTTATAGGTTAGAAACTGTTTGGAAAGAGATAAGCATTAAAAACTGACTTAACAAACTTTTTCCGACACGGCGGTCCGGACTAGATTTGGCTGATCCGGACTGTCGTCTTTTTTTAGAGAATTTCCTGAAAAAATAGTTTGGGGTCCGGACTGGATTTGGCCTGATCCGAACTGTTCATGCGATTGAACGAAAACATAGTTCGGGGTACGGACTGAAGTGGGGATGATCCGGACTGTAATTCTACATGAACTAAACCTTGTTCGGGGTCCGGACTGGATGTGGCTGGTCCGGACTCTGAACATGTAAAATGTCCAGTTCTTAATTTTTATGCAACAAAAATTATTCCAAGTGTTTCTAAACTATATGAATGTATTCAGATCACCAAAAATATTTAGTTAAACACACCTAATCATTTTGAATTCATTCTTCTTGAGATTGATGTATGTGATCCACAATTCTTCAACTTCAATCTTCAAGACTCAAAACACTTCACGAAATACGCCAATACAAAAATTCCTAACACAAAGATCTTGGGAATTTTAGGAGGCCGCGACATCGACGATTTCATCGACTCGGCGCGCTTCGACATTCCTCTCTGGGTGGCTTCCTCCGTCGCAGTTCCGTCTGCGAGCTCCCCTGGGCTGACCCGAAGGAATTTTTAGACGATTTTTGCAGCAACATTTCCACGAGAGGTAGGCCTTTGTTTTACATATTTACTATTTCCCTCCAATTCGAGTTTTTATTAGGTTTTTTGGAGCATCTTTAGACACCTTTTTTCTGCGGCAATTTCTGGACAGTGGAGGAGAGATCTTGCCTTTTCTCGGTCTACGGGTGTCGGAACTGGGAGTTTAAGGACTCGATTTGCATCTACACTTCGCAAGGATCGCAGCAGTGATTTTATGGAATTTTTTGAGGATTTCTCACAGGAGAAAAATTGTAGTTTTTGGGACTGTTGCACAAACAACAAATGTAGAATTTCTAGGACTAAAATTTACACTGTGTTCGGCTCTTATTACAGTTTTCTCTGAGATTTTGGAGTTTCATGAGGAAAGGGGAAGTCAAAACTTTTCGTTACAATCAAGGTGAGCATTTTTCTTTTTGGCGCCAGACAGAAATTTGGTTCGAATTCACATCTATGCCATTGTGACGCGCCTCCTGATTTTTGCACTACATTGTTGGACAGCACTTCACCGTTTTACTCACCACCGCTGATTCGGGAGGAGTTTTTAGGAGATTTTTGATTCGTTGGGACCTTAGACGCTGGGGAAACGCGCACGCCAAATTTCAGCCCGATCGGATTCCGAATCTGCGCATTCCAGGTGGGTTGTTGAGCACCTCTTTTTACGACTTACTCACTAGGGCTATTAGAGTGATCCCCGACACACTGTATATTGTTACGCCACCCCGTTGTGGATCATGCATGAATGAATTATTCCGGTTATTTCTTAGCCTATCTATGTGAGGCTAGTACTTGATGTTTATGTATTAAGGGCATATGCTATTGGTTAGTGGTTATGACATGTTGGTCTACTTCTATGTGTAAATGATACTTGATACTTTTCATTCCATATTATTTGAGAACAATTGTATGCTTGTATGGACATCTAGATAGGCCACCTTTTATCGCTACACCATCATATTGGGGCTTGACTTAGGAGAAAACATGTTTGCTTCTTTCTTCTCCTTTTACTTAGACATGGGGTTCATGTTGCTCGGGTTGCGAGCAGGGGTTTGGCATAGTGTAGCTAGGATGGTTGAGTCTGGGATGGCTGTACCAGATTGTGGGCTTGTGGGGCGTTGCGGCAACCGCGGATATTGGGCAGTTGGCCGAGTGTTGATTTACCATCGGATTGGGGATCGGGGTTTTGTTAGTGGATGGAGTTTCCTACTTTGAGCATAGTCGTGACTAAGCCCTGCTGTACTGAGATACTTCTGGCTGATTACTTCCTCATGCGGGTAGCTCCCCTCGAGTGCCACTCTGGATTGTGAGGCAGGACTGGGTAGGTGCTGTAGAGTACCGGGACTTCGTATAGTGCACCGACCACGCAAGATGGCGTGGTGCGGAGAAATCACTTTGGGCGTGTTCCATTTGTGTTTACAGATGAGTTCGGGTTGATTCGGATTGACGCGGAAGCCCCAGCTTGAATCGGCATTTTCAGGGCAAGGTGCACCTATAGAATACTGGTTTTGTTAGAGCATCGACTCGACAGTTGTGCACAGAAAAATTGGGAAAAGCCTTGGACATGTGTATTTTCATATTACAGCGGAGTTCGGGAGGTTTCGGACTGATGCGGAGGCCCCGAAGGTAAAAAGTGAGTTGGAGTTGGCCAAAAGGGATTAATTAATTAATTAATTTTGCCTGTGTTGTAGAGGAGAAAGAGAAAGAGAGTGGAATAGAATTGGATTTTAGATATTTTTGGATGGAGGGTAAATTGGTCTTTTGCCAATCCTTAATTAGGCCACCTTAATTAGCCTCTGCCACCTCACTTCATCTTCTTCACCTGCAAACAGAGAAAGAGTGAAGGAGGGAAAAAGAGAAGAAGAAAAAGAAGGAAAAGAGAGGAAGTCAAAGAGAGAAGTGAGGGAGTGTGCTTGTGCTGGGTGTTGTCCCTTGCTTGAAGCCGAGAAGAGCCGAGCGGAACGCGCGCGACGGGGTTCACCGAGGTATGTGGCTTTGCAGTTATTTAGAGAGAGCTTGGGATTTTATTTTTGAGTTAGGGTTTTGGAGGAGTTTGGTGTTGGTGGACTTGCTGTCCACAGTTGGAAGGCAGCAGCAGCAGGGGAGACGCGCGGGCGCGCAAGGGCGCCGCGCGCGGCTGCCGCAGGCTGCTGCGTGGGCGCGCCAGGGCGCCGCGCGCAGCAGCTGCGAGCGCCTCGCGCAGCAGCTGCGGGCGCTGCGCAGCAGAGAGAGGGGCGCTGCGCTACGGGCGCCAGGGCGCCGCGCAGCGCAGTAGGGCGCCGCGCGGCAGGCCCAGGCACCGCAAGGCTGGCACCTGGTGCCGCGCGGCATGCGCAAGGGCAGCGCGCAGCGCGCGGTTGACAGCAGCGCGTGGGCGCCGCGCGGCTGGCGGCAAGCGCGGGCACTGCGCGGGCAGCGGCAGTAGCTTGAGCTCAGGGAGCTTCTCACATGGGGTTTTTAGTTTTTCTCTCTTTTTCTCTCAGTGAGCGACTTATAGCAGAGGCGGGTCATGCCTTGGTACTGTGCGGAGCCGCAGGGAGCAGGGGAGTTGCCGTGTCTGTGCGAGGGTGCCTGTGTGTGTGTGTGCTGTGGGTCTTCATGTATGCAGGGGAGATGTAACCTGGGTGTGAGTGTGGGCCTATACTTCTTGAGGGTGCTGTGGACTTGTGTGTGTGTGGGTGGATTTATGTAATTTGTGTATATGTGCGCATGTACTTTAAGTGTGCTGTTGGTGATGTGGTGGACTTGGAGTGGGCTTTGGACACTTGTTTAGTGCTATGAGATTTTAGAGGGTCATCTGAGCACTTTGTATGCTGTGAGCTTGTAGTAGAGGTAGAAGCAGCCACGCGCCGAAGAAGCAACTTCAGCAGATCTTCGATAGTGAGCTAGCCGCAGTACACCGACTTCGGCTTTGCCTACGGAAAGCGATCCAGGTGGGTTGGAAATTCTTCAAGATGTATGGAATGCCTTCTAAAGTTATTGTATGCATGTTTAGCATGCCTAGCTTAATTTTTATGATAGTTGGTAAATCTGATAGTTGCCTAGAAAATTGTAGGAAGATTTTCCTGAGCCCCTAATATTTTGAGCATGATCTAGAGGTGATTTGACACTAGTTTGCATTATTAGTTGGCATTAGAGTGGCATCTGAACCGTTTTAAAAATGTCGGACCTGTTTTAATGAAAACTGAGCTTTGAAAATAGTTTTAAAATATTGAGATCTTCTAGAGGGGTTGAGTAGGTTCAGGATGCATGTGTTCTCGTGCGGGGGGGCCGAGTGGATTTTTAGAGCTCTCTGTGATGAGTTTCTAGTGTCATGTGAGTTTGAGCTTCCCTGTTGGGATTGTTGAGGTTATTCTGTTACGGAATTTAAGTTGGCGTATTTCGTGAATTCGGTTAAGTCTTGAAGATTGAAGGTAAAGAAGGTTGGATCATATAACTCAATCTCAAGAAAGAAGAATTCAAAAGGATCAGGTATGTTGAACTTAATATCTTTGGTGATCCGAATACTTCTTATAGTGTAGAAACACTTGGACGAACTTGTTATTGCATAATTATCAAAAACTGGACATGGGACATGTTCAGGATCCGGATCAGGCTTTGCAATCCGGATCCCGAAGGTGGTTCGTTCATACATCAGTTCAATCCGGATCGTAGCTTCCCTTGATCCGGATCCCGAACACTAGGTTTACCATTTTATTTGAGCGATCCGGATCAGGCTTTGCAATCCGGATCCCGAACGTTGATGTTTGGTGAACTGTATGAACGATCCGGATCGAGCACTTCGATCCGGATCCCGAACATTCGTTTTTCTGGAATCTGTTTTTCTCGCTACTGCAATCCGGATCGCCGATCTCCGATCCGGATCGTCGTCATGTAAAAATTCCAGTCTCACATGCCGATCTCCGATCCTTATCTTTTTCCAAGGGTTTCTAACCTATAAATAGACCCTATGATTCTTTTTCTAGGGCTAATCCACATAATAGAAAAAGTAGCCGTCATCTTTTATACGGCCTAAGTTCCACATATAGAGAAGAAAGGAAATCATAGATTCTATCTTATGTTTCTCCATCTATATTGATTGATTTGATTCTAGGTTTTCATACTCATATTTTGAGTTGAATCAAATCAATGAATACTTAGATGGTATTTCCGATCTATTTCTAATCTAAGTATTCGGCGGATCATCACCACCCAAAAAACAACGATTTACCCCAAAATCGGCGCGTGGACTCGCGTGGCCTTGTGGATTCAAGGTGCTACCGCTCTCGTGGATTCGGAGCGAGGTACGTTCGTGGATTCGAAGCGTGCTACTGCGTGAAGACCGTGGATTCGGTCGGACGTCGTGGACTCGACGTTGGACGCTGTGGATTCGGCGTTGGACGCACATCGTGGATTCGAGAAGCGTCGTGGAGCGAGCGGAGAAGATCAACTAGGAGCGTATGGAAAAGGTTGAGTCGTCTGTGAGTACGGTATATCACCTTGTACGTGTTTAATTCTAGTGGATTTCACCGTGTTATCGGTCCCGTGGTTTTTTACTCCGGTTTGGAGTTTTCCACGTAAAAATCTCTGCGTGTTATTTATTTTTCCGCATTGGGTTTTATATCGCAAAGATTTTTGAGTGTTTAGTGTTTACACCTATTCACCCCCCTCTAGGTGTTTTTTCCCCTATTTAGATCCAATTATACATAACCCGACAAGTGGTATCGGAGCGGGAATAGGGTTGTAAACAATGGTTGAAGGTGGAAACATCAACAGACCTCCGTTCTTCGATGGAACAAATTATGCGTACTGGAAAGTACGGATGAAAGCCTTTTTAATTTCCATCGACGAACGGGTGTGGCAATCAATTGAATTAGGATGGACTAATCCAACTGAAATTATTGGTGATGTTCGCACCATCAAACCTAGGTCGAAATGGACCAAGGAAGAGATTGATATATCTTCTTACAATGGCAAGGGAATTAATGCTTTATTTAATGCCTTATCACAAACAGAGTTCTCTCGCGTCTCGGCATGTGAGACTGCGAAAGAAATCTGGGATGTTCTTCAAGTTACGCATGAGGGAACTAACCTTGTGAAGATTCAGAAACTGCAAATGCTTACGAGCAAGTTTGACTCTATTTTCATGGCAGAAAATGAATCGTTCACAGACTATTACACACGATTGCAAGACATCGTAAACTCATGTGCTAACTTGGGAGAGAAGATTCCAGAATTTAAAATTCTAAGAAAAATATTAAGAACTCTTCCTGAAAGATTTCGTTCCAAGGTCACAGCCATTGAAACTATTAAACACCCGGACGAAATCCGTGTAGAAGAATTAGTTGGTTCTTTACAAACTTATGAAATGACATTTCCTACTAACTATTCTTCGGGAAAGGCATCCTCTTCTAAGTCTTCAGGTTATGCTTTGAAAACAACAAAAGAAGAAGACGCGGATTCATCCTCCTCAAGCGATGACGAGAACCTATCTATGGAGGACTTTGAAAAGCAGCTCGCTCTCTTGACAAGGAAGTTTCGCCGAAATTTTCGAAGGGGTAATTCAAGCAAAACTCCATCCTTCGGAAAGTGGAAGAAAGGCAAGGGTTCTTCAAGTTACAAGTCAAGAAAGCAAGAGGGTTTTTCTAAGGATAAGAAAAGCACAGAAGGACAAGTCCAATGCTTCAAGTGCCGAGGATACGGCCATATCTCAACGGAATGTCCAAATAAGAATCCGTCCAAGAAGAAGGCAATGCAAGCCGTCACTTGGGATGACACCTCATCGTCAAATGAGTCATCGTCAAGTGATGAAGAAGACAACGCAACAGCATTCCACGCGTCCACATCTTCACCCTTCATGTGCTTAATGGCAAGTACATCCGAGTCATTGTCCAACTTCACTGTTGAAAAGAATGCAACGGACAATGAATCGGATGATTCGGAAGGTGAAGATTTTGCTCTAGCCTACCACAGACTTTTAAGGGATTCAAAGAAACTGGCTAAGCAAAACAAGGGGTTGAGAGGGAGATTGCAGGATCTCGAAGAAGAAGTAAAAAGGGAACTTCTCTATCGACCGATCTTGAAGTGGAAAGGGATAATCTGATAAAAGCAAATGTTTCCCTTCAAGAGTCGAACGAGCAACTCGAGAAGAATTATATAGATATGGTGAACAAAGCGAATTACTTCTTGAAGCTCAACGGCGAGGCTCGACAGGAAAAATTGGAAATGACAGAGACCATTCTCCAACTCAAGGATGACTTACAGCGATTTTCATCAGGAAGGAGTAAGTTGGATAAGCTTCTTGGTCTTGGTCAATCAAACAAGTTCGGCCTCGGATACAATCGAACTGAAGACAATTTTAGTTCGGTTGGGACAGTTTTTGTGCCTCAGTCGGTATCTCCTCCTCCGACACCGGAATTCACGACAAGCAACGACAACAAGCCTACTTCACCCTCCTCGGAATCGTCAAGCACTAAGGTATGTTTTCGTTGTAATTTTGCAGGGCACATAAGGAGAAATTGCAAGATGGGAGCCAAACGGTCAACTCAAGCACTTCTTGCAACGACTACCAAAAGGGTGATTCCTCGGAAATCAAATGCAAATTCTTTGAAGGAAAAGAGCCTCGGTAGTTCATCAAACAAGACGACGACGTCAAGGAAAAGCAACGGATCAAACAAGACGCTTTCACCAAAGGTATCAACCTCACACTCATTTCCGACGTACACCAAAACTCGAAAGGTTTGGGTACGCAAAGGTGAAGTTTTCCCTTGTCTTGTTACAAATATTTCCTTGCATGCATATGATAATTCATCTTGGTATCTCGATAGCGGCTGTTCCCGTCACATGACCGGTGACAAAAACTGCTTTCAAAATTTTGAGAAAATCTCCGGAGGACTTGTGGTTTTCGGAGACGGTCAGTCTTCCAAAATTGTTGGAAAAGGAACGGTAGCTATTCCAGATGGCCCGATTCTGAATAATGTATTATTTGTTGATGGGCTTAAGACTAACCTGATTAGTATCAGTCAACTTTGCGACAATGGTTTTTCTGTTAATTTTTCATCTGTTGAATGCATTGTAACTGATAAGGATCATGTTTTCTTTTTAAAAGGGGTTAGATCTGAAAACAATTGTTATGTTGTTCCCAATAAAATTTCTGAAAATTGTAACTTAGCCTCTTTGAATAATGAAACACTTTGGCATGAAAGGCTAGGACACATAAATTTTAAGGAACTTGCTAGAATTTCAAACAAAGACGTGGTCAAGGGGGTTCCTAAACTTTCACTTAATCAAAACGTTGTGTGTGGTGGTTGTCAAAAGGGAAAACAATCTAGGACTGCACACAAGAACTTGAATCACGTCGGTACCAAACGGCCCTTGGAATTATTGCATATGGATCTTATGGGGCCGACACGTCAACCATCCTTGGGAGGTAAATGGTATATTTTCTTATTGGTTGATGATTTCTCTCGGTATTCTTGGGTAGCATTTTTAAAAGAGAAAGCTGATACTTTTGATTCTTTTCACGAGATTTGCCTTCGTATTATGATTGAAAAGAATGAAAAGATCATTCGTGTTAGAAGTGATAGAGGTGGAGAATTCATAAATTCTAAATTCATTGATTTTTGCACTTCCAACGGTATTAAGCATGAATTCTCAGCACCCTATACACCTCAACATAATGGTGTTGTCGAGCGCAAAAACAGGGTTGTTCAAGAGATGGCACGTGTTATGCTTCACAGCCGGAATTTACCGCTATATTTTTGGGCTGAAGCTGTGAACACTGCAATCTACGTTATTAATCGAGTTTATTTGCGCCCGGGAACGTTAAATACACCATATGAACTATGGTGTGGTAGAAAACCCAACATCAAATATTTTCGCATCTTCGGGAGTCGGTGTTACATTTTACGTGACCGTGAAAATCTTGGAAAGTTTGACTCTCGAAGTGACGAAGGGATTTTCTTGGGGTATTCTACAAATAGTAGAGCATATCGGGTATTTAACTTGGAATCTAAGACGATCGTAGAATCTATAAATGTTAAAGTAGATGAAGCTTTCCACTTTGCATCTGATAAATCTACCCCTGATATCTCTCTTGATGATGATACTCCTGTAAGTGCATCTTCTCATGATAATACTTCCAATATTAATGATGCATCTAATGGTTCTTCAAGTTTATCTGATGTGCAGGAATCATCTCATGTACCTCCGAGTACTCCATTACAACAAACGTTACGCATCTCCAAGGATCATCCTGAATCAAACATCATTGGAGACCCACAAGAAGGAGTCAAAACTCTGAGACAGTTGGTTTGTGGATTCGCCTGTTACATTTCCATGATCGAACCAAAGAATGTAGATGAAGCTATTCAGGATGACTACTGGATTGAAGCAATGCAGGAAGAGCTCCATCAGTTTGAACGCAACAAAGTCTGTGAATTAACGACGCCTCCGAAGCAACACAATGTGATCGGTACCAAATGGATTTTCAAGAACAAGAAAAATAAGGATGGTACCATCATCAGGAACAAAGCACGTTTAGTTGCTCAAGGCTACTCTCAAGTAGAAGGTATAGACTTTGATTGTCACGCCCCGGGGGTTTCATTAAGCGGAAGACGACCACTGAAAATGGTTTGAATTTGCGTATACTTTTTTTTTTTTTTTGAAATCAACTCCCTCGGTGCGTGCCCAGACCCGCCGCATATACAAATTCACTCTGCGAACGGGCAGAGTCTCCTTTGTATATGCACGGCGTCCTGACTACAACAACCATACAACTATCGCTTTAACCACACTAATTCAACAGTCGGATACATACAGCCATTTCTCATAAGTATTAAAAGGGCCGACAAATTTTGAAAGGATAAATCCACAAGTTTTAAAAACGGCGCCCACACGGCGCCCAGGTTTTTCAAAACGGTTTTCGCAATCCATAAATCCACAGGGTTTTTAAAATGGTGCCCACACGACACCCAGATTTTTCAAAACGGTTTTCGAAATGCTTTCTTTTCTTTTGTAGTTTGAAAGCGGCCAAACGTGAAAAGCAAAACAACCACTCACAAAGATAATAAACGACATTCCAACATCCACATCGACCCCACAAGGGTATCGCAATCCACACAGTAAACTACTAACAGATAATAAAATGAGCAAAATAAGAAGTACATACAGTCTATGGCCTCGAAGGACCAAAAGTACTCCTGCCACGGCCTCACCGTCGTCCTAGCACTCGTCCCTGGACGAACCTGTCACAGAGTGGGAAGTCAGTGACCAGAAAATAAGGCACGAAAGCAACAAGGGCTATAAATAAAGCAAACCGCAGTAAAACCAGAGCAACCGCCCTCCTCATCGTGCACTCGACAATATCCCTGCATAACCTGTCCCGGGCACCTGCCCCGGCAACCCGAACCGAGCACCAACCTCGGGAAACCAAACCGAGCACATCGCACCGCTCACAAAGAGCCACCGCTCATAAAGAGCCACCGCTCATAAAGAGCCACCGCTCATACAGAGCCACCGCTCGCACCTTGGCGCCTCAAACCCCCCACCTACGGGGGCCCCCACTACGTCACCTCGTGGGTATACACGGGTCATAGACCACTTTTCCGGAAAAGCACACCCTTTGCGGTGGCCAAACCGCGGGTGCGCGTGCTGCAGCCTCGAGCATAATAACCAAAAGTACCACGTATACTCAAATATATGAACCGTAACGACTGTCATGTTAGCACCATTAGACAAATAATCAAAAGTAAATACCCATGTCGGAAACCCGACGCTAAGCCCCAAAATAAAACCCACAACATGATAAATATGAAAATAACGATAGTGTGCATAAAAGGGATTCTAAGAGTGTACCCGCCAGTAAAACCCGATAGTATCATCAATAAAGATCACTCATATTAGCACAGTTAGACGAGTCATAAAAAACTTGAGCACAATTTACGAAAGTCCCACACTAAGTCTTAGGATGAGCACCCACCTGAAACGCTAAGAAGAAGATGTGCAGAAACTCCAGTTAAAACACCCCCCTTGTGCCCGAAAAGAACTACAGTAAAAATTATCGTTAAAAACATCGTCGCGATTAAAAACACTAAAAAAGGGGGCGAAACGGGCCAAAAAACGGAGCTTCTAGGTTCCTTTCCTGAATGCTGGTGCACGAAACCAGACGTGGACCGGGTCCACGACAGCAGGCGGCCGCGGCGCGGGCCGGGAGCACACTGCAGCGGTGGACCCGTGAGGCTTGGGCCGGGCCGTGCACGGGCTCGGGCGCGCACCGGGTTCACTGCTCCCCGCTGCGGTGCCGAGAACCGGGTGCACGCCTAGGGCGTGCACCGAGCGGCCTGGCGCACGCTTTTCGTGCGCCGGGTCTGCGGCCCCGGGTCGCGGAGGCGTGCGCCGGGTGCACGCCGGTCCGGTGGACCGCGCGGCCTGGCGCACGCGTCCGTGCACCTGGTCTGCGCCCCCGGGCCGCGGGAGCGTGCGCCGGGTGCACGCGGGCGCGGTGGACCGCGGGCCTGAAATCCCTGTTGTGAACAGTTCCGTCCCCCGTTTTCGGCTCCGGTTGCGACCACGCGATCACGGCGGCTGCGGCGATGACTTCGTGAACACGGTAACGGCGGCGGCGGCCTCCCGTTTAACCACGGCGGCGGCGGCCTCCCGTTTAGTACCAAACTTGACTCGCACGCGATCCGACAAAAGGGAAAACTCATACCGTAAGACAACGGGAAGACCCCAAAACGCTCACCTCGTTTCGCCGGATTTCGCAAGAAGTGCGATCGTCCTTCCTGTCGCCAACATAGAACCCCATGAGAGATGGATCCCTTTTTTCCTTCTCCTTTCCTCGGTTCTATACGCCAATACTTGAATTGAGAAAGGGGGATTGGGGCTTTTTCCTCTTTTTTTTTTTTTTTTTTTTTTTTTTTTGTACGCCTCCGAAACCCTAACGCACGATCCGAAGAGATGAGAACAGAAAAATAAAAACCCTAGTCCCCAAACTCAACACTTAACGATCGGGTGCGAACCAGGGGTCCAATCTTACCTCGAAAAGCGTGCCGATCGCTCGCACGCTTTTTGATGCACCCGGAACTGCTGGTTACCTTCAGAAATTTATCCTGGGAGATCCCGGGGTCGGAATTCGAATCCGACTTCGCCGCCCTTCTCCGTTTCGCGAGCTCTAACACCTAAAATACCCGCGAGTCCCGACGGTCTGCCTAGAAGTTCTCGAACTTTCAACCCCCCCCTAACACTAAAAAAATTCAATTAAAACCAAAACGGAAAACCGGGAGGTCGAGGTATTACAAAAATAATTAAAATGAACCAATAACATAAATAAGATCAAAGAAACTGATCAGGGACAGATCCCGTCCGACCGCCTCGAAAAGCGTGCCGGCCACTTAGCACGGATTCCGATGCACCACTCAAAGGCAAACGCTTTGACCCCCATTCCGGGAGATCCGTAAGTCGGAATCCGAATCCGTTCGCTTTGCCGTCCTCCGTTTTTCGAGCTCAATCGCAGAAAAATACTCGCGGTCCAGGCCAGTCCATTGCAGAACACACAGTGAAAAGTTTTCCTAACAATCCCATCATAAAAAGAAGGTATACAAAGGCATTGGAACGCCAGGACTCTACATCACTCACCACTTAAAAGAAGTTTCGTCCTCGAAACTTAATCCTGGTCCGCAACGAATAAATCTGGGTAGCACTCGCTCATCTTTGACTCCAGTTCCCAAGTCACTTCACGTTCTTCCTGGTTGCTCCACAGCACCTTCGCATAGGGGATCGTCCAGTTGCGCAATCCTTTTTGTCCTCTCGTGCTAAGATCCGCACCGGTGTTCCGTCGAAGCTCAGGTCCTCTCTAAGCTCAAAAGCAGTGACCATCCATCACCCAAATCAAGTACGCAGGCTCGGAGCACATCCTCGAGAATTCGGTTCACTTGCTCGGACTGTCCGTCGATCTGGGGGGTGATACGCCGTGCTGAAGTGTGGTTTAGTCTCTAGAGCTCGTTGTAGACTTTGCCAAGGGTTCGACACTAGCCGAGTGTCTCTGGTCCACGTCGTACAGATGGGTGGAAAGAGAGTCGACTTCATCAGTCGATCCACTGTGACTCAAACTGTATCGTGCCCTTGATGCGATGCAGAAAACCCGTGACGAATTCCCTGCTGGTTCGCTCCCATTTCCACTCTGGTACATGTAGAGATTGTAGTTTTCCCCGCTGGGCGCTGAAGTTCGAACTTTACTTGTTAACCATCTAGACGGCGAGCAGTGAACTGTGTTATATCCCCCCTTTGGTTTAGTCCACCAAAAATTTTGCTTGAGGTCCTTGTACGTCTTCGTGTCACCTGGATGCGCCGCATAGGGAGCGCAGTGCGCCTCTAACAGTATCTCTTTCTTCAACTCTGGCAGCTTGGGCACGCAATCCCGCCCTCGAAACGTATTGCGTCGTTCACACTCGCCGAAAAGTCGCTCGCGTGGTCCGGGGGGTCTTGTCTCGAATAAGCTGTATCTGTGCGCCCATTTTCTGACCTTCTAGAGTTTCTCTAATAGGGTTGGCTTGATCAACAAGGAACAAAGGTCGCGCGACCCTATCGGTCCCGCTAAGTACTCGCGCTCATCGATTCCCCCCCCCCCCCCCCCCCCCCATTTGGCCTTTTCTGCTCAAAACATCCGCTACTACACTTGCCTTTCCCGGGGTGGTACTGAATGGACAAGCCGAGTCCTTCAGTAATTCCAACCAATGCTTCTGCCACAAAAATCAGATCCTTCTATGTGAACAAAACTTAAGACTCTGGCGATCCGAAAACGCATCACGATGAACTCCAAAAGGTGGTGTCTCCAAAGCTTTAAAACGAAAACGACTGCTGCCAGTTCCGGATCGTATGTCGGGCAGTTCCGCTCACATTCTCTGTGATTCCCGTTGCTGACACAATGTGCCCCAAAAAGTCCACTTCGTGAAGTCAGAACTCACATTCTTAAACTTAGCAAACAGCTTCTGGTCCCTGAGCTTCCGGAGAAAAGTCCGTAAGTGCTCCTCGCAGTTGATTGGAGAGGTCATCAATCCCGGACTTGTTCTTCACTGTAACTTTGTTTATCTCCCTATAGTCGATGCGTAGGCGTAGGCTTCCGTTCTTCTTTTGCACGAAACGCACGGGTGCGCCCCAAGGCGACACACTCGGTCTGATGAACCCTTTATTCAGAAAAACTCCTTGTTGTGCCTTAGATTCCCTCAGTTCCGCGAAAGCCATTCCGCAAGGCGCCTAAGTGATAGGTTGCGTGTCTGGTAGAAGCTCGAAAGATAGGATGACCTCTCACCCCGGGGTATTCCCGGCAATTCAGTCAGGAGGATGGCAGAAGAAACCCCTACCACGGGGGTGTCAGTGAACGACGCAAAGGGTCGAGTCGCTAGGCTCACTGAAACCAAGTAGCTATACATCCGCCGGATACCTCGTGAACCTGTCCATGCCCAGCACCTCGTCGTATTCCTGCCTCCCGACTCGAAATTCCCAGTCACGACGCCACCCGGTCCGCACACCACCCCAGCCGGTGCTGAGCAGTCAGCAACAAAGTCTCGCGATGCGTCGAGGTGCCCCAGTCATACCGCCCAACGCATACCAATGATCCTTTTAAAAGTCCAAAACATCCAACCCGACGACGAGGAAAACAAACCACACAACGCCCTCACAAGGCTCCGAGAGGTGCCAACAAAACAGGCTGGGTTACTAACTACCATAACTTCTCCCCTGAAAACAATGAACTCACCTGTCACCGACACGGACCGCTCCCCTCCGTCCCCAACACGGGACACTTCCACCCGTCACCAACACGGGCCACAAGCTCGGAACATAACCACCAACCCGGACCACCCGCTCCGACTATCCATCCTACCGAGGCGACGGTCAAGACTAACGTTAGGTTTCAGCTCTAAGACCTACCACAAGGTCTACCCCACAGAAAGGGCTGCGTACAGGGCCTCCTAGCCGAAGGTGACCAGTACCAAAACTCCGAGTAGTCGCCAGATTCCCCCCTTGACTCACACCAGCCCCAAAGATCACAATCCACACGCTCCCAACCAAGCCTCAAGGCTATGCCTTAGTCATGGGAAGCTGGCGACAAAACTCACAAGGTAAGGTCCTACTTCCGTCCTGGCACCGACGGGGTGCGACGCTCTAAATTGCCACTAACTCTCGGTCCCAAACCGCTGCCCCACCAAGCACCGGGCATCTAATCGAGCGGTAAACTTCAGACCAACAAGTGACCACTCACAACTAGAAGAAAATCTAAGCTCTAGGTCCGTTCAGCAAAGACCTCCAGGTACTGAAGACTATCCATCTGAAATCTAAAGGGTCGGAAGAAGACAAGCAACGAAAACAGCGAAAAGAACCGTGTCAAAATTTGCCTAGGTTCACTAAACGCACTCAAGGGATCACACGCCAACCCCACAGCAGGACAACCGAACTGACGCACTTGTGCAGAAAACAGAAACCCAACCCAAAGCTTTACCACCACAACCCCACTAAAAGGAGCCACCCGGCACCACCCAGCGTCAAAGCTAAACCCCCTAGTAAAAGTCACCACTTACGCACCCTTGTGCGAAGCGAGGTACGGCCTCTCTGACCCCAAAATGAGCCCCCGTGAACCCATCACGACGATCTCTACAACCGTCGCAGTGTCTACGGTGAAAGGCCGAACTATGGGTAACAATCATAGGGGAGAATCCTCACTCCCACCCGTACCTTGCCATGGTGCAAAAGGAATCGACCGACTACCCGCTGTAACTTAACACCAGAAAACCCAGAAGGTACAAGTTTAGACAAACGGCTATCCAGTTACTCATGACCGACAGACGGCCGACAAACCAACAACCACCGGTGGGTTGTGCTACCACCCGAGCCATATCGGAAAAAGAAACTCAATAGTCCCCGCACTCTCGCATCTCTACGCAGATATACCCTGATCATTTCATTAGTTAGTAGCCAGTGGTAATGTGCTCCAGTGGATGTTGGACAGCGACTACTGTGGTTAAACTGTTTCTCTCTGATACCATCTTAATCTGTCACGCCCCGGGGGTTTCATTAAGCGGAAGACGCCACTGAAAATGGTTTGATTTGCGTATACTTTTTTTTTTTTTTTTAAATCAACTCCCTCGGTGCGTGCCCAGACCCGCCGCATATACAAATTCACTCTGCGAACGGGCAGAGTCTCCTTTGTATATGCACGGCGTCCTGACTACCAACCATACAACTATCGCTTTAACCACACTAGTTCAACAGTCGGATACATACAGCCATTTCTCATAAGTATTAAAAGGGCCGACAAATTTGAAAGGATAAATCCACAAGTTTTAAAACGGCGCCCACACGGCGCCCAGGTTTTTCAAAACGGTTTTCGCAATCCATATCCACAGGGTTTTTAAAATGGTGCCCACACGACACCCAGATTTTTCAAAACGGTTTTCGAAATGCTTTCTTTTCTTTTGTAGTTTGAAAGCGGCCAAACGTGAAAAGCAAAACAACCACTCACAAAGATAATAAACGACATTCCAACATCCACATCGACCCCCACAAGGGTATCGCAATCCACAAGTAAACTACTAACAGATAATAAATGAGCAAAATAAGAAGTACATACAGTCTATGGCCTCGAGGACCAAAAGTACTCCTGCCACGGCCTCACCGTCGTCCTAGCACTCGTCCCTGGACGAACCTGTCACAGAGTGGGAAGTCAGTGACCAGAAAATAAGGCACGAAAGCAACAAGGGCTATAAATAAAGCAAACCGCAGTAAAACCAAGCAACCGCCCTCCTCATCGTGCACTCGACAATATCCCTGCATAACCTGTCCCGGGCACCTGCCCCGGCAACCCGAACCGAGCACCACCTCGGGAAACCAAACCGAGCACTCGCACCGCTCACAAAGAGCCACCGCTCATAAAGACCACCTCTCATAAAGAGCCACCGCTCATAACAGAGCCACCGCTCGCACCTTGGCGCCTCAAACCCCCCCCCTACGGGGCCCCCACTACGTCACCTCGTGGGTATACACGGTCCATACCACTTTTCCGGAAAAGCACACCCTTTGCGGTGGCCAAACCGCGGGTGCGCGTGCTGCAGCCTCGAGCATAATAACCAAAAGTACCACGTATACTCAAATATATGAACCGTAACGACTGTCATGTTAGCACCATTAGACAAATAATCAAAGTAAATACCCTGTCGGAAACCCGACGCTAAGCCCAAAATAAACCCACAACATGATAACATGAAATAACGATAGTGTGCATAAAAGGGATTCTAAGAGTGTACCCGCCAGTAAAACCCGATAGTATCATCAATAAAGATCACTCATATTAGCACAGTTAGACGAGTCATAAAAACTTGAGCACAATTTACGAAAGTCCCACACTAAGTCTTAGGATGAGCACCCACCTGAAACGCGAAGAAGATGTGCAGAAACTCCAGTTAAAACACCCCCCTTGTGCCCGAAAAGAACACAGTAAAATTATCGTTAAAAACATCGTCGCGATTAAAACACTAAAAAAAGGGGCGAAACGGGCCAAAACGGAGCTTCTGGGCTCCTTTCCTGAATGCTGGTGCACGAAACCAGGCGTGGACCGGGTCCACGACAGCAGGCGGCCGCGGCGCGGGCCGGGAGCACACTGCAGCGTTGGCCCGTGCGGCTTGGGCCGGGCCGTGCACGGGCTCGGGCGCGCACCGGGTTCACCGCTCCCCGCTGCGGTGCCGAGAACCGGGTGCACGCCTAGGGCTGCACCGAGCGGCCTGGCGCACGCTTTTCGTGCGCCGGGTCTGCGGCCCCGGGTCGCGGAGGCGTGCGCCGGTTGCACGCCGGTCCGGTGGACCGCGCGGCCTGGCGCACGCGTCCGTGCACCGGGTCTGCGCCCCACCGCGGGAGCGTGCGCCGGGTGCACGCGGGCGCGGTGGACCGCGGGCCTGAAATCCCTGTTGTGGAACATTCCGTCCCCCGTTTTCGGCTCCGGTTGCGACCCCACCGATCACGGCGGCTGCGGCGATGACTTCGTGAACACGGTAACGGGGCGCGGCGGCCTCCCGTTTAACCACGGCGGCGGCGCCTCCCGTTTGTACCAAACTTGACTCGCACGCGACCGACAAAAGGAAAACTCATACCGTAAACAACGGAAGACCCAAAACGCTCACCTCGTTTCGCCGGATTTCGCAAGAAGTGCGATCGTCCTTCCTGTCGCCAACGTAGAACCCCATGAGAGATGGATCCCTTTTTTCCTTCTCCTTTCCTCGGTTCTATACGCCAATACTTGAATTGAGAAGGGGGATTGGGGCTTTTTCCTCTTTTTTTTTTTTGTACGCCGCCCGAAACCCTAACCGCCGATCCAAAGAGATGAGAACAGAAAAATAAAACCCTAGTCCCCAACTCAACACTTAACGATCGGGTGCGAACACCAGGGGTCCACTCTTACCTCGAAAAGCGGCCGATCGCCCGCACGCTTTTTGATGCACCCGGAACTGCTGGTTTACCTTCAGAAATTTATCTGGGAGATCCCGTGGTCGGAATCGAATCCGACTTCGCCGCCCTTCTCCGTTTCGCGAGCTCTACACCTAAAAATACACCGCGAGTCCCGACAGGTCTGCCTAGAAGTTCGAACTTTTCAACCCCCCCTAACACTAAAAAAAATCATAAAACCAAAACGGAAAACCGGGAGGTCGAGGTATTACAAAAATAATTAAAATAAACCAATAACATAATAAGATCAAAGAAACTTATCAGGGACAGGCCCGTCCGACCGCCTCGAAAGCGTGCCGGCCACTTAAGCACGGATTCCGATGCACACTCAAAGGCAAACGCTTTGACCCCCATTCCGGAGATCCGTAAGTCGGAATCCGAATCAGTTCGCTTTGCCGTCCTCCGTTTTTTTCGAGCTCAGTCGCAGAAAATACCGCGGTCCAGGCCAGTCCATTGCAGAACACACAGTGAAAAGTTTCCTAACAATCCC
>CM055065.1:35795139-35924094 GCA_029204045.2 Tillandsia leiboldiana
AAAATAAGGATGGTACCATCATCAGGACAAAGCACGTTTAGTGCTCAAGGATACTCTCAAGAGAAGGTATAGACTTTGATTGTCACGTCCCCGGGGTTTCATTAAGCGGAAGACGACCACTGAAAATGGTTTGAATTTGCGTATACTTTTTTTTTTTTTGAAATCAACTCCCTCGGTGCGTGCCCAGACCCGCGCATATACAAATTCACTCTGCGAACGGGCAGAGTCTCCTTTGTATATGCACGGCGTCCTGACTACAACAACCATACAACTATCGCTTTAACCACACTAGTTCAACAGTCGGATCATACAGCCATTTCTCATAAGTATTAAAAGGGCCGACAAATTTTGAAAGGATAATCCACAAGTTTTAAAAACGGCGCCCCCACGGCGGCCCCCAGGTTTTTCAAAACGGTTTTCGCAATCCATAAATCCACAGGGTTTTTAAAAAAGTGCCCACACGACACCAGATTTTTCAAAACGGTTTCGAAATGCTTTCTTTTCTTTTGTAGTTTGAAAGCGGCAAACGTGAAAAGCAAAACAACCACTCACAAAGATAATAAACGACATTCCACATCCACATCGACCCCACAAGGGTATCGCATCCACACAGTAAACTACTAACAGATAATGAAATGAGCAAAATAAGAAGTACATACAGTCTATGGCCTCGAAGGACCAAAAGTACTCCTGCCACGGCCTCACCGTCGTCCTAGCACTCGTCCCTGGACGAACCTGTCACAGAGTGGGAAGTCAGTGACCAGAAAATAAGGCACGAAAGCAACAAGGGCTATAAATAAAGCAAACCGCAGTAAAACCAGAGCAACCGCCCTCCTCATCGTGCACTCGACATATCCTGCATAACCTGTCCCGGGCACCTGCCCCGGCAACCCGAACGAGCACCAACCTCGGGAAACCAAACCGAGCACTCGCACCGCTCACAAAGAGCCACCGCTCATAAAGAGCCACCGCTCATAAAGAGCCACCGCTCATACAAGAGACACGAGCGCACCTTGGCGCCTCAAACCCCCCACCTAGGGGGGCCCCACTACGTCACCTCTGGGTATACACGGGTCATAGACCACTTTTCCGGAAAGCACACCCTTTGCGGTGGCCAAACGCGGGTGCGCGTGCTGCAGCCTCGAGCATAATAACCAAAAGTACCACGTATACTCAAATATATGAACCGTAACGACTGTCATGTTAGCACCATTAGACAAATAATCAAAAGTAAATACCCCTGTCGGAAACCCGACGCTAAGCCCCAAAATAAAACCCACAACATGATAAACATGAAAATAACGATAGTGTGCATAAAAGGGATCTAAGAGTGTACCCGCAGTAAAACCCGATAGTATCATCAATAAAGATCACTCATATTAGCACAGTTAGACGAGTCATAAAAACTTGAGCACAATTTACGAAAGTCCCACACTAAGTCTTAGGATGAGCACCCACCTGAAACGCGAAGAAGAAGATGTGCAGAAACTCCAGTTAAAACCCCCCTTGTGCCCGAAAAGAACTACAGTAAAAATTATCGTTAAAAACATCGTCGCGATTAAAAACACTAAAAAACGGGGCGAAACGGGCCAAAAACGGAGCTTCTGGGCTCCTTTCCTGAATGCTGGTGCACGAAACCAGGCGTGGACCGGGTCCACGACAGCAGGCGGCCGCGGCGCGGGGCGGGAGCACACTGCAGCGGTGGACCCGTGCGGCTTGGGCCGGGCCGTGCACGGGCTCGGGCGCGCACCGGGTTCACCGCTCCCGCTGCGGTGCCGAGAACCGGGTGCACGCCTAGGGCGTGCACCGAGCGGCCTGGCGCACGCTTTCGTGCGCCGGGTCTGCGGCCCCGGGTCGCGGAGGTGCGCCGGGTGCACGCCGGTCCGGTGGACCGAGCGGCCTGGCGCACGCGTCCGTGCACCTGGTCTGCGCCCCCGGGCCGCGGGAGCGTGCGCCGGGTGCACGCGGGCGCGGTGGACCGCGGGCCTGAAATCCCTGTTGTGAACAGTTCCCGTCCCCCGTTTTCGGCTCCGGTTGCGACCACGCGATCACGGCGGCTGCGGCGATGACTTCGTGAACACGGTAACGGCGGCGGCGGCCTCCCGTTTAAACCACGGCGGCGGCGGCCTCCCGTTTTAGTACCAAACTTGACTCGCACGCGATCCGACAAAAGGGAAAACTCATACCGTAAGACAACGGGAAGACCCCAAAACGCTCACCTCGTTTCGCCGGATTTCGCAAGAAGTGCGATCGTCCTTCCTGTCGCCAACATAGAACCCCATGAGAGATGGATCCCTTTTTTCCTTCTCCTTTCCTCGGTTCTATACGCCAATACTTGAATTGAGAAAGGGGGATTGGGGCTTTTTCCTCTTTTTTTTTTTTTTTTTTTTTTTTTTTGTACGCCTCCGAAACCCTAACGCACGATCCGAAGAGATGAGAACAGAAAAATAAAAACCCTAGTCCCCAAACTCAACACTTAACGATCGGGTGCGAACCAGGGTCCAATCTTACCTCGAAAAGCGTGCCGATCGCTCGCACGCTTTTTGATGCACCCGGAACTGATGGTTACCTTCAGAAATTTATCCTGGGAGATCCCGGGGTCGGAATTCGAATCCGACTTCGCCGCCCTTCTCCGTTTCGCGAGCTCTAACACCTAAAAATACCCGCGAGTCCGACGGTCTGCCTAGAAGTTCTCGAACTTTCAACCCCCCCCTAACACTAAAAAAATTCAATTAAAACCAAACGGAAAACCGGGAGGTCGAGGTATTACAAAATAATTAAATGAACCATAACATAAATAAGATCAAAGAAACTGATCAGGGACAGATCCCGTCCGACCGCCTCGAAAAGCGTGCCGGCCACTTAGCACGGATTCCGATGCACCACTCAAAGGCAAACGCTTTGACCCCCATTCCGGGAGATCCGTAAGTCGGAATCCGAATCCGTTCGCTTTGCCGTCCTCCGTTTTTCGAGCTCAATCGCAGAAAAATACTCGCGGTCCAGGCCAGTCCTATTGCAGAACACACAGTGAAAAGTTTTCTAACAATCCCATCATAAAAAGAAGGTATACAAAGGCATTGGAACGCCAGGACTCTACATCACTCACCACTTAAAAGAAGTTTCGTCCTCGAAACTTAATCCTGGTCCGCAACGAATAAATCTGGGTAGCACTCGCTCATCTTTGACTCCAGTTCCCAAGTCACTTCACGTTCTTCCTGGTTGCTCCACAGCACTTCGCATAGGGGATCGTCCAGTTGCGCAATCCTTTTTGTCCTCTCGTGCTAAGATCCGCACCGGTGTTCCGTCGAAGCTCAGGTCCTCTCTAAGCTCAAAGCAGTGACCATCCATCACCCAAATCAAGTACGCAGGCTCGGAGCACATCCTCGAGAATTCGGTTCACTTGCTCGGACTGTCCGTCGATCTGGGGGGTGATACGCCGTGCTGAAGTGTGGTTTAGTCTCTAGAGCTCGTTGTAGACTTTGCCAAGGGTTCGACACTAGCCGAGTGTCTCTGGTCCACGTCGTACAGATGGGTGGAAAGAGAGTCGACTTCATCAGTCGATCCACTGTGACTCAAACTGTATCGTGCCCTTGATGCGATGCAGAAAACCCGTGACGAATTCCCTGCTGGTTCGCTCCCATTTCCACTCTGGTACATGTAGAGATTGTAGTTTTCCCCGCTGGGCGCTGAAGTTCGAACTTTACTTGTTAACCATCTAGACGGCGAGCAGTGAACTGTGTTATATCCCCCCTTTGGTTTAGTCCACCAAAAATTTTGCTTGAGGTCCTTGTACGTCTTCGTGTCACCTGGATGCGCCGCATAGGGAGCGCAGTGCGCCTCTAACAGTATCTCTTTCTTCAACTCTGGCAGCTTGGGCACGCAATCCCGCCCTCGAAACGTATTGCGTCGTTCACACTCGCCGAAAAGTCGCTCGCGTGGTCCGGGGGGTCTTGTCTCGAATAAGCTGTATCTGTGCGCCCATTTTCTGACCTTCTAGAGTTTCTCTAATAGGGTTGGCTTGATCAACAAGGAACAAAAGGTCGCGCGACCCTATCGGTCCCGCTAAGTACTCGCGCTCATCGATTCCCCCCCCCCCCCCCCCCCCCATTTGGCCTTTTCTGCTCAAAACATCCGCTACTACACTTGCCTTTCCCGGGGTGGTACTGAATGGACAAGCCGAGTCCTTCAGTAATTCCAACCAATGCTTCTGCCACAAAAATCAGATCCTTCTATGTGAACAAAACTTAAGACTCTGGCGATCCGAAAACGCATCACGATGAACTCCAAAAGGTGGTGTCTCCAAAGCTTTAAAACGAAAACGACTGCTGCCAGTTCCGGATCGTATGTCGGGCAGTTCCGCTCACATTCTCTGTGATTCCCGTTGCTGACACAATGTGCCCCAAAAAGTCCACTTCGTGAAGTCAGAACTCACATTCTTAAACTTAGCAAACAGCTTCTGGTCCCTGAGCTTCCGGAGAAAAGTCCGTAAGTGCTCCTCGCAGTTGATTGGAGAGGTCATCAATCCCGGACTTGTTCTTCACTGTAACTTTGTTTATCTCCCTATAGTCGATGCGTAGGCGTAGGCTTCCGTTCTTCTTTTGCACGAACGCACGGGTGCGCCCCAAGGCGACACACTCGGTCTGATGAACCCTTTATTCAGAAAAAACTCCTTGTTGTGCCTTAGATTCCCTCAGTTCCGCGAAAGCCATTCCGCAAGGCGCCTAAGTGATAGGTTGCGTGTCTGGTAGAAGCTCGAAAGATAGGATGACCTCTCACCCCGGGGTATTCCCGGCAATTCAGTCAGGAGGATGGCAGAAGAAACCCCTACCACGGGGGTGTCAGTGAACGACGCAAAGGGTCGAGTCGCTAGGCTCACTGAAACCAAGTAGCTATACATCCGCCGGATACCTCGTGAACCTGTCCATGCCCAGCACCTCGTCGTATTCCTGCCTCCCGACTCGAAATTCCCAGTCACGACGCCACCGGTCCGCACACCACCCCAGCCGGTGCTGAGCAGTCAGCAACAAAGTCTCGCGATGCGTCGAGGTGCCCCAGTCATACCGCCCAACGCATACCAATGATCCTTTTAAAAGTCCAAAACATCCAACCCGACGACGAGGAAAACAAACCACACAACGCCCTCACAAGGCTCCGAGAGGTGCCAACAAAACAGGCTGGGTTACTAACTACCATAACTTCTCCCCTGAAAACAATGAACTCACCTGTCACCGACACGGACCGCTCCCCTCCGTCCCCAACACGGGACACTTCCACCCGTCACCAACACGGGCCACAAGCTCGGAACATAACCACCAACCCGGACCACCCGCTCCGACTATCCATCCTACCGAGGCGACGGTCAAGACTAACGTTAGGTTTCAGCTCTAAGACCTACCACAAGGTCTACCCCACAGAAAGGGCTGCGTACAGGGCCTCCTAGCCGAAGGTGACCAGTACCAAAACTCCGAGTAGTCGCCAGATTCCCCCCTTGACTCACACCAGCCCCAAAAGATCACAATCCACAACGCTCCCAACCAAGCCTCAAGGCTATGCCTTAGTCATGGGAAGCTGGCGACAAAACTCACAAGGTAAGGTCCTACTTCCGTCCTGGCACCGACGGGGTGCGACGCTCTAAATTGCCACTAACTCTCGGTCCCAAACCGCTGCCCCACCAAGCACCGGGCATCTAATCGAGCGGTAAACTTCCAGACCAACAGTGACACTCACAACTAGAAGAAAATCTAAGCTCTAGGTCCGTTCAGCAAAGACCTCCAGGTACTGAAGACTATCCATCTGAAATCTAAAGGGTCGGAAGAAGACAAGCAACGAAAACAGCGAAAAGAACCGTGTCAAAATTTGCCTAGGTTCACTAAACGCACTCAAGGGATCACACGCCAACCCACCAGCAGGACAACCGAACTGACGCACTTGTGCAGAAAACAGAAACCCAACCCAAAGCTTTACCACCACAACCCCACTAAAAGGAGCCACCCGGCACCACCCAGCGTCAAAGCTAAACCCCCTAGTAAAAGTCACCACTTACGCACCCTTGTGCGAAGCGAGGTACGGCCTCTCTGACCCCAAAATGAGCCCCCGTGAACCCATCACGACGATCTCTACAACCGTCGCAGTGTCTACGGTAAAAGGCCGAACTATGGGTAACAATCATAGGGGAAGAATCCTCACTCCCACCCGTACCTTGCCCATGGTGCAAAAGGAATCGACCGACTACCCGCTGTAACTTAACACCAGAAAACCCAGAAGGTACAAGTTTAGACAAACGGCTATCCAGTTACTCATGACCGACAGACGGCCGACAAACCAACAACCACCGGTGGGTTGTGCTACCACCCGAGCCATATCGGAAAAAGAAACTCAATAGGCCCCGCACTCTCGCATCTCTACGCAGATATACCCTGATCATTTCATTAGTTAGTAGCCAGTGGTAATGTGCTCCAGTGGATGTTGGACAGCGACTACTGTGGTTAAAACTGTTTCGGCTCTGATACCATCTTAGTCTGTCACGCCCCGGGGGTTTCATTAAGCGGAAGACGACCACTGAAAATGGTTTGAATTTGCGTATACTTTTTTTTTTTTTTGAAATCAACTCCCTCGGTGCGTGCCCAGACCCGCCGCATATACAAATTCACTCTGCGAACGGGCAGAGTCTCCTTTGTATATGCACGGCGTCCTGACTACAACAACCATACAACTATCGCTTTAACCACACTAATTCAACAGTCGGATACATACAGCCATTTCTCATAAGTATTAAAAGGGCCGACAAATTTTGAAAGGATAAATCCACAAGTTTTAAAAACGGCGCCCACACGGCGCCCAGGTTTTTCAAAACGGTTTTCGCAATCCATAAATCCACAGGGTTTTTAAAATGGTGCCCACACGACACCCAGATTTTTCAAAACGGTTTTCGAAATGCTTTCTTTTCTTTTGTAGTTTGAAAGCGGCCAAACGTGAAAAGCAAAACAACCACTCACAAAGATAATAAACGACATTCCAACATCCACATCGACCCCACAAGGGTATCGCAATCCACACAGTAAACTACTAACAGATAATAAAATGAGCAAAATAAGAAGTACATACAGTCTATGGCCTCGAAGGACCAAAAGTACTCCTGCCACGGCCTCACCGTCGTCCTAGCACTCGTCCCTGGACGAACCTGTCACAGAGTGGGAAGTCAGTGACCAGAAAATAAGGCACGAAAGCAACAAGGGCTATAAATAAAGCAAACCGCAGTAAAACCAGAGCAACCGCCCTCCTCATCGTGCACTCGACAATATCCCTGCATAACCTGTCCCGGGCACCTGCCCCGGCAACCCGAACCGAGCACCAACCTCGGGAAACCAAACCGAGCACTCGCACCGCTCACAAAGAGCCACCGCTCATAAAGAGCCACCGCTCATAAAGAGCCACCGCTCATACAGAGCCACCGCTCGCACCTTGGCGCCTCAAACCCCCACCTACGGGGGCCCCCACTACGTCACCTCGTGGGTATACACGGGTCATAGACCACTTTTCCGGAAAAGCACACCCTTTGCGGTGGCCAAACCGCGGGTGCGCGTGCTGCAGCCTCGAGCATAATAACCAAAAGTACCACGTATACTCAAATATATGAACCGTAACGACTGTCATGTTAGCACCATTAGACAAATAATCAAAAGTAAATACCCATGTCGGAAACCCGACGCTAAGCCCCAAAATAAAACCCACAACATGATAAATATGAAAATAACGATAGTGTGCATAAAAGGGATTCTAAGAGTGTACCCGCCAGTAAAACCCGATAGTATCATCAATAAAGATCACTCATATTAGCACAGTTAGACGAGTCATAAAAACTTGAGCACAATTTACGAAAGTCCCACACTAAGTCTTAGGATGAGCACCCACCTGAAACGCTAAGAAGAAGATGTGCAGAAACTCCAGTTAAAACACCCCCCTTGTGCCCGAAAAGAACTACAGTAAAAATTATCGTTAAAAACATCGTCGCGATTAAAAACACTAAAAAAGGGGGCGAAACGGGCCAAAAACGGAGCTTCTAGGTTCCTTTCCTGAATGCTGGTGCACGAAACCAGACGTGGACCGGGTCCACGACAGCAGGCGGCCGCGGCGCGGGCCGGGAGCACACTGCAGCGGTGGACCCGTGAGGCTTGGGCCGGGCCGTGCACGGGCTCGGGCGCGCACCGGGTTCACTGCTCCCCGCTGCGGTGCCGAGAACCGGGTGCACGCCTAGGGCGTGCACCGAGCGGCCTGGCGCACGCTTTTCGTGCGCCGGGTCTGCGGCCCCGGGTCGCGGAGGCGTGCGCCGGGTGCACGCCGGTCCGGTGGACCGCGCGGCCTGGCGCACGCGTCCGTGCACCTGGTCTGCGCCCCCGGGCCGCGGGAGCGTGCGCCGGGTGCACGCGGGCGCGGTGGACCGCGGGCCTGAAATCCCTGTTGTGAACAGTTCCGTCCCCCGTTTTCGGCTCCGGTTGCGACCACGCGATCACGGCGGCTGCGGCGATGACTTCGTGAACACGGTAACGGCGGCGGCGGCCTCCCGTTTAACCACGGCGGCGGCGGCCTCCCGTTTAGTACCAAACTTGACTCGCACGCGATCCGACAAAAGGGAAAACTCATACCGTAAGACAACGGGAAGACCCCAAAACGCTCACCTCGTTTCGCCGGATTTCGCAAGAAGTGCGATCGTCCTTCCTGTCGCCAACATAGAACCCCATGAGAGATGGATCCCTTTTTTCCTTCTCCTTTCCTCGGTTCTATACGCCAATACTTGAATTGAGAAAGGGGGATTGGGGCTTTTTCCTCTTTTTTTTTTTTTTTTTTTTTTTTTTTTTTGTACGCCTCCGAAACCCTAACGCACGATCCGAAGAGATGAGAACAGAAAAATAAAAACCCTAGTCCCCAAACTCAACACTTAACGATCGGGTGCGAACCAGGGGTCCAATCTTACCTCGAAAAGCGTGCCGATCGCTCGCACGCTTTTTGATGCACCCGGAACTGCTGGTTACCTTCAGAAATTTATCCTGGGAGATCCCGGGATCGGAATTCGAATCCGACTTCGCCGCCCTTCTCCGTTTCGCGAGCTCTAACACCTAAAAATACCCGCGAGTCCCGACAGTCTGCCTAGAAGTTCTCGAACTTTCAACCCCCCCCTAACACTAAAAAAATTCAATTAAAACCAAAACGGAAAACCGGGAGGTCGAGGTATTACAAAAATAATTAAAATGAACCAATAACATAAATAAGATCAAAGAAACTGATCAGGGACAGATCCCGTCCGACCGCCTCGAAAAGCGTGCCGGCCACTTAGCACGGATTCCGATGCACCACTCAAAGGCAAACGCTTTGACCCCCATTCCGGGAGATCCGTAAGTCGGAATCCGAATCCGTTCGCTTTGCCGTCCTCCGTTTTTCGAGCTCAATCGCAGAAAAATACTCGCGGTCCAGGCCAGTCCATTGCAGAACACACAGTGAAAAGTTTTCCTAACAATCCCATCATAAAAAGAAGGTATACAAAGGCATTGGAACGCCAGGACTCTACATTGATGAAACGTTCGCCCCTGTAGCTAGACTCGAGTCCATTCGTATCTTATTCGCTATTGCTTGTCACCTTAAAATAAAACTCTTTCAAATGGACGTTAAGAGCGCGTTTTTAAATGGGTTTTTAAATGAGGAAGTTTATGTGGCTCAACCGAAAGGTTTTGTAGACTGTAAACTACCTAACCATGTTTTTCGTTTGAAAAAGGCTCTTTACGGTTTAAAACAAGCACCGCGAGCGTGGTACGAAAGGTTGACAAAGCACCTTTTGGAGAAGGGCTATACTCGAGGGGGAGCAGATCGGACTCTCTTTGTGAAGCATTATCAAAATAACTTCATTGTTGCACAAATCTATGTCGATGACATTGTGTTTGGAGCAACAAAGGATAATGATGCTTCTAAATTCGCAGAAACCATGGAAAGCGAATTTGAGATGTCTATGATGGGGGAACGATATATTTTCTTGGATTGCAAGTGAAACAAAATGGTGAAGGCATCCATCTGTGTCAATCCAAGTATGCAAAGGAGTTGGTAAAGAAATTCGGATTAGAAGATTCTAAAGATTTTCCTACTCCTATGGGAACTAGTAATAAGGGATTAGGAAGTGAATCTCTTAGTGAGAATGTAGATGAGAAACTCTTTCGCAGCATGATTGGAAGTCTACTTTACCTCACGGCTAGTCGCCCGGATATATCCTTTAGTGTTGGGATTTGCGCGAGATATCAATCAGCACCAAAGGAGGTTCACCTGAAAGCGGTGAAACGGATCATCCGGTACATCAAAGGAACCATTAATTTCGGAATTTGGTATCCTATGGGAACAAGTCTAGATATTATTGGATACTCAGATGCCGATTGGGCAGGATCTGTGGATGATCGGAAAAGTACGAGTGGTGCATGTTTTTATCTTGGCCATTGTCTTGTTGCATGGCATAGTAAAGAGCAAAACTGCATTGCACTCTCGACTGCCGAAGCGGAATACATCTCAGCGGGTAGTTGTTCAACTCAACTCATTTGGATGAAAAGCGTGTTGAGCGACTTCCGGATTTCAGCATCTTCGGTAACTGTTTTATGTGACAACACTAGTGCTATAAATATTTCAAAAAACCCTGTGTTGCACTCTAGAACAAAACACATTGAACTTAGATATCATTTTCTTAGAGAGCTAGTTGAATCAAATATTCTTCAAATTTCCTACATTTCAACTGAAGATCAATTAGCTAACTTGTTAACAAAACCTTTGGATCAAAAACGTTTTATTCATTTGCGTAAAGCAATTGGAATGCTTTCCTTGAAATAACCTCTTTTTGAAACTTTTGTTTAGGTTAGGTTTTGTTTTTGTGTTTTTGTTCATTATCTATGCTTAGACATAGAACATTAATTGAGCATTAGTTTTGATTGACTTTAACTGCATCCTTCTATATATTTAGAAATCTATTATGCCTTAGATATCATAATATTTCATTTGATGCAATGATCATTTATGCCAATTAACTCATCTTTGTTTTGATCAAAGTCAATTTCTCTCTCGATGATCTCTTGGTATAGTTCTTATCTTATTTGACTGTTTAGTCGAGTATGAAATCGAGATCAATATTTGGCTAAATACTTTATATCTTAAATAATTGATAGCCAATTGAGGGGGAGTCAAAGAAAAAGTATTATGCTCAAAAGATGTGGAAAGAGTTACATCCCAATGAGGAGTGTGAAAACTACCACCACATGGAGGAAAGAGCTACCACCTCGGTCGTCCGAGTACTGTGTGCAGCTACCACATGTATACCAAGCAAGGTTTTTCAAGTTTGATTAAATAAAATGCATGTTGAAATACTTGACTCTGTCAAAATTTCAAGGTTGGTATAAGGTGGGAATTTTAATGAAAGATGCTCAAAGAGCCACTCTCTTCAATAAATTGACTAGATATATTATCTAACTTATCTGGGATGTTAGACATCTATTGATCTTTGTATTTCATTTTCTTTACCGAATTGATGATTTGATAAAGGCATTACTCATAAGATCAAGTTAGATGTAATTGAAGTTGTTCAACTTTAAGGGATTTAATTTTTATAAATTTTCGTTTCATTTGTTGGATGTTATTGATAGATTTGGTATAATCTATTTCTTGTTGTATGAAACGATGATTTTCATTTAAAGTTGATACACAAAAGTGCTTACAATCTTTTTCTGGTTTTTCTAGAATTTCTCTGAAATTTTCTAAAGAAAAAGTTGGAGCCGATCCGGATTGGACTTGCCGATCCGGATCCCGAACGCAGTTTTTCTCTGCGGGTAGCCGATCCGGATCGTAATCACGAACTGATCCGGATGGCGGCTAGGGTTTTATATAGAACAAAGAGGTTTTGATTTCTTTTACTCCAATCTTTTGTTCCAAAGTTTCCAGAGCTTCTCTCTCTAGAATTCATCCATCTTGGAAGCTTTCAAACTCAAGTTCTTCGATTCCAAGTAAGTTTTATTGATCAAAATCTCGGTTTTTCTCAGTTTTTCATATTCCTCCTCAAAACGTGATGAAATTCTTGTATCTACTTCATTTGTGGATCGTTTTTGATCAAATTTCTTTTGAAATAAGAACTCTGGGTAGATTAGTTTTGATTATATGCTAGGTATTCTCAAGATAAACGGATTTTTGGCCTTCGATTTCAAAAATTTCGGTTTTAGGGCATATAATGGGAATTTTCGAAAATCATGCGATTGATCTATTTTTAAAATTTTTTTTGCAAAACTAATTTGATTCTTAGTCTCTCTACACGATAATGATTGTTTGGGTACAATTTTTCTAATTTTTGAAAATTAACAATTTTTTCGTGTTCTTGAGGTGTTGCTCACAGGATTTCCTTTTTCACAAGAAATAGCAACAATGACGTTTTCATGGATCATCTTCCTGCTAGTTGCCATGGTACACACTCGAGCAACAAACAAACTGAAAAGAGCTAAGAAAACTCAACGGAAATGTGAGTTTCATCTGGTCAGCGACTCAGAGGCTGAAGCAGATAATCAAGAAGTTGATTGGGACAAACTGTCGGATGATGAATTAATGCCTGTTCAACCTAAGCAAAAGACTTTCGACACGTCAAAAGGTAAAGCGCCAATGACATCCTCTATCTCAATGAAAAGAAAGAGACTGGCTCGACGGTTTGGACGAGCACGAGGTCTCGAGATTAACGAACCAATAGTTCCGGATTCTCCACCTCGTGAGGAACAAGTGTTCGTTAATGCGGATCACCTAAGGGCATTTGAGAATCGTGAGTGCATTGGCGAGAGGCATGTTAATATTGAGGCTCTACGAGATCACTCCCCCAAGTTTGGTGTTTTGATTGAACAAGCAAACCTTATTCAAGTATGCCGATTCCCAGAAATGCTTGGATACTGTCTGCATCACGTGAGGACCTTCTATACAAATGCACGGCACCTTCGAGAAAATGAAAATGGTCCGATGGAGTTTTACACGAATATCCAAGGCACGAGGTTTAAAATCACTCCACAGTTAATTGCCGAGGTATTGGGAATGCAAGCCAGCAAGACAGGAGTTAATTACCTGAAGGGAAAGGTTTTGACAAACACGATGTGGCAAATGGTCATAAAGGGAATATGTTTGGAGGGAACTCAATCAACGGAGAAGTCTATCAAATCCAAAGAACTTCGTCTTGAGTACCGGTTTCTAAACTTCATCACTTGTTACAATATCCTTCCAAATATGCAGACGAAAGTCTTGAGATGGGATCGAATGTTGTTTTTGTATCTCTTAGGACATCCGTCAGAGGCAATGGGATTAAATATCAACATTCCATACATTATTTGGAATAGAATGACGAGATATGTTGAGCATCCTCATCCCACTGAAAGGATCCCATTTCCATTGATTATAATGAGGATCTTAAAGAGATTTCAAGTTGATATTAGTTCAACAACTTATCATCACTGCTTGGGCATGATCGATGAGTCCACCATTGTCAAGTCCCTTCACAAATTGCCTCATGTCACTCTAGTTCCTCCAAGCGGAACGAAACCTAGTACCGGCACTTCCGCATCACCATCACAACCAGCACCCACACCAGCGGATGAAGCATCAGTCTCATCCATCTACAAAGAACAACAACGATTATCTTTTGAGCAGGAACAGATTTCGAAGGCACATACGAGAATTTCCAATGAGCTGGAGCTCATCACGGCAGCTCATATTACCATAACTAAGAAGGTCAATTCAATGAACAAGCTGGTGAAAAAGATGTTCTCTAAGATGGGCTGCACGAGCTCTGAAGACTCTGAATCTGATGACTGATTCCTTCCTTTTATTCTTTCTCTTGTGCAGATTTTTAACTTTCTTTTGTGCAGGTTTTACGTTTTAGTTTTTAGTTTTTAACTCTCAAACTTTTGGTACTTGAACTGTTAACCATTCTCTCCATACTGTTTTTTTTGGCTAACTTTTGTGACAAAAAGGGGGAGAGAGAGATAAACAATGATACAATGTGTGTGAGAAGGAAACTTGAAACTTTAGAGGTAAGTAGAACTTGGTAAGTAGAACTTCAACTTTCGGTTTTCATTTGTGTTTGAATGCATGCCTCGACTAACTTTTCGACTAACTATTTGGGCATGTAATATAACTAACAAGTTGATGTTCACTAACATGACATTTGGATTTTGATTGCATAGAAGATATGTTGGTGTTTTAACTATGATCAATTTACATATCTGAATGTATAAATGTCATGGTAAGTATAAATGAGTATAAACTTAATCTCTGTGTGTGGTTTTTGAATGATATAAAATTCTTGAGGTATCTAACGATTTCTTTTGTCAAGAATGATTTCTTTTGCAGAGAGTACAGATGTCTAAATCTAGAGTCTGTTTTAGGAGTTTAACTCATGTATTTTATTTTGGATCTCCATTGTAAATTTTTGTTGTGTGGTGATAGCAACAAAAATATCTTTTTGAATTTTCTTGAGTGGATCTATGTTTTGTCACGAAACCGCCAAAGGGGGAGATTGTTACGGAATTTAAGTTGGCGTATTTCGTGAATTCGGTTAAGTCTTGAAGATTGAAGGTAAAGAAGGTTGGATCATATAACTCAATCTCAAGAAAGAAGAATTCAAAAGGATCAGGTATGTTGAACTTAATATCTTTGGTGATCCGAATACTTCTTATAGTGTAGAAACACTTAGACGAACTTGTTATTGCATAATTATCAAAAACTGGACATGGGACATGTTCAGGATCCGGATCAGGCTTTGCAATCCGGATCCCGAAGGTGGTTCGTTCATACATCAGTTCAATCCGGATCGTAGCTTCCCTTGATCCGGATCCCGAACACTAGGTTTACCATTTTATTTGAGCGATCCGGATCAGGCTTTGCAATCCGGATCCCGAACGTTGATGTTTGGTGAACTGTATGAACGATCCGGATCGAGCACTTCGATCCGGATCCCGAACCTTCATTTTTCTGGAATCTGTTTTTCTCGCTACTGCAATCCGGATCGCCGATCTCCGATCCGGATCGTCGTCATGTAAAAATTCCAGAAAAAGATAGTTTTTGATCCTTATCTTTTTCCAAGGGTTTCTAACCTGTAAATAGACCCTATGATTCTTTTTCTAGGGCTAATCCACATAATAGAAAAAGTAGCCGTCATCTTTTATACGGCCTAAGATCCACATATAGAGAAAAAAGGAAATCATAGATTCTATCTTATGTTTCTTCATCTATATTGATTGATTTGATTCTAGGTTTTCATACTCACATTTGAGTTGAATCAAATCAATGAATACTTAGATGGTATTTCCGATCTATTTCTAATCTAAGTATTCGGCGGATCATCACCACCCAAAAAATAACGATTTACCCCAAAATCGGCGCGTGGACTCGCGTGGCCTTGTGGATTCAAGGTGCTACCGCTCTCGTGGATTCGGAGCGAGGTACGTTCGTGGATTCGAAGCGTGCTACTGGGTGAAGACCGTGGATTCGGTTGGACGTCATGGACTCGACGTTGGACGCTGTGGATTCGGCGTTGGACGCACATCGTGGATTCGAGAAGCATCGTGGAGCGAGCGGAGAAGATCAACTAGGAGCGTATGGAAAAGGTTGAGTCGTCTGTGAGTACGGTATATCACCTTGTACGTGTTTAATTCTAGTGGATTTCACCGTGTTATCGGTCCCGTGGTTTTTTACTCCGGTTTGGAGTTTTCCACATAAAAATCTCTGCGTGTTATTTATTTTTCCGCATTGGGTTTTATATCGCAAAGATTTTTGAGTGTTTAGTGTTTACACCTATTCACCCCCCTCTAGGTGTTTTTTTCCCCTATTTAGATCCAATTATACATAACCCGACATATTCTAGATCATGGGTCGTGCATTTCTGATTTGGTCGTGGAGGTGGTTCTCCGACTTAGCTATGAGTTTTGGGCATTATCAGATCGAGTCGTGGAGGGTTCCCAACTTAACCACGGATTGTGCATTATCAGATTGAGTCGTGGAGGGTTCTCCGACATAGCTGTGAGAGTGTTGGGCATTTCCTGATCGAGTCGTGGAGGGTTTCCCGACTGAGTTGTGTTATTTGAGCATTGAGTTTCCGATCTGTTTTATCGTGGATCATGGCCTGCAAGTGCCGCTTGTTGAGACAGTTGAGACAGATGAGACACACTTGAGCTCGGTGGGGTCGCTCCCCTCGAGTTACGCTCCGGATGCGATGATGATGATGATGCCCCTGGCTGAGTTACCAGGGGCCGCTTTGCGTGAGACCGAGATAGTCAGTTTAGGACGTCCTACGTAAATCCCGTCCTCTTGTGGATGCGTGGTAGTAGGCAGGTGCGTTCCTAGATGACTCACCCCTGGCTGAGTTACCAGTGGTCGCTTTGCGTGAGATTGAGATAGTCAGTTTAGGACTCCATACGTAAATCCCGTCCTCTTGTGGATGCGTGGCAGTAGGCAGGTGTGTTCCTAGATGACTCACCCCTAGCCGAGTTACTAGGGGTCCTGTGAGGCGCAGGCTTGACTGGACCCGATGTGGCAGTCATTGAGATTGGGTGATATGAGCTGGTGGTTCCATGGCATGTTCTTAGATGAGTTTTCCTTTGAGCATGATACTTGAGGCATTTTAGCAATAGCGAGTGTATGCATAGTATGTTCATAGTAGAGTTTCTTTTGAGTATGATGATTGAGACATATTAGCAGTAGTTTTCCTTCAGCTTTCCTATTATCTATCTGCATACCTATCTGTTTGCTTCCAGTAGACTTAGAGGGCATACCGTGGATATTGGTGACGGTACCCACTGGGAACTACCTTCGGCAGTAGTTCTCACACCCGCTGCGGTGACAGGTTTCTGCTCCGGCTTGGTTCGCGCGGAGACAGCTGATCGAGGTGAGGACGTGGCCGAGTAGCTCCTTACCCCTTTTTATTTAAGAGTCAGAGGTAGATGTACCCTGTATCTTTTATGATTCCGCTTTTGTACTGGACAGTCTGAGAGATCTGTGAGAATTGCTTTTATTTTTCATAGCTGAGAGACTATGTATTGAGATTTTATATTTATCAGATGTTCAGTTGATTTCTGTAGCTACTAGTTTTGGTTTCAGCTCTGATACATGTTTAGCTATAGATCTAACTTGCAGGGTAGATGCTTCGTCTGTGCGGGGGTTTCCGTACAGATGGCGGATCTGTTAGTGAGCCCGGGTCGGAGTTTCGATGTCACGCCCCGGGGGTTTAAATGCGCGGAAGGAGAGCCACCGATGCCCCCAAATTCACAGTATTTTTTTTTTGAAACCAATCTCCCCCGGTGCATGCCCAGACCCGCCGCATATACAAATTCACTCTGCAAACGGGCAGAGTCTCCTTTGTATATGCACGGCGTCCTGACTACAAAGTCCATATCATTCAACCTTTAACCACATTAGATCGATCACCAAACATATACAAGCAGTCCCTAAACACATACCACTATTTTTCCACAAGTGATAAAGAGGCCGACTGTTTTGGAAAGGATAAAACCACAGGGTTTTGAAAGCGGTGTCCACCCAACACCGAGATTTTATAAAACTAGTTTCGAAACCACATAATTCCATATAGTTTGAAAACGGCACCCACCCGGCGCCAGGTTTTATAAAACCATTTTCGAAATCATATAAATCCACAGAATTTGAAAGCGGTGCCCACACGACACCCATGTTTTTAAAACGGTTTTCGCAACAGTTTCCTTGTCTCTTGTTTGTAGTTTGAAAACGGCCAAGTAAGGAAATAAGAAAGACACTTATCCAAAAAGTTATACAAATAGCCCAACATCCACATCGATACCACGGGGGTATCGCAATCCACATCTAGCTACCATGAGTAATAAAATGAATAAGTAAAAGTCTGCAGCCCAGAGGGCTAGAAAAAAAAACACTTGCACGGCCCCTCCCACGCCCTAGCACCCGCCCCTGGACGAACCTGTCACGGAGTGGGAAGTCAGTGACCAGAAATAAAACATAAATGCACTAAAGGCTAAAAGTAAGGCAAACCATAGTAAAACAAGAGCAACCGCCCTCCTCAGCGTGCAACCGACAGTGAAAAACCATGTACAGATCTAAACCGGGCACCTTTCCCGGCAACCAAACCGGGCACCTCCCCCGGGAACCCCGCCGAGCACCTACCTCGGCACCCCGCCGAGCACATGCCTCGGCACCCCGCCGAGCACATGCCTCGGCACCACCGCTCATACCCCCCCACCTGCGAGGGCCCCCATTACGTCACCATCACGTGGGGTACACGAGTCAACGTACCACTTTTCCGAAAAATCACACCCTTGCGGTGGCCAAACCGCTGGTGCGCGTGTAGCAATCACGAGCCTCATAATCAATTATATTATAAACAGATAGTCACTTTATTTTCACCTTTGCCCAAACATGCGATTTATATCACTTACACCCTTTCCCAAATGACCCTGGAAATGTACCCACCTTGTGCGTGTCGACCGGCGTTCAACTCGTCCGCGACTGCGTGCCTGCCGGGCTTACGCCGTCCCGCGCCCCTGAAGGAACAAAAGTATGCTAAGACAAGATGACCAACGCCGAACATCGACTCAAAAGTTGAAAACAGAAAACCGACGCGATCCCAGAACTCCGCGCGGTGAGGTTCCCCGCACGGCACCTACCCGTGCGGCGCGCACACCTCCTGCGAACGGCCCCGCGCGGCCGCAACCCGCGCGGCGTGCTTCCTGTGGGCAGCCCCGTGCGGCGGCCCTGCCGCACAGCGCGCTGCCTGCGGGCAGCCCCGCGCGGCGCCCTGCCGCGCAGCGCGCTGCCTGTGGGCAGCCTCACGTGGCGGCCCTGCCGCCCGGCGCGCTGCCTGCAGGCAGCCCGGGTGGCACCCGCCCGCGCGGCGCGCTGCCTGCAGGCAGCCCGCGCGGCGCCTGCGAGCAGCCCCGCGCGGCGCGCTGCGGGCAGCCCCGCGCGGCGCACTGCCTGCAGGCAGCCCGCGCGGCCCCAGCCCGCGCGGCGCCTGCGGGCAGCCACGCGCGGCGGCCCCAAAAATTGCCGTGGCGGCGGCGGCGGTCCCCCACCCCCCCCTCGCGAAGAGATGACCAATCCAACAAAAAGTCCGCAACGAAAACCTAATGAACCACTCACCTTAGATCCGCTGGAGGAAGAGGATGGAGAGGATCGTCCACCGTCGCCCGATCAACCCGTAGAAAGGCAAATCTCCTTCCTTCTCCCTGTATCCCCACGCTGGAAATCTGCGCCGATAACTTGAAGCGAGAGAGAAAATGGGTTGGGGTTCCTTTTTCTTTCCTCTCTCTGGTCGCGCCCGTGTCTACCCTAATTGCAACGAAAATAAGAGTGCGAAAGGAAAAACCCTAAGTCCCCAGCTTATAAACCCAGTCCAATGAATTCGAAACCAGCGGTCCAGGTTACCTCGAAAAACATGTAGATCGCCTCGAAAAATGTGCTGATCGCTAGCACGGACTCTGGCGCGTCCACAAGGATCGTAAACTTCGAAAATTATTTTCGAGAGATTTCGGGGTCGGAATTCGAATCCGATCGCGCAACCGTTCCCCGTTTCGCGAGCTCTAGCACCTAAAAATACCCGCGAGCCCCGACGGTCTGCCCAGAAATAATCCAGTTATTAACCCCCCCGCCGGACCACTAAATGTAAAGTAACATGAAAATTACCAAAAAAAAAAGGCGGGTATTACATCACTCACCACTAAAAACAAGTTTCATCCTCGAAACTTAACCCTGGTCCCGACGAAAAGATCTGGGTAGCACTCCCTCATCTTTGACTCTGGTTCCCAGGTCGCCTCACGTTCTTCCTGGTTGCTCCAAAGCACCTTCACGAAGGGGATCGTCTGGTTGTGCAACTTTTTGTCCTTCCGTGCCAGAATTCTCACTGGTATATCCTCAAAGCTCAGGTCCTCTTTACGCTCGACTGCGGTGACATCGGGCACCCGCGCTGGGTCGGGAAGATATCTTTGAAGCATGGAAACATGGAACACGTCGTGAATCCGGTCGAGGTTTGGCGGTAGTGCAAAGCGATAGGCCACCGGGCCGATGCGCTCCAAGATCTCAAAAGGCTCCACATACCATGGGCTCAACTTGCCTCTCAACCCGAACCGCTTAACCCCTTTGGACGGCGAAACTCGCAGTAGCACGTGCTCCCCCACCTGGAACTCCAAGTCACGGCGTCTCTGGTGTGCATAGCTTTTTTGTCGACTCTAGGCGGTCAACAACCGCTGCCTGATGAGGCGCACCTTTTCCTCGGTCTCTTCTACCAAGTTCGGCCCCAAGAATTTTTGCTCCCCCAAGTCGTCCCAACAGATCGGGGACCGACGGCGTCGGCTGTATAAAGCTTCGTACGACGCCATCTGGATGCTAGCCTGGTAGCTGTTGTTGTAGGCGAACTCCACGAGAGGTAGGTAGCGCGACCATCTGTCCCCCAAATCAAGTATACATGCCCGAAGCATGTCCTCTAGGATCTGGATCACCCGTTCAGATTGTCCCTCCGTGTGGGGGTGAAAAGCAGTGCTCAAGTGCAGTTTGGTCCCCAACGCCCATTGTAGACTCTGCCAGAAGTTCGAGACAAACCGCGTGTCTCTGTCTGAAGTGATCGATGCCGGCACCCCATGCAACCTCACGATCTCACTGATGTAGACCTGAGCCAGCCGATCTCGTGTCGACGTCCTATGAATGGGTAGGAAGTGAGCTGACTTCGTTAACCGATCCACGATGACCCAGATGGTGTCGTGCCCCTGTTGCGAACGCGGAAACCCGGAGACAAAATCCATGGTGATTCGCTCCCACTTCCACTCTGGCACAGGTAGTGCTTGCAATTTCCCCGCCGGCCGCTAGTGTACGGTCTTTTACCTGTTGACAGATCAGACAATGCGCTACGAACCATGTTACCTCCCCCTTCAGCTTTGGCCACCAAAAGGTCTGCTTGAGGTCCCTATACATTTTTGTGCCCCCAGGGTGCGCCGTATAGGGAGCGCAATGCGCTTCAGTCAAGATTTCCCTCTTCAAGTCTGGCAAATCGGGCACACAAATCCGCCTTTGAAACCGGAGTGTGCCGTCTGTCCCCACCGAGAAGTCCCCCTTCTGGTCCGGGGAAATCCTGTCCCGCACAAGCTGTAACTGTGGATCGGTACTTTGGCCTTCTCGGATCATCTCGAACAAGGTAGGCATGACTATTAAAGACATTAGTCGCTCGACCGTCCCTGCCGGTACCACGTCTAACCTCAACCGCAAGAACTCCGCGATCAAGTCATCCTGCTGAGTAATCATGCCTGCTGATGTCCCCTCTATCTTTCCCTTTCTGCTCAAAGCATCCTGTCACGCCCCGGGGTCGAAACTACGACCCGGGCTCGCCAACAGATCCGCCACCTATGCCAACCTGCATAAGCGAAGCGTCCTACCTGCAAGAAAAGTACTACAGCTAAACAGATATCAGAGCTATAAATAAAAATCCGCTGTATAACTAAAATCAATCACTGTACAACTGGAAATAATACAATAATGTCCGTCTCCCAAAAATAATAATAATACAATATCCTCATATACAAGCTCTGAACCCAACCCGGAGGTATCTCCAATAAATACACCAGTGTACAGTCTCTCGATACATAATATATCCTCACTACATAAGTCTCTCAAAAGAGGAAAAAGAAACAACTAATCTATTGAGGATCTCCTCTGAAGGGGTACCGCTACTCTCCAACGACGGGTAGGGATCTAGCACGCGACTCCCTCGCCTCGAACAACAACCGCAGAATCCGCAACACCCGCTAAGACTCTGCAAAACAAAGGAGAGAAAAGAAGGGGAGGGAGAAAACCCCTAACGGGTGTGAGAACTACACCTAAAAAGGGAGTCCTCAGTGGGTACCACCACCAGGCCCGACGACCTGCCCACTAAGTCCACTAGAGGCATAAGAAAACCAAAGCAGTAAATACTGAAATAGGAAAGCTAGAGACTCTCAACAGCTACCATGCCTCTATCTAAATGCTCAAAAGGGGAGAACTAAATAATGGTATGCAACCACTAGCACATGAAGTGCACAATCGACCCAATCGAGCTGACTGCCACATCTGGTCCAGTCAAACCTGCGCCCACCTACAACCAACTCCCGCTGACGGGCAGGAATTACGTAGGGCGTCCAAACGGATTTACTCGCTATCGAGTAGTGGCTCATGCAGGCTATAGTCAAAATCCACGCTCTCTCTCAGAACGGATAAACTCAAGATCACCAAGCCTCTCGCACAATGGTCCACAACTCACAAAGACCTCGGGACCACAGTCCCCAAATGGTTCCCAACAACACTAGCACTAGTCTAAACATAGCTACTAGACTCCACTCGGTCCCCTTGACACGAGTGCAACAAGAAGGTAAATATCGGTAATAACCCAATCTTGTGCCACCAGTAAAACTGGCATTGCCTGCTCAGCGGAATCTGCACACATAGCTCGAAACCACGGGATCGGCCCACATGGCTCGCATCCCAAAATCATCAATCGACCGGTACCCGTCACGGTCTAAAGCCTACTCCGGAGTGGCACTCGAGGGGAGCGACCCACACGAGTATAGTATCTCTGTAACAAGTATTTCTGTATAGCAGGACTTTGATCAAAAATCTGATCAAAGTGGGAAAACCCAACTACTAAAGAAAGACGCGACCTCAATCGGATGCAACTAAACGATAAGTGGGAAACTCCATCCACTAGAGAAAACTGATACCCAATCTGGTGCATAGATAAGCATCCGGTCAACCGCCCAATATCCGCGGTTGCCGCAAAGCCCCACAACTAATCCAACCTGTCCCAGACACAAAGTCCCGACTACACTACCCAGACCCCTGCTCGAACCCGAGCAACACTGACCACCTGACTAACAAGAAGGAGAAAGGAAAAGCATGGTTTCTCCTAAGTCAAGTTCCAATAAGTAGTGTAGCAATAAAGGGTGGCCTAACTATATGTCCATACAAGCATGCATTTGTCCTCAAGAATGATATAGAAAGTAAACCACATGCCAACACCTGATCATAATCCTCGATTATAATAACTCCTCAGAGTGAAAATCCGCACATAGCTACAAAATCCTGTCCCAAAGCATAAACCGACCACATGAAAGGTTATGTGCTAACTTGGCATGTTACATAATCTCATAGGGTAACATTATCCTAGGTAAGCTTACACTAATCATCAACATAGATGTCCAAATCATGCAAGTTGTGAGGACCTGGATCCCCACGAGGTGATTACTGGCTGACCAGCAGCTTCTGGAGGCCTATGTGGCGTGTCGGTGGCGTTTGTACACCAATTGGACACTTTTGATGGACTCGGTGTGTTGATTGGATCACGAGAGTAGTCTGATGACTCCGTCGAATGCTTAGAGGTGGTTTCGCGCGCAATGGATATTAAATTTGGACTCGGGACGAAGTTTGGATAAAGGATCACCTCTCCGGTTGCCTTCGGGAATTTTTAGAGTTGGAATTTGGCAAATCGGACTTCAGAATTGGACCCGGCGCGAAAGTCGGATCAAGTGGGCTACCCGGGGGCATTCGGCAAATTTTCGGATGAGAATTTGGAGGAACGGACATCGTTTTCGGATTCAGCGCGCGAAATCGCTAAGAATGGACTATTTACTTGTTTGATTTGGAGCCCGGGTGAAGTGCGCGTTTTTCGAGGTGCGTGTGCGGATCTCGAGGTGGCGTGGCACGGATCCCGTGGTGCGGCGCGCTTTTCGAGGCGGCGTCGCGCGGCTCGGAGCGCGGTGGCGCACTGCGCGAGGCGCGCAGGCGCCTTGGGAACGCGCTCCTGCGCGGGTGACGCAGGGGTCGCCACGTGGCAGGCCCCCGTTGGCGCCCGCGCGGGAGGGGAGCGGGGGCTACGGTGTGGCGCTCGCGGTGTCCCGCGCGCATGTAGCGCGCGGGTGCGGCGCCCGCGTGGCACGTGGTGACGCGCGCCGCGTGGCGCTGTGGGCGCGCGTGGACCGGGCGCGCGCGCCCATGTGCTGTGGACCGGGGAGGACGGCTCCCCATTGGCAGCCGTGGTGGACCAGGACTGTGGACCGGGTCCGTGGACCACCTCCCTCTTCCCCTTTTTCTTCTTCTTCTTCTTTCTCCCACGCGCCATTTCTTCTCTTTTCTTTCTTTCTTCTCCACCCGAGCGAGAGAGGGAGTGAGGAGGCTATTTTTGGGTGGCGCGGCGCTGCGTTGTGGGCCTCGTGAAGCGCGCGAGGTGTTCCAACGGAGCAGTTTGAGCGGCGCGGCGCAGTCGGGTAGGTTCCGCACTTTGTTTTTACGGTATTTTTGGCATAATTTTGGGGCGTTCTTTTGGACTGTGAATTAACCCCTTGTTCTTATCTGTGTTAGGGACCGTATTTTTACTGCACCGTTTTGCGTGCGGACCCCGACGGCGTGCTCCGTTTTGCGTGCAGACTCCGTTTGGCGTGCGGATTCTGCCACCGTGCACCGTTTTGCGTGCGGATTCCGGCACCGTGCACCGTTTTGCGTGTAGACTCCGTTTGGCATGCGGATTCTGGCATCGTGCACCGTTTTACGTGCGGATTCCGGCACCGTGCACCGTTTTGCATGCGGACTCCGTTTTGCGCGCGGGTTTCGGCACCGTGCACCGTTTTGCGTGCGGGCTCCGTTTTGCGCGTGGGTTTCGGCACCGTGCACCGCTTTGCGTGCGGACTCCGGCGGTGTGCACCGTTTTGCGTGCAACTTGTTGTACGAGCTCGGTTTGAGGCGTGCCTTTACACTCTTTGGATCTACGCGTCACAAGGATTACCGTCGTATTTTCGGGGAATTTGCTGAGATTCGCCCAAGGTATACTTCTTTCCCCTTTACTGTGCGGCGTATTACAGTTGTGTTTGTTGTGGACTTTCGCGCTCACCGCGTTGTGGAATTTGTAACTCGGCCTCCGGGACTCGGATTTTGGCGTGCAGGTACTCGTTTCGAAGGGCTCGACGCGACGATCGCGTCCGTATTTTTGGTGGATTTTTCTGAGTCCGTTCTGCAGGTGAAAATTGCACATCTTCAGGGCTGGTTCCAGCAGATGGTGTATACTTGGATATTTTAGCATAAAGTGTAACCTTGGACCTTTTGTTGTACCCAGGAGGGTTCGCGAGTATTTTTGGAACACTGCTAGGAGCCGAGGTTTGCGCGACATGTACCGTGGTTATGGGTTCAGCTGATTGTGCGTGCAAGTGGACACGCTCTTCACCGACTCCAGGTTTGCCTTGGATTGAGCACTTCAGGTGGGTAAGCTTAATTTAGTAACTGTATAAGATTTTTATATCATGGTGAATGTAAGTGCACATGTGGGGTTATCATCCCTCTATGATTGATAACAGGCGTATTTGATGTACAACCGGTATGAGCGAGAGGTAAGCAAGGAATGGCCCACTTGGGTGAGATTGGTATACCATAGTAGGAATGTTTTAGCATGCTGTATTATTATATGCTTCACCCACTTTTATTATTTCTGAGAACAAAGCATGCGTGCATGGACATGTAGTTAGGCCATCTTTTACCGCTGCACTACTTTTGGAACTTGACTTAGGAGAAACCATGTTATCCTTTTCTCCTCTTTGTTAGTCAGGTGGTCTGTGTTGCTCAGGTTCGAGCAGGGGTTCTGGGTAGTGTAGTCGGGACTTGGTGTCTGGGACAGGTTGGATTAGTTGTGGGGCTTTGCGGCAACCGCGGATATTGGGCGGTTGACCGGACATTTATTTATGCACCAGATTGGGTATCTGATTTCTCTAGTGGACAGAGTTTCCCGCTTTGATCCGAGTTATGATCCAGTCCTGCTGATTCATGATACTTGTTACTGAGGCACTTTACTCGTGTGGGTCGCTCCCCTCGAGTGCCACTCCGGAGTGTGCGATTTTCAGACCTTGAGACTCCTGTCCCATATCGGTGTTATGCGTAGGCTGGCATACCCGATTTGGCAGACCTGGAGACTCCCATCCCCTATCGGTGTTATGCGTAGGCTGGCATACCCGATTTGGCAGGCACAGCAGGCAGTACCAATTCTACTGGTGGCATTAGATTGGGCTTATTACAGACTTTTGCTTTATAGTTTCGCTCCTGTCAGGGGGACCGAGTGGAGTCTAGTGGCGGTGTTTGGACTAGTGCTAGTGTTGTTGGGAACCGTTTGGGGGTACGGTGGTCCCAAGGTCATTGTGAGTTGTTGACCGTTGTAGGGCAGGCATAGGCAGGCATGGCAGGCATAGGCAGGCAGAGCAGGCATAGGCAGGCATGGCAGGCATAGTAGGCATAGGCAGGCAGGCAGGCATGGCAGGCAGGCAGGCATGGCAGGCATAGTAGGCATAGGCAGGCATGGCAGGCATAGGCAGGCAGAGAAGGCATAGGCAGGCGTGGCAGGCATAGTAGGCATAGGCAGGCAGGGCAGGCAGGCAGGCATGGCAGGCATAGTAGGCATAGGCAGGCAGGGCAGGCATAGAAGGCATGGCAGGCATAGACCGGCATAGCAGGCATAGGCAGGCATGGCAGGCATAGCAGGCATGGCAGGCATAGGCAGGCAGAGCAGGCATGGCAGGCATAGGCAGGCATAGGCAGGCAGAGCAGGCATAGGCAGGCATGGCAGGCATAGCAGGCATGGCAGTCATAGCAAGCTTAGTGGCTTGATAGCTGTTGAGAGGGTCCAGCTTCTTTTTATCAGTATTTACGGCTTTGGTTAGTTTTTGTCTCTTGAGGACTTGGTGGGCAGACCGTCGGTCCTGGCGGTGGTACCCACTGAGAACTCCCTCCTTTGGCATAGTTCTCACACCCTCTGGGGGTTTTCCCCCTTCTTTTTCCTTCCTCTCCTTTGTTTTGCAGAGTCTTAGCGGGTGTTGCTGATTCTGCGGTCGTTGATCGAGGCGAGAGAGCCGCGAGCTAGATCCCTACCCATGTTTGGAGAGTAGCGGTACCCCTTCAGAGGAGAGCTTCAGTAGATTAGTTGTTTTATTTCCTCTTTTGAGAGACTGATGTAGCGAGGATGATATGTATTGAGAGCCTGTACACTGTTGTATTTATCGGAGGTATCTCCCGGTTGAGTCTCGACCTTTGTATATGAGGATATTGTATGATTTATCATTTTGGGAGATGGACATTGTTGTATTATTTTCAGTCGTACAGTTGATGATTTTTGGTTATACAGCAGTTTTATCTTATAGCTCTTATATCTGTTAGCTGTAGCACTTGTTTTGCAGGTAGGACGCTTCGCCTATGCGGCTTTGGCATAGGTGGCGGATCTGTTGGCGAACCCGGGTCGCAGTTTCGACCCCGGGGTGTGACAGATTAGAGTGGTATCAGAGCCTAGGTTGTAGGTCGTGGTGGACTTAGAAACCCTAGGCTTATGGTTTGACCCTTGGTTGACTTCGTGAGAGTCGTGACTTTTAGCGAGAGTCCTGATTGAGTTTTATACCTCTCCCAAGGGACGGGAAGAGTGATTGGCATGTTTATTCTCCAAAGTGATTATGTTGGCTGCAGACAACATAATGCTGTGGAACGGGTGACATGCTTTAGACTTTCGCTGGATTGGGTCGAGCGCTGTTGTTTGCTGTTTTGTGGTTTCGTCGTGGTGAGCTGTGTCTCCTCGACGCTGGGTTTTGACCCGTGTACTTCCTGTCATAGCAGTTGAGCTTGAGCGGTTGGTTTTGGGCCGAATACCCGGATTGAGGTCAGAGAGTTTCGGACCCAGATGACAGGATTGTCAGAGGCTTATCAGCGGCAGAGTGAGTGAGCAGCTGGTCTTGGTGACACAGTGGTCGGAGCACTGAGTAACCCCCTCTGTGCCAATGTTAGTGCCGAGGCACCGAGGCAGGGTGGATAGTTGACAGCAGAGTAGCTGTGGGACATGATCGATCTATTGAGCCAGATTTGGCTGATGAACCACCCCGACTCGTAAGATTGAGTTGGAGCATTTGGAGGCAGAGTCGTGGTTGGTGGTGATGGAGTGATCAATTGAGAGCCTCCCTGTGCTTGAGAGTTTTGGCAGTTGTTGAACTGCGCGCTCCAGGTTTGAGGGACGAGGCGCATAGGATATGTGGCTGGGAGTGGATTGCGCCAAGATACCTTTCAGTTTATTCAGTCCCTCCGTTATAGGTTTTGACGCCTCGTTGGAGTAGGCATTGTGTATGGAGCGTGGCGCTGCAGTTCCTTTGGATAGGGATCTGCCGCCAGGGGCGAGTTTTGGATTTTGGCGCTTGGCGCCGGGTGATGGAGGGCAAATCGGCCGGCAGAGGCACTTCTGATTTCTTTTCCAGGATGACGGGTTCCTGGGATGCCAGAGATCGGGTGGACCCCGATGGCCGCATCTGCATCTATATCAGAGTGGCGCAGCGATAGCGTGGATCTGTTATCTGCGGAGGACCTTATTCGTCGCCTCAGTGTGAGCAGAGGCAGAGGTCGTGCTCCCTATGTGGATAGTCCTGATTTTTCAAGCAAATTGAGCGACAACCACTTGCATCGAGTGGATGAATCTGTGCCGCCCGGTTGGAGGGCGCCACGGTAGTGGATCGAGTTGTCGCAGGTGTGATTTCTTCACTGCAGTCGGAGTTAGAGCATGTTGCATTCCTGCATGGACTAGAGGCAGATTTATTACCACGTGCACTCGAAGTACAGGTTCCTGTTAGTGCTGTGCATGTGGAGGAGGCCTGTGGATCATGTCCAATGCAGCTGAGGCCGTGAGTTGTACCGGCAGGCTTACTGGTAATTGTGGCGGTTCGGTGTTTCGACCCAGTGCTTGGATTGGGATTGGTATAGTGCCACAGGATGTTAGACTGCAGAAAGAGAGGACTTTGACCTTCTGTGAGGCAGACGAGAGGAGGCTTGACGGTTGAGATAGGTATAGCACACAGGTTATAGCGACAGTGTGAGAGGTGCTTTTGGCGGCACCGGGATTCAAGGATATCTCTGTTGCCCACGAGATCCCGGGTGTGATTTCACCTAAGCGGTTAACGATGCCGCCGATTAGGGAGAAAGAGATTGTGTTTGACGTGGTCCGGGGGACCGCGCCAACCTCGACAGCACCTTATTGGATATCGCCGGTAGAGCTGAGAGAGCTGATGGCACAGTCGCAGGATCTGATGGATCGAGGGGCATTATGAGCCCATAGTAAGGCCAAATGGAATAAGTAATGCCCTGTCGTCTTGAAGATTTGAGAAATTGTGCGTCCCAGTTGTACTTGGACGGATTGGGAGTGGTGTTCCCCCAAGGATATTATGATTTACTCCCAGAGCGACTTGGAGTACGTGCAGCACTTGTGGATGTGCTACCATGCCTGTGTGGATGAAGCTGTATGCCAAGTTATTGAGGTACAAGTTGTAGCTTCAGAAGCATACCTTCTTGGGTCACTTTGTTCGAGCCGTAGGAGCGGCGGTGGAAATCCGGCCAATATGGATATCACTTGGGATTTGGCCGAGATCGACAATTATTGTCGAGGTGAGGAGTTTCTTGGACTGGGCAGTGCCAGGAGAGCTTGGCAATCGGATGATGAGACTGATACCAGCGCCAATGTTAGTATTTTCAGTGTTGGGAGAGATATCTGTGAGTTTTAGTGACGCCTCCTGTAGCGACTGTGGAATTACCGTTGGGTTATTGTTGAGCATTCTGGATTACCCCGACAGGGCCACTGTGATGGCGGATACCTGGCGCAGGAAAGCTGTTTGGGGATGAGTTTGATGATTCCACAGCTGGCGCTGTGTGGACTGTTGAGGCAAACATGGCTTGTGGTTGTGTCCCTGAGGGTTCCTTTGGATGATAGACCGCGGCTGAGTAGTTCACTCGGATGGTCAAGATTCGGGAGTGACCGAGTGAGGACCCCTCCTTGATAGGGCTATTTTCCTTATTGGATAATCGTGTGAGTGTGCTTCGGGTTGCCTTGGTTGAGTTGACCCAGGTGGTGGTTTGGTGCGTGTTGCACTGGTGGTTATTTTGTCTCCCCCGGCTTTTGATAGAGCCCCTGTATTGTTTCATGTCTCGGCTCAGGAGTGTTTTGCTTTTGGATCCCTCGCCCGTGATTAACTCGCACCATTTGAGCGCTAAGAGTGTTTGGAGTACGAGGGACGCCCGTTGCGAATTCTGGCTCGAGAGATGAGGGAATTGCGCAATCGGGCTATGCCGTACTGGATGTTGCTGTTGTGGTTGTTGGGGAGTAATCACGGGGAGTGAGTGATGACTTAGGAGCTGGAGATGATGATGTTGAGTACTTACCCTTGGTGTTTGTGACTCCTAGTGGAATTGGGCTAGTTTCGAGGACGAAACTTTCTTTAGTGGGGGAGGATGTGAGGACCTGGATCCCCACGAGGTGATTACTGGCTGACCAGCAGCTTCTGGAGGCCTATGTGGCGTGTCGGTGGCGTTTGTACACCAATTGGACACTTTTGATGGACTCGGTGTGTTGATTGGATCACGAGAGTAGTCTGATGACTCCGTCGAATGCTTAGAGGTGGTTTCGCGCGCAATGGATATTAAATTTGGGCTCGGGACGAAGTTTGGATAAAGGATCACCTCTCCGGTTGCCTTCGGGAATTTTTAGAGTTGGAATTTGGCAAATCGGACTTCAGAATTGGACCCGGCACGAAAATCGGATCAAGTGGGCTACCCGGGGGCATTCGGCAAATTTTCGGATGAGAATTTGGAGGAACGGACATCGTTTTCGGATTCAGCGCGCGAAATCGCTAAGAATGGACTATTTACTTGTTTGATTTGGAGCCCGGGTGAAGTGTGCGTTTTTCGAGGCGCGTGTGCGGATCTCGAGGTGGCGTGGCACGGATCCCGTGGTGCGGTGCGCTTTTCGAGGCGGCGTCGCGCGGCTCGGAGCGCGGCGGCGCGCTGCGCGAGGCGCGCAGGCGCCTTGGGAACGCGGTCCTGCGCGGGTGACGCAGGGGCCGCCACGTGGAGGGCCCCCGTTGGCGCCCGCGCGGGAGGGGAGCGAGGGCTACGGTGTGGCGCTCGCGGTGTCCCGCGCGCATGTAGCGCGCGGGTGCGGCGCCCGCGTGGCACGCGGTGACGCGCGCCGCGTGGCGCTGTGGGCGCGCGTGGACCGGGCGCGTGCGCCCATGTGCTGTGGACCTGGGAGGACGGCTCCCCATTGGCTGCCGTGGTGGACAAGGACTGTGGACCGGGTCCGTGGACCACCTCCCTCTTCCCCTTTTTCTTCTTCTTCTTCTTTCTCCCCCGCGCCATTTCTTCTCTTTTCTTTCTTTCTTCTCCACCCGAGCGAGAGTGGGAGTGAGGAGGGAATTTTTGGGTGGCGCGGCGCTGCGTTGTGGGCCTCGTGAAGCGCGCGAGGTGTTCCAACGGAGCAGTTTGAGCGGCGCGGCGCAGTCGGGTAGGTTCCGCACTTTGTTTTTACGGTATTTTTGGCACAATTTTGGGGCGTTCTTTTGGACTGTGAATTAACCCCTTGTTCTTATCTGTGTTAGGGACCGTATTTTTACTGCACCATTTTGCGTGCGGACCCCGACGGCGTGCTCCGTTTTGCGTGCAGACTCCGTTTGTCGTGCGGATTCTGGCACCATGCACCGTTTTGCGTGCGGATTCCGGCACCGTGCACCGTTTTGCGTGCAGACTCCATTTGGCATGCGGATTCTGGCACCGTGCACCGTTTTGCGTGCGGATTCTGGCTCCGTGCACCATTTTGCGTCCGGACTCCGTTTTGCGCGCGGGTTTCAGCACCGTGTACCGTTTTGCGTGCGGGCTCCGTTTTGCGCGCGGGTTTCGGCACCGTGCACCGTTTTGCATGCGGACTCCAGCGGTGTGGACCGTTTTGCGTGCAACTTGTTGTACGAGCTCGGTTTGAGGCGTGCCTTTACACTCTTTGGATCTACGCGTCACAAGGATTACCGTCGTATTTTCGGGGAATTTGCTGAGATTCGCCCAAGGTATACTTCTTTCCCCTTTACTGTGCGGCGTATTACAGTTGTGTTTGTTGTGGACTTTCGCGCTCACCGCGTTGTGGAATTTGTAACTCGGCCTTCGGGACTCGGATTTTGGCGTGCAGGTACTCGTTTCGAAGGGCTCGACGCGACGATCGCGTCCGTATTTTTGTTGGATTTTTCTGAGTCCGTTCTGCAGGTGAAAATTGCACATCTTCAGGGCTGGTTCCAGCAGATGGTGTATACTTGGATATTTTAGCATAAAGTGTAACCTTGGACCTTTTGTTGTACCCAGGAGGGTTCGCGAGTATTTTTGGAACACTGCTAGGAGCCGAGGTTTGCGCGACATGTACCGTGGTTATGGGTTCAGCTGATTGTGCGTGCAAGTGGACACGCTCTTCACCGACTCCAGGTTTGCCTTGGATTGAGCACTTCAGGTGGGTAAGCTTAATTTAGTAACTGTATAAGATTTTTATATCATGGTGAATGTAAGTGCACATGTGGGGTTATCATCCCTCTATGATTGATAACAGGCGTATTTGATGTACAACCGGTATGAGCGAGAGGTAAGCAAGGAATGGCCCACTTGGGTGAGATTGGTATACCATAGTAGGAATGTTTTAGCATGCTGTATTATTATATGCTTCACCCACTTTTATTATTTCTGAGAACAAAGCATGCGTGCATGGACATGTAGTTAGGCCATCTTTTACCGCTGCACTACTTTTGGAACTTGACTTAGGAGAAACCATGTTATCCTTTTCTCCTCTTTGTTAGTCAGGTGGTCTGTGTTGCTCAGGTTCGAGCAGGGGTTCTGGGTAGTGTAGTCGGGACTTGGTGTCTGGGACAGGTTGGATTAGTTGTGGGGCTTTGCGGCAACCGCGGATATTGGGCGGTTGACCGGACATTTATTTATGCACCAGATTGGGTATCTGATTTCTCTAGTGGACAGAGTTTCCCGCTTTGATCCGAGTTATGATCCAGTCCTGCTGATTCATGATACTTGTTACTGAGGCACTTTACTCGTGTGGGTCGCTCCCCTCGAGTGCCACTCCGGAGTGTGCGATTTTCAGACCTTGAGACTCCTGTCCCATATCGGTGTTATGCGTAGGCTGGCATACCCGATTTGGCAGACCTGGAGACTCCCATCCCCTATCGGTGTTATGCGTAGGCTGGCATACCCGATTTGGCAGGCACAGCAGGCAGTACCAGTTCTACTGGTGGCATTAGATTGGGCTTATTACAGACTTTTGCTTTATAGTTGCGCTCCTGTCAGGGGGACCGAGTGGAGTCTAGTGGCGGTGTTTGGACTAGTGCTAGTGTTGTTGGGAACCGTTTGGGGGTACGGTGGTCCCAAGGTCATTGTGAGTTGTTGACCGTTGTAGGGCAGGCATAGGCAGGCATGGCAGGCATAGGCAGGCAGAGCAGGCATAGGCAGGCATGGCAGGCATAGTAGGCATAGGCAGGCAGGCAGGCATGGCAGGCAGGCAGGCATGGCAGGCATAGTAGGCATAGGCAGGCATGGCAGGCATAGGCAGGCAGAGCAGGCATGGCAGGCATAGTAGGCATAGGCAGGCAGGGCAGGCATGGCAGGCAGGCAGGCATGGCAGGCATAATAGGCATAGGCAGGCAGGGCAGGCATAGAAGGCATGGCAGGCATCGGCAGGCATAGCAGGCATAGGCAGGCATGGCAGGCATAGCAGGCATGGCAGGCATAGGCAGGCAGAGCAGGCATGGCAGGCATAGGCAGGCATAGGCAGGCAGAGCAGGCATAGGCAGGCATGGCAGGCATAGTAGGCATGGCAGTCATAGCAAGCTTAGTGGCTTGATAGCTGTTGAGAGGGTCCAGCTTCTTTTTATCAGTCTTTACGGCTTTGGTTAGTTTTTGTCTCTTGAGGACTTGGTGGGCAGACCGTCGGTCCTGGCGGTGGTACCCATTGAGAACTCCCTCCTTTGGCATAGTTCTCACACCCTCTGGGGGTTTTTCACCTTCTTTTTCCTTTCTCTCCTTTGTTTTGCAGAGTCTTAGCGGGTGTTGCTGATTCTGCGGTTGTTGATCGAGGAGAGGGAGCCGCGAGCTAGATCCCTACCCATGTTTGGAGAGTAGCGGTACCCCTTCAGAGGAGAGCTTCAGTAGATTAGTTGTTTTATTTCCTCTTTTGAGAGACTGATGTAGCGAGGATGATATGTATTGAGAGCCTGCACACTGTTGTATTTATCGGAGGTATCTCCCGGTTGAGTCTCGACCTTTGTATATGAGGATATTGTATGATTTATCATTTTGGGAGATGGACATTGTTGTATTATTTTCAGTCGTACAGTTGATGATTTTTGGTTATACATCAGTTTTATCTTATAGCTCTGATATCTGTTAGCTGTAGCACTTGTTTTGCAGGTAGGACGCTTCGCCTATGCAGCTTTGGCATAGGTGGCGGATCTGTTGGCGAACCCGGGTCGCAGTTTCGACCCCGGGGCGTGACACTAGTCCTCAGTATACCTCATAAATACTATTCTTGCAATCATTTGTACAATTATCACTATCAAGCTTACCTACCTTACAAACATAAACCATGTACCCTAAACATGCATGCATCCTAACATACAGAATTAGAGAACCGTCCACCAGTTCTGGAAACAAAGCTCCCACCTAAAGCGCTTTCCGCAGGCAAAGCCGAAATCGGTGAAGTGTGTAGACGCTCACAGTCCAAAATCCGCCAAAACTGCACCCTCGGTACATGACGCGAAAGCCTCGGCTCCAAACAGCTGAAAACACCCGGAATCCACTATCTTTATTTCCTCCAGTTCCAACCGGTTCAGAAACACTCGCGAACCCTCCTGGGGACAACAAAAGGTCCAAGGTTACACTTTATTCCCCAAAATATCCAAGTATAGACAACATCAGAAAATAGCCCCGAAGATGTGCAGTTTTTACCTGCAGAACGGATTCTGAAAAATCCCACAAAATACAGTCGCGATCGTCGCGTCGATACCTTCGAAACGAGTACCTGAACGTCAAATTCCGAGCCCCGTAGGCCGAGTTACAAATTCCAAAACACGGGGTGCGCAAAACCACACAGCAACATAACTGTAATCCCATGCACAGATAAGGGGGAAAACATATACCTTCGGGCAAGCATCAGAAAAATCCAGGAAAGATACTGTGATAATCCTCGCGTCGAGTATATGAAAAAAGTGTATAGGCACATCTCCATCCGATGCCCGGTTGCGGAGATAAAAATCCGGCAAGGTGTCGTTGTCCAGAAATTCCATCAGCGGCAAAGGGGTTTAAAAACATACCCGGAACCCCAAAAAAAGCTCAAATGTGAGAAAAGTGGACAATACAAGAATCATAGATATAGGTCTCATGAATCCAACGCCGCAAAAATCGTCTGAAAATACAGTCGGGGTAGCTCTGGGGACCTCTCAGACCGAAATGCGACAATAACAGGCCTGCGATGAAAGTATGCCGCTCTGTGCTACGATGCCGAAGTCGTCGACGCCGCGCCTTCCAAAAATTCCCAGCCTTCTCCACGAGATGCACAGCGAGGAGATCAACAACTTTGGTGTGGGCTGCACTGGCCAAAGAGCTCGGGAAAAAGCTCTACTCGGTGAGCAAAAGGGCCTATTTATAGGCTCAACCCGAAAATCCGGATATTGGGCTTTTGGGCCAATTTTCCGGGTGCCCGCACGAACCGGGCGGCTACAGTGTTGGGCCCGGCCCAACACTGTTCACGCCCGGAAAGGCCAGGGCCCGCCACGTCTCACCCGAGCAGCGGACAGCCACACCGGCTATCCGCTGCTCGACACGTGGCGCACTGAGGTGGCGACACGTGGACCGCACTCGGTCAAACAGTCGCCCACGTGCGCGCCTGCGCCGCCGCCCGACACCCCTGCACGCACGTGCCCCGAGGCGGCCTGCACCCGCTCCGTGGACCGCACGCACAAAGACCAGCCAACCATAGATCGCCATGTGTCCTCCCCCGGTCCACCGTACACCCGCTCAATTTTCCGTGGACCGCGCCCACAACACCAACGAGTCACAAGCTGCCACGTGGCCTGCCCTCAGTGCACGACGGCCCCATGGACCGCGCACCTGCCCGCGCGCCTCCGCGCTGCCCGCGCTGCCCGCGCCGCTGCGCCGCCTGCTCCGCCGCTGCCCGCTGTGCTCCGCCGCTGCCCGCCGCCGCTGCCCGCCGGCCGCCGGAACAGTACATGCTGCCTCGAAATCCGTGTCGGGTCATCCGGGCTCCAAAAAATGCAAGTGAATAGTCCATTTTCATCGTTTTCGCGCGCCGAATCCAAATCCGGAATCCATTTTGCCAAATTCCAACTCTAAAAATTGCCGAAGGCATCCGGAAAGATGTTCTTTTGTCCAAACTTCGCGCTGAGCCCAATTTTAATATCCATTGCGCGGAAAACCACTTCTAAGCATTCGACGGGGTCATCTGATCACCCACGTGATCCATTTAAGCCCGAAGTCCCCCACTTGTGTCCAAATTGTGCACAAACCCCGCCAACGCGCCACATAGGCCTCCAGAAGCTGTAGATGCAACAGTGCTCCATAAGCGGGAATTTCGGGTCTTCACATCCTCCCCCACTAAAAGAATGTTTCGTCCTCGAAACTAGCTCAAATCTACCAGGAGTCACAAATACCACGGGTAGGTATCCATCAATAATTCCTCCAGCTCCCCAAACACCACTCACTCCCCGTGATCACTTCCCAAAAACAACAATACCCAGTACGGCATGGCCCGATTGTGCAATTCCCTCATCCTCGAGCCAGAATTCGCAACGGGCGTCCCTCGTACTCCAAACACTCTTAGCGCTCAAATGGTGCGAGTCAATCACGGGCGAGGGATCCAAAAGTAAAACACTCCAAAGCCGAGACGTGAAACAATACAGGTGCTCCATCAAAAGCTGTGGGAGACAAAATAACCACCTGTGCAACACGCACCAAACCACATCCTGGTGCCAATCTCAACAAGGCGACCCGAAGCGTACCCACACATTCATCCAATAAGCTGGGGTCTTCACTCGGTTACTTCCCGATCCAAAATCACCCGAGTGGACTACTCAACCGCGGGCTACCCTCAAAAGGGATCCTCAAGAGACACAATCTCATGCCACAGTTGGTCACTCAACGTGCCAACATAACCCCAACGGACCCACGGGTCAAAGTCGATCTCTCAACTAATAAAGGACACCCTGACGGGGACCAAACCGTCGGTGAATGGGACTGAAAACTAGCTCGAAAGGCGATCATAATGCTGATGCCCAAACTCGCGGTCAAAAGTCCGAACCATCAATGACAATCCGTGTAAATCCCACCCAAGATGCTGAAAGCTGTAGGCTCCACTGATGCCGCATGGTAGAAACTGTAAACTGAAGATCTTAATCTATTATATAATATAGAACAGAAATGCTGAGTAATCAGGACTGATAGCCAAGCAGGCATGGCCCACGCCCAGGTATATCAATCAAAGCCGAAAATCATAGGCGTACTGAAAGGCTCATCTATGGGATCCAAGCTGCCTACAAAACAGCGGTTCATCCTGCCACAATACTCATAGGGTTGGACTAATGAAGTGTGGACCGAAAATCAACCCACGGTAACTCTACAGCCACAATGGGAGGCATCACTAAAACACACAAATCCATCTCCCAACACTGGAAACACTAGCATTGGCGCTGGCATCAGTCTCATTTTCCATTGGCCATGCTCTCCCGGCACTGCCAAGTCAAAGAAGCTCCTCACCTCAAGGATAAATGTTGGTTTCAGCCAAACTCGAATAACATCCGTTTGGTCGGATTCCACCGCCACTCCAATGGCTAGAATAAGGTGACCTAAGTAGGCATGCACTTGGAGCTAAAACTCGTACCTCAATAACTTGGCATATAGCTTCATCCACACAGGCATGGTAGCACATCCACAAAGTGCTCCTCGTGCTCCAAGTCGCTCTGGGAGTAAATTAAATATCCTTGGGGAACACCACTCCCAATCCGTCCAAGTACAACTGGGACATACAATTCCTCAGGTCTTGAAGTCGACAGGGTATTCGTCATTCCATTGGGCCTCACTATAAGCTCATAATGCCCCTACCGTGTCCTGAACGCCATCTAGGCGAAGTCCCTGGCTGTCTAATTCCAAGTAGGTACTCGCATCATACCATAACTGCCGGAGTATAGCTCCATCAAAAGGCCCTTGATACCACCCGGACCTGTCTACACTCGAACCATAAAAGGACCCTCACAGTCGTGTATCAACAATGTGGCCTCACCACCGTATACCAACGGCGTGGCACTAGGTCAAACAGACCCCTCGATCCATCAGATCCTGCAACTGCGCCATCTGCTCTCTCAGCTCTACAGGCGATATCCAATGAGGTGCTGTCGAGGGTGGCGCAGTTCCCCGAACCACGTCAAACGCAATCTCTATCTCCCTAACTGGCGGCATTACCAACAACTAAGGTGAAATCACACCCGGGTTCTCATAGGCAACAAAGATATCCCTGAGTCCCGGTGCCGCCGTAAGCACCTCTCACACTGTCGCTAAAACCTGTGTGCTCTAACAATCTCATCAAGCAAGCCTCCTCTTGTCCGCCTCGCCGAAGATCAAAGTCCTCTCTCGCCGCAGTCAAACATTCTATGGCATTGTGCCAAACAATCTCAAGCACAGGGTCGAAACACCGAATTGCTACAATTTTCAATAATTCTGCCGGTAACTCGCGGTCTTGGCCGCACTAGACATGATCCAAAATCCTCCTCCACATGCACAACAACAACAGGAACCTGTACCTCTAGTGCACGTGGTAACAAATCTGCTTCTAGCCCATGCAAGAATGGAACATGCTCTAACTCCGACTACTGTGGTGAAATCCCACCTGCGACACTCAATCCACTACCGTGGCGCCCTCCAACCGGGCGGCACAGATTCATCCGCTCAAAGCAAGTGGTTGTCGCTCAATCTGCCTGAAAATCAGGACTATCCACAAAGGAGCACGACCTCTGTCTCTGATCACATTGAGGCGACGAATAAGGTCCTCCGCAGATAACAAATCCACGCTACCCGTGCGCCACTCTAATATAGATACTGATGCTGCCTTCGGGGTCCACCCGATCTCCGGCATCTCGGGAACTCGTTATCCTAGAGAAAGAAATCAGAAATGCCTCTGCCGGCCGATCTGTCCTCCATCACCCGGCGCCAAGTGCCAAAATCCAGAACTCGCCTCTGGCGGCAGATCCCTATCCAAAGGAACTGCAACGCCACGCTCCAAACACAACGCCTACTCCAACGAGGCGTCAAAACCTATAACGGAGGGACTGAATAAACTGAAAGGTGTCCTGGCGCAATCCACTCCCAGTCTCATATATCCTATGCGCCTCGTCCCTCAAATCTGGAGCGCGCAGTTCAACAACTGCATAAACTCTCTAGCACAGGGAGGCTCTCAATTGATCACTCCATCACCACCAACCACGACTCTGCCTACAAAGGCTCCAAACTCAATCTTACAAGTCAGGGTAGATCATCAGCCAAATCTGGCTCAATAGTTCGATCATGTACCACAGCTCCTCTGCCGTCAACTATCCACCCTGCCTCGGTGCCTCGACACTATACATTGGCACAGAGGGGGTTACTCAGTGCCCCGACAACTGTGTCACCAAGACCAGCTGCTCACTCTGCCGTTGATAAGCCTCTGACAATCCTGTCATCTGGGTCCGGAGTTCTCTGACCTCAATCCGGGTATCCGGCCCAAAACCAACCGCTTAAGCTCAACTGCTATGACAGGATGCACACGGGTCAAAACCCAGCGTCGGGGAGACACCGTTCTCCACGACGAAACCACAAAATAGTACACAAAAGCCACTCGACCCAATCCAGCGAAAGTCTAAAGCATGCCACCCGTTCCACAGCATTATGTTGTCTGCAGCCAACATAATCACTTAGAAGAATAAACATGCTAATCACTCTTCCCGTCCCTTGGGAGAGGTATAAAACTCAATCAGGACTCTCGCTATAAATCACGACTCTCACGAAGTCAACCAAGGGTCAAACCATAAGCCTAGGGTTTCTAAGTCCACCATGACCTACAACCTAGGCTCTGATACCAACCTAATCTGTCACGCCCTGGGGTCGAAACTGCGACCCGGGCTCGCCAACAGATCCGCCACCTATGCCAACCTACATAAGCGAAGCATCCTACCTGCAAGAAAAGTACTACAGCTAAACAGATATCAGAGCTATAAATAAAAATCCGCTGTATAACTAAAATCAATCACTGTACAACTGGAAATAATACAACATTGTCCGTCTCCCAAAAATAATAATAATACAATATCCTCATATACAAGCTCTGAACCCAACCCGGATGTATCTCCAATAAATACACCAGTGTACAGTCTCTCGATACATAATATATCCTCACTACATCAGTCTCTCAAAAAAGTAAAAAGAAACAACTAATCTACTGAGGATCTCCTCTGAAGGGGTACCGCTACTCTCCAACGACGGGTAGGGATCTAGCACGCGACTCCCTCGCCTCGAACAACAACCGCAGAATCCGCAACACCCGCTAAGACTCTGCAAAACAAAGGAGAGAAAAGAAGTGGAGGGGGAAAACCCACAACGGGTGTGAGAACTAAACCCAAAAGGGGAGTCCTCAGTGGGTACCGCCACCAGGCCCGACGACCTGCCCACTAAGTCCACTAGAGGCATAAGATAACCAAACAGTAAATACTGAAATAGGAAAGCTGGAGACTCTCAACAGCTACCATGCCTCTATCTAAATGCTCAAAAGGGGAGAACTAAATAATGGTATGCAACCACTAGCACATGAAGTGCACAATCGACCCAATCGAGCTGACTGCCACATCTGGTCCAGTCAAACCTGCGCCCACCTACAACCACCTCCCGCTGACGGGCAGGAATTACGTAGGGCGTCCAAACGGACTAACTCGCTATCGAGTAGTGGCTCATGCAGGCTATAGTCAAAATCCATGCTCTCTCTCAGAATGGATAAACTCAAGATCACCAAGCCTCTCGCACAATGGTCCACAACTCACAAAGACCTCGGGACCACCGTCCCCAAATGGTTCCCAACAACACTAGCACTGGTCTAAACACAGCTACTAGACTCCACTCGGTCCCCCTGACACGAGTGCAACAAGAAGGTAAATGTCGATAATAACCCAATCTTGTCCCACCAGTAAAACTGGCATTGCCTGCTCAGCAGAATCTGCACACATGGCTCGAAACCGCGAGATCGGACCACATGGCTCGAATCCCAAAATCATCAATCGACCGGTACCCGTCATGGTCTAAAGCCTACTCCGGAGTGGCACTCGAGGGGAGCGACCCACACGAGTATAGTATCTCTGTAACAAGTATCTCTGTATAGCAGGACTTTGATCACAAATCTGATCAAAGTGGGAAAACCCAACTACTAAAGAAAGACCCGACCTCAATGGGATGCAACTAAACGATAAGTGGGAAACTCCATCCACTAGAGAAAACTGATACCCAATCTGGTGCATAGATAAGCATCCGGTCAACCGCCTAATATCCGCGGTTGCCGCAAAGCCCCACAACTAATCCAACCTGTCCCAGACACAAAGTCCCGACTACACTACCCAGACCCCTGCTCGAACCCGAGCAACACTGACCACCTGACTAACAAGAAGGAGAAAGGAAAAGCATGGTTTCTCCTAAGTCAAGTTCCAATAAGTAGTGTAGCAATAAAGGGTGGCCTAACTATATGTCCATACAAGCATGCATTTGTCCTCAAGAATGATATAGAAAGTAAACCACATGCCTACACTTGATCATAATCCTCTATTATAATAACTCCTCAGAGTGAAAATCCGCACATAGCTACAAAATCCTGTCCCAAAGCATAAACCAACCACATGAAAGGCTATGTGCTAACATGGCATGTTACATAATCTCATAGGGTAACATTATCCTAGGTAAGCTTACACTAATCATCAACATAGATGTCCAAATCATGCAAGTCCTCAGTATACCTCGTAAATACTATTCTTGCAATCATTTATACAATTATCACTATCAAGCTTACCTACCTTACAAACAGAAACCATGTACCCTAAACATGCATGCATCCTAACATACAGAATTAGAGAACCGTCCAACGGTTTTGGAAACAAAGCACCCACCTGAAGCGCTTTCCGCAGGCAAAGCCGAAATCGGTGAAGTGTGTAGACACTCACAGTCCAAAATCCGCCAAAACTGCACCCTCGGTACATGACGCGAAAGCCTCGGCTCCAAACAGTTGAAAACACCCGGAATCCACTATCTTCATTTCCCCGAGTTCCAACCGGTTCAGAAACACTCGCGAACCCTCCTGGGGACAAAAAAAGGTCCAAGGTTACACTCTATTCTCCAAAATATCCAAGTATAAACAACATCAGAAAACATCCCCGAAGATGTGCAGTTTTATCCTGCAGAACGGATTCTGAAAAATCCCACAAAATACAATCGCGATCGTCGCGTCGATACCTTCGAAACGAGTACCTACATGTCAAATTCCGAGCCCCGTAGGCCGAGTTACAAATTCCACAACACTGGGTGGGCAAAACCACACAGAAACATAACTGTAATCCCATGCACAGATAAGGGGGAAAACATATACCTTCGGGAAAGCCTCAGAAAAATCCAGGAAAAATACTGTGATAATCCTCGCGTCGAGTAGAGGAAAAACATGTACAGGCATGTCTCCATCCGATGCCCAGCTGCGGAGATAAAAATCCGGCAAGGTGTCGCTGTCCAGAAATTCCATCAGCGGCAAAGGGGTTTTAAAACGTACCCGGAACCCCAAACAAAGCTCAAATATGAGAAAAGTGGAAAATACAAGAATCGTTGATATACCTCTCGTGAATCCAACGCCGCAAAAATTGTCCGAAACTACTATAGGGGTAGCTCTGTGGACCTCTCAGACCGAAATGCGACGATAACGGGCCTGCGATGAAAGTGTGCCGCTCTGTGCTACGATGCCGAAGTTGTCGAAGCTGCGCCTTCCAAAAATTCCGAGCCTTCTCCAGGAGATGCAGAGCGAGGCGATCAACAACTTTGGTGAAGGGTGCACTGGCCAAAGAGCTTGGGAAAAAGCTCTACTCGGTGAGCAAAAGGGCCTATTTATAGGCTCAACCCGAAAATCCGGATATTGGGCTTTTGGGCCGATTTTCCGGGCGCCCGCACGAACCGGGAGGCTACAGTGTTGGGCCCGGCCCAACACTATCCACGCCCGAAAAGCCCAGGGCCCGCCACGTCTCACCCGAACAGCGGAAAGCCACACCAGCCATCCGCTGCTCGACACGTGGCGCACTGAGGTGGCGACACGTGGACCGCACTAGGTCAAACAGTCGCCCACGTGCGCGCCTGCGCCGCCGCCCGACACCCCTGCACGCACGCGCCCCGAGGCGGCCTGCACCCGCTCCGTGGACCGCGCGCACGAAGACCAGCCAACCATAGATCGCCACGTGTCCTCCCCCGGTCCACCGTACACCCGCTTAATTTTCTGTGGACCGCGCCCACAACACCAACGAGTCACAAGCTGCCACGTGGCCTGCCCTCGGTGCACGCCGGCCCTATGGACCGCGCACCTGCCCGCGCGCCTGCCCGCGCGCCTCCGCGCTACCCGCGCCGCTGCGCCGCCTGCTCCGCCGCTGCCTGCCGTGCTCCGCCGCTGCCCGCCGGCCGCCGGAACAGTACATGCTGCCTCGAAATCCGTGCCGGGTCATTCGGGCTCCGAAAAATGCAAGTGAATAGTCCATTTTCATCGTTTTCGCGCGCTGAATCCAAATCCGGAGTCCATTTTGCCAAATTCCAACTCTAACAATTACGGAAGGCATCCGGAAAGATTTTCTTTTGTCCAAACTTCGCGCTGAGCCCAATTTTAATATTCGTTGCGCGCAAAATCACTTCTAAGCATTCGACGGGGTCATCTGATCTCCCACGTGATCCATTTAAGCCCGAAGTCCCCCACTTGTGTCCAAATTGTGCACAAACCCCGCCGACGCGCCACATAGGCCTCCAGAAGCTGTAGATGCAACAGTGCTCCATAAGCGGGAATTTCGGGTCTTCACACATCCGCTACCATATTTGCTTTTCCGGGGTGGTATTGAATGGTTAGGTCGTAGTCCTTCAGCAACTCCAACCACCGTCTCTGTCGCAGGTTCAGCTCCTTTTGGGTGAAGAGGGACTTAAGGCTTTGGTGGTCAGAGAACACATTATAGTGGATGCCAAAGAGGTAGTGCCTCCAAAGCATCAGAATGAAGACGACTGCTGCCAGTTCCTGACCGTGTGTTGGGTAGTTCCGCACATATTCTCTGTGATTCCCGTTGCTGAAACTGTGTGCCCCAAAAAGCCCGCTTCGTGAAGTCAAAACTCACATTTCTTAAACTTAGCAAACTGCCTCTAGTCCTTGAGAGTCCGGAGAATAATCTGCAAGTGCTCCTCGTAGTTGATCGAAGTGGTCATCAATCCCGGACTTGTTCTTCACTGTAATCTTGTTTATCTCCCTGTAGTCGATGCGTAGACGTAGGCTTCCGTTCTTCTTTCGCACGAAAGGTACGGGTGCGCCCCAAGGCGGCACACTTGGTCTGATAAACCCTTCCAACGGGGGTGTCAGTGAGCGATGTAGAGGGTCGAGTCGCTAGGCTCACTGAAACCAAGTAACTATACATGTGAGGACTCGGATCCCCGCGTTGGGTTTGCTGGTTGTTTCGCAGCTTTTGGTGGCCTGTGTGGTGCCTCGGGGGTGTTTGTGCGCAATTTGGACACAAGTGGTGGACTTCGGGCTTAAAAAGGGATCACGTGGGTAATTGGAGGGCCCGTCGTGTGTTTAGAACTGGTTTCGCGCGACACGGATGTCAAAAATTGGACTCAGGGCGAAGTTGGATAAAAGATCACCTCTCCGGATGCCTTCGGAAATTTTTAGAGTTGGAATTTGGCAAAACCGACATCGAATTTGGATTCAGCGCGCGAAAATGATGAAAATAGACTATTCACTTGTATTTTTCGGAGCCCGGATGACGCGCACGTTTTTTGAGGCAAATGGTACTGTACCGGCCGCCGGCGGGCAGCGGCGGCGGCGGCGGGCAGCGGCGGAGCACGGCGGCACGGCCGCGGGCAGGCGCGGGGGGCGCGCGGGCAGGTGCGCGGTCCACCGCGGAGGCGTGCACCGGGCGTGGGCCACGTGGCGGCTCCCGGTTGGCCGGCGCAGCGGGCGCGGTCCATGGGAGAAGCGCGGTGTACGGTGGACCGGGGGTGACACGTGGCGGCGTGCGGTTGGTGCGGTGTAGCACGCTCGGTGCACCGAGCTGGTGCGGCTCGCCTCGGGGCGCGTGCCTGGCAGGGTGCGCAGGTGGCGCTGGCACGCGCATGTGGGCACGCCAGGCGCGCGTTGACCGGGAGTGCCGCCACGTTTCGGCTCCTCGTTGGGCCACGTGTCGTGCGGGGGATGGCTCCACACGGCTGTCCGCTGTTTTGTGGGCGACGTGGAAGCCTCTGGGCGATTCGGGCGAGAACAGTGTTGGGCCGGGCCCAACACTTTAGCCGCCCGAATCGTTTCGGGCGCCCGGAAACCGGGACAAATCTGGCATTTCTCAAATTGTTTCAGGCGCCTATTTAAGCAATCCGAGCGGCATCTTCTTCCACTTTTCTGCATTTCGGAGCTTCTTCTCACCTCGGCGTCTTCTACAAAGTTGTTCCCCTTCGTGTGCTGCATCCATCTGCAGAGTTTGAAGATTTTATGTGGCACGCTTCTCGAGGTTTCTATTTTTACGGCGCGGTGCAACGCTCGTTCATTGGTGTCCCCCTTCGTCGCGTTTCGGTGCGCGAGCTCCCTCGGCCTACTCCGACCACCTTTTCGAGCAATTTCTTAGCCGTTGGATCCGCGACAGGTAAGGCTACGATTTTGGTTTGTGCCACATTTTCTCGTTTCGTGTTTTTCGAGGAGATTTCCTTGCTCACTGGGACCTATTTTTGCTGGGAGATTTTCCGAGGGCAGCGCCTTGTTTTGAGGAGATCTCCGCACACGAGTCTTGGATCCGGACGTGCTTTTAGACTTTTTTCATCTACTCGACACGAGGATCATCATAGTATTTTTCTTGGAATTTTTGTAGACCTTCCCAAAGGTATACATTTTCCTTTTTATCTGTACGAGAGTTTGCAGTTGTATGGTTTTGGGATTTTGCGTACCGATACTGTGGAAGTTGTAACTTGGCCTACGGTGCTCGGATTTGGACCCGCAGGTACCCGTTTCGAAGGTCTCGACGCGAGGATCACTGTGATATTTATTTTAGAATTTTTGGAGCTCTTTCTGCAGGTGAAAAATTGACTTCTTTGCGGCTGAAATTTCAGTGTTGTATACTTGGCAGATTTTGGGTTTTAAGTGTAATTGTAGCCTTGTGTTGTACCCAGGAGAGTTTGTGGACAGTACTGGACCTGTTGGACTTGAAGTTGTAGTTTCCTGGTATTTTCATCTGGAGGACTTCTGACAGTTCGACTCTTCAGGTGGGTGGCCTTGTCTCCAAGTTTTATGGACTGAACAGTAATTCTACTGATGTAGGATCATGCTTGTTAGAGTATTTCTTGTGTAGCATGCTAGATTGTAGGAATTGTTATTTCCTTTATTATCTGAGGTTCTTGTGACCTCCTTGCTCTCTATCATCTGTTAATGATAGTTATCTTGGAACTTGACCTAGCACCCTCGTCATATGTTGCATGTGTGACCAGACCAGTAGAAAACCCTCACTTGGGCTAGGGTTATTTATGTTTAGACATCCACACATTATGTTTCATTCCTGGACTTAGTGTTATCCTCGCCCGGGTAGTGGGCCGAGCGGTCGGGACTTCTTTTTAGTGTGGGATGCATTTGCACTCGTGCTTCGGAGCAGAGTGGAGTCTGGTAGATGTAGTGGATCGCTTGTCTGTATCGGGAACCGTTTGGGGTAAACGGTGGTCCCGGGAGGTCTTGTTTTCCCCTGTTTGGGTTGTCGCCACTGTGTTAGTGGCAGTAGTTTACTAGTGTTAGCCGGACCTAGAACCCAGAACCCTTTTCGACATACACATGATTTTAGTCTACCAATGTTTTCTTCCAAGCATCGAAGGGCCGCTGGAGTCTGTTCTTGTTTGATTGGACAAAGACATCAGCCCGTCGGGGTTTGGGTAAAACACTTGTTCCTAACTGATTTTCTAAAAAGAACTAAAAATCATTAAAAATAGATTTCTTCTCAAAACAAGATAGCTTTTCAAAAAGGGTACTACTTTTAATCCTCACCCTGTGTGGGTTGAGTGAAAATGGTTTTCAATAACAAATGTCACCTTTTTCCTGTAAATCTCACCACTCGAAAGGATTCGAGTGGTCTGGGTTCTAGGGGCCGTTCCTTTGTCGGGACGAAAGCCACGGGGGCCGAGCCTGGAACCTGTTCTTGTTTGATAGGGTTGTAGGTATAGGTCTCCCGGGACTTTCGGGCCCTGTTGGTGTCTTCTGCGTGTTGTACTGTGATTATTGTGTTCCCGAACTATAAGGGGGTCGGGAACTTCGATAGGCGGAGCCTAGAGTCTGTTCTTGTTTGATATGGTTCTTAGCACCGGTCTATCGGGTTTCCGAACCCTTATGGTGTCGGTCTTTCCTGTGAGTTTAGTGTTCTGTTGTGGGAGCCGTCTGGTGGACGGTGGTCGTGGCTGTGGAGTATCTCCAGCTAGTGTGTTTGTGCTGTGAGCTGTTGGAGAGGCTTGTGTCTCGTGTTTCGTGTGAGCTGATCAGCTGAGTCGTCGAGAGTGCTCCGACTGTTGTGCGAGACATTTGAGGATTGAGTCCTTCCGTTCAGAGCGTGACCGTGGATTTTGATTATAGCCTGCAGTGCCACTTGAGCTCGATAGAGTGCGCGGATACCCTTGTCCTCGTTGGGGTCGTTCCCCTCGAGTGCCACGTCCGGAGTGGGTTTGCACTTTGGTATCGCGACTTGTCGACGCAGTCCCTCTGGCTGGGCCAGTTAGTGGCAGTCACGGACACCCTACGTAAGTCCGTTCCTCCGTGGATGTAACGGCAGTAGGTAGGCGCAGGTTTGACTGGACCCGATGTGGCAGTCAGTGTAGATTGGGTGATCTGAGGTTAGAGTTAGTAGATGCACCATATTTCATTCTGTTCCACTCCTTGAGCATCTAGATAGAGGGATAGTAGCTGTAGAGTTTATTTACCCGCTTTTCTTTCCTGCACTGCATTCTGTTACTTTATGCCTCTAGTAGACTTGGTGGGCAGACCGTTGGGCTTGTTGACGGCACCCACTGAGAACTACTGTGGGAAGTAGTTCTCACACCCGTCGTGGTGTCTTTTCCCCAGGGACTCCTTCTCCTGCTCCTGTTGCTCCAGTTGCTGATCCTTCTGACGGAGGCGAGGGAGTCGCGAGCTAGTTCCCTACCCGTCGTTGGAGTGTAGCGGTACCCCTTCTGAGGAGAGCTTCAGTAGATTAGTTTACCTCTTTTCCCGCTGTCGAGAGACCCGTGTTGTGAGGTATAGAGTTGTATTTTATTTTACAGTTTGAGAGACTGATGTAGTGAGGATATTTTTGTATTGAGAGCTTGTACACTGTTGTGTTTATTGGAGATATCTCCCTTTGAGTTTTGTATCAGAGGACTTTTTTTCATACGATCGTATTGGGGAGATGGATATTGTATTATTTTCAGTTGTACAGCGATTGGATTTCAGTTTTTCAGTTGTTTACTTTCTGCTCTGATATCTGCATACTGTAGTTGGTTCTTCTTGCTGGTTAGACGCTCCGTCTATACGGGGTTTCCGTATGGGCGGCGGATCTGTTGGCGAGCCCGGGTCGCAGTTTCGACGCCGGGGCGTGACAGATTAGGTGGTATCAGAGCCTAGGTTGTAGGTCATGGTGGACTTAGGAACCCTAGGCTTGTGGTTGGACATTAGGATGACTACGTGAGAGTCGTGACTTTTAGCGAGAGTCCTGATTGAGTTTTATACCTCTCCCAAGAGACGGGATGAGTAATTGGCATGTTTATTCTCCTAAGCGATTATGTTGGCTGCAGACAACATAATGCTATGGAATGGATGGCATGTCTTAGACTTTCGCTGGATTGGGTCGTTTGGTTTTGTGTCCTGATGTTTGTTATTGTGCAGTGGACTACGATGCCCCTGAGACGTCGTGTAGTGAAGAGGGCACTTTTCGCATCTGATGAGTAACCCGAGCAGCGGGAGGTAGAACTGTCAGATCAGAGCGAGACCCAGGAGTTATGGATCCAGATGGCACAGATGTCGGAGGCTGTTCGATGCTAGGAGAAAGCCATGGAACGTTGGATGCGCTTGTTGGAGCTGAGAATACAGTAGTTGCAGTACCGCTTGAGTGTGCTCCAGCACTTTCTTTCTATGCAGTGGCATATTCAGTTGTACCAGCGGCACCGATGGAGCGAGCAGCCCCCTCCGTGCCGACGAGTAGTGCCGAGGCACCGAGGCAGGGTGGATAGCGGTTAGTAGATGAGCTTGGGACATGATAGATCTATTGAGCCAGATTCGGCAGATGAACCACCCCGACTCGTAAGATGGAGTTGGAGCCTTTGGAGGCAGAGTCGTGGTTGGTGGTAATGGAGTGACTACTTGAGAGCCTCCCTGTGCTAGAGAGTTTATGCAGTTGTTGAACTGCGCGCTCCAGATTCGAGGGACGAGGCGCATAGGATATATGAGACTGGGAGTGAATTGCGCCAGGACACCTTTCAGTTTATTCAGTCCCTCCGTTATAGGTTTTGACGCCTCGATAGAGTAGGCGTTGCGTTTGGAGCGTGGTGTTGCAGTTCCTTTGGATAGGGATCAGCCGCCAGAGGAGAGTTCTGGATTTTGGTGTTTCGTGCCGGGTGATGGAGGATAGATCGGTCGGCAGAGACAGTGCTGATTTCTTTTTCTAGGGTAGCGGATTTTTTAGATGCCAGAGATCGGGTGGACCCCGATGGCAGCATCAACACCTACATCAGAGTGGCGCGGCGGTAGCATGGATTGGTTATCTACGGAGGACCGCATTTGTCACCCCAGTGTGAGCAGAGGCAGACTGAGCGACGACCACCTACATCGAGCGGATGAGTCTGTACCGCCCGGTTGGAGGGCGCTACAGCAGTGGACCAGGTTGTCGCGGGCATGATTTCTTTTCAGCAGTCTGAGTTGAGTGTTTTTGGCTTTCCTGTCTGGACTGGAGGTAGAGTTGTTACCACGTACACTAGAGGTACATGTTCATGTTGGTGTTGTGCATGTGGGGGAGCCTTGTGGATTGTGTCCCGTACAGTTGAGACTTGGAAATTATACCGGCAGGTGTTACGGTTCAGTGACAGCTCCACGACTCAGATTGAGCACACAGGATGGACCAGTTGGTGCAGTATCGTGCAACTGCTGATAGTGGAATGAGAGCGGTTACCCTTCCGCGAGTTGGATAGGAGGAGTTCATTCTCTCGGATTACCGGCATATCCATCCAGCAACTGTGGCATCAGCGGTTTGGGTTAGGTGCTACTTTTGGATCGTTGGTGACGATTAGGACTAGAGGTTGTGTCCTTAGGGGTCACGGTTAGATCGTAGCTTCCGTTTTGTAGCCACGGCAGGAACGACTTCAACACTTCTCTCCCTTTCCTCGCCTTGTGCTGAAATTTTCGAACAGGACGAAAATTTCGAAAGGCTGCTCCAGAAATGGAGACGGTGCCCGAACCTGTTCTTGTTTGATTGGGGCGAAGGCACTGGTCCTTTTGGAATTTTCGGACTTTTCATAAATTTCGGCCGTTTTCTAAATTGAGAGTTGGGGTTGACGACCTTCCTGCTGGTTGGGCCTTTACCCTTCGTGTTGGCGTAATTCGTGTAGTTTTGGACGAGTAGAGTTGGTCGTTCTTCCTTGTCATCTGTCTCTTGGAATTTTTGAGGTTTTTCCACTTTTTGGACTCCTTGCCCGTGTGGACTCACTTCGCGGAGTGTGCGTAGCGACTGGGGAGCTGGAGATAGTGTTGATGGATACTTACCTTTGGCTTTGGAACTCCCCTTTTGAGCCGGGTTAGTTTTGAGGACGAAACTTTCTTTTACGGGGGAATGATGTGAGGACCCGGATCCCCGCGTTGGGTTTGCTGGTTGTTTCGCAGCTTTTGGTGGCCTGTGTGGTGCCTCGGGGGTGTTTGTGCGCAATTTGGACACAAGTGGTGGACTTCGGGCTTAAAAAGGGATCACGTGGGTAATTGGAGGACCCGTCGTGTGTTTAGAACTGGTTTCGCGTGACACGGATGTCAAAAATTGGACTCAGGGCGAAGTTGGATAAAAGATCACCTCTCCGGATGCCTTCGGAAATTTTTAGAGTTGGAATTTGGCAAAACCGACATCGAATTTGGATTCAGCGAGTGAAAACGATGAAAATGGACTATTCACTTGTATTTTTCGAAGCCCGGATGACGTGCACGTTTTTCGAGGCAAATGGTACTGTTCCGGCCGCCGGCGGGCAGCGGCGGAGCGCGACGGGCAGCGGCGGAGCGCGGCGGCGCGGCGGCGGGCAGGCGCGGGGGGCGCGCGGGCAGGGTTGCGGTCTACCACGGAGGCGTGCACCGGGCGCGGGCCACGTGGCAGCTCCCGGTTGGCCGGCGCAGCGGGCGCGGTCCATGGGAGAAGCGCGGTGTTCGGTGGACCGGGGGTGACATGTGGCGGCGTGTGGTTGGTGCGGTGTAGCGCGCTCGGTGCACCAAGCTGGTGCGGCTCACCTCGGGGCGCGTGCCTGGCAGGGTGCGCAGGCGGCGCTGGCACGCGCACGTGGGTGCGCCAGGCGCGCGTTCACCGGGAGTGCCGCCACGTTTCGGCTCCTCGTTGGGCCACGTGTCGTGCGGGGGATGGCTCCGCACGGCTGTCCGCTGTTTTGTGGGCGACGTGGAAGCCTCTGGGCGATTCAGGCGTGAACAGTGTTGGGCCGGGCCCAACACTGTAGCCGCCCGAATCGTTTCGGGCGCCCGAAAACCGGGACAAATCCGGCATTTCTCGAATTGTTTTAGGCGCCTATTTAAGCAATCCGAGCGGCTTCTTCTTCCTCTTTTCTGCATTTCGGAGCCTCTTCTCACCTCGGCGTCTTCTACAAAGTTGTTACCCTTCGTGTGCTGCATCTATCTGCAGAGTTTGAAGATTTTATGTGGCACGCTTCCCGAGGTTTCTATTTTTACGGCGCGGCGCGACGCTCGTTCATTGGTGTCCCGCTTCGTCGCGTTTCGGTGCGCGAGCTCCCTCGTCCTACTCCGACCACCTTTTTGAGCGATTTCTTCGCCGTTGGATCCGTGACAGGTAAGGCTACGATTTTGGTTGCTTCCACATTTTCTCGTTTCACGTTTTTCGAGGAGATTTTCCTTGCTCACTGGGACCTATTTTTGCTGGGAGATTTTGTGAGGGCAGCGCCTTGTTTTGAGGAGATCTCCGCGCACGAGTCTCAGATCCGGACGTCCTTATAGACTTTTTTCATCTACTCGACGCAAGGATCATCATAGTATTTTTCTTGGAATTTTTGGAGACCTTCCCGAAGGTATACATTTTCCTTTTTATCTGTACAAGAGTTTGCAGTTGTATGGTTTTGGGATTTTGCGCACCGATACTGTGGAATTTGTAACTTGGCCTACGGTGCTCGGATTTGGACCCGCAGGTACCCGTTTCGAAGGTCTCGACGCGAGGATCGCTGTGATATTTGTTTCAGAATTTTTGGAGCTCTTTCTGCAGGTGAAAAATCGACTTCTTTGCGGCTGAAATTTCAGTGTTGTATACTTGGCAGATTTTGGGTTTTAAGTGTAATTGTAGCCTTGTGTTGTACCCAGGAGAGTTTGTGGACGGTACTGGACCTGTTGGACTTGAAGTTGTTGTTTCCTGGTATTTTCAGCTGTAGGACTTCTGACAGTTCGACTCTTCAGGTGGGTGGCCTTGTCTCCAAGTTTTATGGACTGAACAGTAATTCTACTGATGTAGGATCATGCATGTTAGAGTATTTCTTGTGTAGCATGCTAGATTGTAGGAATTGTTATTTCCTTTATTATCTGAGGTTCTTGTGACCTCCTTGCTCTCTATCATCTGTTAATGATAGTTATCTTGGAACTTGACCTAGCACCCTCGTCATATGTTGCATGTGTGACCAGACAAGTAGAAAACCCTCACTTGGGCTAGGGTTATTTATGTTCAGACATCAACACATTATGTTTCATTCCTGGACTTAGTGTTATCCTCGCCCGGGTAGTGGGCCGAGCGGTCGGGACTTCTTTTTAGTGTGGGATGCATTTGCACTCGTGCTTCGGAGCAGAGTGGAGTCTGGTAGATGTAGTGGATCGCTTGTCTGTACCGGGAACCGTTTGGGGTAAACGGTGGTCCCGGGAGGTCTTGTTTTCCCTTGTTTGGGTTGTCGCCACTGTGTTAGTGGCAGTAGTTTACTAGTGTTAGCCGGACCTAGAACCCAGAACCCTTTTCGACATACACATGATTTTAGTCTACCAATGTTTTCTTCCAAGCATCGAAGGGCCGCTGGAGTCTGTTCTTGTTTGATTGGACAAAGGCATCAACCCGTCGGGGTTTGGGTAAAACACTTGTTCCTAATTGATTTTCTAAAAAGAACTAAAAATCATTAAAAATGAATTTCTTCTCAAAACAAGATAGCTTTTCAAAAAGGGTACTACTTTTAATCCTCACCCTGTGTGGGTTGAGTGAAAATGGTTTTCAATAACAAATGTCACCTTTTTCCTGTAAATCTCACCACTCGAAAGGATTCGAGTGGTCTGGGTTCTAGGGGCCGTTCCTTTGTCGGGACGAAAGCCACGGGGGCCGAGCCTGGAACCTGTTCTTGTTTGATAGGGTTGTAGGTGTAGGTCTCCCGGGACTTTCGGGCCCTATTGGTGTCTTCTGCGTGTTGTACCGTGATTATTGTGTTCTCGAACTATAAGGGGGTCGGGAACTTCGATAGGCGGAGCCTAGAGTCTGTTCTTGTTTGATAGGGTTCTTAGCACCGGTCTATCGGGTTTCCGAATCCTTATGGTGTCGGTCTTTCCTGTGAGTTTAGTGTTCTATTGTGGGAGCCGTCTGGTGGACGGTGGTCCTGGCTGTGGAGTTTCTCCAGCCAGTGTGTTTGTGCTGTGAGCTGTTGGAGAGGCTTGTGTCTCGTGTTTCGTGTGAGCTGATCAGCTGAGTCGTCGAGAGTGCTCCGACTGTTGTGCGAGACGTTTGAGGGTTGAGTCCTTCCGTTCAGAGCGTGAGCGTGGATTTTGATTATAGCCTGCAGTGCCACTTGAGCTCGACAGAGTGCGCGGATACCCTTGTCCTCGTTGGGGTCACTCCCCTCGAGTGCCACGTCCGGAGTGGGTTTGCACTTTGGTATCGCGACTTGTCGACGCAGTCCCTCTGGCTGGGCCAGTTAGTGGCAGTCACGGACGCCCTACGTAAGTCCGGTCCTCCGTGGATGTAACGGCAGTAGGTAGGCGCAGGTTTGACTGGACCCGATGTGGCAGTCAGTGTAGATTGGGTGATCTGAGTTGAGAGTTAGTAGATGCACCATATTTCATTCTGTTCCACTCCTTGAGCATCTAGATAGAGGCATAGTAGCTGTAGAGTTTATTTACCCGCTTTTCTTTCCTGCACTGCATTCTGTTACTTTATGCCTCTAGTAGACTTGGTGGGCAGACCGTTGGGCTTGTTGACGGCACCCACTGAGAACTACTGTGGGAAGTAGTTCTCACACCCGTCGTGGTGTCTTTTCCCCAGGGACTCCTTCTCCTGTTCCTGTTGCTCCAGTTGCTAATCCTTCTGACCGAGGCGAGGGAGTCGCGAGCTAGTTCCCCACCCGTCGTTGGAGTGTAGCGGTACCCCTTCTGAGGAGAGCTTCAGTAGATTAGTTTACCTCTTTTCCCGCTGTTGAGAGACCCTTGTTGTGAGGTATAGAGTTGTATTTTATTTTACAGTTTGAGAGACTGATGTAGTGAGGATATTTTTGTATTGAGAGCTTGTACACTGTTGTGTTTATTGTAGATATCTCACTTTGAGTTTTGTATCAGAGGACTTTTTTTCATACGATCGTATTTGGGAGATGGATATTGTATTATTTTCAGTTGTACAGCGATTGGATTTCAGTTTTTCAATAGTTTACTTTCAGCTCTGATATCTGTATACTGTAGTTGGTTCATCTTGCAGGTTAGACGCTTCGTCTATACGGGGTTTCCGTATGGGCGGCGGATCTGTTGGCGAGCCCGGGTCGCAGTTTCGACGCCGGGGCGTGACAATACATCCGCCTGATACCTCGTGAACCAATCCATGCCCAGCACCTCGTCGTATTCCTCCTTCCCGACTCGGAGTTCCCGTCACGACGCCACCAGTTCGCATACCACCTCTGCCGGCGCTGAGCAGTCAGCAACAAAAGTCTCGCAATGCGTCGAGGTACCCCAGTCATACCGCCCAACCCGTATTGATGAGCCCTTAAAAGTACAAAACCACTAACCCGACGACAAGGAAAACAAACCACAAAAGCGCCCTCACAAGGCTCCAAGAGGTGCCCACAAAATAGGCTGGGTTACTAACTACCATAAATTCTCCCCTGAAAACAACGAACTCACCTGTCACCAACACGGACCACTCCCACCCGTCACCAACACGGGCCACTTCCACCCGTCACCAACACGGGCCACAAGCTCGGAGCATATCCACCGTCCCGGCTCACTTGCTCCGACAGTCCGTCCTACCGAGGCGACGGTCGAAACTAAAGTTAGGTTTCAGCTCTAAGACCTACCACAAGGTCTAGCCCACAGAAAGAGCCACGTACAGGGCATCCTAGTCGAAAGTGACCAGTGCCAAAGCTCCCAGCAGTCGACAGATCCCCTTGACCCACACCTGCCCCACTCGATCAACGACCCAAAGTGCTCCCAACCTAAGCCTCATGATTATGCCTTGGTCACGGGAAGCTGGCGACAAAACTCACCAGGTATGGTCCCACCTCCGTCCTGGCACAGACGGGGTGCGACGCTCTGATTAACCACTAATGCTTGGTCCCAATCCGTTGCCCCTCCAAGCACCGGGCATCGAATCGAGCGGTAAATCTCCAAACCAACGGCGACACCCCCACTAGGGAACTTCTAAGCTCAAAGCCCACTAAAACAAAGGCCTCCAGGTACGATCGACTACCCATCCGAAACCTATCCGGTCGAAAAAAGACATGCAACGAAAACAGCGAGAAAGACCCTGTCAAAAAGTTGCCTAGGTTTTCCAAGCGCACTCGAGGGAACACGTGCCACCCCACCAGTAGGACAACCTAACCGACCCTCTTGTGCAAAAAACAGGAACCCAACCCAGAGCTACACCACCACAACCCCCTTATAAGAGCTAACTGGCACCACCCAGCGTCAAAGGCTAAACCCCCAATAAAATGTCGCCACTCACGCACCCTTGTGCGAAGCGAGACACGGCCTCTCTAACCGAAGTCGAGCCCCAGACGAACAAGATTTACTAGCCCCGGTGGTCTCCCATTTTAACCCCAAAGGAGCACCACGAGACCCTGTCCCGACGATTTCTACGACCATTGCCGTGACCACAGAAAAAAAAACCGAACTATGGGTAACCACAGTAGGGGAAGGATTCCTCATTCCCTCCCATACCTTGCCCATGGTGCAAAAAGAATCGGCCGACTACCAGCTGTAACCTAACACCAGAAGACCCAGGAGGTACCAATTTAGACAAAAGGCTATTCAGTTACCCACGACCGACAAACGGCCGACACACTAACAAACACCGGTGGGTTACACTACCACCCGTCACCGTTACTAACGACGACTAGAACGTCGGCAGAGGGAGGGGTTCGAAAAAACAAAAGCCGGCACAACGATCTGCTATGTTAACAGCCGCACCAAGTGCATGAACACCGTCAGCAGACCCACCGTATCCTTTGCTGGTTGCCTAATCCATTGACTCATAGCAACCATCAAGGCCCCGGTGGCAGCCGGCCTAGACCCCAACCTCCAAATCAGCCCGACTACACTTAGCACAACACCCGAGCTAAACCGAAAAATAAAACTTAATAATCCCCGCACTCTCGCATCTTTACCCTGGTCATTTCATTGGTTAGTTGCTAGTGATGATGTACCCCGTGGATGTTGGACAGCGACTACTGTGGTTAAAGTTGTTTTTCTCTGATACCATCTTAATCTGTCACGCCCCGGGGGTTTAAATGCGCGGAAGGAGAGCCACCGATGCCCCAAAATTCAATGTATTTTTTTTTTGAAACCAATCTCCCCCGGTGCATGCCCAGACCCGCCTCATATACAAATTCACTCTGCAAATGGGCAGAGTCTCCTTTGTATATGCACGGCGTCCTGACTACAAAGTCCATATCATTCAACCTTTAACCACATTAGATCGATCATCAAACATATACAAGCAGTCCCTAAACACATACCACTATTTTTCCACAAGTGATAAAGAGGCTGACTATTTTGGAAAGGATAAAACCACAGGGTTTTGAAAGCGGTGTCCACCCAACACCGAGATTTTATAAAACTAGTTTCGAAACCACAAAAATTCACAGAGTTTGAAAACGGCACCCACCCTGCGCCAGGTTTTATAAAACTATTTTCGAAATCACATAAATCCACAGAATTTGAAAGTGGTGCCCACACGACACCCATGTTTTTAAAACGGTTTTCGCAACAGTTTCCTTGTCTCTTGTTTGTAGTTTGAAAACGGCCAAGTAAGGAAATAAGAACGACACTTATCCAAAAAGTTATACAAATAGCCCAACATCCACATCGATCCCACGGGGGTATCGCAATCCACATCTAGCTACCATGAGTAATAAAATGGACAAGTAAAAGTGTGCAGCCCAGAGGGCTAGAAAAAAAAACACTCGCACGGCCCCTCCCACGCCCTAGCACCCGCCCCTGGACGAACCTGTCACGGAGTGGGATGTCAGTGACCAGAAATAAAACATAAATTCACTAAAGGTTAAATGTAAGGCAAACCACAGTAAAACCAGAGCAACCGCCCTCCTCAGCGTGCAACCGACAGTGAAAAACCCTGTACATATCTAAACCTGGCACCTTTCCTGGCAACCAAACCGGGCACCTCCCCCGGGAACACCACCGAGCACCTACCTCGGCACCCCGCCGAGCACCTGCCTCGGCACCACCGCTCACACCCCCCCTCCTGCGATGGCCCCCATTACGTCACCATCACGTGGGGTACACGGGTCAACGTACCACTTTTCCGGAAAAGCACACCCTTGCGGTGGCCAAACCGCTGGTGTGCGTGTAGCAATCACGAGCCTCATAATCAATTATATAAATAAATCAGCTTAACAAGGTTAGTATTATATGTTGGGTTATGTATAATTGGATCTAAACAGGGAAAAAAACATCTAGAGGGGGGTGAATAGGTGTAAACAATAAACACTCAAAAATCTTTGCGATATAAAACCCAATGCGGAAAAATAAATAACACGCAGAGATTTTTACGTGGAAAACTCCAAACCGGAGTAAAAAACCACGGGACCGATAACACGGTGAAATCCACTAGAATTAAACACGTACAAGGTGATATACCGTACTCACAGACGACTCAACCTTTTCCATACGCTCCTAGTTGATCTTCTCCGCTCGCTCCACGACGCTTCTCGAATCCACGATCTGCGTCCAACGCCGAATCCACGACGTCCGACCGAATCCACGGTCTTCACCCAGTAGCACGCTTCAAATCCACGAACGTACCTCGCTCCGAATCCACGAGAGCGGTAGCACCTTGAATCCACAAGGCCACGCGAGTCCACGCGCCGATTTTGGTAAAATCGTTGTTTTTGGGTGGTGATGATCCGCCGAATACTTAGATTAGAAATAGATCGGAAATACCATCTAAGTATTCATTGTTTTGATTCTACTCGAAATGTGAGTATGAAAACCTAGAATCAAATCAATCAATATAGATGAAGAAACATAAGATTTATCTATTTGTGGATCTATCTATTTCGGTCGTCTTTTTCCCTTTTTCGTGGGTTTTTTTTAAAGATGAATTAAAGGGTCTATATATAGGTTAGAAACCATTGGAAGATGATAAGAATCAAAAACTAACATTTTCTGGAATTTTTCAGGACGGCGATCCGGATCGGACTTCGGCGATCCGGATTGCAGTAGCGAGACAAACAGTTTCCAGAAAAACAAAGGTTCGGGATCCGGATCGAAGTGCCTGATCTGGATCGTTCATACAATTTCACCAAACACCAACGTTCGGGATCCGGATTGGAAAGCCTGATCCGGATTGTTCATAAATCATGGTAAAACCAGTGTTCGGGATCCGGATCAAGGAAGGCTACGATCCGGATTGAACTTGTGTATGAACGAACACCCTTCGGGATCCGGATTGAAAAGTCTGATCCGGATCCTGAACATGTCCCATGTCCAGTTTTTGATTTTTATGCAATTAAAAATTCATCCAAGTGTTTCTACACTATAAGAAGTATTCGGATCACCAAAAATAATTAGTTAAACATACCTGATCCTTTTGAATTCTTCTTTCTTGAGATTGAGTTAAATGATCCAACTTTCTTTATCTTCAATCTTCAAGACTTAACCAAATTCACGAAATAAGCCAACTCAAATTCCGTAACAATCTCCCCCTTTGGCGGTTTCATGACAAAACACAGATCCACTCAAGAAAATTCAAAAAGATATTTTTGTTGATATCACCATACAACAAAAATTTACAATGGAGATCCAAATAAAATAGATACATGAGTTAAACTCCTAAAACAGACTCTAGACTTAGACATCTGTATTCTCTGCAAAAGAAATCATTCTTGACAAAAGAAATCGTTAGATACCTCAAGAATTTTATGTCATTCAAAACCACATACAGAGATGAAGTTTATACTCATCTATACTTACAGTGACATTTATATATTCAGATATGTAATTTGATCATAGTTACAACACCAACATATCTTCTATGCAATCAAAATCCAAATGTCACAAACTTGTTAGTGAACATCAACTTGTTAGTTATATTACATGCCCAAATAGTTAGCAAATAGTTAGTCGAGGCATGCGTGCAATCACAAAAGAAAACCAAAAGTTGAAGTTCTACTTACCTTCATGGTTCACAACTGGACAATCATCATTTCATTGTTCAACTGTTCTAATATTTCTCTCCCCCTTTTTGTCTCAAAGTTAGCCAAAATTACCAAAATGGAGAGAAAAGTTAACAAGTTCAAGAACCAAAACTGTGAGAATTAAAACTAAAAAACTAAAACTTAAAACCTGCACAAGAAAAGATTAAAATTAAAAATCTGAGCACAAATCAATCATCTGAGTCAGAGTCTTCAGAGCTCGTGCAGCCCATCTTAGAGAACATCTTTTTCACCAGCTTGTTCATTGAATTGACCTTATTGGTTATGGTAATATGAGCTGCCGTGATGAGCTCAAGCTCATTGGAAATTCTCTTCTGTGTCTTCGAAATCTGTTCCTGCTCAAAAGATAATCGTTGTTGTTCTTTGTAGATGGATGAGACTGATGCTTCATCCGCTGGTGCGGGCTCTGGTTGTGATGGTGATGCGGAAGTGCCGGTACTGGGTATCGTTCCGCATGGAGGAACTGGAGTGACATGAGGCAATTTGTGAAGAGACTTGACAATGGTGGACTCATTGATCATGCTCAAGCAGTGATGATAAGTTGTTGCACTAATATCAACTTGAAATCTCTTTAAGATCCTCATTATAATCAATGGAAATGGGATCCTTTCAGTGGGATGAGGATGCTCAACATATCTCGTCATTCTATTCCAAATAATGTATGGAATGTTGATATTTAATCCCATTGCCTCTGACGGATGTCCTAAGAGATATAAAAACAGCATTCGATCCCATCTCAAGACTTTCGTCTGCATATTTGGAAGGATATTATAACATGTGATGAAGTTTAGGAACCGGTACTCAAGACGAAGTTCTTTGGATTTGATAGACTTCTCCGTTGATTGAGTTCCCTCCAAACATATTCCCTTTATGACCATTTGCCACATCGTGTTTGTCAAAACCTTTCCTTTCAAGTAATTAACTCCTGTCTTGCTGGCTTGCATTCCCAATACCTCGCCAATCAACTGTGGAGTAATTTTAAACCTCATGCCTTGGATATTCGTGTAAAACTCCATCGGACCATTTTCATTTTCTCGAAGGTGCCGTGCATTTGTATAGAAGGTCCGCACGTGATGCAGACAGTATCCAAGCATTTATGGGAATCGGCATACTTGAATAAGGTTTGCTTGTTCAATCAGAACACCAAACTCGGGGGAGTGATCTCGTAGAGCCTCAATATTAACATGCCTCTCGCCAATGCACTCACAATTCTCAAATGCCCTTAGGCGATCCGCATTAACGAACACTTGTTCCTTACGAGGTGGAGAATCCGGAACTATTGGTTCGTTAATCTCGAGACCTCGTGCTCGTCCAAACCGTCGAGCCAGTCTTTTTCTTTTCATTGAGATAGAGGATGTCATTGGCGCTTTACCTTTTGACGTGTCGAAAGTCTTTTGCTTAGGTTGAACAGGCATTGATTCATCATCCGACAGTTTGTCCCAATCAACTTCTTGATTATCTGCTTCAGCCTCTGAGTCGCTGACCAGAAGAAACTCACCTTTCCGTTGAGTTTTCTTAGCTCTTTTCAGTTTGTTTGTTGCTCGAGTGTGTACCATGGCAACTAGCAGGAAGATGATCCATGAAAACGTCATTATTGCTATTTCTTGTGAAAGGAAATCCTGTGAGCAACAACTCAAGAACACGAAAAAATTATTAATTTTCAAAAATTTGAAAAATTGTACCCAAACAATCATTATCGTGTAGAGAGACTAAGAATCAAATTAGTTTTGCCAAAAGAATTTTAAAAATAGATCAATCGCATGATTTTCGAAAATTCCCATTATATGCCTTAAAACCGAAATTTTTGAAATCGAAAGCCAAAAATCCGTTTTTCATTCGAATACCTAGCATATAATCAAAACTAATCTACCCAGAGTTCTTATTCCAAAAGAAATTTGATCAAAAACCATCCACAAACGAAAAAGATACAGAAATTTCATCACGTTTTGAGGAAGAATATGAAAAACTGTGAAAAACCGAGATTTTGATCAATAAAACTTACTTGGAGTCGAAGAACTTGAGTTTGAAAGCTTCCAAGATGGATGAATTCTAGAGAGAGAAGCTCTGGAGACTTTTGAACAAAAGATTGAAGTAAAAGAAATCAAAACACTTTTGTTCTATATAAAACCCTAGCCACGATCCGGATCAGTTCGTGATTCCGATCCGGATTGGCTACCCACAGAGAATACCTGCGTTCGGGATCTGGATCGGCTTGTCCAATCCGGATCGGCTCCAAGTTTTTCTTCAGAAAAATTCAGAAAAATTCTAGAAAATCCAGAAAAAGATTGTAAGCACTTTTGTGTATCAACTAATTCTTCTACACGGATTTCGTCCGGGTGTTTAATAGTTTCAATGGCCGTAACCTTGGAACGAAATCTTTCAGGAAGAGTTCTTAATATTTTTCTTACAACTTTAAATTCTGGAATCTTCTCTCCCAAGTTAGCACATGAGTTTACGATGTCTTGCAATCGTGTGTAATAGTATGTGAAAGATTCATTTTCTGCCATGAAAATAGAGTCAAACTTGCTCGTAAGCATTTGCAGTTTCTGAATCTTCACAAGGTTAGTTCCCTCATGCGTAACTTGAAGAACATCCCAAATTTCTTTCACAGTCTCACATGCCGAGACGCGAGAGAACTCAGTTTGCGACAAAGCATTAAATAAAGCGTTAATCCCTTTGCCATTGTAAGAAGAAGTATCTATCTCTTCCTTGGTCCATTTCGACCTAGGTTTGATGGTGCGAACATCAGCAAGAATTTCAGTTGGATTAGACCATCCTAATTCAATTGATTGCCACACCCGTTCGTCGATGGAAATTAAAAAGGCTTTCATCCGTACTTTCCAGTAGGCATAATTTGTTCCATCGAAGAACGGGGGTCAGTTGATGTTTCCACCTTCAACCATTGTTTACAACCCTATTCCCTCTCTGATACCACTTGTTGGGTTATGTATAATTGGATCTAAATAGAGGAAAAAACACCTAGAGGGGGGTGAATAGGTGTAAACAATAAACACTCAAAAATCTTTGCGATATAAAACCCCAATGCGGAAAAATAAATAACACGCAGAGATTTTTACGTGGAAAACTCCAAACCGGAGTAAAAGACCACGGGACCGATAACGCGGTGAAATCCACTAGAATTAAACACGTACAAGGTGATATACCGTACTCACAGACGACTCAACCTTTTCCATACGCTCCTAGTTGATCTTCTCCGCTCGCTCCACGACGCTTCTCGAATCCACGATCTACGTCCAACGCCGAATCCACGACGTCCGACCGAATCCACGGTCTTCACCCAGTAGCACGCTTCGAATCCACGAACGTACCTCGCTCCGAATCCACGAGAGCGGTAGCACCTTGAATCCACAAGGCCACGCGAGTCCACGCGCCGATTTTGGGAAAATCGTTGTTTTTGGGTGGTGATGATCCGCCGAATACTTAGATTAGAAATAGATCGGAAATACCATCTAAGTATTCATTGATTTGATTCTACTCGAAATGTGAGAATGAAAACCTAGAATCAAATCAATCAATATAGATGAAGAAACGTAAGATTTAATCTATTGATTTCCTTTCTTCTCTATTTGTGGATCTATCTATTTCGGTCGTCTTTTTCCCTTTTTCACGGGTTTTTTTAAAAAATGAATTAAAGGGTCTATATATAGGTTAGAAACCATTGGAAGAGGATAAGAATCAAAAACTAACCTTTTCTGGAATTTTTCAGGACGGCGATCCGGATCGGACTTCGGCGATCCGGATTGCAGTAGCGAGACAAACAGTTTCCAGAAAAACAAAGGTTCGGGATCCGGATCGAAGTGCCTGATCCGGATCGTTCATACAATTTCACCAAACACCAACGTTCGGGATCCGGATTGGAAAGCCTGATCCGGATCGTTCATAAATCATGGTAAAACCAGTGTTCGGGATCCGGATCAAGGAAGGCTACGATCCGGATTGAACTTGTGTATGAACAAACACCCTTCGGGATCCGGATTGAAAAGTCTGATCCGGATCCTGAACATGTCCCATGTCCAGTTTTTGATTTTTATGCAATTAAAAATTCATCCAAGTGTTTATACACTATAAGAAGTTTTCGGATCACCAAAAATAATTAGTTAAACATACTTGATCCTTTTGAATTCTTCTTTCTTGAGATTGAGTTAAATGATCCAATATTCTTTATCTTCAATCTTCAAGACTTAATCGAATTCACGAAATACGCCAACTCAAATTCCGTAACATTATAAATAGATAGTCACTTTATTTGTCACCTTTGCCCAAACATGCTATTTATATCACTTACACCCTTTCCCAAATGACCCTGGAAATGTACCCACCTTGTGCGTGTCGACCGGCGTTCAACTCGTCCGCGACTGCGTGCCTGCCGGGCTTACGACATCCCGCGCCCCTGACGGATCAAAAGTATGCTAAGACTAGATGACCAACGCCGAACGTCGATTCAAAAGTTGAAAACGGAAAACCGACGAGATCCCAGAACTCCGTGCGGCGAGGTTCCCCGTACGGCACCAACCCGTGCGGCGCGCACACCTCCTGCGAACGGCCCCGTGCGGCCCGGACCCGCGCGGCGCGGCTTGACTGCGGGCGGCTCCACGCGGCACCTGCCCGCGCGGCGTGCTGCCTGCGGGCAGCCCCTCGCGGCGGCCGTGCCGCGCGGCACGCTGCCTGCCGCGCGGCGCCCTGCCGCGTGGCGCGCTGCCTGCAGGCATCCCGCGCGGCACGCTGCCTGCAGGCAGCCCGCGCGGCACCAGCCCGCGCGGCGCCTGCGGGCAGCCCCGCGAGGTGGCCGTGCCCCCCCCCCCCCCCCCCCCCCCCCCCCGCCCCTTGTGAAGAAACGACCAATCCAACAAAAAGACCGCAACGAAAACCTAATGAACCACCCACCTTTGATCCGCTGGAGGAAGAGGATGGAGAGGATCGTCGACCTTCGCCCGATCAACCCGCAGAAAGGCAAATCTCCTTCCTTCTCCCTGGATCCCCACGCTGGAACTCTGCGCCGATAACTTGAAGCGAGAGAGAAAATGGGTTTGGGTTCCTTTTTCTTTCCTCTCTCTGGTCGCGCCCGTGTCTACCCTAATCGCAACGAAAACAATAGTGCGAAAGGAAAAACCCTAAGTCCCCAGCTTATAAACCCAGTCCATCGAATTCGAAACCAGCGGTCCAGGTTACCTCGAAAAATGTGCAGATCGCCTCGAAAAACCTGCTGATCGCTACCACAGACTCTGGCACGTCCAAAAAGATCGCAAACTTCAAAAATTATTTTCGGGAGATTCCAGGGTCGGAATTCGAATCCGATCGCGCCACCTTTCCCCGTTTCGCGAGCTCTAGCACCTAAAAATACCCGTGAGCCCCGACGGTCTACCCAGAAATAATCGAGTTATTAACCCCCCCGCCGGACCACTAAAAGTAAAGTAACATGAAAATTACCAAAATAAAAGGGCGGGTATTACATTCGACCCTGGGGCGTGACAGGTGCCGATCGGTTACTGGGTCTTGAGTTGATACCACATCGGCGATATGCGTTGGCTGTCATAACCGATGGTGGTAGCAGAGCAAGCAGTATCGAGTTTTTATTATCGGTCCATTGATTGGGTTATTTTGGTAGTTCTCATTCACTGATGCATATATACTTACACAGTTGCTTTATTCGGTACTGCATTAGAGGCATAGTAGTGGTAGTTCTCCTTATCGTCAGATTATTTCACCTTACCAGTTTACTTATCTTTTTTCTTGCCTCTGGTAGACTTAGTGGGTACGTCGGAGTTTGAGGATTTACCCACTGGGGGCCACTAATTTTCTTAGTGGTTCTCACACCAATTGTTGTTTCCCATTTTCTCCCCTTTGTTTTGCAGAGTCTTCTGCAGGAGCTTGTGTAGGTTTATGGATCCCCAAGGATCTAAATAGGTTCTATCAAATACCTAGAGGGGGGGGTGAATAGGTGCAATAAACAAAATACCAATCTCATGTGCAATTTAAAATAAATGCGGAAAGTAAAAACAACACACCGAGATTTACGTGGAAAACTCCAATCCAGGAGTAAAAAACCACGGGACCAACACACAATAACAATACACTAAGAATAGAAGAATAACAAGGTGATTACCGACTCCACGGACTCCAACCCCTCCTTCAACTTCTTCGGATCTTGCGCTCACCGATTGCACGTCCACTGCACACGTTCTAATCCATGAACGCCACTCGAATCCACGAGCAACACGTTTCGAATCCACGAAACGCCTTCAACATATCGAATCCACGATGCCGATTTTGGGAAATCGTTGTTTTTCTTGGTGATGATAATCCACCGAATACTTAGATCAAGGATAGATCAGAAAACACCATCTAAGTATTCATCAATTTGATTCTACAAGAATTAGGAGTTTGGAAACCATAGAATCAAATTGATCAATATAGACGAAGAAACATGAATTAATCGTGTTTTCCTTTCTTCTCTATATGTGGATTTATCTTTAAAACCTTTTTCAGATATGTGGATTGATCCCTTTTCTTGATGCCCTAAAAGATGAAATCAGGGTCTATTTATAGGTTAAAACCTTTGGAAAGAGATAAGCATCAAAAACTGACTTAACAGAATTTTTCCCGCACGACGGTCCGTACTGGATTTTGGCTGATCCGGACTGTCGTCTTTTTTCAGCAATTTTCCTGAAAAAACAGTTCGGGGTTCGGACTGGAATTTCCTGATCCGGACTGTTCATGCGATTTCATCAAACACATAGTTCAGGGTCCGGACTGAAACAGGGGAGGTCCGGACTGGATTTCCGCATGAACTAAACTATGTTCGGGGTCCGGACTGGAATGGTCTGATCCGGATCCTGAACATCCAACATGTCCAGTTTTTTATTTTTAAGCAATGAAAACTTATCCAAGTGTTTCTAAACTACACAAATGTATTCGGATCACCAAAATTATTTAGTTAAACGTGCCTGATCATTCCGAATCAATTTTCCTTGAGATTGATGTATATGATCCACAATTCTTCAACTTCAATCTTTAAGACTCAAAACACTAAGTGTCAACTTGAGGTCTTATTGAATCTTCTCTGAGTCTTCAATTGCTGATTGACAATTTGATCACTTCAAGACTCCGACTCAACTCACGAAATATGCCAACACAAAAAGCCGTAACTATCTCCCCCTTTGGCAATTTCGTGACAAAACCCAAAAATACATAAAACCCTCAAGACACTCATCTTAAACCAAAAAATCGAAACTCAATGTCATCACCAAAACATTGACTTTCTTTGCATGAAAGATCCAATAAATAAAAATACATTTGAACCAATCCTAGAACAAACTATATGACTTAGGACTTGGAGTGTCACGCCCCGGCGTCGAAACTGCGACCCGGGCTCGCCAACAGATCCGCCGCCCATACGGGAAGCCCCGTATAGACGAAGCGACTAACCTGCAAAAGATCATCTATACTATACAGATATCAGAGCTGAAAGAAAACTGCTAGAAATAAAACTATACACAAACCAAGGCCTCACCAAAATACAAAAGTCTCTCGAGCAGTAGAAAATAAATACAACTCTATACCTCACTACAAAGTTCTCTCAACATGAACTCTCAAAAGTAATAAGGGTACATCTACTCTCAGGACGACGACTGGTAGGGATCTAGCTCGCGACTCCCTTACCTCGATCAGAAGGAGCAGCAACAGGAGTAACTGGAACAGGAGTAGAAGTCCCTGTGGGAAAAACACCACGACGGGTGTGAGAACTACGTCCCAAGTAGTTCTCAGTGGGTGCCGCCAACAAGCCCGACGGTCTGCCCACTAAGTCTACTAGAGGCATAAAGTAACAATATAATACTAAAATAAAAGGGCTGGAAAAGTAACTCTACAGCTACTATGCCTCTATCTAGATGCTCAAAAAGTGGAACAGATGGAAACATGATGCATCTACTAACTCCCAAAGTACAGTCACCCAATCTACACTAACTGCCGCATAGGGTCCAGTCAAACCTGCGCCTACCTACTGCCGCACATCCTCAACAGGACGGGTCTCAGGTAGGTATGTCCGTAGCTGCCACTAACTGGCACAGCCAGAGGGACTGTGTCCGTAACTGCCACTAACTGGCACAGTCAGAGGGACGGCGTCCGTAACTGCCACTAACTGGCACAGTCAGAGGGACGGCGTCGACAAGTCGCGATACCAATGTGCAGACCCACCCCGGACGTGGCACTCGAGGGGAGCGACCCCAACGAGGACAAGGGTATCCGCGCACTCTGTCGAGCTCAAGGTGGCACGGCAGGCTATAGTCAAAATCCACGCTCACGCACTGAACGGAAAGACTCAATCCTCAAACATCTCGCACAACAGTCGGAGCACTCTCGATGACACAGCTGATCAGCTCACACGAAACACAAGACACAAGCCACACCGACAGCTCACAGCACATCACACTGGATGGAGATACTCCACAGCCGGGACTACCGTCCACCAGACGACTCCCACAACAGAACACTAAACGCACAGGAAAGACCGACACCATAAGGGTTCGGAAACCCGATAGACCGGTGCTAAGAACCCTATCAAACAAGAACAAACTCTAGGCTCCGCCTATCGAAGTTCCCGATCCCTTTATAGTTCGGGAAAGCAGCAAACTCGGTTCTACACGCAGAAGACACCAACAGGGCCCGAAAGTCCCGGGAGACCTACACCTACAACCCTATCAAACAAGAACAGGTTCCAGGCTCGGCCCCCGTGGCTTTCGTCCCGACAAAGGAACGACCCCTAGAACCCAGATCACTCGAATCCTTTCGAGTGGGGAGATTTACAAGAAAAGGTGACATTTGTTATTGAAAAGCATTTTGATCTAGAAGAAATCCATATTTAATGATTTTAGTTCTTTTTAGAAAAACGGTTAGAAAAATAAGTGTTTTACCCAAGCCCCGAAGGGCTGATGCCTTTGTCCAATCAAACAAGAACAGACTCCAGCGGCCCTTCGATGCTCGGAAGAAAACATTGGTAGACTAAAATCATATGTATGTCGAAAAGGGTTCAGGGTTCTAGGTCCGGCTATCACTAGTAAACTACTGCCACTAACACAGTGGCGACAACCCACACAGGGGAAAACAAGACCTCTCGGGACCACCATCTACCCCAGCGGTTCCCGGTACAGACAAGCGATCCACTACATCTACCAGACTCCACTCTGCTCCCAAGCACGAGTGCAAATGCATCCCACACTAAAAAGAAGTCCCGACCGCTCGGCCCACTACGCGGGCGAGGATAACACTAAGTCCAGGAATGAAGCATAAAGTGTGGATGTCTAAACATAAATAACCCTAGCCCAAGTGAGGGTTTTCTACTGGTCTGGTTACACATGCAACATATGACGGGGGTGCTAGGTCAGGTTCCAAGATAACAAATATTTAACATGATAGAAGGAAGCAAGAGATCACAAGATCGACAGATAAAACTAGGAACAACAATTCCTACACTCTAGCATGCTACCAAAGTCCAATCACTATCATGCATGATTCTATATCCATAGAATTAGAGCACAGTCCATAGGTCTTGAAAGCAAAGCCGCCCACCTGAAGACGCTAACTGTCCGGAGTCGTACAGCTGAGAAAACCAGGAAAATAACAACTCTATGTCCAACAGGTCCAGCACAGTCCACAATCCCTCCTGGGTACAACATAAGGCTACAGTTACACTGAAATCCCAAAATCTGCCAAGAAACACAACACTGAAATTTCAGCCGCAAAGATGGGGTTATTTCACCTGCTGAATGTGCTCAAAAAATTCCAAATAAAATATCCCTGCGATCTTTGTGTCGATAGCTTCGAAACAAGTACCTGCACGCCCAATTCCGAGCACCGTAGGCCAAGTAACAAATTCCACTGTATTGGTGCGCAAAATCCCAAAACCATCCAACTGTAAACTCTTGTACAGATAAAAGGAAAAGTGTATACCTTTGGGAAGGTCTCCAAAAATTCCAAGAAAAATCCACGATGATCCTCGCGTCGAGTAGATGAAAAAAGTCTATAAGCACATCCTGATCCGACACTCGTGCGCGGAGATCTCCTCGGATGAAGCTGCTGCCCTCACCAAAAACTCACAGCAAGAAGGGTCCCAATGAGCGCGAGAAAACACCTCCAAAAACGCGAAATCTAAAAATGTGTGAGAGGCCCAAAATCGTAGCCTCACCTGTTATGAATCCAGCAGCGAAGAAATCGCTCGAAAAGATGGTCGGAGTAGGTCGGGGGAGCTCGTACACCGAAGAGCGATGGAAGAAACACCGAAGAAAGAGCGTAGCGCCGCGCCAAGAAAAAGAGAATCTCGAAAAGCGTGCCCCCAAAAATCCCCAACCTCTGCAGATGGAAGCTTGACTGCGAGAGGAACAACTTTGGTAAAGGGCTCTTGGCGGTTTGAAGCTCGGAAGTGCCAAAAAGTTGAAGAAGAAGAGGGCTCGGGCTTTATATAGGCTGCAGAAAAAACAAATGGGAAAATTCCCAAATTGTCCAACTTTCGGGCGCACCAGAATTTTCGGGCGCCCGAATTCGTGCCCAAAGCTCGATTACTGTAGCCGCCCGGAACTTCCTGGTGCTGCCACGTCACCCGCACAGCAAACAGCTGTGCGGGGCGCGCCGGGAGTGGCCACGTGGCACTCCCGGTGACCGACACGTGTCCCGCATAGCGAACGGCTGTGCGGGGCGCGTGCGGTGCTGCCGCGTGGCACCTACCCGGTCAAACGGGTAGGTGGCGCCCGCCAGTGGCAGGGTGACACGTGGCCCTGCCACTGTCGCGGTCACACGTGCGGGCAGGGCGCCGCCTGACCGCCTGCCATGCACGCGCCCCGAGGCGCACGCCCGCGACCCCGTGCGCCGCGCCTCGTGAGCCCGCGAGTAGCACGCCGACACGTGTCCCCAGCACCCGGTCCACGCACCCTACTTCGGGTTCCGTGGACCGCGCCGCGTGCACCGACCAATCTGGGACTGCCACGTGTCCACCCGCCTTGGTCCATGCACCGCCGCGCCTCCCAGTAGACCGCGCATCACGGGCCCGCCAATCAGGCGGCGCCACGTGTCCATGCGCCGGGTCCGTGCACCCAGTCGCGCCCCTCTATGGACCGAGCGCTGCGGACCGGCCCAATCACAAGCCATCACGTGGCAGCCGGCGGTCCACGGCCCCTCCCATGCACCGAAATTCAGCGAAAACTTTCGGGAGTCCGTTTTTGGGCATCCGGACTCAGAATCAAACAAGCAAATAGCCGTTTTCAAGCGTTTTTCCGCGCTGAATCCAATTCCAACCTCTGTTTGGCCAAAAACCATTTCAAAAATTCGGCAAATGCAGCCGAAGGCCAATCCAGCTGTGGATATCACACAGGGTCCATCTGTGGCATCCCTTTGATGCACTATAGGCCAGACACACCAACACTAGGTGTTCTACACCACGGTTCATGGGAGAAGCTACACGGGGATCAGGGTCACCACATCCTCCCCCACTAAAAGGAAGTTTCGTCCCCGAAACAAAAACACACCACAACCACAAAACTAAAACAATCAAACAACCAAGAACGCAACACTAAACTAACAAGAAAGATACGGCTCCACCAGCAGGAAAGTCATCAACTCCAACCCTTGATTTAGAAAACAACTGAAATTAGCGAAAAGTCCGAAAATTTTGAAAAATCAGTGCCTTCGCCCCAATCAAACAAGAACAGGTTCGGGCACTGTCTCCATTTCTGGTGCAATCTTTCGAAGTTTTCATCCTGTTTGCAGATTTCAGCACAAAGGCCAGAAAAGTGAGAGAAGTGTTGGTGCCGTTCCTGCTGTGGCTACCAAAATGAAAGCTATCACTAACAGAGACTCCTAAGGACACAACCACTAGTCCCTAAACATCACAACTGCTCCTGAGGTGGCGCCTGTCCACAGTCGCTGAAGCCCATGTTGCTGGAAGGATACGCCGGCAACCCAAGAAAAAGAACTCCTCCAGTCCAACTCGCAGAAGGGTAACTGCTCTTATTCCATTATCAGTCGTAGCACGGCACCGCACCAACCAGTCCAACCTGTGTGCTCAATCCAAGTCCTGGAGCTGTCCTTCAATCATCACATCAGCAGGTGAAGTCCCAAGTCTCAACTGCACTGATCGTACACTGCGATCCTCCTCTACTCGTAGGATACTGGGAAGAATCCGATCGCTAAAACCTGTAGCATACCTTCCTAACCCACACCCATGCAAAGATGCTGATGCAGATGCTCTACTAATAATGCAGAAGGCTGCAGCAGTAACGAAATACTCAACTCAGCTAACTGAAATAAAATCATACCTGTCACGACATGATCCGCTGCCGGGGTATCCTCCACCAGGGCTGCATAAACCCGTCCACTGGGTGCCGCAGATCGTCGTCCCGTCTGTCCCGACGTCGTGGCCCACTCTGTCTGCTGGTGTGCCGGAGGGGCTTCCGCTGCATAGATAGGCAAGGGGGGTGCTGTCGCAATCGGCCACACTGACAAAATGGCCTGGGGGCAAGCTGCACGGAAATGTCCCAACTCTCCACAGAGGAAACACCGCCCCTGCCTCTGATCACACTGTGACGGTGAATGAGGCCTGCCACAAATGACACACCGCTCCTGTCGCTGGTGCCGAAACCGCTGCTGTCGGGGGTACTGCTGCTGAGACTGCTATCGCTGCTGGTGCTGCTGATACCGCGGCTGCTGCGGGGGTCCACCTGATCTCTGGCGCCTCCGAAACCTACGACCCTGAGGATGAGATCGTGAAGGTCTCGGAGGTCCCTGCTGACTCGTCTGTCCCTCAACACCTCGTGCTGGGCGCTTCGCCCCCGAAATCCCTGCGGGAGCTGGAGCCACCTCGGCCGTCACCGCCTCTCCGCGCTCCGATCTCTGCCCCGAAAAACGATGTGGATCAGACTGATGGAATCTCGTCAACATATCAACCACCTCTCGCTGCTCTGCGGGGGTCAACGGTCCTGCCGTCCCGAACGGCTGTCTGCCGGTATCTGGTGCAATAGGGGCTGCCTGCACAGCCGGTACAACTGGGGGTGCCGCAGCTGGCGACGAAGGTGCTGGGAAACTCCCTGGGGGTGCTACAACTGGCTGTACCCTCTGCTCCAACATAGGCATCATCCGACTCATGGCTTCCTCCTGGCGCCGAGAAGCCTCCTCCTGGCGCTGCGAGGCCTCCTCCTGGCGTCGTAAGGTCTCCTCCTGGCGCTGTGAAGTCTCCTCCTGGCGCCGAACAGCCTCAGACAACTGGGCCATCTGTGCCCGAAGCTCCAGCACCTCACTCTGCTGACACTGTGCTGACTCCTCCTGCCCAGGCTCATCGGAGGGGAAAGGCTGAGAACGCGTCTGCACCCTGCCTCGGGGAGGCATCGTGCCCACCTGCAATACACATGCAAACATCAGGACAATACCAAACAACACTCAACCCAATCCAGCGAAAGTCTAAGACATGTCATCCATTCCCTAGCATTAGGTTGTCTGCAGCCAACATAATCGCTTAGGAGAATAAACATGCCAATCACTCATCCCATCCCCTGGGAGAGTTTGGAACTCAATCTGGACTCTCGCTAACAGTCACGACTCTCACGTAGTCATCCTAATGTCCAACCACAAGCCTAGGGTTTCTAAGTCCACCATGACCTACAACCTAGGCTCTGATACCACCTAATCTGTCACGCCCCGGCGTCGAAACTGCGACCCGGGCTCGCCAACAGATCCGCCGCCCATACGAGAAGCCCCGTATAGACGAAGCGACTAACCTGCAAAAGATCATCTATACTATACAGATATCAGAGCTGAAAGAAAACTGCTAGAAATAAAACTATACACAAACCAAGACCTCACCAAAATACAAAAGTCTCTCGAGCAGTAGAAAATAAATACAACTCTATACCTCACTACAAAGTTCTCTCAACATGAACTCTCAAAAGTAATAAGGGTACATCTACTCTCAGGACGACGACTGGTAGGGATCTAGCTCGCGACTCCCTTACCTCGATCAGAAGGAGCAGCAACAGGAGTAACTGGAAGAGGAGTAGAAGTCCCTGTGGGAAAAACACCACGACGGGTGTGAGAACTACGTCCCAAGTAGTACTCAGTGGGTGCCGCCAACAAGCCCGACGGTCTGCCCACTAAGTCTACTATAGGCATAAAGTAACAATATAACACTAAAATAAAAGGGCTGGAAAAGTAACTCTACAGCTACTATGCCTCTATCTAGATGCTCAAAAAGTGGAACAGATGGAAACATGATGCATCTACTAACTCCCAAAGTACAGTCACCCAATCTACACTGACTGCCGCATAGGGTCCAGTCAAACCTGCGCCTACCTACTGCCGCACATCCTCAACAGGACGGGTCTCACGTAGGTATGTCCGTAGCTGCCACTAACTGGCACAGCCAGAGGGACTGTGTCCGTAACTGCCACTAACTGGCACAGTCAAAGGGATGGCGTCCGTAACTGCCACTAACTGGCACAGTCAGAGGGACGGCGTCGACAAGTCGCGATACCAATGTGCAGACCCACCCCGGACGTGGCACTCGAGGGGAGCGACCCCAACGAGGACAAGGGTATCGGCGCACTCTGTCGAGCTCAAGGTGGCACTGCAGGCTATAGTCAAAATCCACGCTCACGCACTGAACGGAAAGACTCAATCCTCAAACATCTCGCACAACAGTCGGAGCACTCTCGACGACACAGCTGATCAGCTCACACGAAACACGAGACACAAGCCACACCGACAGCTCACAGCACATCACACTGGATGGAGATACTCCACAGCCAGGACTACCGTCCACCAGACGACTCCCACAACAGAACACTAAACGCACAGGAAAGACCGACACCATAAGGGTTCGGAAACCCGATAGACCGGTGCTAAGAACCCTATCAAACAAGAACAGACTCTAGGCTCCGCCTATCGAAGTTTCCGATCCCCTTATAGTTCGGGAAAGCAGCAAACTCGGTACTACACGCAGAAGACACCAACAGGGCCCGAAAGTCCCGGGAGACCTACACCTACAACCCTATCAAACAAGAACAGGTTCCAGGCTCGGCCCCCGTGGCTTTCGTCCCGACAAAGGAACGGCCCCTAGAACCCAAATCACTCGAATCCTTTCGAGTGGGGAGATTTACAAGAAAAGGTGACATTTGTTATTGAAAAGCATTTTGATCTAGAAGAAATCCATATTTAATGATTTTAGTTCTTTTTAGAAAAACAGTTAGAAAAATAAGTGTTTTACCCAAGCCCCGAAGGGCTGATGCCTTTGTCCAATCAAACAAGAACAGACTCCAGCGGCCCTTCGAAATCATGTGTATGTCGAAAAGGGTTCAGGGTTCTAGGTCCGGCTATCACTAGTAAACTACTGCCACTAACACAGTGGCGACAACCCACACAGGGGAAAACAAGACCTCTCGGGACCACCGTCTACCCCAGCGGTTCCCGGTACAGACAAGCGATCCACTACATCTACCAGACTCCACTCTGCTCCCAAGCACGAGTGCAAATGCATCCCACACTAAAAAGAAGTCCCGACCGCTCGGCCCACTACGCGGGCGAGGATAACACTAAGTCCAGGAATGAAGCATAAAGTGTGGATGTCTAAACATAAATAACCCTAGCCCAAGTGAGGGTTTTCTACTCGTCTGGTTACACATGCAACATATGACGGGGGTGCTAGGTCAGGTTCCAAGATAACAAATATTTAACATGATAGAAGGAAGCAAGAGATCACAAGATCGACAGATATAACTAGGAACAACAATTCCTACACTCTAGCATGCTACCAAAGTCCAATCACTATCATGCATGATTCTATATCCATAGAATTAGAGCACAGTCCATAGATCTTGAAAGCAAAGCCACCCACCTGAAGACGCTAACTGTCCGGAATCGTACAGCTGAGAAAACCAGGAAAATAACAACTCTATGTCCAACAGGTCCAGCACAGTCCACAATCCCTCCTGGGTACAACATAAGGCTACAGTTACACTGAAATCCCAAAATCTGCCAAGAAACACAACACTAAAATTTCAGCCGCAAAGTTGCGGTTATTTTACCTGCTGAATTTGCTCAAAAAATTCCAAATAAAATATCCCTGCGATCTTCGTGTCGATAGCTTCGAAACAAGTACCTGCACGCCCAATTCCGAGCACCGTAGGCCAAGTTACAAATTCCACTGTATTGGTGCGCAAAATCCCAAAACCATCCAACTGTAAACTCTTGTACAGATAAAAGGAAAAGTGTATACCTTCGGGAAGGTCTCCAAAAATTCCAAGAAAAAATCCACGATGATCCTCGCGTCGAGTAGATGAAAAAAGTCTATAAGCACGTCCTGATCCGACACTCGTGCGCGGAGATCTCCTCAGATGAAGCTGCTGCCCTCACCAAAAACTCACAGCAAGAAGGGTCCCAATGAGCATGAGAAAACACCTCGAAAAACGCAAAATATAAAAATGTGCGAGAAACCCAAAATCGTAGCCTCGCCTGTTACGAATCCAGCAGCGAAGAAATCGCTCGAAAAGATGGTCGGAGTAGGTCGGTGGAGCTCATACACCGAAGAGCGACGGAAGAAACACCGAAGAAATAGCGTCGCGCCGCGCCAAGAAAAAGAGAATCTCGAAAAGAGTGGCCCTAAAAATTCCCAAACTCTGCAAATGGAAGCTTGACTGCGAGAGGAACAACTTTGGTAAAGGGCTCTTGGCGGTTTGAAGCTCGGAAGTGCCAAAAAGTTGAAGAAGAAGAGGGCTCGGGCTTTATATAGGCTGCAGAAAAAACAAATGTGAAAATTCCCAAATTGTCCAACTTTCGGGCGCACCAGAATTTTCGGGCGCCCGAATTCGGGCCCAAAGCCCGATTACTGTAGCCGCCCGGAACTTCATGGTGCAGCCACGTCACCCGCACAGCAAACAGCTGTGCGGGGCGCGCCGGGAGTGGCCACGTGGCACTCCCGGTGACCGACACGTGTCCCGCACAGGAAACAGCTGTGCGGGGCGCGTGCGGTGCTGCCGCGTAGCACCTACCCGGTCAAATGGGTAAGGTGGCGCCCGCCAGTGGCAGGGCGACACGTGGCCGTGCCACTGTCGCGGTCACACGTGCGGGCAGGGCGCCGCCTGACCGCCTGCCACGCACGAGCCCCGAGGCGCACGCCTGCGACCCCGTGCGCCGCGCCTCGTAAGCCCACGAGTAGCACGCCGACACGTGTCCCCAGCACCCGGTCCACGCACCCTACTTCGGGTTCCGTGGACCGCGCCGTGTGCACCGACCAATCGGGGACTGCCACGTGTCCACCCGCCTTGGTCCATGCACCGCCGCGCCTCCCAGTAGACCGCGCATCACGAGCCCGCCAATCAGGCGGCGCCACGTGTCCATGCGCCGGATCCGTGCACCCAGCCGCGCCCCTCTGTGGACCGAGCGCTGCGGACCGGCCCAATCACAAGCCGCCATGTGGCAGCCGGCGGTCCACGGCCCCTCCCATGCACCAAAATTCAGCGAAAACTTCCGGGAGTCCGTTTTTGGGCATCCGGACTCAGAATCAAACAAGAAAATAGCCGTTTTCAAGCGTTTTTCCACGCTGAACCGAAATCCAACCTCTGTTTGGCCAAAAACCATTTCAAAAATTCGGCAAATGCAGCCGAAGGCCAATCCAGCTGTGGATATCACACAGGGTCCATCTGTGGCATCCCTTTGATGCACTATGGGCCAGACACACCAACACTAGGTGTTCTACACCACGGTTCATGGGAGAAGCTACACGGGGATCAGGGTCACCACATGGAGTCTTAAAGTGATGTAAATCCTGCAAAACAAAACTCCAGACAAAATCAAAAGTCAGTCGTTAGAAATTAAATGTAAATCCTACATTTGATTCATCCTTTTGGTTCTTTTTGTTTTCCGGCTCCATTTTCATCATCTCCCCCTATCTCAAATCATCTCCCTCTATCTCGATCATCTCATCTCCGTCATTTCTCTTCTCCCCCTTTTTGTCACAAATTGTCAAACAGTGAACATACAAGACAAAAGGAAATCACTAACAACATTAGTTCATAGAGAAAGAGAGATAAAAGCTCAGTTCCGGTATATAACAAAAACGCAGATTGCGTACCGGTATGAACCGGTACTCGAAGGCGTATACCGGTAACTAATTGAAAATTTGAAAAATCCTGTTTCGGGTTCTGGATTGAAAACCTAATTCCGAGAATTTGGTTCCGGAACTAAACTGTTAGTACCGGTACTCCAGAGCAAAAATCACAAAAATTCTTGAAACAAATCCAAATTTTAAAATCTTTCAAATACCGATTTGCGTGCCATCAAGAAAATAATTTAAGTGCTTGAAAATTGTGAGATCACACAGATGTCATGTCACGCCCCGAGGGTTTAAACACGCGGAAGAAGAGCCACCGAAGCCCCCAAATTGCATATCTATTTTTTTTTTGAAATCGATCTTCCCCGGTGCGTCCCTAGACCCGCCGCATATATAAATTCACTCTGCAAACGGGCAGGGTCTCCTTTGTATATGCACGGCGTCCTGACTACAATATCTATACAATCATCACTTTAACCACACTAGTTGAACAGTCGAGTACATACAACTATTTTTCTATAAGTAATAAAGAGGCCGACTATCTTTGAAAGGATAAAACCGCAGGGTTTTGAAAACGGTGCCCACCCGACAGCCAGGTTTTACAAAGCCGTTTCGAAATCCATAAATACACAGGGTTTTGAAAACGGTGCCCACTCGACACCAAAGTTTTTGCGAAGCCATTTCGAAATCCATAAATCCACAGAGTTTTGAAAACGGTGCCCACTCGACACCAATGTTTTTCAAATCATTTTCGTAATGTTTTCTTTTCTTTTCATTTTTGTTTGCAAACGGCCACAATCAAATAGTAAACTAAACATTCATCCACAGAATACTGTAATAATCACGGCATCCACATCAACCCACAAAAGTGACATAACACACAGCTACTAACAGGTAATAAAATGAACATAAGGAGAGGTAACCAATGTCCGTGGCCTCGAAGGGCCAAAAGATCTCTCGTGCGGCCTCACCATCGCCCTAGCACTCACCCCTGGATGAACCTGTCACAGAGTGGGGAGTCAGTGACCCAGAATATAAAGTACGAGAGCAAGAAGGGCTAAAACTAGAGAAAACCGCAATAAAACCAGAGCAAACGCACTCCTCATCGTGCAATCGGCAGTAAAAACCTTCCCCCTGAACAATCCAATCCGAGCACCCGCCCCGGCAACCACACCGAGCACCTACCTCGGCAAACTGTGTTGGTTTTTTAAATAGGATCCACAAGGATCTAAATAGGTACTATCAAACAACTAGAGGGGGGGTGAATAGGTGTAATACTTAAAAACTCAATCTCAGTGCAAAATAAAAACCAATGCGGAAAATAAAAACAGCACACCGAGATTTACGTGGAAACTCGAATCCAGGAGAAAAACCACGGGACCAACACGCAATAACAATCCAATAAGAATAGAAGAATAACAAGGTGATTACCGACTCCACGGACTCAAACCCCTCCTTCAGCTTCTTCGGACCTTGCGCTGACCGGTTGGATATCCACGCAATAACAATCCCTAAGAAAAGAAGAATAACAAGGTGATTACCGTCTCCACGGATTTAAACCCTCCTTCAATTTCTTGGACCTCGCGCTCCACCGATTTTGCACGCCCACTGCACACGTTCGAATCCACGAACGCCACTCGAATCCACGAGCACACGTTTCGAATCCACGAAACGCCTTTAGCACACCGAATCCACGATGCCACGTCGGATCCACGACGCAAACTCAGTCGATAAGAATATTGACTTCGATGGTGATCCTTTGCTTAGATTCTCATTGAGGAACCGTAGAAGAAATTAAGCAAAGATTAGATCAATTCGACAAAAGATATGTTCTTGAAAGAACCATCGAATTGACCTAAAAGAGGCTATAAAGAAGATCGATAAAAACCTAGCCTCTAGGGTTGCTCTCAAGAGTTTTATAAAAAGATCGGCCGTAGCTCCCACGTTTTTGAGAAACCCTAAATGTCTATTTATAGTTTAGAAACCTTTGGAAAGAGATAAGAATAAAAAACATACCTTATCTGGAAATTTTCAGGACGGCGATCCGGATCGGATTTACTGCGATCCGGATCGTCGTAACGAGATAGACGATTCCAGAAAACCAAGGGTTCGGGATCCGGATTGCAAGGTCCGATCCGGATCGTTCATGCAATTCAGCAAAGTCCCATGTTCGGGATCCGGATCGGAATGGCCTAGGATCCGGATTGAAATTGCCAATGAACAAGTACCCTTCGGGATCCGGATTGCAAGGTCTGATCCGGATCCTGAACATGTCCCATGTCCAGTTTTTGATTTTTATGCAATTAAAAAATCATCCAAGTGTTTCTACACTATAAGAAAGTATTCGGATCACCACAATTATTTAGTTAAACATACCTTATCCTTTTGAATACTTTCTTCTTGAGATTGATGTAACAGATCCACAATTCTTCAACTTCAATCTTCAAGACTCAAGACACTGAGTGTCAACTTGAGCTCTTGTTGAATCTTCTCTAAGTCTTTGATTGCTGATTGACAATTTGATCCCTTTAAGACTCCGACTCAACTCACTGACTTGACTCACGAAATATGCCAATACCAAAATGCCGTAACAATCTCCCCCTTTGGCAATTTCGTGACAAAACCCAAAAATACATAAAAGCGCTCAAGTCACTCATCTTAAACCAAAATGTCGAAATTCAATGTTATCACCAAAACATTGATTTTCTTTGCGTGAAAGATCCAATAAATACAAAATTACATTTGAACCAAACAGTCCTAGAACATACTCTACGACTTAGGACTTGGAGTCTTAAAGTGATGTAATTCCTGCAAAACAAAACTCCAAACAAAATCAAACGTTAGTCGTTAGAAATTAAAATCCTACATTTGATTCGTCCTTTTGGTTCTTTTGTTTTTCCGGCTCTTTCAACCTTTTCTTTATCTCCCCCTATCAAGAGCATCTCTAACATGTTCTCCATGTTTTCCATGTTCTCCCCCTGTCTTGAGCATTTATGTTCTCCCCCTTTGTGATACGATCATTAATTTCTGTTCTCCCCCTTTGTGATACGATCATTAATTTCTGTTCTCCCCCTTTTTGTCACAAATTGTCAAACAGTGAACATACTAGACAAAAGGAAATCACTAACAATATTAGTTCATAGAGAAAGAGAGATAAAAGCTCAGTTCTGGTATATAACAAAAATGCAGATTCCGTACCTGTACCAGAAAGCAAAAATCAAATAATTTCTTGAAACAAATCCAGATTTTAGAATCTTTTCAAATACCGATTTGTATTCAATCAAGAAATCAATTTAAGTGCTTTAAACAGTGAATTCACACAGATGTCATTCAATCCAATTAATTTCACAAAATTAAAAAGATTTACTCCAAAATCATGAAAAATAAAGGTAAAACATTATAAACCGTTTTTCATGTTATATTCATCAAACACAAGTCATCAAAAATAATCTTGAGATCCAAACTCTATCAAAATGTAACGGATTTACAAAGATGACTTACAGAGATTTCCAAATGACATCAATTTGATTTCTTACCCTTTCAAATTTGAGATAAGCACTAAAATACCTAAGGGTGGCTCTTTGAGCATCTTTCAACTATCCCACCTTATACCAACAAGGAGATTGTTCAAAATATAAGAGCTTTGCATATAAATCTCCAAATGCTTCAACTAAAAATTTCAAGAAATATTTTTCAAGCATCAAAACATGTGGTAGCTTCACACACAGACCGGACGACCGGGGTGGCAGCTCTTTCCAACATGTGGTGGTAGTTTTCACACTCCTTTCGGATGTAACTCTTTCCACATCTTTTGCAAATCATTTCAATACCCTTGTAAGAATGCAATCTCTTACGTGAAAGAATTAAATCCCAAATTTTAGTCTATCGGTTGTCTCATGTTTATCACAATGAATTCACACAACCGAGATAGATTAAGCATCTAAAGATCACACATGATTTCTAAAATTTGATGCTTATAATATCAAAAACTCCTATAATGAAGTATCGTCAAGATTATGATTAAGGAGTAAAGTTGATAATCCAAATAAAATTAATTTGGAGTGAATAAAAGTGAAGCCCTTTTTATTCAATGCACTTGTTCAGTAAAAACCCTTTTGTTCAAAAACAAAGTATAAAAACGAAGAGCATTGAAAAACATGTAATGCAAAGATTAAGAAAGATATGAAGGGAAAACCAATCAAAGCATTACATACAGTCATAAGCTATTTAGAACTTAAGACAAGGAAAGATATCACCTTTCCGAATCCAAAATCGCTGGATTTTGGGTTGTCTTGATTCGTTGTGGCCGGGGGTTGTCCGCTTTGACTGTTGGTCCACCTTAGGTCTTTGCCTCGCAGTGATCCACTTGAATGATTGATGTTGTGGCTCGGACCTTTGGTGGGTTGAGTGAACTCCTTTGACTTGATGTGTCTTTTGATTCCGTTGAGTTCGCTCCGTAGATGAAGTTGCCGAAGGACTCTTCTTTCTCTTTTTCGGGCAATTCTTCACCAAATGTCCTTCAAGTCCACATAAGTGACACGTTCTTCCTTTCAATTTGAATGTGGAACTTGAAGCATGCACAGTTTGATCCTTTTTAAATCCCAAACCAACCTTGCTTGTTTGACCTAATCCGGACATACAATCTAGTTTCTTGGAACCGGTTGAAAGCCTTTGTATGTCGAATTTGAGTTCATGAACTTGCTTGGTCAAAGCTTGGTTGGTGATATGAATCTCCTCAAACTGCTTTTCAAGAAAATCAATCTTGTTAATATGGGAATTAACGATCGTTTCCGATTGATTTATCTTTTCCTGGAGGATTTTATTATTATCCAATAAAAGCTCTCGTTCCTCCTCGAGATCATGAAGTTTGATCTTTAAAGCATGATTCTCGTCTTGATTCTCAAGTCGTTGCTTCCTCAACTTCTTGATATGCTTGGCCATCTTCTTAGATTCCGCAAGAAGTTGTTGATATGCCTCAACGAGTTCTTCTTCGTCCGACTCCCCCTCACTTGATGACTCTCCGTTGGATGTTGATGTTTCATGCAAAAACAAAGGAATAGAGTCAGTGATTAAAGATGATAAACAAACATTAGAAGAGGGAATTTGAGAAGCATGTAAGGCAACGACTTTTTCCTCTTTACTTGAGGTCGATTCATTAGAGGTAGAATCGTCCCAAGTTTTCGCTTGCAAAGCCTTCTTTTTATATGATTTCGGAGAAGGACAATCCGTTGAAAAATGGCCGTAGCCTTTGCATCTATAGCATTGGATTTCCCCTTCGAAATCATCTTTTTCTTTAGAAGGTTTTGCAAAGCTTTTGAGGTTAGAGGATTTAGAACCCGATGATCCTTTAGAAGGTTTCGTGGATGAAGATCCATCGGTTCGATTCTTCCAAAATTTCTGACGAAATTTCTTTGTGATCCGCGCCAATTGTTCTTCAAAATCGGCAAAAGAGATTTCATCGTCGGAACTTGATTCGCTATCTTCTTCCTTTGTTGATTTGAATGTAATACCTGTAAGCTTAGAAGAAGACTTGGAAGAAACTTGATTAGTAGGAAAAGTCATTTCATAAGTTTGCAAAGCACCTACTAATTCCTCTATACTCATCTCATCCGGATGACTAACGGTTTCAATGGCGGTAACCTTTGCCCTAAACCGTTCCGGAAGAGTCCGAAGTATCTTTCTTACAATTTTCGACTCCGGGATCTTTTCTCCTAAATTAGCACATGAATTTATTACATCTTGAAGTCTAGTGTAATAATCTGTAAACAATTCATGCTCTTCCATATGAATAGAGTCAAATTGACTTGTAAGCATCTGGAGCTTTTGAATTTTTACAAGATTAGTACCCTCATGTGTAATTTTGAGAATATCCCAAATTTCCTTCGCGGTTTCACACGCGGAAATTCGTGTGAACTCAGTCGAGGAAAGAGAATTAAATAAAGCGTTCATACCTTTCCCATTGTAAGAAGATCTTTCAAATTCCTCTTTGGACCATCTAGAGCGAGGTTTTGGGGTAGTAGAATTTCCTACTTCCTCAACAGGATGCACCCAACCGTATTCCACGGATTGCCATACCCGCTCATCAATTGCAATGAGAAAAGCCCTCATCCGCACTTTCCAATAAGCATAATTAGTCCCATCAAAAAGAGGAGGTCTATAAATATTACCACTTTCACCCATCATGATAGATAAACCTAAAACCCGCTCTGATACCAATTGTTGGTTTTTTAAATAGGATCCACAAGGATCTAAATAGGTACTATCAAACAACTAGAGGGGGGGTGAATAGGTGTAATACTTAAAAACTCAATCTCAGTGCAAAATAAAAACCAATGCGGAAAATAAAAACAGCACACCGAGATTTACGTGGAAACTCGAATCCAGGAGAAAAACCACGGGACCAACACGCAATAACAATCCAATAAGAATAGAAGAATAACAAGGTGATTACCGACTCCACGGACTCAAACCCCTCCTTCAGCTTCTTCGGACCTTGCGCTGACCGGTTGGATATCCACGCAATAACAATCCCTAAGAAAAGAAGAATAACAAGGTGATTACCGTCTCCACGGATTTAACCCCTCCTTCAATTTCTTGGACCTCGCGCTCCACCGATTTTGCACGCCCACTGCACACGTTCGAATCCACGAACGCCACTCGAATCCACGAGCACACGTTTTGAATCCACGAAACGCCTTTAGCACACCGAATCCACGATGCCACGTCGAATCCACGACGCAAACTCAGTCGATAAGAATATTGACTTCGATGGTGATCCTTTGCTTAGATTCTCATTGAGGAACCGTAGAAGAAATTAAGCAAAGATTAGATCAATTCGACAAAAGATATGTTCTTGAAAGAACCATCGAATTGACCTAAAAGAGGCTATAAAGAAGATCGATAAAAACCTAGCCTCTAGGGTTGCTCTCAAGAGTTTTATAAAAAGATCGGCCGTAGCTCCCACGTTTTTGAGAAACCCTAAATGTCTATTTATAGTTTAGAAACCTTTGGAAAGAGATAAGAATAAAAAACATACCTTATCTGGAAATTTTCAGGACGGCGATCCGGATCGGATTTACTGCGATCCGGATCGTCGTAACGAGATAGACGATTCCAGAAAACCAAGGGTTCGGGATCCGGATTGCATGGTCCGATCCGGATCGTTCATGCAATTCAGCAAAGTCCCATGTTCGGGATCCAGATCGGAATGGCCTAGGATCCGGATTGAAATTGCCAATGAACAAGTACCCTTCGGGATCCGGATTGCAAGGTCTGATCCGGATCCTGAACATGTCCCATGTCCAGTTTTTGATTTTTATGCAATTAAAAAATCATCCAAGTGTTTCTACACTATAAGAAAGTATTCGGATCACCACAATTATTTAGTTAAACATACCTGATCCTTTTGAATACTTTCTTCTTGAGATTGATGTAACAGATCCACAATTCTTCAACTTCAATCTTCAAGACTCAAGACACTGAGTGTCAACTTGAGCTCTTGTTGAATCTTCTCTAAGTCTTTGATTGCTGATTGACAATTTGATCCCTTTAAGACTCCGACTCAACTCAATGACTTGACTCACGAAATATGCCAATACCAAAATGCCGTAACAAACTGTACCGAGCACCTGCCTCGGCACCACACCGAGCACCTGCCTCGGCACCACCGCTCACACCCCCCACCTACGAGGGCCCTCGTTACATCACCAACACATGGGGTACAAGGGTCAACGTACCACTTTTCTGGAAAAGCACACCCTCGCGGTGGCCAAACCGCTGGTGTGCGTGTAGCAATCTCGAGCCTCGTAACCAAGTATATAGATAATAACTTAAACAGGGTTAGCAACGTAAACAAGTAATTATTTTATTTTTCACCTTTGCCCAAACATGCAATTACCTCAACTTCCCTTTTTTTCCAAACGTGCAATTTCTATAACTTATACCTTTTCCCAAACAACCATGGAAAGGTACCCACCTTGCGTGTGATGACCGACGCTCGGCTTGTCCACGTCTGCGTGCCTGCCGAACCTACAACGTCCCCCCGACGAAAAATATCAACGACAATAACAGACTACCACAATTTAAAAGAAAACGCGCCGAGCCAGTCGCGAAGAGCGGCTCTAGGGCCCGGCGGCGAAGTAACTCCGCGCCGTGTGCGGTCGTCCCGCGCGGCACCAGCCCGCGTGAGCACGTGCTGACTGCGGCAGCCCTGCGCGGCACCAGCCCGCGCAGGCATTCTGCCTACAGGCGCGGTTTGCTGCCTACGGGCGCAGCATGCTGCCTGTAGGCGCGGCTTGCTGCCTGCGGCGCAGCATGCTGGCTGCAGGCACAGCATGCTGGCTGCAGGCGCGGCTTGCTGCCTGCGGCGTAGCATGCTGCCTGCAGGTGCGGGCGGCCCCGCGAGGCACCAGCACGCGCGGGCGCCCCACCTGCGGGCGGCCCCGCGCGGTACCAGCCCGCGCGGGCGGCCCTGCGCAGCACCAGCCCGCGCGGGCGGACCACCTGCGGGCGGCCCCGCGCGGCACCATCCCATGCGGGGCGGCCCCGCGTGGCACCGCCCCGCGCGGGCGCCGCACCTGCGGGCGGCCCCGCGCGGCACCTGTCCGCTCGGGCGCGCTGCCCGCAGGCGCGGGCGGCCCCGCGCGGTACCGGCCGCGCGGGCGCCTCACCTGCGGGCGGCCCCGCGCAGCACCAATCCGCGCGGGCGCGCTGCCCGCAGGCGCGGGCGGCCTCGCACGGCACCGGCCCGCGCGGGTGCCCCACCCGCGGGCGGCCCCGCGCGGCACCAGCCCGCGCGGGCGCCCTGCCTGCAAGTGGCCCCGCGCTGCCGGCGGCCGAACTTGGCGGTGGCGGCGGCGGCGCGACGGTCTCCCCCCCGAAACGAAGAATGTAAAAACACCGGGATTACGAAAAAATACCCCAAAAATGAAAAAGCTCACCTTCGATTCGCTGGAGAAGGAGGAAGAAGAGGATTTCCCGTTCCTCGCCTGATCGATCTCGCCGCAACGGGACCACCTCCTTCCCTCTCCCTGTCTCTCCGCCTGGATCCCTACGCCGTCGTCTTGAGAAGAGGGAAAGTATGGATTTGGGGATTTCCTTTTCTTTTCGACCGCACCCGCGTCTGCCCTAACTCAACGAAAGAAAAAGCGGAAAAACCCTAAGTCCCCAGATCACAACATAACCCATCGGAAATCAAACGAGGGGTCCAGGTTACCTCAAAAAGCGTGCTGATCGCCAGCACGCTTTCTGATGCGCCCGAACTGATAACGAACTTCAAAAATCATTTCTGGGAGATCCCAGGGTCGGAATTCGGATCCGATCGCGCCACCGTTCACCATTTTGCGAGCTCTAGCACCTAAAAATATCCATAAACCCCGACGGTCAGCCCAGAAATTCTCAAACCTTTAACCCCCACCAGACCACTAAATTAATAAAATAAAATAAAATTACCAATTTAGAATGCGGGTATTACATGTCATTCAATCCAATTAATTTTACAAAAATTAAAAAGATTTACTTCGAAATCATAAAAAACAAAGATAAAACATTATAAACCGTTTTTCATATTATATACGTCAAACGCAAGTCATCAAAAATAATCTAGAGATCCAAACTCTATGAAGATGTAAAGGATTATCAAAAATGACTTACAGAGATTTCTAAATGACATCAATTTGATTTCTACCCTTTCAAATTTGAGACAATCACTCAAATACCTAAGGGTGGCTCTTTGAGCATCTTTCAACTATCCCACCTTATACCAAACAGGAGATTGTTCAAAATATAAGAACTTTGAATATGAATCTCCAAATGCTTCATCTAAAGATTTTCCCAAAAAAATACTATCAAGCATCCACAACATGTGGTAGCTTCACACACTAACCGGACGACCGGGGTGGCAGCTCTTTCCAACATGTGGTGGTAGTTTTCACACTCCTTTCGGATATAACTCTTTTCACATTTTTTCATTCGTTTATTTACCCTTGTAAGAATGCAATCTCTTACGTGATAGAATTAAATCCAAAATTTTAGTCTATTGGTTGTCTCATGTTTATCACAATGAATTCACACAACCGAGATAGGTTAAGCACCTTAAGATCACACATGATTACTAAAATTTGATGAATATAAATATTAAAAACTCCTATAATGGAATATCTTCAAAGATTATGATTATGGAGTAAAGTTGATAATTAATTGTGAAATTAATTATGAGTGAATGAAAGTAAACCTTTTTCATATTCAATGTACTCGTTCGTTAAAACCCTTTTGTTTGAAAATAAAACATTAAAAACGACAAACATTGAAATCATGTAATGCAAAGATCAAGATATATATGCAATAAAAACTGATCAAGGCACTACATACAGTCAAAAGCAATTTAAAACTTAAGACACGGAAAGATATCACCTTTCCAAATCCAAAATCGTCGGATTTTGGGTTGTCTTGATTCGTTGTGGCCGGGGGTTGTCCGCTTTGACTGTTGATCCACCATAGGTTCCCGCGTTGCAAGTGTCCTCTTGAAAAAATGATGTTGTGGCTCGGACCTTTGGTGGATTGAGGGAACTCCATTGAATTGATGTGTCCTTTGAATCCATTGAGTCCACTCCGTAGATGAAGATGCCGAAGAATTTTTCTTTCTATTTTTCGGGCACGTATTCATTAAGTGTCCTTCAATTCCATATTTTTGACACGTTCTTCCTTTCAATATAGTTGTGGAACTTGAAGTCTTCCCAGTTTGTTTCCTTTTAAATCCTAAACCAACTTTGCTTGTTTGACCTAATCCGGGCATACCGTCAAGTTTCTTGGAACCGGTTGAAAGATTTTGTATGTCGGATTTGAGTTGATGAACTTGCTTGGTCAAACCTTGGTTGGCTTCGTGAATTTCCTCAAACTGCTTTTCAAGAAAACCAATCTTGTCCAATTGAGAATCAACGATCGTTTCCGATTGGTTAAACTTTTCTTGGAGGATTTTATTATTGTCCGTTAAAAGTTCTCGTTCCTCCTCCAGATCCTTAACTTTGATCTTTAATGTGCGGTTCTCGTCCTCAACCTCAAGTCGTTGCTTCCTCAACTTCTTGATGTGCTTGGCCATCTTCTTTGATTCCCTAAGAAGTTGTTGATATGCCTCAACGAGTTCTTCTTCGTCCGACTTCCCCTCAATTGACGACTCTCCGTCGGATGTAGATGTTTCATGCAAAATCAAAGGAATAGAGTCAGTAATTAATGATGAAAAGCAAACATTGGAAGAGCGAACTAGAGAGGTATGAAAAGCAACAACTTTATCCTTTTCCTTTTTTCTTGAGGTCGATTCATCGGAAGTAGATTCGTCCCATGTTTTTGCTTCCAAAGCCTTCTTTTTATATGATTTCTTAAAAGGACAATCCGTTGAAATATGGTCGTAGCCTTTGCATCTGTAGCATTGGATTTCCCCTTCGAATTCATCTTTTTCTTTTTCTTTAGAAGGTTTTGCAAATCTTTTGAGTTTAGAGGATTTAGAACCCGATGATCCTTTAGATGGTTTCGAGGATGAAGATCTATCGGTTCAATTTTTCTGAAAATTTCGACGAAATTTCTTCGTGATCCGCGCGAGTTGTTCTTCAAAATCGGCAAGAGATATTTCATCGTCGGAGTTTGATTCGCTATCTTCTTCCTTTGTTGATTTGAATCCAATTTCTGCACGCTTAGAAGAAGACTTGGAAGAAAATTGATTAGTAGGAAAAGTAATTTCATATGTTTGTAAAGCACCTACTAATTCCTCTACTCTCATGTCATCCGGATGATTGACGGTTTCAATGGCGGCAACCTTTGCCCTAAAACGTTCCGGAAGAGTCCGAAGAATCTTTCTTACAACTTTTGCTTCCGGGATCTTTTCTCCTAAATTATCATATGTATTGATTATATCTTGAAGTCTGGTATAATAATCAGTAAACAATTCATGCTCATCCATATGAATAGAGTCAAATTGACTTGTAAGCATTTTGAGCTTTTGAATTTTTACTAGACTAGTACCCTCATGTGTAATTTGGAGAATATCCCAAATCTCCTTCGCAGTTCCACACGCAGAAATACGTGTAAACTCGATAGAGGAAAGAGCACTAAATAAAGCGTTCATACCTTTCCCGTTGTACGAAGATTTTTCGATCTCCTCTCTGGACCATCTAGAGCGAGGTTTTCGGGTAGTAGAATCGTCTACTACATCAATTGGATGTTCCCAACCGTATTGCATGGTTTGCCATACCCGCTCATCAATTACGATGAGAAAAGCTCTCATCCGGACTTTCCAATAGGCATAATTGGTGCCATCGAAAAGAGGTCTACTAATATTACCACCTTCACCCGACATGATAGAAAAACCTAAAACCCGCTCTGATACCAATTGTAGGTTTATGGATCCCAAAGGATCTAAATAGGTTCTATCAAATACCTAGAGGGGGGGGGGGGGGGGGGGGGTGAATAGGTGTAATAAACAAAATACCAATCTCATGTGCAATTTAAAATAAATGCGGAAAGTAAAAACAACACACCGAGATTTACGTGGAAAACTTCAATCCAGGAGTAAAAAACCACGGGACCAACACGCAATTACAATCCATTAAGAATAGAAGAATAACAAGGTGATTACCGACTCCACGGACTCCAACCCCTCCTTCAACTTCTTCGGATCTTGCGCTCACCGACTGCACGTCCACTGCACACGTTGGAATCCACAAACACCACTCGAATCCACGAGCAACACGTTTCAAATCCACGAAATGCCTTCAACATATCGAATCCACGATGCCGATTTTGGGAAATCGTTGTTTTTCTTGGTGATGATAATCCGCCGAATACTTAGATCAAGGATAGATCAGAAAACACCATCTAAGTATTCATCAGTTTGATTCTACAAGAATTAGGAGTTTGGAAACCCTAGAATCAAATTGATCAATATAGACGAAGAAACATGAATTAATCGTGTTTTCCTTTCTTGTCTATATGTGGATTTATCTTTAAAACCTTTTTCGGATATGTGGATTGATCCCTTTTCCGGATGCCCTAAAAGATGAAATTAGGGTCTATTTATAGGTTAGAAACCTTTGGAAAGAGATAAGCATCAAAAACTAACTTAACAGAATTTTTCCCGCACGACGGTCCGGACTGGATTTGGCTGATCCGGATTGTCGCCTTTTTTCAGCAATTTTCCTGAAAAAATAGTTCGGGGTCCGGACTGGAATTTCCTGATCCGGACTGTTCATCCGATTTCATCAAACACATAGTTCGGGGTCCGAATTCAAACAGGGGAGGTCCGGACTGTATTTCCGCATGAACTAAACTATGTTCGGGGTCCGGACTGGAATGGTTCGATCCGGATCCTGAACATCCAACATGTCCAGTGTTTGATTTTTAAGCAATGAGAACTTATCCAAGTGTTTCTAAACTACACAAATGTATTCGGATCACCAAAATTATTTAGTTAAACGTACCTGATCATTCCGAATCCATTTTTCTTGAGATTGATGTATATGATCCACAATTCTTCAACTTCAATCTTCAAGACTCAGAACACTGAGTGTCAACTTGAGCTCTTGTTGAATCTTCTCTGAGTCTTCAATTGCTGATTGACAATTTGATCACTTCAAGACTACGACTCAACTCACGAAATATGCCAACACAAAAAGCCGTAACAGCTTGTAATATCCTGACCTTTCCTATTCTCTTGTATTTTCCTTAATAATAAATTAAGTGTTAAGGGAAGTAAACTATCTAGTCTTCTTGGGTAGAACATCGGTGGTTGCGGGTATTTTTCGGTGATAGAGCCCGAAAAACGATGAACGGTGGTACGATCGGATCCGTAATCCGATTTTCGGATCTCCCGAAATGGGGTTTTGAAGTTCACGGTACCCGTAGTGTGTGCCAGAATTCGTGCCAAACATCTGGCACGCTTTTTGAGGAGATTGGGATTTATCTGTTGACAATTAAATATCCGGATGAGAGATTTTAATCGTACGCACAAAGAAAAGAAAACGCTAGCCGGAGAGAAAAGAGGAAAAAAAGAAAGCGGAGATCCCGATCTTCTTCGATCAAAGTGCCGGATGCCGGGAGGGTGAACGGATCATCTTCTCCGATCGATCGAGGTAAGCGGTGTGTTATTTCCGTACTTTCGTCGGGCGCTTCGGCTTTTAGGGTTTTTGCCCTTTTCCGCCATTACCAACGCCGCGATACCCTAGAGCGCCGCCGCCGCCGTGATGCCCTAGAGCGCCGCCGTCGCGATGCCCTAGAGCGCCGCCGTCGCGATGCCCTAGAGCGCCGCCGCCACCGCGGCCGCCGCCGCCGCCGCGATGCCCTAGAGCGCCGCCGCCGCCGCGATGCCCTAGAGCGCTGCCGCCGCCGCGATGCCCTAGAACGTCGCCGTTACCGCCGCCTCCTGACCGCCGCCGCACCTCATGCGGCGCCGCACAGGGTTGGTGCCCGCGCGGCTGGGCCGCACGCGGTGCCGCGCGGGGCAGGCGCCCGCGCGGCTAGGCCGCATGCAACGCCGCGCGGGGCTGGTGCCCGCGCGGCTGGGCGGCACGCGGTGCCGCGCGGGGCAACGCCCGCGTGGCCGCGTCGCTAGCAGTGCCGCGCGGGGGTTGCGCCCGCGCGGCTGGGCCGCACATGGTGCCGCGCGGGGAAACGCCCACGTGGCCGCGCCTCTAGCAGCGCCGCGCGGGGGTTGCGCCCGCGCGGCTGGGCCGCACACGGCGCCGCGCGAGGCTGGTGACCGCGCGGCGTTGCCGCATGCAGCGCCGCGCAGGGCAGGTGTCTACGCGGCTGGGCAGCATGCGGTGTCGCGCCAGGCTGGAGCCCGCGCGGCGGTGCCGCATGCGGCGCCGCGCGGGGCTGGCGCCCGCGCGGCCGCACTGCGACCGGTGCCGCGTGGGGCGCAGTCGCGTCGTCCGTCGCACGTCGCTACCGCCGCCGCCGCTGAGTCTTCGTTGTGCTGTTGCATGTCGAGGACCCCGGTCTTTTTTTCTACGAGCAAGTTTAAGTCTTACCTACTGTTCTTTTGGGGACTTTTTAGGTCCGGGAGCCGGTTGCGAGCGCGGGTCGATTTCAGGTTTTCCGGGAGTTTCTTTCGACGCAACTCGAGGTGGGTACCCTTGTTGGTGTTTCAAAGTATGTTTTCAATTGTAAGTGTAAGAGTAAAGTAGATGTGCCTTTTGTTATCGCCTAACTTCTGTTTACTAGAGAATCTCTTTACTACTATCTGTTGCGACTGAACGTCGCGGTGCTCTTTGTTACACACTGATTGCGGTCGTTCTGCTCAAGGCTGCATACACGTACACAGGCGGTTTGGCCACCACATAGGTGTACTTTTCCGAAAAGGTGGTTCGTTGACCCGTGTACCCCACAAAGGTGAAGGTGTCGTGGTGGGGACGCCTCGCGGTTACTTACGGTGCTGCACAAGTACCGTGGAGGGTTTAAATCATTAAGGTGAGAGCAAGGTGTTCACTTGTGCCAGAGGTCTTTAGGCCTTATGGCAGGTGCTCTGTTTCGATTTACAGGGGGTTACTGTGGATTCTTGAGGGGAAGTTTGGATGCTCGGGTGTATCGGTTTTCTTTCACTTCAGTATTTACCGCATTGTATTTGTTTACATCTACTCTTTTTGTCACTGACTTCCCACACAGTGACAGGTTCGGTCAGGGTTGGGCTCCGGGACGGCGGTGAGGTTTCGACTAGACGACAGTAGCTTCGTACTGTGGCTAGATACCTTTCCTTTATGCTTTTGGTTAGTTTGATTCGTTAGGTAGCTTGTGGTTTCTCTTTAATGTGGATGTTGTGGATGCTAAAATCTTGTGATGAATGCTCTTCTTTATTTTCCTCTTAGTTCGGCCATTTTCAAATAATGAAAAGGTTTGCGAAAATTGATTTTGAAAAGAATAAGGTGTCGTGTGGGCACCGTCTTATAAACCGGTGGATTTATCCTTTCAAAACTTGGTGGCCTTATTCGAAAGGTTGTATGATTACCTTCTCCCTTCTCTTTCTTTAGTTGTTATCCTGACTGTTGTGGTTAAAGTGCAAATCGCGGATGTGACACCGTGCACATACAAAGGAGGCTCTGTCCATGTGGGGCAAATTTGTATGTGTGGCGGGTCTGGCACGTACTAGAGAGTGGAGTTGTTTTTTTTAAAAAAAGAGATATACGTTTTCCGCTTAATTAAACCTCCGGGGCGTGACAGATTATGTGGTATCATGTGCCGTTTGTTATCGCCTAACCCCTGTTTACCTAAATATCTCTTTACTACTATCTGTTACGACTGAACGTCGCGGTGCTCTATGTTACACACTGATTGCGGTCGTTCTGCTAAAGGCTGGTTACACATACATAGGCGGTTTGGCCATCGCATGGGTGTACTTTTCCGGAAAGGTGGTTCGTTGACCCGTGTACCACACAAAGGTGAAGGTGTTGTGGTGGGGGCACCTCGCGGTTACTTACGGTGCAGTACAAGTACCGTGGAGGGGTTAAAGCATTAAGGTGTGAGCAAGGTGTTCACTTGTGCAAGAGGTCTTTAGGCCTTATGGCAGGTGCTCTGTTTCGATTTACAGGGGGTTACTGTGGATTCTTAAGGGGAAGTTTGGATGCTCGGGTGTATCGGTTTGCTTTCACTTCAGTATTTACTGCATTGTATTTGTTTACATCTACTCTTTTTGTCACTGACTTCCAATACTGTGGCAGGTTCGGTCAGGGGTGGGCTCCGGGACGATATCATGGTGAGGTTTCGACTAGACGACCGTAGCTTCTTACTGTGGCTAGATATCTTTCGTTTATGCATTTGGTTAGTTTGATTCGTTAGGTAGCTTGTGGTTTCTCTTTAATGTGGATGTTGTGGACGCTAAAATCTTGTGATGAATGCTCTTCTTTATTTTTCTCTTAGTTCGGCCATTTTCAAATAAAGAAAAGGTTTGCGAAAATTGATTTTGAAAAGAATAAGGTGTCGTGTGGGCACCGTCTTATAAACCCGTGGATTTATCCTTTCAAAACTTGGTGGCCTTATTTGAAAGGTTGTATGATTACCATCTCCATTCTCTTTCTTTAGTTGTTATCCTGACTGTTGTGGTTAAAGTGCAAACCGCAAATGTGACGCCGTGCACATAAAAAGGAGGCTCTGTCCGTGTCGGGCAAATTTGTATGTGTGGCAGGTCTGGCATGTACCGGAGAGTGGAGTTGTTTTAAAAAAAAACAGAGATATACGTTTTCCGCTTAATTAAACCTCCGGGGCGTGACAGATTATATGGTATCAGAGAAAAACAACTTTAACCACGGTAGTCGGTGTCCAACATCCACAGAGTGCAATGCCACTATTAACTAACCAACAGGTTAACCAAGGTATAGGTGCGTAGAGCGCGAGTGTGTGCGGGAAAACGGGGAAATGGGAGTCCCTAGTTGATGGTAGGGCATGGTGTTAGGCCAGATTAGTCTAGGGTTGACCTGGTTTCTTTGTATGCAGCGGATAATGGCCCGGACTAGGTCGTCAACTGAGAACGCGGGGGCAGAAAGCACGGTACCAACTGCCGCAGAGTATCAGCTTCTCCGACAACAACTACGAGAGATGGCCGGGCAGTTAGCGACCCTCATGGAACAGGTACGTTTGTTGACGCAACAGCCGACCACACCAGTGGAGGGCACCCAGGCTCCTCTGCCCGGACGAACCGCACCAGTGACGGGACCGCTGGTGGCTGACAGCGAGACTATGGCCGCCCCTCCTCAAACCACGGTGACCGAAATACCGTCGGTTCAGCCAACAATGCCTTCGGTAGCGCCAACACCGGCGACTTCGGGACCTACGCCGGGAGCCACTGCTGGAGACCCCTTGAGAGAGACCATAGTGACACCTACTCCCAGAGTATCCGCCGTCGTTGCGGGGGAAACCTGTCACGCCCCGGGGTCGAAACTGCGACCCGGGCTCGCTAACAGATCCGCCATCTGTACGGGAACTACCGTACAGACGAAGCGTCTAACCTGCAAAAAGAATCAACTACATTATACAGATATCAGAGCTGAAAGTAAACCACTAAAAGAACTGAAAACCAAACCCTGTACGACTGAAAATAGTACCATATCCATCTCCCAAATACGATCGTATACAAAGTCCTCTGATACAAAACTCAAAAGGGGAGGTATCTCCAATAAATACATCAGTGTACAAACTCTCGACACAAATATCCTCACTACATCAGTCTCTCAAACTGTAAAATAAAGTACAACTCTATACCTCACAACAAAGGTCTCTCAACAGAGGAAAAAGAAGTAAACTAATCTACTGAAGCTCTCCTCTGAAGGGGTACCGCTACACTCCAATGACGGGTAGGGAACTAGCTCGCGACTCCCTCGCCTCGGTCAGAAGGATCAGCAACTGGAGCAACAGGAACAGGAGAAGAAGTTCCTGGGGAAAAAGACACCACGACGGGTGTGAGAACTACTTCCCACAGTAGTTCTCAGTGGGTGCCGTCAACAAGCCCAACGGTCTGCCCACCAAGTCTACTAGAGGTAAAAGATAACAGTGCAATGAAATCTGAACAAGAAAAGCTGGAGCTACTCTACAGCTGCCATACCTCTATCTAAATACTCAAAAAGTGGAACAGATGAAAGTAAAAGAGACCACTCGCACCCAAGGTGCTCAATAGACCCAATCGAACTGACTGCCTCATAGGGTCCAGTCAAGCCTGCGCCTGTCGACTAGGAACGCGCCTGCCCACTACCACACATCCCCATGAGGACGGGATTTACGTGGGGCGTCCTGCCCGACTAACTCACCCCTCGCGCAAAACTGCCTCAACAGGCCCATCGTATCCTCAGTGGCATCTCAGGGACGCGACTCTAACTGAGGAAAACGGCGCGGCATAGAGTATCCCAAATTGGCATAAGCAGGCTATAGTCAAAAACCACGCTCACTCCCAGAACGGTAGGACTCAAGATCCCCAAATATCTCGCACAACAGTCGGAGCACTCTCTACGACTCAGCTGATCAGCTCACACGGAACACGAGACACTAGCCTCTCCAATAGCTCGCAGCACGAGGCACACTGGCTGGAGGTACTCCACAGCCAGGAACGACCCACAACTCAAGCTAACAATACTGGTCGGACAACACTCAACGACCTGGGATCACCGTTAACCCCAACGGTTCCCAACAACACTGGCCGGAAGATACTCGACGGCCCGGGACTACCGCCTGCTCAACGGCTCCCTCCCACGACAGCGCAACATGGATACTAGACCTCCCGGGACTACCGTGTACCCAAACGGCTCCCGGCACAGATAAGCAACCCGCTACAACTACCAGACTCCACTCTGCTCCCAAGCACGAGTGCAAACGCATCCCACACTAAAAGAAAATCCCGACCTCTCGGCCCACTACCCGGGCGAGGATAACACTATGTCCAGGGATAGCAAAACAGTGTGGGTGTCTAAACAGAATTAACCCTAGCCCAAGTGAGGGTTTTCTACTGGTCTGGTTACACATGCAACATATGACGGGGGTGCTAGGTCAAGTTCCAAGATAGCTGTATTAACAGATGATAAAAGGGAATAATCATTCCAACAATCTAGCATGCTACACAAGGAAATAAACTATCATGCATAGTCCTACATCAATAGAATTAATGTACAGTCCATAAAACTTGGAGATAAGGCCACCCACCTCAATAAGCCACCAATTGCTCGTAGACACTTGCAATTGGCCTCCACGGAGTCCGCACGCAAAACGGGGCACGGTGTCGGAGTCCGCACGCAAAACGGTGCACGGTGCCGGAATCCGCACGCCAAACGGAGTCCACACGCAAAACGGTGCACGGTGCTGGAATCTGCACGCCAACCGGGGTCCGCAGGCAAAACGGTGCACGGTGCCGGAGTCCGCACGCAAAACGGTGCACAGTGCCGGAGTCCGCACGCAAAACGGAGTCCGCACGCAAAACGGTGCACGGTGCCGGAGTCCGCACGCAAAACGGTGCACGGTGCCAGAATCCGCACGCAAAACGGAGTCCGCATGCAAAACGGTGCACGGTGCCGGAGTCCGCACGCAAAATGATGCACGGTGCCAGAATCCGCACGCAAAACGGAGTCCGCACGCAAAACGGTGCACGGTGCCCAACACAGAAAAGAGCAAGAGGGTCAATAACAGTCTAAAAGAACGCTCCAAAAAACTGTACAAAAATAAAGAAAAACCAACACACGGGACCTACCCGTTTGCGCCGCCGTCGCCGAAACGCTCCGCCGGGCGACCTCGCACGCAAAACGAGGTCCACGACGCGCCGCCGCACCTCACGTAACCTCCTCCCTCACTCCCTCTCGCTCTCGTGTGCAGAAGAAAGAAAGAAAAGGAGAAAATGGCGGTGCGGGGAGGAGGAAGAAGAAGAAGAAAAAGGGAGAAAGAGGGTGGTCCACGGTGCCGGTCCACGGAGCCGGTCCACCGCGCCAACCAACCAGGAAGGCCCAAACCCCGGTCCACAAGGCTGGGCGCGTGCGCCGGGTCCACGCACGCGCCCAGCGCGCCACGTGGCGCGTGGTAATGCGCCTGCCACACGGGCGCGTTACACCGCGCCCCCCCAGGCGCGGGACACGCGCCCGCCACACCGGGCACGCGTGCCCCCGCGCCCGCGCGGGCGCGAGTGGGAGCCCGCCACGTGGCGGGCTCCCCGCGTTCCGTGCCGGAGCGCGGTTCCCAGCGTGCGCCAGCGCGCCTTTTGCGCGCCTCGGGGAGCGTGCCGCCGCGCCACCTCGGGATCCGCGCCGCGCCTCGCCTCGGTTTACGTGCCACGTCGCCTCGAAAAACGCGCACGCCTACCGGACTCCAAAACCAACAAATAAATAGTCCATTCTTAGCGATTTCGCGCGCTGAATCCAAAAACGATGTCCGTTTCTCCAAATTCTCAACCGAAAATTTGCCGAATGCCCACTCGATCCGATTTTCCGCGCCGGGTCCAAATTTGAAGTCCGATTTGCCAAGTTTCAACTCTAAAAAATTCCCGAAGGCGACCGGTGAGGTAAACTTTTATCCAGACTTCGCCCGGAGTCTAATTTTGACATCTGAATCGCGCGAAACCACTTCCAAACACCCGACGGGTCCTCCAAATTCCCACGGGATCTCTTTTTAAGCCCAAAGTCCAACACTAGTGTCCAAATTGCGCGCAAACACCACCGACACACCACGCAGGCCTCCAGTGATGCAACTAAATCCCAAATTGCATCACAAATCCATTTCTGGGCCCCAACATGCGCACAAACACCCCCAACGGCCACCGGAAGCTGCCAAACAACCAGCAAACCCTACGCGAGGAATTCCGGGACCTCACAAAACCCATCCAGTAAACCGAACGGGACAGGGTGAGAGCGAACTTGGCGGATTTCAAAAAGTATGACCCACCCGTGTTTGAGGGAGAGACGACCGACCCTTGGGTCGTGGAAAAATGGGTAGACACCATGGAAAAGCTTTTCGAAGATTTGCTGATAGAGGAACATGAGCGGGTCCCCTTGGCAGTCCACTTTCTTGAGGGAAACACCCGCATGTGGTGGAAGACGGTGCGCCCGGACCCCTCGGAGGGCACCGCTCTTCCATTATGGTCCACGTTCCGAGAAAAACTGTTTGGGGCGTTTTTCTCCAACAGCATCAAACAGCAGATGGAGGATGACCTGAAGCACATCAAGCAAGGAAGTCGGACGGTTATGGAGTACCAGCGGGCATTTGTGAGGTTGGTCAATTGCGTTCCCTTTGTCATAAGGGACAAATCTCACAAAGCCCGTCTTTTTGTGGATGGTTTGCGGAGCGAGATCTTCGAAGTTGTGCAGGCGGCAGATTTGCACACCTTCCAGAAGGTAGTCGACAGAGCCACCCTAGTGGAGCGCGGTTTTGCAATTACACGTGCCCGACGGGAGGGCTCGGAACCTAGCAGGGATAAGAAGCGAACTAAGTCTTATTCCGGAGGAGAGTATTCTAATGGGAGCCGGCCCTCTAAACATCCGAGATCACAACAAGGAACCAGGGACGCGCCAACGGGAGGACCAAGGTCGGTGGGCAGGCCTTGCATCATTTGCGGTGGAATACACCAGGTGATCGATTGTTCCAAGAGGCAAGACCAGTGTTTTCATTGCGGCGAGCCGGGGCACTTCCGTTTCAACTGCCCCTTGAAAACGGGGACAGCACCCTCTGCAGCTTCTACACCTTCGCCGCAGCAGTAGGGATGGGGGAGAACTCCTTCAAAACCGACCGCTCGCTCCCTAGTATCACGACAGGAGGGGGAAGCGCGACCGCAAACAGGGGGGAGAGTCTATTCGATGACCCACCAGGGGACGGACCCACAGGAAGGCGTGGTAGCAGGTATTACTCTAGCCCCAATTTATTGTGCATGAACTCTTCTTGACACCGGAGCATCCCACTCTTTCACCTTGCTTTGTGTATTCGCCCTACCTTTAGTTAGTAGAAGAAACCCCCCCATCGTAGAAATAAGTATGTTCGGACTACTGGGAAATCCCTCGAGGCTGGTAACTTCGTTCCTTCCTGGTCAGCAAGTTTAGGCAGGTTCTTATGCTCTAGGACTAGTGGGGTTTCCGCTTAGGGTTTTCAGCGTGGCGCTCGGGAGACGACTGTCACAGCAATCCTTAAGCAGTAGTTGACTGCTTGAAGTTCTAAGTGCATCTTCGGGAACCGGACTATCCCCTACGCAAAGGTGTTATGGGGTAATCACAGGAGCGCGAAGCGACTTGGGAACTAGAATCGATGATGAGAGAGTGCTTCCCCGACTTGTGTTAATGAGCGTTGAGGGCAAGTTTCGAGGACGAAACTTCTTTTAAGGGGTGTCTGATGTAATATCCTGACATTTCCTATTCTCTTGTATTTTCCTTGAGAATAAATTAAGTGTTAAGGGAAGTAAACTATCTAGTCTTCTTGGGTAGAACATCGATGGTTGCAGATATTTTTCCGTGATAGAGCCCGAAAAATGATGAACGGCGGTACGATCGGATCCGAAATCTGATTTTCGGATCTCCCGGAATGGGGTTTTGAAGTTCACGGTACCCGTAGTGTGCGCCGGAATCCGTGCTAAATGTTTGGAACGCTTTTCGAGGAGATTGGGAATTATCTGTTGATATTTAAATATCCGAATAAGGGATTTTAATCGTACGCACAAAGAAAAGAAAACCCTAGCCGGAGAGAAAAGAGGAAAAAAAGAAAGCGGAGATCCCGATCTTCTTCAATCAAAATGCCGGAAGCCGGGAGGGTGAACGGATCGTCTTCTCCGATCAATCGAGGTAAGCGGTGTGTTATTTTCGTACTTTCGTCGGGCGTTTTCGGCTTTAAGGGTTTTCACCTTTTTCCGACGTTACCACCGCCGCGATGCCCTAGAGCGCCGCCGCCGTCGCGATGCCCTAGAGCACCAACGCCACCGCGATGCCCAAGAGCACCGCCGCCGCCACGATGACCTAGAGCGCCGCCGCCACCGCCGCCTCGTGACCGCCGCCGGACCTCATGCGGCACCGCGCATGGCTGGTGCCCGCGCGGCTGGGCCACACGCGGTGCCGCGCGCGGCAGGCTCCCGCGCGTCTAGGCCGCATGCGGCGCTGCGCGGGGCTGGTGGCCGCGCGGCTGGGCCGCACGCGGTGCCGCGCGGGGCAACGCTCGCGTGGCCGCGCCGCTAGTAGCGCCGCGCGGGGGTTGCGCCCGCACGGCTGGGCCGCACGCGGTACCGCGCCGGTAATAGCGCCGCGCGGGGGTTGCGCCCGCGCGGCTTGGCCGTACGCGGCGCCGCGCAGGGGTTGCGCCCGCGCGGCTTGGCCGTACGCGGTGCCGCGCGGGGCAACGCCCGCGTGGCCGCGCCGCTAGCAGTGCCGCACGGGGGTTGCGCCCGCGCGGCTGGGCCGCATGCGGCGCCGCGCAAGGTTGGTGTCCGGGCGGCGGTGCCGCATGCGGCGCAACGCGGGGCAGGCGCCCGCGCGGCTGTGCCACATGCGGCGCCGCGCGAGGCTGGTGCCAGCGCGGCGGTGCCGCATGCGGCGTCGCGCGGGGCAGGCTCCCGCGCGGCCGCACCGCGACCAGTGCCGCGTGGGGCGCGGTCGCATCGTCCGTCGCACGCCGCTACCGCCACCGCCGCTGAGTCTTCGTTGTGCTGTTGCATGTCCAGGTCCCCGGTCTTTTTTTCTACGAGCAAGTTTAATTCTTACCTACTGTTCTTTTGGGGACTTTTTAGGTCCGGGAGTCGGTTGCGAGCGCGGGTCTGTTTCAGGTGTTCCGGGAGTTTCTTTCGAAGCAACTCAAGGTGGGTAACCTTGTTGGTGTTTCAAAGTATGTTTTCAATTGTAACTTGTAAGAGTAATGTAGATGTGCCGTTTGTTATCGCCTAACCCCTGTTTACCTGAGAATCTCTTTACTACTATCTGTTGCGACTGAACGTCGCGGTGCTCTATGTTACACACTGATTGTGGTCGTTCTGCTCAAGGCTGCTTACATGTACACAGGCGGTTTGTCCACCGCATGGGTGTACATTTTCGAAAAGGTGGTCCGTTGACCCGTGTACCCCACAAAGGTGAAGGTGTCGTGGTGGGGACGCCTCGCAGTTATTTACGGTGCTGCACAAGTACCGTGGTGGGGTTAAAGCATTAAGGTGAGAGCAAGGTGTTCACTTGTGCAAGAGGTCTTTAGGCCTTATGGCAGGTGCTCTGTTTCGATTTACAAGGGGTTACTGTGGATTCTTGAGGGGAAGTTTGGATGCTCGGTTGTATCGGTTTGCTTTCACTTCTGTATTTACCGCATTGTATTTGTTTACATCTACTCTTTTTGTCACTGACTTCCCACACCGTGACAGGTTCGGTCAGGGGTGGGCTCCGAGACGATGGTGAGGTTTCGACTAGATGACCGTAGCTTTTTACTGTGGCTAGATACATTTCCTTTATGCTTTTGGTTAGTTTGATTCGTTAGGTAGCTTGTGGTTTCTCTTTAATGTGGATGTTGTGGACGCTAAAATCTTATGATGAATGCTCTTCTTTATTTTCCTCTTAGTTCAGCCATTTTCAAATAAAGAAAAGGTTTACGAAAATTGATTTTGAAAAGAATAAGGTGTTGTGTGGGCACCGTCTTATAAACCCATGGATTTATCCTTTCAAAACTTGGTGGCCTTATTCGAAAGGTTGTATGATTACCTTCTCCCTTCTCTTTCTTTAGTTGTTATCCTGACTGTTGTGGTTAAAGTGCAAATCACGAATGTGACGCTGTGCACATACAAAGGAGGCTCTGTCCGTGTGGGGTAAATTTGTATGTGTGGCGGGTCTGGCACGTACCGGAGAGTGGAGTTGTTTTTTTTAAGAAAAAGAGATATACGTCGTTTTCCGCTTAATTAAACCTCCGTGGCGTGACAGAGCTGCTGGGCCTTCGGCGGCTGATCGAGGTAAGGTGATCGCTGAGTAGATAGATCTTCTGCCTGACAGTAGGAGTGTAGCTAGACTTTTGGTGTACCCTTTTACTCAGTATGATGTACATTTATCTTTGCGACTAGCTTTAGCCAGTTGGTTGTATTATTTTGGTGAGCTAGGAGAGATTCTTGTATTTATTACAGCTACATTTTACTTTCAATTTTAGTCTGAGATATTATAGTTTTAGTTTCAGCTCTGTACTTGTGCTATTTTATTTGCTTATATTATATCTGAGCAAGTTTTGGCGCTTCGTGTATGCGGAAAATTCTGTGTACACGGCGGATCTGTAGACGGGCCCGGGTTCCGGTTTACCCCCTGAGCATGACAGATTAGGTTGATTCAGAGCTTAGGGATAGATCAGTTGGGACTTAGGAAACCATAGGTTTGTGGCAGACCCTAGGATGATAAGGCGTGAGGGGCATGATACTTTGCGAAAGTCGGTGATTTATTTATTTGACTCTTCTAGTAAGTGGAGAGGGATCGACATATTCTATTTATGTTGGACATTATGTTGGCTACAGATAACATAAAGTTACAGAAATAGGGGGATGTCTTTGACTTTCGCTAGATTGGGTCGAGCGTGGTTGTGTTTTTGACTTGTGGTTTTTTTGTGATAGGATGCCTCCCCGACATCGTATCTCTACCCGAGGTACCCCTACGACCCCCGAGGAGTCGGAACAGTCAGGATCTGCAGAGTTGAGAGAGTTGAGGGCCTTGGTGGCCTAGTTGGCTGAGAGTACTCACCGACAGGTGCAGCGGATAGATTAGATACTAGCTCAAAGAGAGAAACCACCCCCGACTGTTTTGGAGTCCCCTGCACCACCGGTTGTACCCCGCATACCGACTGCACCTTCTTCCAGTAGTGGAGCCCAGGGAGCGGCCCAGCCGATGACACCGGCCGAGGAGGAGATGGTTGCGGAGAAGTTGGCCAGATTCCGCCAATTTGGTCCGCCTAGATTCTCGGGGCGGAATGCCGAGCCATGGGGGGTGGAGGCATGGTTAGCTGCGATGGAGAAGTTGTTCATGGATTTCTTTATCCAGGAGAAGTATAAGGTTCATATGGCGGTCCACTGTCTAGATGGAGATGCTGATGCTTGGTGGCGTCGGGTGGAGCCAGTGGAGTTCCAAACCACCCGGCAGCTGCCCTGGTCCGAGTTTCGTCGTATGCTGCTTGGGACTTATTTTTCAAGCAGCGTGAAGCAGAAATTGGAGGATGACTTGAAAAACATACAGCAGGGTGGTAGGTCAGTGCAGGTGTGAGGACCCGAAATCCCCACTTAAGAGATTACTATCGGATTAGTGGCCTTTGGGTGTGTTTGTGCGCGTGTCGGGCCCAAGAAATGGATTTGTGGTGCAATTGGGATTTAGTTTGCATCACTGGAGGCCTGCGTGGTGTGTCGGTGGTGTTTGCGCGCAATTTGTACACAAGTGATGGCCTAAGGGCTTAAAAAGGGATCACGTGGGAAATTGGAGGACACGTCGAGTGTTTAGAAGTGATTTCGCGCGACGCAGATGTCAAATTTGGACTCCGGGCGAAGTTTGGATAAAAGATTACCTCTCCGGTTGCCTTTGGGAATTTTTAGAGTTGGAATTTGGCAAATCGGACTTCAGAATTGGACCCCGCACGGAAATCGGATCAAGTGGGCTATCCGGGGGCATTCGGCAAATTTTCGGTTGGGAATTTGGGGAAACGGACATCGTTTTTGGATTCAGCGCGCGAAATCGTTGAGAATGGACTATTTACTTGCTTTTTTCGGAGCCCGGGTGATGCGCGCATTTTTCGAGGCAAGTGCGCATTTTTCGAGACGGCACGGGAATCGAGGCGTCGGCGCGCGGCTCGGAGCGCTGCGGCACGCTGCGCGAGGCACGCAGCAGGCGCGCTGGCGCGCGCTGGGGAACCGCGCCTGCCTGCGCGGGTCACGCGGGGGCCGCCACGTGGCGGGCCGCCATTCGCGCCCGTGCGGACGCGGGGGCGCGCGTCCGTGCGGCGCGCTCGGTGTCCCGCGCCTGGGTGGGGCGCGGTGTAACACGCCCGTGTGGCGTGCGCTTTGCCGCGCCCGCGTGGCACGCAGGGACGCGGCCGCGTGGCGCTGGGGGGTGCGCGTGGACCGGGTGCGCGCGCCCCTGCGTGTGGACCGCCGGGTGGAGGGCCCTCATTGGGCGGTGCACCGTGGACCCGGGTCCATGGACCACTCCCCTCCCCTCATTCTTCTTCTTCTTCTTCTTCTTTCTCCCGCGCACCTTTTCTTCTCTTCTTTCCTTTTCTTCTCCGACCGAGAGCGAGAGGGTGTGAGGGAGGGAATTTTGGGTGGGGCGGCGGCGCGTCGTGGGCCTCGTGGAGCGCGCGAGGTTTTCCAACGGGGCGGCTGGGCGGCGCGGCGCAGTCGGGTAGGTCCCGCACTTGTTTTTACGGTGTTTTTTTTGGCACAGTTTTGGGGCGTTCTTTTGGACTGTGAATTAACCCCTTGTTTTTATCTCTGTTAGGGACCGTGTTTTACTACACCGTTTTGCGTGCGGTCCCCGACGGCGTGCTCCGTTTTGCGTGTGGACTCTGTTTTGAGTGCGGATTCCCACACCGTGTACCGTTTTGCGTGCGGACTCCGTTTTGCGTGCGAATTTCGGCACCGTGCACCGTTTTGCGTGCGGACTCCGGCGCCGTGCACCCTTTTGCGTGCGGACTCCATTTTGCGTGCAGATTCCGGCACCGTGCACGGTTTTGCGTGCGGACTTCGTTTTGCGTGTGGACTCCGGCATCGCGCTCTATTTTGTGTGCGGACTCCGGCGGCGTGCTCCGTTTTGCGTGCGGACTCCGGCAGCAGGCATCGTTTTGAGTGCGGTTCGCGTGGAGGCCAATTGCAAGTGTCTACGAGCAATTAGTGGCAAACCGAGGTGGGTGGCCTTATCTCCAAGTTTTATGGACTGTACAGTAATTCTACTGATGTAGGACTATGCATGATAGTTTATTTTCTTGTGTAGCATGCCAGATTGTAGGAATTGTTATTCCTTTTATCATCTGTTAATATAATTATCTTGGAACTTGACCTAGCACCCCCGTCATATGTTGCATATGTAACCAGACCAGTAGAAAACCCTCACTTGGGCTAGGGTTATTTATGTTTAGACATCCACACTGTTCTTTCATTCCTGGACTTAGTGTTATCCTCGCCCGGGTAGTGGGTCGAGAGGTCGGGACTTTCTTTTAGTGTGGGATGCATTTGCACTCGTGCTTGGGAGCAGAGTGGAGTCTGGTAGATGTAGTGGATCGCTTGTCTGTACCGGGAACCGTTTGGGGTAAACGGTGGTCCCGGGAGGTCTTGTTTTCCCCTGTTTGGGTTGTTGCCACTGTGTTAGTGGCAGTAGTTTACTAATGTTAGCAGGACCTAGAACCCAGAACCCTTTTCGACATACACATGATTTTAGTCTACCAATGTTTTCTTCCAAGCATCGAAGGGCCGCTGGAGTCTGTTCTTGTTTGATTTGGGTAAAGGCATCAGCCCTTCGGGGTTTGGGTAAAACACTTGTTTTCTAACTGTTTTTCTAAAAAGACCTAAAAATCATTAAAAATGGAGTTCTTCTCAAAACAAGATAGCTTTTCAAAAAGGGTACTACTTTTAATCCTCACCCTGTGTGGGTTGAGTGAAAATGGTTTTCAATAACAAATGTCACCTTTTTCCTGTAAATCCCCCCACTCGAAAGGGTTCGAGTGGTCTGGGTTCTAGGGGCCGTTCCTTTGTCGGGATGAAAGCCACGGGGGCCGTGCCTGGAACCTGTTCTTGTTTGATAGGGTTGTAGGTGTAGGTCTCCCGGAACTTTCGGGCCCTGGTTGGTGTCTTCTGCGTGTTGTACCGAGGTTGTTGTGTCCCCGAACTATAAGGGGTCGGGAACTTCGATAGGCAGAGCCTAGAGTCTGTTCTTGTTTGATAGGGTTCTAAGCACCGGCCTATCGGGTTTCCGAACCCTTATGGTGTCGGTCTTTCCTGTGAGTTTAGTGTTCTGTTGTGGGAGCCGTCTGGTGGACGGTGGTCCTGGCTGTGGAGTATCTCCAGCCAGTGTGTTTGTGTTGTGAGCTGTTGGAGAGGCTTGGGTCTCGTGTTTCGTGTGAGCTGATCAGCTAAGTCGTTGAGAGTGCTCCGACTGTTGTGCGAGATGTTTGAGGATTGAGTCCTTCCGTTCAGAGCGTGAGCGTGGATTTTGATTATAGCCTGTAGTGCCACTTGAGCTCGACAGAGTGCGCGGATACCCTTGTCCTCGTTGGGGTCGCTCCCCTCGAGTGCCACGTCCGGAGTGGGTTTGCACTTTGGTATCGCGACTTGTCGACGTAGTCCCTCTGGCTGGGCCAGTTAGTGGCAGTCACGGACGCCCTACGTAAGTCCGGTCCTCCGTGGATGTAACGGCAGTAGGTAGGCGCAGGTTTGACTGGACCCAATGTGGCAGTCAGTGTAGATTGGGTGATCTGAGTTGAGAGTTAGTAGATGCACCATATTTCTTTCTGTTCCACTCCTTGAGCATCTAGATAGAGGCATAGTAGCTGTAGAGTTTTTTTACCCGCTTTTCTTTCCTGCACTGCATTCTGTTACTTTATGCCTCTAGTAGACTTAGTGGGCAGACCGTTGGGCTTGTTGACGGCACCCACTGAGAACTATTGTGGGAAGTAGTTCTCACACCCGTCGTGGTGTTTTTCCCCAGGGACTTCTTCTCCTGTTCCTGTTGCTCCTGTTGCTGTTTCTTCTGACCGAGGCGAGGGAGTCGCGAGCTAGTTCCCTACCCGTCGTTGGAGTGTAGCGGTACCCCTTCTGAGGAGAGCTTCAGTAGATTAGTTTACCTCTTTTCCCTCTGTTGAGAGACCCTTGTTGTGAGATATAGAGTTGTATTTTATTTTACAGTTTGAGAGACTGATGTAGTGAGGATATTTTTGTATTGAGAGCTTGTACACTGATGTATTTATTGGAGATGTCTCCCTTTTGAGTTTTGTATCAGAGGACTTGTATATGATCGTTTTTTGGGAGATGGATATTGTATTATTTTCAGTTGTACGGGGATTGGATTTTTAGTTTTTCAGTAGTTTACTTTCAGCTCTGATATCTGTATACTGTAGTTGGTTCTTTTTACAGGTTAGACGCTTCGTCTATACGGGGTTTCCGTATGGGCGGCGGATCTGTTGGCGAGCCTGGGTCGCAGTTTCGACGCCGGGGCGTGACAGCAGGAGTACAACCAGGAGTTCACGCAGTTGCTTAACTGCGTGCCTTTCGTCGCCCAGGACCGGCCACACCAGGTTCATTTGTTCGAGAGTGGCCTTCGTAGTGAGATTTATACCTTGGTGTACGTGTCACGCCCCGGAGGTTCTAAAAGAGCGGAAAACGTATCCATTTTTTTTTTTTGTATTTAAATGAACCTCGCCTCCGGCGCGTACCAGACCCGCCGCATATACAAATTCACTCCCCAAATGGGCGGAGTCTCCTTTTTATATGCACGGCGTTCCCAACAAGACAAACACTTTAACCATTCCAACCATGACAGACAAAGAGGAGCGATTACAATTGATCGTACAGTCACCGCTATCACATACAGACTATAGCATAAACCCATGGGTTTGAAAATCGGTGCCCACTCGACACCCAGTTTTTCCAAAACGTTTTCGCAAACTCTTTTGAACGGCCATTAACTTGAAAGGATAAATCCACGGGCTTTAAAATCGGTGCCCACACGGCACCTGCTTTGAAAACACTTTTGAAACTAGGTTTGCATTTGAAAACAAGCCGCAATTACACATCCTAACATTCACCAATTATAGACAAGAAATCCTCATTCCAACATCCATCAGAAACCACACATATGAATCACAGTTTAACTAACCACAGTATAAGGAAATAACCAAAGAAAAAAATGTATCGTTTACTAGCCCTCATGACTAGGGTCCTCTACCTGATGCCTAACCGTCGTCTCGGTTCCCACCCCAGCTCAGACCTGTCACAGTGTGGGTTGTCAGTGACTGATAAAGTAGAAAACATATAAGTAAATACAGTAATTGAAAAGAACACACCGAATCACCGGAGCATTTACTTTCCTCCCCCCTCATGTATCGCTAAATCCCTGTCGAATGTCACACTGGGCACCTACCCCAGCTTTCAGAATACTTTGGGCCCCAACCCCAATACCGTACTCATCTTCTTGGTGCCTCTAACCTCACCACTGCCCAAGTAGCAGTCGCCTCTCCTTGAGGGGTCCCTACTAACCTCTCCTTGTGGGGTACACGGGTAAAACAACTTACTATCTTTCCGAAAAAATACACCCTGTGCGGTGGCCAAACCGCCGGTGTGCATGTAAGCAATATGTGTGCTAGAACAGTGTTGCGACCTCAGCCGCTTTGATCAGAATAATAGAACGAATTTGTGACTGTGGCCGCTTCAATTAAAATAGTAAATGGGATTCACATGCTATGGGTTTAGTCAAATTACCAAAAACATCTACTTTATCAAACCGAATATTCGGGAACGACTCTACACCGGTAATAACCAAAAGTACCCACCTCGATTATGAGAAAACTGCACTCCGGAGACCGAACCTTGCTCTCCGTCGACACCCGGACCTAAAAGTAGTCCCCAAAAGAGCCGCGGTCAGATCAGAAATATAACAGTAGATAAAACGAGCCCAAACACTCAAAAACACTAATGACAACTTGACACGGCGGTGGCGCCCTCGAGCGACGAGCGACGCGGCCACCCCCCCGCGGCGTTGCGGGCCATACGGTCGCGCGGGCACCCGCCCCGCGCGGCACTTGCCGTGACCGCATGGGCCCTAGCCCCGCGCGGTGCAAGCCGCGGCCGCGCGGGCACCAGCCCCGCGCGGCACCCTCCGCGACCGTGCGGGCCTTAGCCCCGCACGGCGCGAGCCGCGGCCGCGCGGGCACCTGCCCCGCGCGGCACTTGCCGCGGCTGCGCGGCGCACGCCGCAGCCGCGCCGACATGGGCCCCGCGCGGCACGCGCCGCAGCCGCGGGGGCACCCGCCCCCGCGGCACAAACCGCGGCCGCGCGGCACGCGCCGCCGTAGTGCGGGCATGGCCCCGCGCGGCGCGCGCTACAGCCGCGTGGGCGCCCGCCTGCGCGGCACCGGCCGCGGCCCCGCGGGCATGGGCCCCACGCGGCGCGCGCCACGGCCGCGCGGGCATGGGCGCCGCGCGGGCGCCCTCCGGCGTGGCGCTTGTCGCGGCCGCGCGGGCACCGGCCCCGCGCGGCGCTTGCCCTCGCCGCGGCCGCGCGGGCACCGTCCCCGCGCGGCGTGTACCGCGGCCGCGGCGGCGATGCCCTAGGGCCGTGCGGCGGTGCCCTAGGGCTCCACCGCGGCGACGCGTAGGGTAGCAACGGCTACTCCTAAGACAACGCAAAAGACGAAAACGAAAACCGAGAGAAGCTACACGAAAATAAATCTCGCTTACCGCTAATCGTCGGAGACGGAGATCCGTTCACGCTCCCAACTTCGGCACGTTCTTCGGGAGGGTTGGGTCCTTCCGCCTTCTCCTTCCTTCCTACCGTTTCCTTCCGATTTGGGTTTCGCCTTTTCCTTTCCTTTCGCTCGTTCTTTCCTCTCGTTTCCTTCCGGTTAGGGTTTTTCCTTTTCTTTTTCTTTCTTTCGGGAGGTGTCAAAAATTTAATCTTCAATGTACGATAAAATCCACATCGGGTATTTTAAATCGTAATTAATTAATTCCTTAATTAATTAATTCCTCAGAGATAATCCTTCGGGATAATTCTTTAAAGATAATTCTTTAAAGATAATCCCTTATTTCCTCGAAAAGCGTGCAAAATCACTTACACGGATTTCGATGTACCACCTGGCTATTGCGATCCTTTCCACCCCTTTCTGGGGGTTCCGTAAGTCGGAATCCGGATCCGATCGCACCGCCGTTCTCCGTTTTCCGAGCTCTATCGTAGAAAAATACCCGCACCTCAGAATTATCCACTTAAGTAAACCCATTACATCAACTACTTCAACCGGAAACTTTATTAACAGGAGGTAAAAATGTTACAAAAATCTATGATATTACACCACACCCTTTAAAAGAAGTTTCGTCCTCGAAACTTAAACCTCAACCCTCGCTAAATAACTCGGGGTAACACTCTCTCATTTTCGTTTCTAGTTCCCACGTCGCCTCGTGTTCCTCGTGGTTACTCCATTGCACCTTTACGTAGGGGATCGTCCGGTTTCGAAATTTCTTTTCTTCCCTTGCCACGATCCGTATCGGTGTTTCCTCGAAGCTCAAATCCTCCCGCAGTTCTACGGCCGAGGCGTCCAGGACGTGCGACAGGTCGGATAAGTATTTCCGGAGCATCGAAACATGGAAAACGTTATGCACCCGTTCAAGATTTGGCGGTAAGGCCAACCGGTAAGCCACCGAGCCCACGTACTCCAAAATCTCGAAAGGTCCCACATACTGTGGGCTCTGCTTCCCTCATATGCCGAACCGTCTTGTCCCCTTAGACGGTGACACGCGTAGCAACACATGATCCCCTACCGCAAATTCCAATTCCCGTCGCCTTTGGTCCGCGTAACTTTTCTGCCGGCTCTGGGCGGTCAACAACCGCTACCTGATAAGGCGCACCTTTGCTTCCGTTTCCTCTACGAGGTCTGGCCCCAAGAGCTTCCGCTCTCCTAAGTCGTCCTAGCAAATAGGCGATCGACATCGGCGTCCGTACAAGGCTTCGTACGGGGCCATCTGAATACTAGCTTGATAGCTATTATTGTAGGCAAATTCCACGAGGGGTAGGTAGCGTGACCATCCCTCACCCAAATCTAGCACACAGGCTCGAAGCATATCTTCGAGAATCTGGATTACTCGTTCTGATTGCCCGTCCGTCTGCGGGTAGAATGTCGTGCTAAACTGCATCTTGGTCCCCAGTGCCTGCTGCAGACTCTGCCAGAAGTTCGACACGAAGCGCGTGTCCCTATCAGAGGTTATCGATGATGGTATTCCATGCAGTCTCACCACCTCATCGATATAGGTCTGCGCCAGCCGATCCCTGTTCCACGTCGTGTGAATCGGTAGGAAGTGGGCCGATTTCGTCAGACGGTCCACAATGACCCATATCGCGTCATGTCCTTGTTGCGATCACGGAAAACCGGTTACAAAGTCCATGGTGATCCATTCCCATTTCCACTCCGGTATGGGCAATGGTTGTAGTTTTCCGGCCGGTTGCTGATGCTCCGCTTTCACCTGTTGGCACACCAAACATCGTGCCACGAATTGCGTCACATCATTCTTTAACTTGGGCCACCAGAAGGTCTGCCTCAGGTCTCTGCACATTTTTGTACCTCCGGGATGCGCAGTATAGGGGGCATTATGCGCTTCTGCCAGAATTTCTTTCCTCAATTTCGGCACATCGGGCACGCAGACTCGTCCCCGAAACCTCAACACATCGTCAGCGCCGATCACAAAATCCCCACTTGGTTCCGAGGATAGTCTGTCCCGTACTTGCTGTAGTTGTGTATCTGTTGCTTGGTCTTCCACGATCCTATCTATCAGCGTAGGCTTTATCACTAAGGACAGCAATTTCGCAACTGCTCCTGCTGGCACTACCTCCAGCCTCAGTTGCGAAAATTGTGCAATTAGCCGGTCCTGTTGGGTAAGGGCACTCAGTGCCGTTTCCCCCGCCTGCCCCTTCCGGCTCAAGGCATCGGCCACCACGTTTGCCTTCCTGGGGTGGTAATGGATGGACAAATCGTAGTCCTTCAGTAGCTCCAACCACCGCCGTTGCCGTAAGTTCAGCTCCTTTTGCGTAAACAAGTATTTGAGGCTCTGGTGGTCGGAATACACGTTACAGTGCGCCCCGTAAAGGTAGTGTCTCTAGAGCTTCAAGGCAAACACGACTGCCGCGAGCTCCAAGTCGTGCGTAGGGTAGTTCTGCTCATAATCCTTGAGCTGTCTTGATGCATAAGCTATGGCTTTTCCTTGTTGCATCAATACGCTTCCCAGTCCGCTTCGAGATGCATCACAATAGACCTCGTAGTCCTCACTGGGCTTTGGTAACGCGAGTACCGGTGCCCGCGTGAGTCTGTCTTTAAGTTCCTCGAAGCTCTTCTGGCATTGAACCGTCCAGACGAACTTCTCCCCTTTTCGGGTCAGTCGAGTAAGGGGAGTGGCTATCTTTGAGAAGCCTTCCACGAAGCGTCTGTAATATCCTGCTAGCCCGAGAAAGCTTCGGATTTCTGTCACCATGGTCGGACAAGCCAAGTCGGTCACCGATTCTATCTTCCTCGGATCCACTGCAATTCCCGAGGCCGAGACAATGTGTCCCAGAAAATCGACCTCACAGAGCCAAAACTCACACTTTTTGAGTTTGGCATACAGTTTTTGATCCCTTAGGGTCTGGAGGACCACTCGGAGGTGCTCCTCATGCTCTTTATCCGTACGGGAATAGATGAGGATATCATCGATAAAAACCACCACATATTGATCCAGGAATGGTTTGAAAATCCGGTTCATCATGTCCATAAACACCGCTGGGGCATTGGTAAGCCCAAACGGCATCACCGTGAACTCGTAATGGCCATAGCGAGTTCAGAACGCCATCTTTGATATATCCTCACCTCTGATTCTGAGTTGGTGATAGCCTGACTGAAGGTCGATTTTCGAGAATACCGTTGCCCCTTGGAGTTGATCAAACAGGTCATCAATACGTGGGAAGGGGTATTTGTTCTTCACCGTGACCTTGTTTATTTTCCTGTAGTCTATGCACAAACGCAAACTCCCATCCTTCTTCCTTACAAAGAGCACAGGCACTCCCCATGGTGACACACTCAGTCGGATAAAACCCTTGTCCAGGAGGTCCTCAAGTTGCGCCTTCAGTTCCTTTAGTTCGGCGAAGGACATTCTATATGGCGCCTTCGTGATGGGTTTTTTCCCCGGAATTAGCTCGATAGAGAAATCAACCTCGCGTCCGAGTGGCATTCCCGGAAGTTCGGATGGAAAGACATCCGAAAAATCTCTTACGACCGTGATGTCAGAAAGCGAGGTAGTGGATCGGGTCGCCAAATCCACCGAGGCTAGGTACGCTACGCATCCACTCTCCATCATTCTCCTGGCTTGAGTTGCGGAGACGACGGTCGAAAAGAATGTACTCTTACATGCGAGGTATACATTTTCCGGGAATCTCGGCTCCCGCAGTCGTACTTGACGTTTGTCGCAATCGATCTCTGCCTGGTAGTTGGTGAGCTAATCCATTCCCAGAACTACGTCGAATTCCTTCAGTGGAATGAATACCAAGTCTCCGGGGCAGTCTAGCCTCCCCAACTTTATTGGGCAAGAAGGCACATAGTTAACGGCCTCAATAGGACCCCCAGTTGTCCGGACGGTGAGGGAATGGCATAGGTGTTGGGTTATGTGAATAATAGGATCTAAATAGGGGAAAAAACACCTAGAGGGGGGTGAATAGGTGTAAACCATAAACACTCAAAAATCTTTGCGATATAAAAACCCAATGCTGAAAAATAAATAACACGCAGAGATTTTTACGTGGAAAACTCCAAACTGGAGTAAAAAACCACGGGACCGATAACACGGTGAAATCCACTAGAATTAAACACGTACAAGGTGATATACCGTACTCACAGACGACTCAACCTTTTCCATACGCTCCTAGTTGATCTTCTCCGCTCGCTCCACGACGCTTCTCGAATCCACGATGTGCGTCCAACGCCGAATCCACGGCGTCCAACGTCGAGTCCACGACGTCCGACCGAATCCACGGTCTTCACCCAGTAGCACGCTTCGAATCCACGAACGTACCTCGCTCCAAATCCACGAGAGCGGTTGCACCTTGAATCCACAAGGCCACGCGAGTCCACGCGCCGATTTTGGGGTAAATCGTTGTTTTTTGGGTGGTGATGATCCGCCGAATACTTAGATTAGAAATAGATCAGAAATACCATCTAAGTATTCATTGATTTGATTCTACTCAGAATATGAGTATAAAAACCTAGAATCAAATCAATCAATATAGATGAAGAAACATAAGATTAAATCTAGTATTTTTTTTCTTCTCTATATGTGGATCTTAGGCCGTATATAAGATTGTATTTTATTATGACGGCTATTTGGATTAACCCTAGAAAAAGAATCATAGGGTCTATTTATAGGTTAGAAACCCTTGGAAGAAGATAAGGATCAAAAACTAACCTTTTCTGGAGTTTTTACATGACGACGATCCGGATCGGAGATCGGCGATCAGGATTGCAGTAGCGAGAAAAATAGTTTCCAGAAAAACGAAGGTTCGGGATCCGGATCGAAGTGCTTGATCCGGATCGTTCATACAGTTCACCAAACATCAACGTTCGGGATCCGGATTGCGAAGCCTGATCCGGATCGTTCAAATAAAATGGTAAACTCAGTGTTCGGGATCCGGATCAAGGGAAGCTACGATCCGGATTGAACTGGTGTATGAACGAACCACCCTTGGGATCCGGATTGAACAGTCTGATCCGGATCCTGAACATGTCCCATATCCAGTTTTTGATATTTATGCAATAACAAATCCATCCAAGTGTTTCTACGCTATAAGAAGTATTCGGATCACCAAAGATATTAAGTTAAACATACCTGATCCTTTTGAATTCTTCTTTCTTGAGATTGAGTTATATGATCCAACTTCCTTTACCTTCAATCTTCAAGACTTAACCGAATTCACGAAATACGCCAACTCAAATTCCGTAACAATCTCCCCCTTTGGCGGTTTCGTGACAAAACATAGATCCACTCAAGAAAATTTAAAAAGATATTTTTGTTGCTATCACCATACAACAAAAATTTACAATGGAGATCCAAAATAAAATACATGAGTTAAACTCCTAAAACAGACTCTAGACTTAGACATCTGTACTCTCTGCAAAAGAAGTCATTCTTGACAAAAGAAATCATTAGATACCTCAAGAATTTTATATCATTCAAAAACCACATACAGAGATGAAGTTTATACTCATTTATACTTACCATGACATTTATACATTCAGATATGTAAACTGATCATAGTTAAAACACCAACATATCTTCTATGCAATCAAAAACCAAATGTCATGTTAGTGAACTTCAACTTGTTAGTTATATTACATGCCCAAATAGTTAGACGAATAGTTAGTCGAGGCATGCATTCAAACACAAATGAAAACCGAAAGTTGAAGTTCTACTTACCTTTCAAGTTGGTTTCAAGTTTTCTCAGTAACCATTGTATCATTGTTTATACTTCTCTCTCCCCCTTTTTGTCACAAAAGTTAGCCAAAAAATTACCAAAATGGAGAGAATAGTTAACAGTTCAAGTACCACAAGTTTGAGAACTAAAAACTAAAAACTAAAATCTTAAAAATCTGCACAAAAAAAAAGTTAAAAATCGGAAGTTCCTGCACAAGAGAATTATAGAAAGCGGCACAAGTCAATCATCTGAGGCAGAGTCTTCAGAGCTCGTGCAGCCCAGCTTTTTCAAAATTCCTTTAAGCATTCCCGAAATCGTAGAACACTCTTGTTTCATCTGATGTATGTCCTTGGACATCTTTCTGAGTTCTAGAGTCATTTTATCTTGTTCTTGTTTGATGGAAGACTCTAAGTTTGTCTTTTGGTCAATTCTTCTGGAAGTTGAAGAACGTTGTGTGACGACTGACGGAGCAGTCTGACCTTCATTCCGAGGAGATCTTCTTGGCAGAGAATGTGAATTGTCAAGAGGTTCATTGCTTGGTACATTCTTTTTCCTTGCTTGCTGCTTAAGTATTGAGGAAGACTTCAGTAGCTTCTTGTTCTTTAGGTAAACCTTATTTTCTTCATCAATACCTTGTTGTACTTCAGTAAGAAATGTATCCCAATCTTCTTCGTCTTCAGATTCATTTTCAATTTGAGGGATATTCTTTGTTTCATCTTGACATGGTTCATTTATTTCAATACCTCGAGCTCGTCCAAGCCGTCGAGCAAGTCTTTTTCTTTTTGTCTTCCCAGAAGGTTCTTCCATAGGAGCTTTGCCCTTTTCAGCAGCAGTAGCCGGAGCCTTCGATGTTTCCGCAGGCGCTTTTCCCTTTGAAGCAGTGGGAACAGTTGTTGCTTCAACTTGAAGCTCATCCCAATCAATTGATTCCGTTTCAGATTCTGTATCGGAATCAATTTTCGCTTTCTTCGCCTTCTTAGCCCTCTTGGGCTTGACAGTGTCTCTCGTATGTACCATAGCAGCCAGAAGAAAAATGATCCAGGTGATCACCATTGCTATTGGTTCCTTGTGAAAAGAAATCCTGTGAGCAACAACTCAAGAACACGAAAAAATTGTTAATTTTCAAAAATTAGAAAAGTTGTACCCAAACAATCATTATCGTGTAGAGAGACTAGGAATCAAATTAGTTTTGCAAAAGGAAATTGAAAAATAGATCAATTGCATGATTTTGGAAAATTCCCATTATATGCCCTAAAACCGAAATTTTTGAAATCGAAGACCAAAAATCCGTTTATCTTGAGAATACCTAGCATATAATCAAAACTAATCTACCCAGAGTTCTTATTTCAAAAGAAATTTGATCAAAAACCATCCACAAACGAAATTGATACAAGAAATTCATCATGTTTTGAGGAGGAATAAGAAACACTGTGAAAAACCGAGATTTTGATCAATAAAACTTGCTTGGAATTGAAGAACTTGAGTTTGAAAGCTTCCAAGATGGATGAAATCTAGAGAGAGAAGCTCTGGAAACTTTGGAACAAAAGATTGGAGTAAAAGAAATCAAAACCCTTTTGTTCTATATAAAACCCTAGCCGCGATCCGGATCAGTTCGTGATTACGATCCGGATCGGCTACCCGCAGTGAAAAGCTGCGTTCGGGATTCGGATCGGCAGGTCCAATCCGGATCGTCTGCCCGCAGAAGAATATCTGCGTTCGGGATCCGGATCGGCAGGTCCAATCCGGATCGGCTCCAACTTTTTCTTTAGAAAATTTCAGAGAAATTCTAGAAAACCCAGAAAAAGATTGTAAGAACTTTTGTGTATCAACTTTAAACGAAAAACATCGTTTCATACAACAAGAAATAGATTACACCAAATCTATCAATAACATCCAACAAATGAAACGAAAATTTATAAAAATTAAATCCCTTAAAGTTGAACAACTTCAATTACATCTAACTTGATCTTATGAGTAATGCCTTTATCAAATCATCAATTCGGTAAAGAAAATGAAATACAAAGATCAATAGATGTCTAAAATCCCAGATAAATTAGATAATATATCTAGTCAATTTATTGAAGAGAGTGGCTCTTTGAGCATCTTTCATTAAAAATCCCACCTTATACCAACCTTGAAATTTTGACAGAGTCAAGTATTTCAACATGCATTTTAATTAATCAAACTTGAAAAACCTTGCTTGGTATACATGTGGTAGCTGCACACAGTACTCGGACGACCGAGGTGGTAGCTCTTTCCTCCATGTGGTGGTAGTTTTCACACTCCTCGTTGGGATGTAACTCTTTCCACATCTTTTGAGCATAATACTTTTTCGATTTCATACTCGACTAAACAGTCAAATAAGATAAAAACTATACCAAGAGATCATCGAGAGAGAAATTGACTTTGATCAAAACAAAGATGAGTTAATTGACATAAATGATCATTGCATCAAATGAAATATTATGATATCCAAGGCATAATAAATTTCTAAATATATAAAAGGATGCAGTCAAAGTCAATAAAACTAATGCTCAATTAATGTTCTATGTCTAAGCATAGATGATGAACAAAAACACAAAAACAAAACCTAACCTAAACAAGAGTTTCAAAAAGGGTTTATTTCAAGGAAAACATTCCAATTGCTTTACGCAAATGAATAAAACGTTTTTGATCCAAAGGTTTTGTTAAAATGTCAGCTAATTGATCTTCAGTTGAAATGTAGGAAATTTGAAGAATATTTGATTCAACTAGCTCTCTAAGAAAATGATATCTAAGTTCAATGTGTTTTGTTCTAGAGTGCAACACAGGGTTTTTTGAAATGTTTATAGCACTTGTGTTGTCACATAAAACAGTTACCGAAGTTGCTGAAATCCGGAAGTCGCTCAACACGCTTTTCATCCAAATAAGTTGAGTTGAACAACTACCCGCTGAGATGTATTCCGCTTCGGAAGTCGAGAGTGCAATGCAGTTTTTCTTTTTACTATGCCATGCAACAAGACAATGGCCAAGATAAAAACATGCACCACTCGTACTTTTCCGATCATCCACAGATCCTGCCCAGTCGGCATCTGAGTATCCAATAATATCTAAACTTGTTCCCATAGGATACCAAATTCTGAAGTTTACAGTTCCTTTGACGTACCGGATGATCCGTTTCACCGCTTTCAGGTGAACCTCCTTTGGTGCTGATTGATATCTCGCGCAAATCCCAACACTAAAGGATATATCCGGGCGACTAGCTGTGAGGTAAAGTAGACTTCCAATCATGCTGCGATAGAGTTTCTCGTCTACATTATCACTAAGAGATTCACTTCCGAATCTCTTATTGCTAATTCCCATAGGAGTAGGAAAATCTTTAGAATCTTCTAATCCGAATTTCTTTACCAACTCCTTTGCGTACTTGGATTGACACAGATGGATGCCTTCACCATTTTGTTTCACTTGCAATCCAAGAAAGTTTGTCAGTTCGCCCATCATAGACATCTCAAATTCGCTTTCCATGGTTTCTGCGAATTTAGAAGCATCGTTATCCTTTGTTGCTCCAAACACAATGTCATCGACATAGATTTGTGCAACAATGAAGTTATTTTTATAATGCTTCACAAAGAGAGTCCGATCTGCTCCCACTCGAGTATAGCCCTTCTCCAAAAGGTGCTTTGTCAACCTTTCGTACCAAGCTCGCGGTGCTTGTTACCGCATTTTGGTGTTGGCATATTTCGTGAGTCAAGTCAGTGAGTCGAGTCAGAGTCTTAAAGTGATCAAATTGTCAATCAGCAATCAAAGACCTAGAGAAGATTCAACAAGAGCTCAAGTTGACACTCAGTGTCTTTAGTCTTGAAGATTGAAGTTGAAGAATTGTGGATCAGTTACATCAATCTCAAGAAGAAAGTATTCAAAAGGATCAGGTATGGTTAACTAAATAATTTTGGTGATCCGAATACTTTCTTATAGTGCAGAAACACTTGGAAGAATTTTTAATTGCATAAAAATCAAAAACTGGACATGGGGCATGTTTAGGATCCGGATCAGATGATCCAATCCGGATCCCGAAGGGTATTAGTTCATGTGCAAATCCAATCCGGATCCAAGGATCCGGATCCCGAACATTGGATGTTGCTGAAATTCATGAACGATCCGGATCGGGAAGTTCAATCCGGATCCCGAACCCTTGGTTTTCTGGAATTGTCTTTCACGCTACGACGATCCGGATCGCAGTAAATCCGATCCGGATCGCCGTCCGTAAAATTTCCAGATAAGGTAAGTTTTTGATTCTTATCTCTTTCCAAAGGTTTCTAAACTATAAATAGAACTTTAGGGTTTCTCAAAAATGGGGGAGCACGGCCGATCAATTTATAAAACTCTTGAGAGCAACCCTAGAGGCTAGGTGTTTATCGTTCTTCTCTATAGCCTCTTTTAGGTCAATTCGACGGTTCTTTCAAGAACATATCTTTTGTCGAATTGATCTAATCTTTGCTTAGAGATTTCTTCTACGGTTCCTCAATGAGAATCTAAGCAAAGGATCACCATCGAATTCAATATTCTTATCGACTGAGTTTGCGTCGTGGATTCGACGTGGCATCGTGGATTCGGTGTGCTAAAGGCGTTTCGTGGATTCGAAACGTGTGCTCGTGGATTCGAGTGGCGTTCGTGGATTCGAACGTGTGCAGTGGACGTGCAATCGGTGGAGCGCGAGGTCCGAAGAAATTGAAGGAGGGGTTAAATCCGTGGAGACGGTAATCACCTTGTTATTCTTCTTTTCTTAGTGGATTGTTATTGCGTGGACATCCAATCCGTGAGCGCAAGATCCGAAGAAGCTGAAGGAGGGGTTTGAGTCCGTGGAGTCGGTAATCACCTTGTTATTCTTCTATTCTTAGTGGATTGTTATTGCGTGTTGGTCCCGTGGTTTTTCTCCTGGATTGGAGTTTCCACGTATATCTCGGTGTGCTGTTTTTATTTTCCGCATTGGTTTTTATTTTGCACTGAGATTTGGTTTTATAAGTATTACACCTATTCACCCCCCCTCTAGTTGTTTGATAGTACCTATTTAGATCCTTGTGGATCCTTTAAAAACCTACAATTGGTATCAGAGCGGGTTTTAGGTTTATCTATCATGTTGGGTGAAAGTGGTAATATTTATAGACCTCCTCTTTTTGATGGGACTAATTATGCTTATCGGAAAGTGCGGATGAGAGCTTTTCTCATCGCAATTGATGAGCGGGTATGGCAAACCGTGGAACACGGTTGGGTGCATCCTGTTGAGGAAGTAGGAAATTCTACTACCCCAAAACCTCGCTCTAGATGGTCCAAAGAGGAATTTGAAAGATCTTCTTACAATGGGAAAGGTATGAACGCTTTATTTAATTCTCTTTCCTCGACTGAGTTCACACGAATTTCCGCATGTGAAACCGCGAAGGAAATTTGGGATATTCTCAAAATTACACATGAGGGTACTAATCTTGTAAAAATTCAAAAGCTCCAGATGCTTACAAGTCAATTTGACTCTATTCATATGGAAGAGCATGAATTGTTTACAGATTATTACACTAGACTTCAAGATGTAATAAATACTTGTGCTAATTTAGGAGAAAAGATCCCAGAGTCGAAAATTGTAAGAAAGATACTTCGGACTCTTCTGGAACGGTTTAGGGCAAAAGTTACCGCCATTGAAACCGTTAGTCATCCGGATGAGATGAGTGTAGAGGAATTAGTAGGTGCATTGCAAACTTATGAAATGACTTTTCCTACTAATCAAGTTTCTTCCAAGTCTTCTTCTAAGCTTACAGGTATTGCATTCAAATCAACAAAGGAAGAAGATAGCGAATTGAGTTCCGACGATGAAATCTCTTTTGCCGATTTTGAAGAACAATTGGCGCGGATCACAAAGAAATTTCGTCAGAAGTTTTGGAAGAATCGAACCGATGGATCTTCATCCACGAAACCTTCTAAAGGATCATCGGGTTCTAAATCCTCTAACCTCAAAAGCTTTGCAAAACCTTCTAAAGAAAAAGAAAAAGATGATTTCGAAGGGGAAATCCAATGCTATAGATGCAAAGGCTAGGACCATTTTTCAACGGAATGTCCTTCTCCGAAATCATATAAAAAGAAGGCTTTGCAAGCAAAAACTTAGGACGATTCTACTTCCAATGAATCGACCTCAAGTAAAGAGGAAAAAGAAAAAATCGTTGCTTTTCATGCCTCTCAAATTCCCTCTTCTAATTTGTGTTTATCATCTTTAGTTACTGACTCTACTCCTTTGATTTTGTATGAAACATCAACATCCGGCGGAGAGTCATCAAGTGAGGGGGAGTCGGACGAAGAAGAACTCGTTGAGGCATACCAACAACTTCTTGGGGAATCAAAGAAGATGACCAAGCATATCAAGAAGTTGAGGAAGCAACGACTTGAAGTTCAAGACGAGAATCAAGCTTTAAAGATCAAACTTCATGATCTCGAGGAGGAGCAAGGACGGTTATTGGATAACAATAAACTCCTACAAGAAAAGTTAAACCAATCGGAGACAAACTCAAAATCATATATGGACAAGATTGGTTTTCTTGAAAAGCAGTTTGAGGAGATTCATATCACCAACCAAGCTTTGACCAAGCAAGTTCATGAACTTAAATCCGACATACAAAGGCTTTCAACTGGTTCCAAGAAACTTGATTGTATGTCCGGATTAGGTCAATCAAGCAAGGTTGGTTTGGGAGTTAAAAAGGATCAAACTGTGCATGCTTCAAGTTCCACATTCAAATTGAAAGGAAGAATGTGTCACCTTTGTGGACTTGAAGGACATTTGGTGAAGAATTGCCCGAAAAAGAGAAAGAAGAGTCCTTCGGCAACTTCATCTACGGAGCGAACTCAACGGAATCAAAAGACACATCAAGTCAAAGGAGTTCACTCAACCCACCAAAGGTCCGAGCCACAATATCAATCATACAAGTGGATCACTACGAGGCAAAGACCTAAGGTGGACCAACAGTCAAAGCGGACAACCCCCGGCCACAACGAATCAAGACAACCCAAAATCCAGCGATTTTGGATTCGGAAAGGTAATATCTTTCCTTGTCTTAAGTTCTAAATAGCTTATGACTGTATGTAATGCTTTGATTGGTTTTCCCTTCATATCTTTCTTAATCTTTGCATTACATGTTTTTCAATGCTCTTCGTTTTTATACTTTGTTTTTGAACAAAAGGGTTTCTACTGAACAAGTGCATTGAATAAAAAGGGCTTCATGTTTATTCACTCCAAATTAATTTTATATGGATTATCAACTTTACTCCATAATCATAATCTTGAAGATACTTCATTATAGGAGTTTTTGATATTATAAGCATCAAATTTTAGAAATCATGTGTGATCTTTAGATGCTTAATCTATCTCGGTTGTGTGATTTCATTGTGATAAATGTGAGACAACTGATAGACTAAAATTTGGGATTTAATTCTTTCACGTAAGAGATTGCCTTCTTGTTACGGAATTTGAGTTGGCGTAGTTTCGTGAAAGTCTCAAGTCTTGAAGATTGAAGGTGAAGAAAGTTGGATCATTTAACTCAATCTCAAGAAAGAAGAATTCAAAAGGATCAGGTATGTTTAACTAAAGATTTTGTGTGATCCGAATACTTCTTGTAGTGTAGAAACACTTGGAAGAATCTTTCATTGCATAAAAATCAAAAACTGGACTTAGGACATGTTCAGGATCCGGATCAGGTTGTTCGATCCGGATCCCGAAGGTGGTTCGTTCATACACCAGTTCAATCCAGATCGTAGTCTCTTGATCCGGATCCCGAACAGTGAGTTTACCTTTTTCCTTGAACGATCCGGATCATGCTTCGCAATCCGGATCCCGAACGTTGATGTTTGGTAAACTGTATGAACGATCCGGATCATGCACTTCGATCCGGATCCCGAACCTTCGTTTTTCTGGAACTGGCTGACTCGTTACGACGATCCGGATCACAGCTAGTCCGATCCGGATCGCCGTCCGTAAAATTTCCAGAAATGTTAGGTTTTTGATTCTTATCTCCTTCCTAGGGTTTCTAACCTATATATAAATACACCCTATGACTCTTTTTCTAGGGAATCCACATAGTCAATAGCCGTCATTTTCATATATCATTTTATACGGCTATAGATCCACATATAGAGAAGAAAGGAAATCATTAGAGAATACTCTATGTTTCTTCATCTATATTGATTAGTTTGATTCTAGGTTTTCATACTCACATCTCGAGTTGAATCAAACTAATGAATACTTAGATGGTATTTCCGATCTATCTTTGATCTAAGTATTCGGCGGATCATCACCACCCAAAACAACGATTTACCCCAAAAATCGGCGCGTGGATTCGCGTGTCCTTGTGGATTCAAGGTTCAACCGCTCTCGTGGATTCGGAGCGAGGCACGTTCGTGGATTCGAAGGGTGCTATTGGGTGAAGACCGTGGATTCGGTCGGACGTCGTGGATTCGACGTTGGACGCCGTGGATTCGGCGTTGGGCGCAGATCGTGGATTCGAGAAGCGTCGCGGAGCGAGCGGAGAAGATCCTCTAGGAGGGTATGGAAAAGGTTGAGTCGTAAGTGTGTACGGTAAATCACCTTGTACGTGTTTTAATTCTAGTGGATTTCTGCCGTGTTATCGGTCCCGTGGTTTTTTACTCCGGTGATGGAGTTTTCCACGTAAAAAATCTTGCGTATTATTTTTATTTCCGCATTGGGTTTTATCGCAACGATTTTTTGAGTGTTTATGCGTTTACACCTATTCACCCCCCTCTAGGTGTTTTTTTCCCCTATTTAGATCCGTATTACATATAACCCAACAAGTGGTATCAGAGCGGGAATAGGGTTGTAAACAATGGTTGAAGGTGGAAACATCAACCGACCCCCGTTCTTCGATGGAACAAATTATGCGTACTGGAAAGTACGGATGAAAGCCTTTTTAATTTCCATCGACGAACGGGTGTGGCAATCGATTGAATTAGGATGGTCTAATCCAACTGAATTTAATGGTGATGTTCGCACCTTAAAACCTAGGTCGAAATGGACCAAGGAAGAGTTAGATTCATCTTCTTACAATGGCAAGGGAATTAATGCTATTTTTAATGCCTTATCTCAAACTGAATTCTCTCGCGTCTCGGCATGTGAGGCTGCGAAAGAAATCTGGGATGTTCTTCAGGTTACACATGAGGGAACTAACCTCGTGAAGATTCAGAAACTGCAAATGCTTACGAGCAAGTTTGACTCTATCTTAATGGCAGAAAATGAATCTTTCACGGACTACTATACACGATTGCAAGACATCGTAAACTCATGTGCTAATCTGGGAGAGAAGATTCCAGAATTTAAGATTGTAAGAAAAATCTCAAGAACTCTTCCTGAACGATTTCGCCCAAAGGTTACTGCCATTGAAACTATTAAACACCCGGACGAAATACGTGTAGAAGAATTAGTTGGTTCATTACAAACTTATGAAATGACATTTACTACTAACAATTCTTCTGGAAAGGCATCCACTTCTAAGTCTTCAGGTTATGCGTTGAAAACAACTAAGGAAGAAGACGCGGATACGTCATCCTCAGACGATGATGAGAACCTTTCTATGGAGGAATTGAGAAGCAGCTCGCTCTCTTGACAAGGAAGTTTCGCCGCAACTTTCGAAGGGGTAATTCAAGCAAATCTCCATCCTTCGGAAAGTCGAACAAAGGCAAGGGTACTTCAGGTTACAAGTCAAGAAAGCAAGAGAACTTCTCAAAAGATAAGAAAAGTTCAGAAGGACAACTACAATGCTTCAAATGTCGAGGCTACGGCCACATTGCAACGGAATGTCCTAACAAGTATCCGGCAAAGAAGAAGGCGATGCAAGTCACTTGGGATGACAACTCAACGTCAAATGAGTCGTCTTCGAGTGATGAAGAAAAGAGCTCCACCGCATTCCACGCGTCCGTATCTTCACCCTTCATGTGCTTTATGGCAAGTACATTTGAGTCGTTGTCCAACTCAACTGTTGAAAAGAACGCAACGGACAACGAATCGGATGATTCGGAAGGTGAAGATTTTGCTCTAGCCTACCACAGACTTTTGAGGGACTCAAAGAAAGTGGCTAAGCAAAACAAGAGTTTGAGAGGGAGAGTGCATGATCTCGAAGAAGAAGCAAAAAGAGCGACTTCTCTCTCAAACGCTCTTGAAGTGGAAAGGGAAAACCTGATAAAGGCAAATGCTTCCCTTCAAGAGTCCAATGAGCAACTTGAGAAGGAACATACAAATCTGGTGGATAACGCGAATCACTTTTCAAAGCTCTACAACGAGGCTCGACAGGATAACTTGGAAATGACAAAGACCATTTTCCAACTCAAGAATGACTTACAGCGATTCTCTTCAGGAAGGAGTAAGTTGGATAGACTTCTTGGTCTTGGTCAATCAAATAGGTTCGGCCTCGGATACACTCAAACTGGAAACAGTCCAAGTTCGAGTGAGACAGTTTTTGTGCCTCAGTCGGTATCTCCTCCTCCGACACCGGAATTCAAGACAAACAACGACAACAAACCTACTTCATCCTCTTTGGGATCGTCAAGATCTAAGGTATGTTTTCGTTGTGGTGTTTCAGGGCACATAAGAAGATATTGCAAGACGGGAGTCGAACGCTCATCTCAAAGACCTCTTGCAACAACTACCAAAACGGCTCCTCCCCGAAAATCAAAGCAAAACTTTTCAAATGAAAAGAGATTTGGTAGTTCATCGCGCAAGACGATTTCATCAAGGAACAACAATCGCTATAACAAGACGCCTTCACCTAGGCATATAACTTCTCGACCATTACCGACGCACTCCAAAAGGGTTTGGGTGCGCAAAGGTGAAATTTTCCCTTGTCTTGTTTCCAATGTTTCCTTGCATGCATATGATAGTTCGTCTTGGTATCTGGATAGCGGGTGTTCCCGTCACATGACCGGTGACAAAAATAGTTTTCAAAATCTTGAGAAAATCTCCGGAGGACACGTTGTTTTCGGAGACGGTCGATCTTCCAAAATTGTTGGAAAAGGGACGGTAGCTATTCCAGATGGCCCGATTTTGAAAAACCGTCTTATTTGTTGATGGCCTTAAGACTAACCTCATAAGCATAAGTCAACTTTGCGACAATGGTTTTTCAGTTAACTTTTCATCTGTTGAATGCGTTGTAACTGATAAGGACCATGTCTTCTTTTTAAAAGGGGTTAGATCTGAAACAATTGTTATGTTGTTCCTAATAAATTTTCTGAAAATTGTAACTTAGCTGCTTTGAATAATGAAACTCTTTGGCATGAAAGGCTAGGTCACTTAAATTTTAAGGAACTTACTAGAATTTCAAACAAGGACGTGGTCAAGGGGATTCCAAAGCTTTTATTTAAACAAAACGTTGTGTGTGGTGGTTGCCAAAAGGGGAAAACAGTCTAGGACTGCACACAAGAACTTGAACCACGTTGGTACAAAACGGCCCTTGGAACTTTTGCACATGGACTTAATGGGGCCGACCCGTCAACCATCTTTGGGAGGTAAATGGTACATTTTTTTATTGGTTGATGATTTCTCTCGGTTTTCTTGGGTAGCATTTTTAAAAGAGAAAGCCGATACGTTTGACTCTTTTCATGAGATTTGCCATCGTATTATGATTGAAAAGAATGAAAAGATCATTCGTGTTAGAAGTGATAGAGGTGGAGAATTCATAAATTCAAAATTCATTGATTTTTGCACTTCAAATGGAATTAAACATGAATTCTCGGCACCCTATACACCTCAGCAGAATGGTGTTGTTGAGCGCAAGAACAGGGTTGTTCAAGAGATGGCGCGTGTGATGCTTCATAGCCGGAATTTACCGCTACATTTTTGGGCTGAAGCTGTGAACACCGCTGTCTATGTCATTAATAGAGTTTACTTGCGCCCAGGAACTTTAAATACACCATATGAGCTTGTGGTTAGTAGAAAACCCAATATCAAATATTTTCGTGTCTTCGGGAGTCGATGTTACATTTTACGTGACCGTGAAAATCTTGGAAAGTTCGACTCTCGAAGTGATGAAGGGATCTTTCTGGGTTATTCTACGAATAGCAGAGCATATCGAGTATTTAACATTGAATCTAAGACGATCGTAGAATCTATAAATGTTAAAGTAGATGAAGCTTTTCACTTTGAAACTGGAAAATCTACCC
>CM055065.1:35924194-35962659 GCA_029204045.2 Tillandsia leiboldiana
TCAGCGGACTGGATCATGACTCTGATCACGGTGGAAACCCATCCACTAAAAAAATCCAAATCCTCTATCCCAATCTGATGCAATAACTACTGTCCTGTCAACCGCCAAAGATCCGCGGTTGCCGCAATGCCCGGCCCTCACAGCCTGCCTGTCCCAAAGCCCACAACTGTCTGACTACACTATCCCAGTCCCTGCTCGAACCGAGCGCACTATCCCCGAATATAAATAAAAGAAGAGAAAAGCATGTTTCTCCTAATCAATTCCAGCATGATAGTGTAGCAGAAAAAGGTGGCCTAACTAGATGTCCATTAAGCGATGCAGAAGTCCTTTATATAAAAACAGGGTTTTAAATATTATTATCCTTCCCATAGAGAGGTATGCCACTAGTTAAACTTTCATTTGCTAAGTTATCTCATATCCATTTATCACATAAGCATAAGAGGTCCCAAAGTTACGAGTAAGATAGTCCTTTATAGCAAAACTCCCCCCCCCGTGAGGTTTAAACGACATATTAATATAAGAATCATCCATTCATTAATACTTAGTCCATTTATAGATGGAGCCCAAGCAATAAGTCCAATTCTCAACCAAGATGCCATTTTAACTTATTCCGGTTCATTTAGCAACATAACAGTGAAGCACTCCAATAGGCCTAGTGGGGACATCATAAGTAGGAGGTAAACAACGGTACCCACCTCGAGCGCTAATCCGGTCCTCAAAGGCTAAGTCCGCGCTCGCTCCGGAAAAACCCCGCAACACTGTGCCAAAGATCCCAAAGAACACACACAAATTACAATTCAAGTTTAACCCAAAATCTGTCTCCCAAATTCAGATTTACTGTTCAGCCATTTTTACCTGTGACACGTGCCCACAAAATTCCCAGAAATATACACTGCGATCTACGCGACGATCCGGTCGAAACAAGTACCTGCACGTTTTCCCACGATTTTTCTGTGCTGAGAACGAAAATCGACAAGAGGACCACCTCAAACAATACATTCATCCCAAAACAGCGATATAAAATTCTGTAAAAAGGGATTCCTCACCTTCAGGGAAATTCCACAAAAATCCACGAAAATTCCAGGAGATTCCTCGTGACGCGTAGATGCAAATCCCCTTTTGAGTCGCCCTGTTTCGATGCTCGAGCGCGAAGTTATCGCCAAAACGAGATGGTGCTGTCCCAAAACTCCGCGACGGAAAAGGGTCAGAAAGAAGCCACAGAATCACCATCAAAACCTCTGAATCAAGAGAAACTCATAAAAGAGAAGTGAAGCCCTACCTGTCAAGAATCCGACGGCGCAAAAATCGTAAAACAGGATGTCGGGGTGAGCCGGGGGAGCTAGAACACCGAAATGCGACGAATCTGGTAGCCGTAGAACGATCGTCGCGCCGCGCCGGATAAATGCAAACCTTGGGATCCGAGCCTTCAAAATTCTTGAGATTACTACAGTGGATGGAGGATTGGGAGAGGAAGAAATGTCTAAGAGGGGGCTCGGAGTGGTTCCAACAGAAAGAGAAATCGGGCTTCCAATGCCCTAAAAGAATTAAGAAGGAGAAAACAACCCGCGTTATTGGATTCGGGCCACGTTTGGGCCCGGATCCGCCAGGGCGGGTCGGACGCGTCCCGTCCGACCGGGCGGAACCAACCAGCACGCGACGCGCGTCCCCACAGGGATCGTCGCGCATGCCCGCACAGCAGCGAACAGCCGTGCGGTGCGCGCCATCGTGCCGACGCGCGTCCCGACCGCGCGGTCAGCCCCGCAGTCTCCGCCAATGGCGAGGCTACGCGCGTCCCATGCACTGTGCGGTCAGGCGCGGGGGCAGGCGCCGCCTGACCGGCCGCAGGCGTTGTCCCCTGCGCCGAGTCCCATGAGCCCGCCAGTAGCCATGCGCCACGTGTCGGTGCGCCGGGTCCGTGCACCCCCCGAGCCGTCCATGCACCGGGCGCCGCGGGCCGGCCAATGAGGGCCCGCCACGTGGCAATCCGGCGGTCCACGGCCTTCCCCCATGCACCAGGAGACACTAGAAACTTCCGGGAGTCCGTTTTTGGGCATCCGGACTCCAAATCCGGCAAATAAATAGCCGTTTTCAAGCGTTTTTCCGCGCTGAATCCAAATACGCCATCCGTTTGGCCTAGAAACTTTTCTAAAATTCGGCAAACCCCGCCGAAGGCCAAACTAACAATAAACCTGCCACGGACCCACCTGTGCTGTCCCTTTGACACACTGTGGATCAAACACCATCATTAGGTGTTTCACACTTGGATTCACGGGAAAACAGTGCATGGAAACCTGGATCATCACATCCTCCCCTACTAAAAGAAAGTTTCGTCCTCGAAACTAAAATCATACCTCAAGTCGGGGCCTCAAACAATTGGGGGTGGGCATCCAACATCGCTGACTCCAGCTCCCACGTAGCTTCGCGCTCGCCCTGGTTGCTCCACAGAACCTTCACATAAGGGATGGCCCGGCTGCGCAGCTCTCTAACCTCGCGGTCCAAAATCCGCAGTGGCCGCTCGACATAGCTCAAGTCCTCCGCAACCTCCAGTGGGACGAAATCAATGATGTGCGACGGGTCATGAACATATCTCCTCAGGGTGGATACATGAAACACGTCGTGAACACTAGCCAATCTGGGAGGAAGTGCAAGCCGGTAGGCAACTGGCCCGATGCGCTCCAATACCTCAAAAGGTCCGATATAACGAGGGCTCAGTTTTCCACGAATCCCAAATCTCCGAATCCCTTTCGACGGCGAGACTTTCAAAAAGACATGATCGCCCACCTGAAACTCCAAGTCTCGTCGTCGGGTGTCAGCATAACTCTTCTGCCGGCTCTGAGCTGTCTCCAGATGTCGTCGAATCAGTCTGACCTTCTCCTCTGCCTCCAATAGTAGATCAGGACCCAAGGTCTTCTTCTCGCCCACATCACTCCAATATAGGGGTGACCGACACTTGCGCCCATACAACGCTTCAAACGGGGCCATCTGGATGCTCGCTTGATAGCTGTTGTTGTACGCAAACTCGACCAATCCCAGATGTCGGTGCCACCCGCCCCCAAAGTCCAGAACGCATGCTCGTAGCATATCCTCGAGAGTCTGAATGGTGCGCTCTGACTGTCCGTCCGTCTGTGGGTGAAAAGCTGTGCTGAAGTGAAGCCGTGTCCCTAGGGCCGTCTGTAAACTCCTCCAAAAGTGCGAGACAAACCTCGAGTCCCTATCCGACACGATGGAAATGGGTATCCCGTGCAATCTGACCACCTCGGCCAAGTACACCTGTGCCAGTCGATCCAATGGCCAAGTCATCTGAACTGGTATAAAGTGAGCGGATTTGGTGAGTCTGTCCACGACCACCCAGATCGCATCCGCTCCAGCCTGAGCTCTCGGCAATCCCGTGACAAAATCCATAGTGATATGATCCCACTTCCATTCAGGGATCGGGAGGCTCTGCAACTTGCCAGCAGGTACACGATGCTCAGCCTTTACTTGCTGACAAGTTAAGCAGTGCGCCACAAATCTGCCAATATCTCTTTTCATGCCGCTCCACCAGAGCTGTGCCTTGAGGTCCTTATACATCTTAGTCCCCACCAGGATGGATGGTATAAGGTGTATAATGAGCCTCCCGCAAGATCTGCTCTCGAGTCTCCGAGTCCATAGGCACGCAAGCTCGGTCCCTGTACCGTAGTACTCCCGAAGCATCAACTGAGAAATCCCCTGCCTCTCCAGCCGGAATCTGCTCTCGAATCCTCATCAGATGGGGGTCCTCACTCTGTTTCTCCCGAATCCTGTCCAACAGAGTGGGCTGCACGACCAAGGACAATAGTCTAGCAGAAACCCCCGGGGACACCACCTCAAGCTCTAACCGCCTCATCTGCTCCAATAATGGCGCCTGATCGGTGATCATCATAGATAAGCTCTGCACTGCTCTCCTGCTCAGGGCATCAGCGACCACGTTTGCCTTGCCAGGATGGTAAAGTATGTCCACATCGTAATCCTTTAACAGCTCCAACCATCTGCGCTGCCTCAGATTGAGCTCCTTCTGCGTGAACAGATACTTCAGGCTCTTGTGGTCGGTGTAAATCTCGCAGTGTTCCCCATACAGATAGTGGCGCCACAACTTCAGTGCGAAGATCACAGCCGCTAGCTCCAAGTCATGGGTAGGGTAATTTTTCTCATAATCCTTGAGTTGTCGCGAAGCATAAGCGATTACCTTACCCTCCTGCATCAGCACGCACCCGAGTCCACTATGCGATGCGTCACTGTAGATCACGTATCCTTTCCCCATAACAGGGAGGGAAAGGATAGGAGCTGACATCAATCTGGTCTTCAGTTCCTCGAAGCTTCTCTGGCAATCCTCACTCCAGATGAACTTGATTCCTTTGCGCGTCAGACGAGTGAGGGGTGCGGAAAGTTTCGCAAAACCTTCCACAAACCGACGGTAATAACCTGCCAAGCCCATAAAACTGCGAACCTCTGCTACCGTCGTCGGTCGGGGCCAATCCCGGATCGCCTCAATCTTCGCCGGGTCTACCGCCACTCCCGCGGCTGAAATCACATGGCCCAAAAAGGCAACCTCTCGAAGCCAAAACTCGCACTTAGACAACTTGGCATACAACTTCTTCTCCCTCAGAAGTTGCAGCACTATCCTCAGATGCTCCTCGTGCTCCACATCGCTCCGAGAGTAAATCAGGATGTCATCGATGAACACTACCACAAACCGGTCCAGATAAGGTCGAAAGACCCTGTTCATCAAATCCATAAATGCGGCAGGGGCATTAGTCAATCCAAAAGGCATGACGGTGAACTCGTAATGCCCGTACCGAGTCCTGAATGCTGTCTTAGGAACATCCTCGGTCTTCACCTTCAGTTGGTGGTAACCAGACTGTAAATCAATCTTAGAGAAGACACAAGACCCTTGCAGCTGATCAAATAAGTCGTCGATGCGCGGCAAAGGGTACTTGTTCTTGATGGTCACTTTATTCAGCTCTCGGTAATCCACACAAAGACGAAGTGAACCATCCTTCTTCTTCACGAACAGCACCGGTGCTCCCCAAGGTGATACACTCGGCCTCACAAAACCCTTATCCAATAAATCCTGGAGTTGCGCCTTCAACTCCCGCAGCTCCGCCGGTGCCATTCGGTAAGGGGCCTTAGAGATTGGCGCAGTTCCTGGGACTACGTCAATCAAAAACTCGATCTCCCTATCCGGCGGCATACTAGTCAGCTCTGGTGGGAAAACATCCGGGAACTCGTGGACTATAGGGATATCCGCGAGTCCCGGTGCCGCCGCAGGCCCCTCAACCACACTGGCCAAAAAGGCCACGCATCCGCTGCGCATCATCTGCCTCGCACGAGAAGTCGAAACTATCGCGGCGAAGAAGGTACTCTGGCATCCTCTGTACACAATCACCTCCTGGCCTGGCTCGCTAAAAGTCACCGTCCTCGCGGCACAATCAATAGTCGCATAATAGCGAGTCAGCCAGTCCATCCCAAGTACCATATCAAAGTCTCGCAGCTGACTCAGGACCATCAGGTCCGCTGGCAAGATCCACGACTCGATCTGTACAGGGCAAGACCAACAACACTCCTCTACAAGTAAAGTATGCTCGGGAACCCGTACCTCTAACGCACGTGGCAACCGACCTAACTCTAGTCCATGAGATGATGCAAATGCTCTACTGATGAAAGAATGTGATGCCCCGGTATCAAATAAGGTGCGAGCTCTACTGCCAGAAAGTAAAACGATACCTGCCACCACGTGGTCGGCTGCCAGGGAGTCCGCAACCTGGGCGGCATAAACCCGCCCGCTCTGTGCCGGTGGTCGGTGATCTGCCGGGTGGGAAGAAGGGGCCCTGCTTGCCGGAGCATAGGACCGCTGCTGGGGCGCCGGTGGGGCTGATGCTGAGGAAGGAGCCGGTGCTGGCGCATAAGGGCAAGTAGCTCGAACGTGGCCCGACTGTCCGCACCGGTAACAGCGGCCAAACCTCTGGTCACAAGTATCAGGAGAGTGCTGTCCCTAGCAGAAAATGCACCTGGCTGGGGTCGGGGGCTGCCTCCCCTGCTGCTGCTGCCTCTGCCGCTGAGATCCCTGGTGCCGGGACTGCGACCTCTGCTGCTGAGAATGCTGCTGCTGTCGTGAGTGCTGCTGCTGGTGCTGTGGGGGCCTCGGAGATCCACCATGCCCTCGCCGCTCCGAACGCCCGCGGCCTGAGAACTGAGGCGGCGGGGGTCGGGGCGGCCTCCAGGAGCTGGCCTGTCCCCCATCATCCTGCGCTGGCCGCTTCCTGTCCGATCCCTGAGCGGCCAGGCCCCCACGTCTGGCAACAACGTGGTCTCCTCTCTCGATCCACTGTGCATGCTCGGCCGCCTCCTCCAGGGTCTGTAATCTCTGTGCATGCACCAAGGTATAGAGCTCCGGGCGCAGGCCCGACTCGAAGAGCTCCACCTGATGTGGTCCATCCCTCGCGACGTAGGGAACGCAGCTGAGCAGTCGCGAAAACTCCTGAAAGTAGTCCCATGCCGACCGGTCGCCCTGCTGGAGATTCTTCAGGTCATCCTCTACCTTTTTCTTCACGCTGGTGGAAAAGTAAGTGTCCAGGACCATCCTCTTGAACTCTGCCCAAGGTAGCTGCCGGGTGATCTGAAACTCCAGGGGCTCCACCCGACGCCACCACGTGTCCGCATCTCCATCCAGACAATGCACAGCCATGTGTACCCGGTACTTCTGATCGATGAAGAAGTCTCGGAACAACTTCTCCATTGCTGAAAGCCACGTCCCAACCTCCCAAGGGTGAGTGCTCCGCCCCGAGAATCTAGGCGGTCCCCGCTTGCAGAAATGGGTGAGTTTATCAGTAAACTCCTGCTCCTCCTCGGGAGCCAAAGGTCGGATCGCTCCCGGGGCCCCGCTGCTCGAAGATGGTGCCGTAGGCACAAGCGGTATAGCCGGTGGTACAACAGGTGGTGCGGGGGCCTCAGTAGTAGTAGGGGGAGGGGCCCCAACCTGAGCAAGCAGCTGCTCAAACCTCTGCTCCTGCCGGCGGTGACCCTCCGCCAGCTGGGCCACCATGGCCCTCAACTCAGCAATCTCTGAAGGTCCGGACTGCTCCGGCCCCTCCGGGGGTGTAGGGGTACCCCGGGTAGGAATCCGCCGCCTGGGAGGCATCCTGACACACAAGAAACCACGAATCAGTACCGAAACCACACACGACCCAATCTAGCGAAAGTCAAAGGCATCCTCCTATTTCTGTAACCTTATGTTGTCTGCAGCCAACATAATAGTTCGCCAGAAACAGGACATGCCAATCCCTCTTCACTCCCTGGAAGAGTCAAAATAATATATGACCAAATTGCCGACTTTCGCATAATGTCACGTCACTCACGCCCTGCCTTCCTAGGGTCTGCCAAAAGCCTAGGGTTTCCTAAGTCCCAATTGACCTATCCCTAAGCTCTGATACCAACTTAATCTGTCACGCCCCGGGTGTAAACCAGAACCCGGGCCCGTCTACAGATCCGCCGTATACACAGAATTTCCCGTGTATACGAAGCGCTGGTAACCTGCTCAAGTATGGATGATATAATAAAAGAGCATAAACAGAGCTAAACAGTAACTAATACATCTCAGATAAAGCAGAAAAGCAAAGTGCAGAAAGTAACTCTCAATAATACATATGTCTCTCCCAGCTCACTAATCAAATACAACCAGCTGGCCGAAGCCAGACCCAAAAAGAAATGAATAGTAGAGTATCTGAGAGTATCGGGGTACATCTAATAATAGAACTGGTGCCTGGGTGGACCGCTATCTAGTCCGCGATTCTCTTACCTCGGTCCGCAGTGGAGGGTCCTGCAACAGCCGCAGACGACTCTGCAAAACAAAGGGGAATAGAAGAAGAAAAGCAGTGGGGAGTGAGAACTACTATAAAACAGTAGCCTCCTCCTAGTGGGTAGACCTCAACACAAATGTGCCCACTAGGACTATAAGAGGCAGAAAAGATGAACAGAGGTGGTAAGCTGTAATTAAAACTGCTGATGATGAATAGAGCTACCACTACATGCCTCTAATGAGCTAACTGATAGATTAGCTATATGTATGCATCAGAATGTCAACGCCTGCCTGTCTAGACCCAATCGATACACCAGTAAGCACTGGTACTGCCTGCTCTGCCTGCCAAATCGGGTATGCCAGCCTACGCATAACACCGATAGGAAAAGGGAGTCTCGAAGACTCGAAGCCTGTAAAAACGCACACTCCGGAGTGGCACTCGAGGGGAGCGACCCACACGAGTATAATGCCTGGGTAACAAGTACCAAATCAGCAGGACTGGATCATGACTCTGATCACGGTGGAAAACCCATCCACTAAAAGAAATCCAAATCCTCTATCCCAATCTGATGCAATAACTACTGTCCGGTCAACCGCCAAAGATCCGCGGTTGCCGCAATGCCCGGCCCTCACAGCCTGCCTGTCCCAAAGCCCACAACTGTCTGACTACACTATCCCAGTCCCTGCTCGAACCCGAGCGCACTATCCCCCGAATATAAATAAAAGAAGAGAAAAGCATGGTTTCTCCTAAGTCAATTCCAGCATGATAGTGTAGCAGAAAAAGGTGGCCTAACTAGATGTCCATTTAAGCATGCAAAGTCCTTTATATAAAAACAGGGTTTAAATATTATTATCCTTCCCAATAGAGAGGTATGCCACTAGTTAAACTTTCATTTGCTAAGTTATCTCATATCCATTTATCACATAAGCATAAGAGGTCCCAAAGTGTACGAGTAAGATAGTCCTTTATAGCAAAACTCCCCCCCCCCGTGAGGTTTAAACGACATATTAATATAAGAATCATCCATTCATTAATACTTAGTCCATTTTAAGATGTAGCCCAAGCAATAAGTCCAATTCTCAACCAAGATGCCATTTTAACTTATTCCGGTTCATTTAGCAACATAACAGTGAAGCACTCCAATAGGCCTAGTGGGGACATCATAAGTAGGAGGTAAACAACGGTACCCACCTCGAGCGCTAAATCCGGTCCTCAAAGGCTAAGTCCGCGCTCGCTCCGGAAAAACCCCGCAACACTGTGCCAAAGATCCCAAAGAACACACACAAATTACAATTCAAGTTTAACCCAAAATCTGTCTCCCAAATTCAGATTTACTGTTCAGCCATTTTTACCTGTGACACGTGCCCACAAAATTCCCAGAAAATATACACTGCGATCTACGCGACGATCCGGTCGAAACAAGTACCTGCACGTTTTCCCACGATTTTTCTGTGCTGAGAACGAAAATCGACAAGAGGACCACCTCAAACAATACATTCATCCCAAAACAGCGATATAAAATTCTGTAAAAAGGGATTCCTCACCTTCAGGGAAATTCCACAAAAATCCACGAAAATTCCAGGAGATTCCTCGTGACGCGTAGATGCAAATCCCCTTTTGAGTCGCCCTGTTTCGATGCTCGAGCGCGAAGTTATCACCAAAACGAGATGGTGCTGTCCCAAAACTCCGCGACGGAAAAGGGTCAGAAAGAAGCCACAGAATCACCATCAAAACCTCTGAATCAAGAGAAACTCATAAAAGAGGAAGTGAAGCCCTACCTGTCAAGAATCCGACGGCGCAAAAATCGTAAAAACAGGATGTCGGGGTGAGCCGGGGGAGCTAGAACACCGAAATGCGACGAATCTGGTAGCCGTAGAACGATCGTCGCGCCGCGCCGGATAAATGCAAACCTTGGGATCCGAGCCTTCAAAATTCTTGAGATTACTACAGTGGATGGAGGATTGGGAGAGGAAGAAATGTCTAAGAGGGGGCTCGGAGTGGTTCCAACCAGGAAGAGAGAAATCGGGCTTCCAATGCCCTAAAAGAATTAAGAAGGAGAAAAACAACCCGCGTTATTGGATTCGGGCCACGTTTGGGCCCGGATCCACCAGAGCGGGTCGGACGCGTCCCGTCCGACCGGGCGGAACCAACCAGCACGCGACGCGCGTCCCCACAGGGGATCGGCGCGCATCCCGCACAGCGAACAGCCGTGCGGGGCGCGCCAGCGGCCGACGCGCGTCCCGACCGCGCGGTCAGCCCCGCAGTCGCTCGCCAATGGCGAGGCGACGCGCGTCCCACGCACTGTGCGGTCAGGCGCGGGGGCAGGCGCCGCCTGACCGGCCGCAGGCGTTGTCCCCTGCGCCGAGTCCCATGAGCCCGCCAGTAGCCATGCGCCACGTGTCGGTGCGCCGGGTCCGTGCACCCCGCCGAGCCGTTCCATGCACCGGGCGCCGCGGGCCGGCCAATGAGGGCCCGCCACGTGGCATCCGGCGGTCCACGGCCTTCCCCCATGCACCAGGAGACACTAGAAACTTCCGGGAGTCCGTTTTTGGGCATCCGGACTCCAAATCCGGCAAATAAATAGCCGTTTTCAAGCGTTTTTCCGCGCTGAATCCAAATACGCCATCCGTTTGGCCTAGAAACTTTTCTAAAATTCGGCAAACCCCGCCGAAGGCCAAACTAACAATAAACACTGCCACGGACCCACCTGTGCTGTCCCTTTGACACACTGTGGATCAAACACCATCATTAGGTGTTTCACACTTGGATTCACGGGAAAACAGTGCATGGAAACCTGGATCATCACACGAATATTATTGGAGATCCACAAGAAGGAGTCAGAACTCGGAGGCAGTTGGTTTGTGGATTCGCTTGCTACGTATCTTTTATCGAACCAAAGAACATAGATGAAGCTCTTCAGGATGACTACTGGATTAAAGCAATGCAGGAAGAGCTCCATCAATTTGAGCGAAACAAAGTCTGGGAATTAACGAAGCCTCCAAAGCAACACAATGTGATAGGTACCAAATGGATCTTCAAGAACAAGAAAAATGAGGATGGTACTATCATCAGGAACAAGGCACGATTAGTTGCTCAAGGCTACTCTCAAGTAGAAGGTATAGACTTTGATGAAACATTCACCCCTGTAGCTAGACTCGAGTCCATTCGTATACTATTTGCTATTGCTTGTCATTTTAAAATCAAATTATTTCAAATGGACGTTAAAAGCGCATTTCTAAATGGGTTTTTAAATGAGGAAGTTTATGTGGCTCAACCGAAAGGTTTTGTAGATCATAAACAACCTAACCATGTTTTTCGTTTGAAAAAGGCTCTTTACGGTCTGAAACAAGCACCGCGAGCATGGTACGAAAGGTTAACAAAGCACCTTTTGGAGAAGGGCTATACTCGAGGGGGAGCTGATAGGACTCTCTTTGTGAAGCATTATCAAAGCAATTTCATTGTAGCACAAATCTATGTCGATGACATTGTATTTGGAGCAACAAGAGATAATGATGCTTCTAAATTCGCGGAGACCATGGAAAGCGAATTTGAGATGTCCATGATGGGCGAATTGACTTATTTCCTTGGATTGCAAATTAAACAAAATGATGAAGGTATTCACTTGAGTCAATCCAAGTATGCAATGGAGTTGGTCAAAAAGTTTGATCTAGAAAATTGTAAAGATTTTCCGACTCCAATGGGAACTAGCCACAAGGGACTTGGAAGTGAATCACATAGTGAGAATGTAGACGAGAAACTGTATCGAAGTATGATTGGAAGTCTACTTTACCTCACGGCTAGTCGCCCGGATATATCTTTTGGTGTTGGGATTTGCGCGAGATATCAATCAGCACCAAAGGAGGTTCACCTGAAAGCGGTGAAAAGGATCATCCGGTATATCAAAGGATCAATTAATTTCGGAATTTGGTATCCTATGGGAACAAGTTTGGATATTGTTGGATACTCAGATGCCGATTGGGCAGGATCAGTGGATGATCGGAAAAGCACGAGTGGTGCATGCTTCTATCTTGGCCATTGCCTTGTTGCATGGCACAGTAAAAAGCAGAATTGCATAGCACTCTCGACTGCCGAAGCGGAATACATTTCAGCTGGAAGCTGCTCAACTCAACTCATTTGGATGAAAAGCGTATTGAGCGATTTCCGCATTTCAGCATCTTCGGTAACAATTCTTTGTGACAACACAAGTGCAATTAACATTTCTAAAAACCCTGTGTTGCACTCTAGAACAAAACATATTGAACTTAGATATCATTTTCTTAGAGAGCTAGTTGAATCAAATACTCTTCAACTTTCATATATTTCAACTGAGGATCAATTAGCTGACATTCTAACAAAACCTTTGGATCAAAAACGTTTTATTCATTTACGAAAAGCAATTGGAATGCTTTCCTTGAAATAAACTTCTTTTTGAAACCTTTGCTTAGGATAGGTTTTGTATTTGTTTTTGTTTTGTTCATTATCTATGTTTGTACATAGGACATTAATTGAGCATAGATCATAATTGACTTTAATTGCATCTTTTCGCACATTTAGAAGTTTATTATGCTTTTGCCATCATAATATTCCACTGTTGCAATGATCATTTATGTTAATTAAATCATCTTCTAAGTGATCAAAGTCAATTTCTCTCTCTCTATGATCTCTTGGTATAGTCATTATCTTATTTGACTGCTTAGTCGAGTATGAAATCGAGATCAATATTTGGTTGAATACTTTATATCTTAAATAATTGATAGCCAATTGAGGGGGAGTCATAGAAAAAGTAAAATGCTCAAAAGATGTGGAAAGAGTTACATCCCAATGAGGAGTGTGAAAACTACCACCATATGGAGGAAAGAGCTACCACCTCGGTCGTCCGAGTATTGTGTGCAGCTACCACATGTATACCAAGCATGGTTGTTCAAATTTTTTTGATTAAGTAAAATGCATGTTGGAATACTTGACTCCGTCAAATTTCAAGGTTGGTATAAGGTGGGTTTTTAAAGAAAGATGCTCAAAGAGCCACTCTCTTCAACAGATTGTCAGATACATTATCTATTATATTTGGGATTTCAAACATCTATTGATCTTTGTATTTCATTTTCTTTACTTTATTGATGATTTGATAAAGGCATTACTCATAAGATCAAATTAGATGTAATTGAAGGTGTTCAACTTTAAGGGATTTAATTTTTGTAAATTTTCGTTTCATTTTTGGATATTATTGATAGATTTGGCATAATCTAATTCTTGTTGTATGAAACGATGTTTTCTGTTTAAAGTTGATACACATTTGTGCTTACAATCTTTTTCTGGTTTTTCTTGAAATTCTCTGAAATTTTCTAAAGAAAAAGTTGGAGCCGATCCGGATCGGGCCAGATGATCCGGATCCCGAACGCAGGAATTCTTCTGCGGGCTGACGATCCGGATTGTATCTGCCGATCCGGATCCCGAACGCAGTTTCTCACTGCGGGTAGCCGGTCCGGATCGCAGTTATGAACTGATCCGGATCGCGGCTAGGTTTTATAAAGAACAAAAGGGTTTTTGATTTCTTTTACTCCAATCTTTTGTTCCAAAGTTTCCAGAGCCTCTCTCTCTAGATTTCATCCTTCCTGGAAGCTTTCAAACTCAAGTTCTTCAACTCCAAGTAAGTTTTATTGATCAAAATCTCGGTTTTTTATCGTTTTTCTCTCTTCTTCCTCAAACGTCATGAATTTCTTGGATCAACTTTGTTTGTGGATGGTTTTTGATCAAATTTCTTTTGAAATAAGAACTCTGGGTAGATTAGTTTTGATTATATGCTAGGTATTCTCCTGATTAACGGATTTTTAGGCTTCGATTTCTAAAATTTCGGTTTTAGGGCATATAATAAGGATTTTCGAAAAACATGCAATTGATCTATTTTTAAAAAAAGTCCTTTTGCAAAACTAATTTGATTCTTAGTCTCTCTACATGATTATGATTGTTTGGGTACAATTTTTCAATCTTTGAAAATTAACAATTTTCTCATGTGTTCTTGAGTTGTTGCTCACAGGATTTTAATCTTCTTAAAGCACTTGGATCAATGGGATTCTCATGGATCATTCTCTTATTGGTCACTATGGTGCACACTCGGGCCACAAATAAGTTAAAAAGAGCTAAGAAAACACAACAAAAGGGTGAGTTTCATGTGATCAGCGACACAGAAGTAGATTGTCACGAGGTAGATTGGACTGCATTGACAGATGATGATGACTCATTGCCTGAACAAAAGGCGTCCGATGCATCGAAAGAAAAAGCACCCATGGACAAAGGTAAAGCACCTATGACTGCACCAACCATCTCAGTGAAAAGGAAACGACTCGCTCGACGGTTTGGACGAGCACGAGGTTTCATGGCTAACGAACCGATTATTCCGGATTCTCCACCTCGGGAGGAACAAGTGTTCGTTAATTCGGATCGCCTAAGGGCATTTGAGAATCGTGAATGCATTGGTGAGAGGCATGTCAATATAGAGGCTCTACGAGATCACTCTCCTGAGTTTGGCGTTCTAATTGAACAAGCAAACCTTATTCAAGTTTGTCGATTTCCAGAAGTACTTGGATACTGTCTGCATCTTGTAAGGGCCTTCTATACAAATGCACGGCACCTTCGTGAAATTGAAAACGGTCCAATGGAATTTTACACGAACATCCAAGGCACAAGATTCAAAATTACTCCACAATTGATTGGCGAGGTTTTGGGAATGCCTGCCAGCAAGACAGGAGTTAATTACTTGAAGGGAAAGGTTTTGACGAACACTGTGTGGCAAATGGTTATAAAGGGAATTTGTTTGGAAGGAACGCAATCAACGGAGAAATCGATCAGATCCAAGGAACTTCGTATTGAGTACCGATTTCTAAACTTCATCACTTGTTACAATATCCTTCCAAATTTGCAGACGAAAGTCTTGAGATGGGATCGAATGCTATTTTTGTATCTCTTAGGACATCCGTCTGAGGCAATGGGATTGAATATCAACATTCCATACATTATTTGGAATAGAATGACAAGATATGTTGAGCACCCTCATCCCACAGAGAGAATTCCATTTCCACTGATTATAATGAGGATTTTGAAGAAATTTCAGGTTGACATTACCTCACCGACTTATCATCAATGTTTGGGCATGATCGATGAGTCCACCGTCGTGAAGTCACTTCACAAATTGCCCCATGTCACTCCAGTCCCAACGTGCGGAACGAAACCTAGTAGCGGCACTTCCGCGTCACCATCACAACCAGCACCCACACCAGCAGATGAAGCATCAGTCTCATCCATCTACAAAGAACAACAACGATTATCGGTTGAGCAGGAACATATCTCGAAGGCACAGACGAGAATCTCCAATGAGCTCGAGCTCATCACGGCAGCTCACATTACCTTAACTAAGAAGATCAATTCTATGAACAAGCTGGTGAAAAAGATGTTCTCAAAGATGGGCTGCACGAGCTCTGATGACTCCGAATCTGATGACTGATTCCTTCTTTTTATTCTTTTGCAGATTTTTAATCTTTTTGTGCAGGTTTTTCAGTTTTTAGGACCTACTTTTAGTTCTAGTTCTTAAATTTCGGAACATTTTCGTTGATTTTTTTTTTTAACTCTCCTTCATTTTTTTTTGGTAACTTTGGCTTTGTTTGTGACAAAAAGGGGGAGAGAGTTTAGAGAACTTGAACAATGATATTGTGAAAATTGTGATCTTGTATACATCAATGATGAACAATGATGACTGCATCAAGGTAAGTGAACATCAAGGGAACTTGAACAATGATTGTGAAAATCTTGCTGATGAAGATTTTGTATACATCAAGGTAAGTATCACTTCAACTTCAACTTTGGTTTTTATCTTGTGATTGTTTGCATGTCTCGACTAACTATTCGACTAACTATTTGGGCATGTAATATGACTAACAAGTTGATGTTGGACTAACATTTTGTGACATTTGGTTGCATAGAAGATATGTTGGTTTTTGACTATGATTCTCTTACATATCTGAATTCTCAAATGTCATGATGATCAGATAAACTCTATCTCTGTACTAGGTTTTGTATGCTAAATATTCTTGAGGTATCTAACGATCTCTTTTTGTCAAGAATGATTTCTTTGTGCAGAGAGTACAGATGTCTAAGTCTAGAGTCTGTTTTAGGAGTTTATCTCATGTTTTTAAACTTTTGGATCTCCATTGTAAATTTTTGTTGTATGGTGATAGCAACAAAAATATCTTTTTGAATTTTCTTTAGTGGATCTGTGTTTTGTCACGAAACCGCCAAAGGGGGAGATTGTTACGGAATTTGAGTTGGCGTAGTTTCGTGAAAGTCTCAAGTCTTGAAGATTGAAGGTGAAGAAAGTTGGATCATTTAACTCAATCTCAAGAAAGAAGAATTCAAAAGGATCAGGTATGTTTAACTAAAGATTTTGTGTGATCCGAATACTTCTTGTAGTGTAGAAACACTTGGAAGAATCTTTCATTGCATAAAAATCAAAAACTGGACTTGGGACATGTTCAGGATCCGGATCAGGTTGTTCGATCCGGATCCCGAAGGTGGTTCGTTCATACACCAGTTCAATCCGGATCGTAGCCTCTCTTGATCCGGATCCCGAACACTGAGTTTACCATCTTCCTTGAACGATCCGGATCAGGCTTCGCAATCCGGATCCCGAACGTTGATGTTTGGTGAACTGTATGAACGATCCGGATCAAGCACTTCGATCCGGATCCCGAACCTTCGTTTTTCTGGAATTGCCTGACTCGTTACGACGATCCGGATCACAGCTAATCCGATCCGGATCGCCGTCCGTAAAATCTCCAGAAATGTTAGGTTTTTGATTCTTATCTCATTCCTAGGGTTTCTAACCTATAAATAGACCCTATGACTCTTTTTCTAGGGTTAATCCATAGTGAATCAATATAGCCGTCATTTTCCTATATCATTTTTTACGGCTCTAGATCCACATATAGAGAAGAAAGGAAATCATTAGAGAATACTCTATGTTTCTTCATCTATATTGATTAGTTTGATTCTAGGTTTTCACACTCACATCTTGAGTTGAATCAAACTAATGAATACTTAGATGGTATTTCCGATCTATCTTTGATCTAAGTATTCGGCGGATCATCACCACCCAAAAACAACGATTTACCCCAAAAATCGGCGCGTGGATTCGCGTGTCCTTGTGGATTCAAGGTTCAACCGCTCTCGTGGATTCGGAGCGAGGCACGTTCGTGGATTCGAAGGGTGCTATTGGGTGAAGACCGTGGATTCGGTCGGACGTCGTGGATTCGACGTTGGACGCCGTGGATTCGGCGTTGGGCGCAGATCGTGGATTCGAGAAGCGTCGCGGAGCGAGCGGAGAAGATCCACTAGGAGCGTATGGAAAAGGTTGAGTCGTAATTGTGTACGGTAAATCACCTTGTACGTGTTTTAATTCTAGTGGATTTCTGCCGTGTTATCGGTCCCGTGGTTTTTTACTCCGGTGATGGAGTTTTCCACGTAAAAATCTTGCGTATTATTTTTTATTTCTGCATCGGGTTTTTATCGCAACGATTTTTGAGTGTTTATACGTTTACACCTATTCACCCCCCTCTAGGTGTTTTTTCCCCTATTTAGATCCTTATTACATATAACCCAACAAGATGGACCCTGTGTGATATCCACAGCTGGATTGGCCTTCGGCTGCATTTGCCGAATTTTCGAAAGCGATTTGGGCCAAATAGAGGTTGGATTTGGATTCAGCGCGGAAAAACGCTTGAAAACGGCTGTTTGCTTGTTAAATTTGGAGTCCGGATGCCCAAAAAGGGACCCCCGGAAGTTTTCGCTGAATTTCGGTGCATGAGAGGGGCCGTGGACCGCCGGCTGCCACGTGGCGGCTTGGGATTGGGCCGGTCCGCAGCGCTCGGTCCACTGAGGGGAGCGGCTGGGTGCACGGACCCGGCGCATGGACACGTGGCGCCGCCTGATTGGCGGGCTCGTGAGGCGCGGTCCAGAGATTTTGCGCGGCGGTGCATGGACCGGGGCGGGGGGACACGTGGCATCCCCGGTTGGTCGGTGCACGCGGCGCGGTCCACGGAACCTGAATTGGGTGCGTGGATCGGGTGCACAGGCACGTGTCGTCACGCCATTCGCGGGCTCCCGAGGCGCGGTGCACCGGGTCGCGGTCGGGCGCCTCGGGGCGCGTGCGTGGCAGGCGGCCAGTGCGGCGCCTGCCCGCACGTGTGACCGCGACAGTGGCAGGGCCACCTGTCGCCCTGCCACTGGCGGGCGCCACCTACCCGGTTTGACCGGGTAGGTGCCACGCGGCGGCACCACACGCGCCCCGCACAGCTGTTTGCTGTGCGGGACACGTGTCGGTCACCGGGAGTGCCACGTGGCCACTCCCGGCGCGCCCCGCACAGCTGTTTGCTGTGCGGGTGACGTGGCGGCACCAAATTTTTCCGGGCGGCTACAGTAACCCGCCTCTGCGCCCGGATTCGGGCGCCCGAAACTTCGGGTGCGCCCGAAAGTGGGGACCTTTTGGGGATTTCTTCAATTATTTTTTTGGGGCCTATTTAAAGCCCGAGCCCTCTTCTTCTCCAACCTTTTGGCACTTCCGAGCTTCAAACCGCCAAGAGCCCTTTACCAAAGTTGATCCTCACTCTGTGAAGCTTCCATCTGCAGAGTTTAGGGATTTTTGGGGGCACGCTTTTCGAGATTCTCATTTTCTTGGCGCGGCGCGACGCTCTTTCTTCGGTGTTTCTTCCGTCGCTCTTCGGTGTACGAGCTCCCCCGACCTACTCCGACCATCTTTTCGGGCGATTTCTTCGCTGCTGGATTCGTAACAGGTGAGGCTACGATTTTGGATTTTCGAACATTTTCATATTTCACGTTTTTCGAGGTGTTCTCTCGTGCTCATTGGGACCCTTTTTGCTGTGAGATTTTGGTGAGGGCAGCACCTTCTTTTGAGGAGATCTCCGCGCACGAGTCTCGGATCAAGACGTGCTTATAGACTTTTTTCATCTACTCGACGCGAGGATCATCGTGGATTTTTCTTGAAATTTTTGGAGACTTTCCCGAAGGTATACACTTTTCCTTTTTTCTGTACAAGAGTTTACAGTTGGATGGTTTTGGGATTTCGCGCACCGATACTGTGGAATTTGTAACTTGGCCTACGATGCTCGAAATTGAGCGTGCAGGTACTTGTTTCGAAGCTATCGACACGAGGATCACAGGGATATTTTATTTGGAATTTTTCGAGCATATTTAGCAGGTGAAATAATCGCATCTTTGCGGCTGTATTTTCAGTGTTGTAATTCTTGGCAGATTTTGGAATTAAAGTATAACTGTAGCCTTATGTTGTACCCAGGAGGGATTGTGGACTGTGCTGGACCTGTTGGACATAGAGTTGTTATTTTTTCTGGTTTTCTCAGCTGTACGACTCTGGACAGTTAGTGTTTTCAGGTGGGTGGCTTGCTTTCAAGATCTATGGACTGTACTCTAATTCTATTGATATAGAATCATGCATGATAGTGATTGGACTTGGGTAGCATGCTAGAGTGTAGGAATTGTTGTTCCTTGTTTTATCTGTCGATCTTGTGATCTCTTGTTTCCTACTGTCATGTTAAATTTTTGTTATGTTGAACCTGACCTAGCACCCCCGTCATATGTTGCATGTGTAACCAGACCAGTAGAAAACCCTCACTTGGGCTATTGTTATTTATGCTTAGACATCCACACTTTATGTTTCATTCCTGGACTTAGTGTTATCCTCGCCCGGGTAGTGGGCCGAGCGGTCGGGACATCTTTTTAGTGTGGGATGCATTTGCACTCGTGCTTGGGAGCAGAGTGGAGTCTGGTAGATGTAGTGGATCGCTTGTCTGTACCGGGAACCGTTTGAGATAAACGGTGGTCCCGAGAGGTCTTGTTTTCCCCTGTTGGGGTTGTCGCCACTGTGTCAGTGGTACTAGTATACTAGTGTTAGCCGAACCTAGAACCCTTTTCGACATACACACGATTTTAGTCTACCAATGTTTTCTTCCTAGTATCGAAGGGCCGCTGGAGTCTGTTCTTGTTTGATTGGACAAAGGCATCAGCCCTTCGGGGCTTGGGTAAAACACTTATTTTTCTAACTGTTTTTCTAAGGAGAACTAAAATCATTAAATATGGATTTCTTCTAGATCAAATGATCTTCAATAACAAATGTCACCTTTTCTTGTAAATCTCCCCACTCGAAAGGATTCGAGTGATCTGGGTTCTAGGGGCCGTTCCTTTGTCGGGACGAAAGCCACGGGGGCCGAGCCTGGAACCTGTTCTTGTTTGATAGGGTTGTAGGTGTAGGTCTCCCGGGACTTTCGAGCCCTGTTGGTGTTTTCTGCGTGTCGTGCCGAGGTTTTGCTTTCCCGAACTATAAGGGGATCGGGAACTTCGATAGGCGGAGCCTAGAGTCTGTTCTTGTTTGATAGGGTTCTTAGCACCGGTCTATCGGGTTTCCGAACCCCTATGGTGTCGGTCTTTCCTATGAGTTTGGTGTTCTGTTGTGGGAGCCGTCGGGTGGACGGTGGCCCCAGCTGTGTGGTTTTCCAGCCTGTGGTTGAGAGTTGGTGTTGTTGGTCGATCTTGTTGATCGTGGTTTGGACTATAGCCTGCATGAGCCATATTTGAGCTCGACAGAGATACGCGGATACTTTCCTCGGTGGGGTCGCTCCCCTCGAGAGCCACTCCGGAATTGGGCCTGTTACTTGCTATCGCGACTTGTCGACGCCGTCCCTCTGACTGGGCCAGTTAGTGGCAGTCACGGACACCCTACGGTAGACCCGTCCTGTTGAGGATGTGCGGCAGTAGGTGGGCGCAGGTTTGACTGGACCTTTGAGGCAGTCAGTTTAGATTTGGTGAGTTTACTGTGGGTATTAGTAGATGCATCATGTTCCATCTGTTCCTTTTTCTTGAGCATCTAGATAGAGGCATAGTAGCGGTAGAGTTACTTTTCCTGCCATTTCATTTCAGTATTATTTTGTTACTTTATGCCTCTAGTAGACTTAGTGGGCAGACCGTCGGGCTTGTTGGCGGCACCCACTGAGAACTACTTGGGACGTAGTTCTCACACCCGTCGTGGTGTTTTTCCCCAGGGACTTCTTCTTCTGCTCCAGTTCCTGCCGCACCTTTTGCTGCTTCTTCTGATCGAGGTAAGGGAGTCGCGAGATAGTTCCCTACCAGTCATCGTCCAGAGAGTAGATGTACCCTTATTACTTTTGAGAGTTCATGTTGAGAGAACTTTGTAGTGAGGTATAGAGTTGTATTTATTTTCTACTGCTCGAGAGACTGTTGTATTTTGGTGAGGTCTTGGGTTGTATATTGTTTTATTTCTAGCAGTTTTCTTTCAGCTCTGATATCTGTATAGCATAGTTGATCTTTTGCAGGTTAGTCGCTTCGTCTATATGGGGCTTCCCGTATGGGCGGCGGATCTGTTGGCGAGCCCGGGTCGCATTTTCGACGCCGGGGCGTGACAGCTATCATGCCTCTATCTACTATGCTCAATAGGAAAAAACACAGATGATGGTATGCCTCCACTCACTACTGCTAATATGTCTCAAGTGCCATGCTCAATGAAAACTCTACTAAGACACATGCTATGCAACCACTCACGAACAGTAACCCAAATCGCGGTGACTGCCACATCGGGTCCAGTCAAACCTGCGCCCCCTAGTGTATCAACCAGGGCATCCCATCGGACTATCTCAGTATCACGCAAAGCGACCTCTAGTGTATCAACTAGGCGCATCATCATCATCGCATCCAGAGCGTAACTCGTGGGGAGCGACCCCACCGAGCTCAAGCGTGTCTCATCTGGCAAAAGCGGCACATACAAGCTATAATCCACGATCAAACAGATCGGAAACTCGAACACCCAAATAACCATCTCTCAGTCGGAGAACCCTCCACGACTCAATCTCAGAATGCTAACCCACTAAAAGAAAGTACACAACCACTGGAACCGCCGTCAACCCAAACGGCTCCCAAAACGACACCCCACTCATAGACGAGAAGAACCGTCTGACACAGCAAGGGTCCGAGAATCTCGTTAGGCCGGTGCCTAGAACCCCAATCAAACAAGAACAGACTCTAGGCTTAGCCTATCGAAGTTCTCGATCCCTTAACGTTCAGGAATACGGCTCCCTCGGTTAAAGTGGGAAACCATCTCAACATGCTAAACTCACGGGCTGGAGATACACTATAGCCAAAATAGCGAAGGGTCCGAAAACCTCGGGAGACTAATACCTATGACCCCGATCAAACAAGAACAGGCTATAGGCGTAGCCTCCCATTGCTTTGGACCCCAGAAAGAAATCAGCCCTTAGATCCCAGATCACTCACCCCTATCGGGTGAGGAACAATTTAGGAGAAAAGATGACCTTTATTACAAAATACCGTCTTGAATTGAGAAAACCAACTTTTATAGATTTTAGTTCTTGAGAAAATCAGTTAAAAACAAGTTTATTTTTCGGACTCCAAAGGGTTAATGGCCCGGCCCAATCAAACAAGAACAGCCTTCGGCGACCCCTAGAAATTCGAAAGGAAAAACACTGGTTTACTAAAATCATGAGTGTCCAAAAACATTCTGGGTTCAAGGTCCTGATAACACACGCTCACCACGATCACAACTTAGTGGTGACGACCAAAACAGAGAAATACCCAAAGATCCGGGACCACCGTTTACCCAAAACGGTTCCCAAAACACTAACACTGGCCTAACACAGCTAGCAGACCCCACTCAGTCCCCAGGCCCGAGTGCAACATACGTCCCACAATGTCCTGACCACTCGGCCCACTACCCGGGCGAGGAACTCTACGTCCAGAAAGAAAAGCAATGTGTGGGATGCCTAAAGCATAAAAGAAACTAGCCCAGATTAAGGTTCTCTACGGTCTGGTTAAACACATGCAACATATGACGGGGGTGCTAGTCAAGGTTCCAATAAAACACTTATTCTAGCATGCCGAATCCTATCATAATAGAATTAGAAAGAAGTCCGCAGATTTGGAGAAAAATCCAACCCACCTCGGTATGCCACCAATTGCTCGTAGACACTTGCAATTGGGCTCCGCGCGATTCCTTGCCTCCACCGGAGTCCGCACGCAAAACGGAGCACGCCGCCGGAGTTCGCACGCAAAACGGAGCACGTCGTCGGAGTCCGCATTCAAAACAGAACACGGTGCCGGAGTCCGCACGCAAAACGGAGCACACCGCCGAAGTCTGCACGCAAAACGGAGCACGCCACCGGAGTCCGAACGCAAAACGGGTCACAGTGTCGGAGTTCGCATGCAAAACGGAGTACGCACGCAAAACGGTGCATGCCACCAGAGTCCACACGCAAAACGAAGCGCGCCACTGGAGTTTGCACGCAAAACGGAGCACGCCGCCGGAGTTCGCACGCAAAACGAAGCACGGTGCCGGAGTTCGCACGCAAAACGGAATCCGCACGTAAAACGGTGCACGCCACCAGAGTTCGCACGCAAAACGGAGGGGTAAACAACAGTCCCTAACAAGCACGAGGATAAGGGGTAAAAACCAAAACTCCAAAAAGGTTAAACCCCAAAACTGTGCCGAAAAACACTGCAAAAAGACGAGCAAAACCAACCTTAAAATCGGCGCTTCGCCAAACAAGCACCCACACATTTGCCCGGTTCCAAGGGACACTTCGCACGCGCTCCACGGCACAAACGGTGAGCTCACGGCACCCCGAAAACTCCCCGAAAAGCTCGCTCTCTCTTCCTCTCGCGTGCACGTACGGAGCAAAGGAGAAGAAAGGGAGAAAAGGGGGGCGTTTTGGGCATAAATAGACCAAAGCGCGAAGATTCGGGCGCCCGAATCTGGAATTCTGGCGCACGAAACCCCCAAATCGGGCGCGCTATAGTAACCCAAGGAGTCGCCCGCGCCGCGCGTTCCACCGCAAGCCGACACGTGGCAGCATCGTGCCTCCCGCGCCCTCGCGTGTCCACTCGGAGGCCGCCACGTGGCGGCACCAGCGCAAACCGCGCCCAGCGTTGCGTCCTGTCGCGCGGGGAGGCCGAATCGGGCATCGCCACGTGTCGCCTCCCGCGTGACCCCCCGCGCTGGCCTGCACCGCTTCCACGTGCGCGTCAACGCGCGGGTTGACCCGCCCAACGCGGTTCGGCCGCGTGGCGCCTCCCATGTGCGCCCACGCCCCCCGCGCCAGCGCCTGGGTCGCCGCGCCCCGCCTGCTCAAGCGACCGGCTCGACCAACCCGCGCCCGTCACGTGGCAGCGGCGCGGGTTCGGTGCTCCCGGTGCATGCGGGTGGGCCGTGGACCGGCCCACAACTAAAAATGGGCCCGCTAGCCCTTTTACGCCCGTAAATAGCCAATTTTGATTGTTTTTACGCGATGATTCCGTTTTTGGCATCCATTCGACGCACAACGCACTCAAAACACCAAAAATAGGTGTTTTCTCACCACCAACCACACGGTCGAGTCGCACGGGAATTTCGGGACACCACAATAAGAATCAAAAACTGACTTAACAGAATTTTTCCCGCACGACGGTCCGGACTGGATTAAGGCTGATCCGGACTGTCGTCTTTTTCAGAAGATTTTCTGATAAAACACAGTTCGGGGTCCGGACTGAAACAGGGGAGGTCCGGACTGTTCATACAATTTTGCAGAAATTAATGTTCGGGGTCCGGACTGGAACAGGGGTGGTCCGGACTGGAAAACCGCATGAACTAATCTATGTTCAGGGTCCGGACTGGATTGGTCTGATCCGGATCCCGAACATCCAACTTGTCCATTTTTTTATTTTTATGCAATGAAAACTTATCCAAGTGTTTCTAAACTACTCAAATGTATTCGGATCACCAAAATTATTTAGTTAAACGTACCTGATCATTCCGTATGCATTCTTCTCGAGATTAATGTAGTTGATCCACAATTCTTCATCTTCAATCTTCAAGACTTATACCACTTCACGAAATACGCCAATACAAAATCCTTAACAATCTCCCCATTTGGCGGTTTCGTGACAAAACAAAAATTCACTTAAAAAATTCTAAAAGATATTTTTGTTGTTATCACCATACAACAAAAATTTACATGAAAAATCCAAATAAGATGAATATAAGAGATAGACTCCTAAAACACACTCTAGACTTAGACGTTTGTACTCTCTGCAAAAGAAATAATTCTTGACAAAAAAAATCGTTGGATACCTCAAGAATTTAAACATTCAAAAATCAATCAGAGAGATAGAGTTTATACTCACCATGACATTAATTATCAGATATGTATGAAAGTTTAGCAAACAAAGATTCACATATCCCTATGTATTAACAATTCAAATGTCATGTCAAAACAATTAACAAGTTAATAAATGTGTCAGTTATCAAGCAACTTGTTAGTAATATTACATGCCCAAATAGTTAGTCAAATAGTTAGTCGGGGCATGTACTCAAAATACACAAGTATTCATACTTACCTTTACTTCATCGTGCAAAAGTTTCACAAAGTACCAAAGTACTTACCTACTTACTTACCACACGTACTACCACTTAGTACAGATTTTTAGGTTCTCTACCCCTTTTTGTCACAGAAAAGTAGCCAAAATTATAATAAAGGGAGGTAAAGTTCAGAAAAGAAAAGAAAACAACAGAAAAACCTGCAGAAAAGATGATCATTAAATCAAATCAGTCGGAGTCGGTGTCGTCAGAACTGCTATAGCCCAATTTGTTAAAAATCTTCTTCACCAACTTGGCAAGAGATTTGTATTTCCTTTTCAAATCACCTTGGGCTGCAGAAATATGCTCCATGTCTGTAGATATCTTACTGATTTCGCTTGACATGCGCTCTTGTTCCGACGAGAGCCGTTTTTGTTCTCGGTAGATAGATATCACAGAGGCATCATCCTCAGAAGCTGAAGCTGTTGCTGGTGCTGTTGCTGGTGCTGTTGCTGCTTGTGCTGTTGCTGAAACTAATGATCTCTTGCTGCGAGGAGGAGTAGGTGTATCATATGGCTTAGTGGAGAGAGACTTCACAACTGTCGAGTCATTGATTGTTCCCAAGCTATGCATGTATGCCGACGATGCAGTATCGACTTTAAATTTCCTTAAGATATGCATAATGATCATTGGGAAAGGAAGCCTCTCAGTGGGATGGGCATTTTCAACATATCGAGCCATTCGTGCCCAAATAAGATAGGAAATGTTGAAGTTTGATCCCAATGACGCAGTAGGATGTCCAAGGAGATAGAGAAATAGCATTCTATCCTATCGAAGAACTTTAGTTTGCATGTTTGGTAGAATGTTGTAGCAAACTATAAAGTTCAGGAATCGGTACTCCGGTCGAAGTTCTTTTGAGAGAACTGAATTTCCCACCGACCGAGTATCAGGTAGACAAATTCCATCTACAACCGTTCTCCAGATTGTATTGGTCATCACATGACCCTTCAGATAATGAATCCCATCAAGTCGGGCATTCATTCCTAACACATCTCCAATCAATTGAGGTGTTATCTTCAGCTTGATATTTCGGACAGTTGTCTGAAATTCCTTGGGTCCGTCCTCTTGATCTTGAAGATTTGTAGCACATTGATAAAATATCCTCACAAGGTGAAGACAATATCCAGAAGTCTCCGGGAAATTGCAGATGGGAGCAAGTCCAGCTTGATCAAAAAGTGTTCCAAACACTTTTGAACGATCGATGAGAGCCGCGACATTTACATGTCTCTCACCTATGCATTCCCGTTTCTCAAAATCCTTTATCCTTTCGGAGCTAACGTGCACAAATTCCTGTGGAGGGGGCTCACTTGCGAGTGGCTCTTCGATTGTAATTCCTCGTGCTCCACCTCTTTTTCGAGCAACACTCTTCCTTTTCATTGATATCGTAGTTGGTTCCATTGGAGCTTTACCTTTCTCGGCAGCAGTAGGCGGTGTCTTCGCCTTTGAAGTTGCAGGTGCTTTTCTCTTCTCTGCCGCTGCAGTCAATGCTGCTGTTTCTTCCAAGATTTTGTCCCAATCCTCGGATTTCGTATCTGAGTCATCCACAGGGACATACTCCCCTTCCTCTTGAGTTTTCTTTGCTCTCTTGAGCTTATTTGTTATCCTAGTGCTCACTAGTGCTGAGATGAACACTATTATCCATTCAAATGCCATTGCTGTGGAAATGTTTGAAATCAACAATCCTGCAAACAAAAACTCAAGAACACGGAAAAATTATTTAATTTCAAAATTTTGAAAAATCATACCCAAACAATCATTATCGTGTATAGAGACTAGGAATCAAGTTAGATTTCCAAAAAGAAATTTAAATATTGATCAATTCCATGTTTTTAGAAAAATCTGAAATTTTGCCCTAAAACTGATTTTTTAGAAATCAAAGCCCAAAAATTCGTTAATCAAGAGAATACAAGGCATAGAAACAAAACTAATATGTCCAGAGTTCTAATTTCAAAAAAAATTTGATCAAAAACCATTTAGAATTGAATTCGTAGCATGAATTTCACTCACGTTTTGAAGAACAAAGAAAAACAGTGGAAATTCCGAGTTTTGATCAATAAAACTTACTTGAATCGAGAGAAACCAGGTTGGAAAGATCCAAGAGCTGTTGGATTCTAGAGAGAGAAACACCAGGAAGCAAGAAATAAACGAATGAAGAGAATGAGATTCGAAAAACCTTTCATTTCAATTAAAACCTAGCCGCGGTCCGGATCAGGTTGGATTTCAGTCCGAATCGGCTTTGCGCAGGAAAATCCCTCGTTCGAGATCCGGATCGGATTCATCCAATCCGGATCGGATTCAACTTTTTCTCCAAAAAAATGTGCAAAAATTCCAGGAAATCCAGAAAAAGTATGTAAGCAATTTTTGTATATCAACTTTAAACAAAAATTATCATTTCATATCGAAAGAAATAGATTGTGCTAAATCTATCAATAATATCCAAACAGCGAAACGAAAATTTATAAAAATTAAATCCTTTAAAGTTGAACAAGTTCAAAACATCAATCACGATCTAACGAGTAATGCGTTTATCAAATCATTAATTTAGTAAAGAAAATGAAACACAAAGATCGATAGATGTTTGAAATCCCAAATAGCTTAGATAATATATCTAGTCAAATTATATTGTAGGGAGTGGCTCTTTGAGCATCTTTCAATGAAAATCCCACCTTATACCAACCTTGAAATTCGACAGAGTCAAGTATTCCAAAAAATATTTTATTTAATAAACAAGAAAAAACATGCTTGGTAAACATGTGGTAGCTGCACACAGTACTCGGACTACCGAGGTGGTAGCTCTTTCCTCCATGTGGTGGTAGTTTTCACACTCCACTTAAGGATTTAACTCTTTCCACATCTTTTGAGCATGAAACTTTAATAATTAAACTCCCCCTCAATTGGCTATCAATTATTTAAGATATGAAGTATTCAACCAAAAATTGATCTCGTGTTCATACTTGACTTAACTATCAAATAAGATAAAAACTATACCAAGAGATCATTTGAGAGAGAAATTGACTTTGATCAATTAAAGATGAACTAATTGATATAAATGATCATCGCATCAAATGAATTATCATGATATCCAAATCATAATAGATTTCTTAAAACATGAAAGGATGCAATTAAAGTCAATTAACTAATGCTCAGTTAATGTTCTATATACATACAAAAAGAAAGAACAAAAACACAAAACAAAACCTAACCTAAGCAAAGGTTCAAAAATTGTTATTTCAAAGAAAGCATTCCTATTGCTTTACGCAAATGAATAAAACGTTTTTGATCCAAAGGTTTTGTCAAAATATCGGCTAATTGATCTTCAGTTGAAACATAAGAAAGTTGTAAAGTACTTGATTCAACTAGCTCTCTAAGAAAATGATATCTAAGTTCAATGTGTTTTGTTCTTGAGTGCAACACAGGGTTTTTTGAAATGTTAATGGCACTAGTGTGGTCACAAAGTATTGTTACCGAAGTCGCAGAAATTCGGAAGTCGCTTAATACGCTTTTCATCCAAATCAATTGAGTTGCATAACTTCCCGCTGAAATGTATTCCGCTTCGGCAGTCGAGAGTGCAATGCAGTTTTGCTTTTTACTATGCCATGCAACAAGACAATGGGCAAGGTAAAAGCATGCACCACTCGTGCTCTTTCGATCATCTACTGATGCAGCCCAATCGGCATCCGAATATCCTATTATGTCGAGAGATGTGCCCATTGGATACCAAATTCCAAAATTTAGCGTACCTTTGACGTACCGGATGATCCGTTTCACCGCTTTTAGGTGAATTTCCTTCGGTGCAGATTGATATCTCGCGCAAATCCCAACACTGAAGGCAATGTCCGGGCCATTAGCCGTAAGGTAAAGTAGACTTCCAATCATGCTTCGATAGAGTTTCTCGTCTACTTTTTCTCCGTGAGAATCACATCCAAGTCCCTTATTGGTAGTTCCCATGGGAGTCGGAAAGTCTTTAGAGTTTTCTAATCCAAATTTCTTGACCAACTCCATTGCATACTTGGATTGACATAAATGAATGCCATCTTCAGTTTGTTTTACTTGTAATCCAAGAAAATATGTCAACTCGCCCATCATGGACATCTCAATTTCGTTTTCCATTATTTCAGTGAATTTTGAAGTATCTGTCACGCCCCGGGGTCGAAACTGCGACCCGGGCCCGCCAAACAGATCCGCCACCTATGCCAACCTGCATAGGCGAAGCGTCCTACCTGCAAGAAAAGTACTATAACTAAACAGATATCAGAGCTATAAATAAAAATCTGCTGTAACTAAAATCAATCACTGTACAACTGGAAATAAAACAACACTGTCTGCCTCCCAAAATAATAATAATACAATATCCTCAAGTACAAGCTCTAAACCCAACCGGGAGGTAACTCCAATATACAACAGTGTACAGTCTCTCAATACAAAATATCCTCACTACAACAGTCTCTCAAAAGAGGAAAAAGAAACAACTAATCCACTGATGATCTCCTCTGAAGGGTACCGCTACACTCCAACGACGGGTAGGGATCTAGCTCGCGACTCCCTCGCACGATCAACATCCGCAGAGTCGGCAACACCCGCTAAGACTCTGCAAAACAAAGGAGAGGAGAGGAAAAAGGGGGGGGAAACCCCCAAAGGGTGTGAGAACTACACCAAAAAGGGAGTTCTCAGTGGGTACCACCGCCAGACCCGACGGTCTGCCCACCAAGTCCTCAAGAGACAAAAACTAACCCAAGTCATAAGACTGAAATGAGTAGGCTGGAGACTCTCGACAGCTACCCTGCCCCTAACTAAAGGCTAAAAGGGGGAGAACCAAACAGTGGTATGCAACCACTAGCACATGAAGTGCACCATCGACCCAATCGAGCTGACTGCCACATCGGGTCCAGTCAAACCTGCGCCCACCTACAACCACCTCCTGCTGACGGGCAGGAATTACGTAGGGCGTCCAAACGGACTAGCTCACTATCGAGTAGAGGATCATGCAGGCTATGGTCAAAATCCACGCTCTCTCTCAGAACGGATAGAATCATGATGCTCAACCTCTCACACAGCGGTCAAAGTACCCGCAACAACACGGGACCACCGTCAACCAGACGGCTCTCAACAATACTAGCACTTCTCTAAACTCAACTACCAGTCTGCACTCGGCCCCCAGGCACGAGTGTAACAATAAAAGTATTTGACCGAAATAAACTCAATCGAATGAACCGGTATAAACCCGGTACTGCCTGCTCTGTCACCAATCTCCCGAACTCAGTATCTCCACTGTCCAAATGACCGGAACCCAACACGGTCTGACCGGCACCCGACACGGTCTGACCGGAACCCAACACGGTCTGACCGGAACCCAACACGGTCTGAAGCCTACTCCGGAGCGGCACTCGAGGGGAGCTACCCACACGAGTAAAGCATCTCTGTCGTCAATATCACAAGTATCTCTAAATAGCAGGACTTTGATCATCAATCAGATCAAAGTGGGAAAACTCAACCACCAAGGAAAGACCCGACCTCAATCGGATGCAACTGAACGATAAGTGGGAAACTCCATCCACTAAAGAAAACTGATACCCAATCAGGTGCATAGAGAAACATCCGGTCAACCGCCCAATATCCGCGGTTGCCGCAAAGCCCCCACAACTAAGCCAACCTGTCCCAGACACGAAGTCTCGACTACACTATCCAGACCCCTGCTCGAACCCGAGCAACACTGACCACTTGACTAGCAAAGGCGGAGAAAGGAAAAGCATGGTTTCTCCTAAGTCAAGTTCCCATAAGTAGTGCAGCAGTAAAAGATGGCCTATCTACATGACCATACAAGCATGCAAAATGTCCTCAAGGAAATAAAAGGGGGGTAAAGCATAATAATATTTCCTTTAGGAATAAACAACATGCCAGAATCCCAAAAACTAGACCTGTCCACAATCCAGGGTCCATCAACAGAATGATCATAATAACTCCTCAGAGTACAAATCCGCACATAGCTACGAAATCCTGTCCCAAAGCATAAACCAACCACATGAAAGGCTATGTGCTAACATGGCATGTTACATAATTTCATAGGGTAACATTATCCTAGGTAAGCTTACACTAATCATCACATAGATGTCTAAGTCATGCAAGTCCTCAGTATACCTCATAAATACTATTCTTGCAATCATTTATACAAAATATCATTATCAAGCTTACCTACTTACCAATATAAACCATGTACCCTAAACATGCATGCATCAGTCATAGAGGGGTGACATCCCCACAAGTGCACTTATATTTCCCACAACATATTCATTGCCTTAAACAGTTACTGATAATAAGCTTACCCACCTGAAGCGCTTAAACCAAGGCAAACCTGAAGTCGGTGAAGTGGGTAGACGCCCACGATCCAAAATCTGCCAAAAATACACCCTCGATACAAGTCGCGCAAGCCTTGGCTCCAAACAACTGAAAACACCCCTGAGTACATCAATAAGGGCTCAACATTACACTTTTATTCCAAAATTAACCAAGTATACACAATCTGAAAATCAGTCCCAAAGTCGTGCTTAATTCACCGGCCGAAAGTGCCCAGAAAAATCCCATAAAAATACCACAGTAATCCTCGCGTCGATACCTTCGAAACGAGTACCTGCACGTCCAATTCCGAGCCCCGTAGGCCGAGTTACAAATTCCACAGTACAGGTGCGCAAAACCACACAGCAACATAACGGTAATTCCATTTACAGATAAGGGGAAGAACATATACCTTCGGGCAAAACTCAGAAAAATCCAATAAAAATACTGTGATATTCCTTGCGCCGAGTAGATGAAAAAAGTGTATAAGCACGTCGTCAAACGATGCCCGGTTGCGGAGATAACGCCGAAATACCATGCCGCTATCCAAATCTCCTTCACAGAAATGGGGTCACAGTAAGCTCGAACAAACACCTCGAAAAGCGAGAAATGAGGGAAAGCTGAAAATACCAAGATCGTAGATCTGTCCGTCGCGAATCCAGCGGCGAAGAAATCACGCGAAAAAGGGTGGTCGGAGTAGGCCGGGGGAGCTCGCGCACCGAAACGCGACGAAGGGGAACCCAAAAGGACGAGCGTCGCGCCGCGCCGTAAAAATGGAAACCTCGATAAGCGTGCCACCAAAAATCCCAAAACTTTGCAGAAGGATGCAGCCAAACTCGGGGATCATCTTTGCTGAAGGCACCCAGGCGAGAGGAGGCTCGGAAATGGCGAAAAAAGGGGAAGAAAGGGAGCTCGGATCGCTTTTATAGGCTCCAGGAAACAATTCACGAAATACCGGATATGTCCGGATTTCCGGGCGCATGCCACTTTCGGGCGCGTACTGTAGCAGCCCGAAAATCCCAAAGGCGCGCACTGTAGCAGCCCGGAAGTCCCCTGGGCCTCCACGTCGCCCCCGCAACAGCGGACAGCCGCGCTGGCCGTACCCTGCGCGACGCGTGGACCAACGCTGCGACGACACGTGGCGGCCCCGAGCGCGGGAAAACTCGGTCAACGCGCCCAAGTGCCGCCTGCGCCCGCCGCCTGTGCCTCTGCACGCACGCTTCCCGAGGCGCCCGCAGGTGCACCGTGGACCGGGTGCACGTGGACCGGCCAACCGGTGTGCGCCACGTGTCCCCCCACCGGTCCACCGTGCACCCGCCTTTCCCGTGGACCGCGCCCGCTGCGCCGGCCCAACCGGGAACCGCCACCTGGCCCGCGACCGGTGCACGCCTCCGCGGTGGACCGCGCACCCGCCAGAGCCCGCTCCGCCGCGCTCCGCCGCTGCCCGGCCGCCGCGCGCCGCCGCCGCCGGTGCCGGAACAGTACCCTTGCCCGAAAAAACGTGCCGAATCACCCGGACTCCGGGAAAAGCAAGTGAATAGTCCATTTTCATCGTTTTCCGCGCGCTGAATCCAAATCCGAAGTCCAATTTGCCAAATTCCAACTCTAAAAATTGCCGAAGGCATCCGGGAAGATGTTCCTTGATCCAAACTTCGCGCTGGGTCCAATTTTAATATCCATGACGCGCGAAACCACTTCTGGAGCTCCGACGGAGGCCACCGATCACCCACGTGATCCATTTAACACACTGAGCCCAACACTAATGTCCAATTGGGGCACAAACGCCACCGACACGCCACATTGGCCTCCAGGAGCTGCAGATGCAACAGTAGTCACGTCGTGAGAATCCAGGTCCTCACATCCTCCCCCACTAAGGAAAGTTTCGTCCTCGAAACTAGCTCAGATCCCCAGGAGTCCAAATACCACGGGTAGGGTATCCATCAATCACGCCTCCAGCTCCCCACACACCACACACTCCCCGTGATCACTCCCCAATAACAACAATACCCAGTACGGCATGGCCCGATTGCGCATTCCCTCATCTCTCGAGCCAGAATTCGCAACGGCGTTCCTCGTACTCCAACAATCACAGATCCTCAATGGACAAGTCAATCACGGGCGAGGGATCCAAAAGTAAAACACACCTGAGCTGAGACGTAAACAACACAGAGGCCTCCATCAAAAGCTGGGGGAAAAACAGAATAACCATCGGTGCAACACGCACCAAACCACATCCGGGTGTAAATCTCAACAAGGTGACCCGAAGCATACCCACGCATTCATCCAATAAGCTGGGGTCTTCCTCTCGGTTGCTTCCCGATCCAAAATCACCCGAATGGGCTACTCACCCACGGGCTACCCTCAAAAGGGGTCCTCAAGAGACACAATCTCATGCCACAGTTGGTCACTCAACATGCCAACAAAACCCCGACAGACCCACGAGTCGAAGTCGATCTCCTCAACTAATAAAGGACGACCCTGACCGGTGATCAAACCGTCAGTGAACGGGACTGAAAACTGGCAAAAAGGCGATCATAATGCTGATGCCCCAAACTCGCGGTCAAAAAATCCGAACCAGCAACGACAATCCGCATAATCCCATTCAACATGCTGAAAGCTGTAATCTCCCATCGGCACCGCATGGCGAATACTGTAACTGAAGCTGAAATCCTGATCTATCACCTGGTAAAGAACGGAAATGCTGAGTAATCAACACCGATAGCCAAGCGGGCATGGCCTACGCCCAGGTATATCAATCAAAGCTGGGAATAAAAGGCGTACAGAAAGGCTCAACTGTGGAATCCCAAGCTGCCTGCCATAACACTCATAGGGTGGACTAATGAAGTGTGGACCGAAGATCCCCCCACGGTAACTCTACCGCCACAATGGGAGGCATCACTAAATCACCACAATTCCATCTCCCAACACTGGAAACACTAGCATTGGCGTCTGGCATCAGTCTCATTATCCATTGGCCAAGCTCTTTCCGGCACTGCTAAGGCTAAGAAACTGCCTCACCTCAAGGATAAAGTCAGTTTCAGCCAACTTGAATAACATCCATTAGGTCGGGTTCCACCGCCCAGCCCCTACGGCCCGAACAAAGCGACCCAAGAAGGTATGCTTCTCAGCTACAACTTGTACCTCAATAACTTGGCATACCGCTTCATCCACACGGGCATGGTAGCACATCCACAAAGTGCTCCTCGTGCTCCAAGTCGCTCTGGGAGTAAATCAAAAATATCCTCGGGAAACACCACTCCCAGTCCGTCCAAGTACAACTGGGACATACGATTCCTCAGATCTTGAAGTCAACAGGGCATTCGCCACTCCATTGGGCCTCGCTATAAACCCATAATGCCCCTACCGTGTCCTGAACGCCATCTAGGCGAAGTCCTCAACTATCTACTTCCAAGTAGGTACTCGCATCATACACTAACAGCCTGAGTATAGTTCATCGAAAGGTCATAGATACCACCGGACCTGTCTACACTCGAACCTAAAAGGACCCTCACAGTCGTGTATCAACGACGTGGCATCACCACGTATACCAACGGCGTGGCACTAGGTCAAACAGACCCCTCGATCCATCAGATCCTGCAACTGTGCCAACAGCTCTCTCAGCTCTACCGGCGATATCCAATGAGGTGCTGTCCAGGGTGGCGCGGTTCCCCGAACCACGTCAAACGCAATCTCTATCTCCCTAACCGGCGGCATTACCACAAACTAAGGCGAAATCACACCCGGGATCTCGTGGGCAACAGAGATATCCCTGAGTCCCGTCCGCCGTAAGCACCTCTCACCCTGTCGCTAAAAACAGAGTGCTCTAACAACCCCAACGAGCATGCCTCCAATTGCCCGCCTTGCCGAAGATCAAAGTCCTCTCTTGCCGCAGTCGAACATCCTGTGGCATAGTGCCCAACAATCTCAAGCATAAGGTCAAAACACCTAATTGCTATAATTTCCAATAATTCGCCGGTATCTCGCGGTCTCGGCCGCACTGGACATGATCCAAAGCCTCCTCCACGTGCACAACAACAACAGGAACCTGTACCTCTAGTGCACGTGGTAACAAATCTGCCTCTAACCTATGTAAGAGTGGAACATGCTCTAACTCGACTACCGTGGTGAAATCCCACCTGCGACACTCAATCCACTACCGTGGCGCCCTCAACCGGGCGGCACAGATTCATCCGCTCAAAGCAAGTGGTTGTCGCTCAATCTGCCTGAAAATCAGGGCTATCATAGGAAGCACGACCTCTGTCTCTGATCACATTGAGGCGACGAATAAGGTCCTCCGCAGATAACAAATCCACGCTATCGCTGCGCCACTCAAATAAAAATACTGATGTTGCCTTCGGGGTCCACCCGACCTCTGACATCTCGGGAACTCGTTATCCAGGAAAAGAAATTAGACATGCCCCTGCCGGCGATCTGTCCTCCATCATCCGGCGCCAAGCGCCAAAACCAGAACTCACCTCTGGCGGCAGATCCCTATCCAAAGGAACTGCAATGCCACGCTCCATACATAATGCCTGCTCCAACGAGGGGCATAAACCTACAATGGAGGGACTGAATAACAGAAAGGTGTCCTGGCGCAATCCACTCCCAGTCTCATATATCCTATGCGCCTCGTCCCTCGAATCTGGAGCGCGCAATTCAACAACTGCATACACTCACAAGCACAGGGAGGCTCTCAATTAATCACTCCATCACCACCAGCCGCGACTCTGCCTCCAAAGGCTCCAAACTCAATCTTACGAGTCGGGGGTGGTTCATTGCCAAAATGGGCTCAATAGGTCGATCATGTCCCACAGCTCACCAGCTGTCAACCATCCACCCCTGCCTCGGTGCCTCGACACTAAACATTGGCACAGAGGGGGCTACTCAGTGCTCCGACAACTGTGTCACCAAGACCAGCTGCTCCCACAGCCGCTGATAAGCCTCTGACAATCCTGTCATCTGGGTCCGGGGTTCTCTGACCTCAATCCAGGTATCCGACCCAAAACCAACTGCTCAAGCTCAACAGCATGACAGGATTGCACACGGGTCAAAACCCAGCGTCGGGGAGACACCGCTCGCCACGACGAAACAACAAAACAGCACACAACAACACTCGACCCAATCCAGCGAAAGTCTAAAGCATGTCACCCGTTCCACAGCATTATGTTGTCTGCAGCCAACATAATCACTTAGGAGAATAAACATGCCAATCACTCCTCCGTCCTTGGGAGAGGTATAAAATCAATCAGGACTCTCGCAAAAAAATCACGACTCTCACAAAGTCAACCAAGGGTCAAAACCATAAGCCTAGGGTTTCTAAGTCCACCATGACCTACAACCTAGGCTCTGATACCACTCTAATCTGTCACACCCCGGGGTCGAAACTGCGACCGGGCCCGCCAAACAGATCCGCCACCTATGCCAACCGCATAGGCGAAGCGTCCTACTGCAAGAAAAGTACTATAACTAAACAGATATCAGAGCTATAAATAAAAATCTGCTGTAACTAAAATCAATCACTGTACAACTGGAAATAAAACAACACTGGCTGCCTCCCCAAAATAATAATAATACAATATCCTCAAGTACAAGCTCTAAACCCAACCGGGAGGTAACTCCAATATACAACAGTGTACAGTCTCTCAATACAAAATATCCTCACTACAATAGTCTCTCAAAAGAGGAAAAAGAAAAAACTAATCCACTGATGATCTCTCTGAAGGGTACCGCTACTCTCCAACGACGGGTAGGGATCTAGCTCGCGACTCCCTCGCACGATCAACATCCGCAGAGTCGGCAACACCCTAAGACTCTGCAAAACAAAGGAGAGGAGAGGAAAAAGGGGGGGAAAACCCCAAAGGGTGTGAGAACTACACCAAAAAGGGAGTTCTCAGTGGGTACCACCGCCAGACCAGACGGTTGGCCCACAAGTCCTCAAGAGACAAAACTAACCCAAGTCATAGACTGAAATGAGTAGGCTGGAGACTCTCGACAGCTACCCTGCCCTAACTAAAGGCTAAAAGGGGGAGAACCAACAAGTGGTATGCAACCACTAGCACATGAAAGTGCACCATCGACCCACATCGAGCTGACTGCCACATCTGGTCCAGTCAAACCTCAGAGCCACCTACAACCACCTCCGCTGACGGGCAGGAATTACGTAGGGCGTCCAAACGGACTAGCTCGCTATCGAGTAGAGGACTCATGCAGGCTATGGTCAAAATCTCACGCTCTTTCTCAGAACGGATAGAATCGATGCTCAACCCTCAACACAGCGGTCAAAGTCCCGCAACAAAACGGGGACACCTCAACCCAGACGGCTCACCTCAACACTACTAGCAGCTCTAAACTCCACTACAGTCTGCATCCGGCCCCCAGGCACGGTGTAACAATAAAAGTTCTTTGAAGAAATAAACTCAATCGAAATGAACGGTATAACCCGGTACTGCTGCTCCTGTCACAATCTCCCGAACTCAGTTCTCACTGTCCAAATGACGGAACCCAACACTCGGTATGACCGGGCACCCGACACGGTTCGACGGCACCCAAACAACGGTCTGACCGCAAACCAACACGGTCTGAAGCCTAACTCCGGAGCGGCAACAGAGGGGAGTACCACACGAGTAAAGACCATTCTGTGGTCCCTATCACAAAGTATCTCTAAATACAGGGACTTTATCATCAATTCAGATCAAAAGTGGGGAAAACTCAACAACCAAGGAAAGACACGACCTCAATCACGGAGCAACTGAACGATAAGTGGGAAACCCATCCACTAAGAAAACTGATACCCAATCAGGTGCATAGAGAAAAACATCCGGTCA
>CM055065.1:35962759-35991724 GCA_029204045.2 Tillandsia leiboldiana
TTGAGCTTATTTGTTATCCTAGTGCTCACTAGTGCGAGATGAACACTATTATCCATTCAAATGCCATTGCTGTGTGGAAATGTTGAAATCAACAATCCTGCAAACAAAAAACTCAAGAACACGGAAAAGTAGTTAATTTCAAAATTTGAAAAATTCATACCAAACAATCAGATTTATGTTATAGAGAATAGGAATCAGTTAGATTTCCAAAAAGAAATTTAAATATTGATCAATTCTGAATGTTTTTAGAAGAATATGAATTTTGCCCTCTAAATGATTTTTTAGAAATCAAAGCCCAAAAATTCGTTAAGCAAGAGACTACAAGGCATGAAACAAAAACTAATATGTCCAGAGTTCTATTTAAAAAAATTGCTCAAAAAACCATTTAGAATTGAATCGTAGCATGAATTTCACTCACGTTTTGAAGAACAAAGAAAAAACAGTGGGAAATTCGAGCTTTTGATCAAATAAAACTTACTTGACATCGAGAGAAACCAGGTTGGAAGATCCAAGAGTGTTGGAATTCTAGAGAGAGCAAACACCAGGAAGCAAGAAATAAATAAACGAAAATGAAGAGACTGAGATTCGAAAAACCTTTCATTTCAATTAAAACCTAGCCGCGGTCGGATAGGTTGGATTTCAGTCGGAAATCGGCTTTGGCAGCAGGAAAATCCCTCGTTCGAGATCCGGATCGGATTCATCCAATCCGGATCGGATTCAACCTTTTTCTCCAAAAAAATGTGCAAAAATTCCAGGAAATCGAAAAAGAAAAAGTATGTAAGCAATTTTTGTATATCAACTTTAAACAAAATTATCATTTTCATACGAAAAGAAATAGATTGTGCGAAATCTATCAATAATATCCAAACAGCACGAAACGAAAATTTATAAACAATTAAATCCTTTAAAGTTGAAACAAGTTCAAAACATCAAAGCACGATCTAACGAGTAATGCGTTTATCAACACATAAATTATTTGGTAAAGAAAATTGAAACACAAAGATCGATAGATGTTGGAAATCCCAAATAGCTTACGATTAAATATCTAGTGTCAAATTATATTGTATGGGAGTGGCTCTTTGAGCATCTTTCAATGAAAATCCACACCTTATACCAACCTTGAAATTCGACAGAGTCAAGTTTCCAAAAAAATATTTATTTAATAAACAAGAGAAAAACATGCTGGTAAAACATGTGGTAGCTGCACACAGTCTCGGACTACCGAGGTGGTAGCTCTTTCTCCATGTGGTGGTAGTTTCACACTCCACTTAAGGATTTAACTCTTTCCACCATCTTTGGCATGAAAACTTTAATAATTAAACTCACCCTCAATTGGCTATCAACTTATTAAGATATGAAGTATTCAACCCAAAATTGATCTCGTGTTCATACTTGACCTAACTATCAATAAGATAAAAACTATACCAAGAGATCATTTGAGAGAGAAATTGACTTTGATCAATAAAGATGAACTATTGATAAAATGATCATGCATCAAATGAATTTTCATGATATCCAAATCATAATAGATTCTAGTAAAAACATGAAAGGATGCAATTAAAGTCAATTAACTAATGCTCAGTTAATGTTCTATATACATACAAAAAGAAAGAACAAAAACACAAAACAAAACCTAACCTAAGCAAAGGTTCAAAAATTGTTATTCAAAGAAAGCATTCTATTGCTTTACGCAAATGAATAAAACGTTTTTGATCCAAGGTTTTGTCAAAAATTCGGCTAATTGATCTTCAGTTGAAACATAAGAAAGTTGTAAAGTATGATTCAACTAGCTCTCTAACGAAAATGATATCTAAGTTCAATGTGTTTGTTCTTGAGTGCAACACAGGGTTTTTGAAAATGTAATGGCACTAGTGTGGTCACAAAGTATTGTTACCGAAGTCGCAGAAATTGTCGGAAGTCGCTTAATACGCTTTCATCCAAATCAAATGAGTGCATATAACTTCCCGCTGAAATGTATTCCGCTTCGGCAGTCGAGAGTGCAATGCAGTTTGCTTTTTACTATGCCATGCAACAAGACAATGGGCAAGGTAAAAGCATGCACCACTCGTGCTCTTTCGATCATCTACTGATGCAGCCCCAATCGGCATCCGAATATCCTATTATGTCGAGAGATGTGCCATTGGATACCAAATTCCAAAATTTAGCGTACCTTTGACGTACCGGATGATCCGTTTCACCGCTTTTAGGTGAATTTCCTTCGGTGCAGATTGATATCTCGCGCGCAAATCCCAACACTGAAGGCAATGTCCGGGCCATTAGCCGTAAGGTAAAGTAGACTTCCAATCATGCTTCGATAGAGTTTCTCGTCTACTTTTTCTCCCGTGAGAATCACATCCAAGTCCCTTATGGTAGTTCCATGGGAGTCGGAAAGTCTTTAGAGTTTTCTAATCCAAATTTCTTGACCAACTCCATTGCATACTTGGATTGACATAAATGAATGCCATCTTCAGTTGTTTTACTTGTAATCCAAGAAAATATGTCAACTCGCCCATCAGGACATCTCAAATTTCGTTTTCCATTATTTCAGTGAATTTTGAAGTATCTGTCACGCCCCGGGGTCGAAACTGCGACCCGGGCCCGCCCAAACAGATCCGCCACCTATGCCAACCTGCATAGGCGAAGCGTCCTACCTGCAAGAAAAGTACTATAACTAACAGATATCAGAGCTATAAATAAAAATCTGCTGTAACTAAAATCAATCACTGTACAACTGGAAATAAAACAACACTGTCTGCCTCCCAAAAATAATAATAATACAATATCCTCAAGTACAAGCTCTAAACCCAACCGGGAGGTAACTCCAATATACAACAGTGTACAGTCTCTCAATACAAAATATCCTCACTACAACAGTCTCTCAAAAGAGGAAAAAGAAAACAAACTAATCCACTGATGATCTCCTCTGAAGGGTACGCTACACTCCAACGACGGGTAGGGATCTAGCTCGCGACTCCCTCGCACGATCAACATCCGCAGAGTCGGCAACACCCGCTAAGACTCTGCAAAACAAAGGAGAGGAGAGGAAAAAGGGGGGGGAAACCCCAAAGGGTGTGAGAACTACACCAAAAAGGGAGTTCTCAGTGGGTACCACCGCCAGACCCGACGGTCTGCCCACCAAGTCCTCAAGAGACAAAAACTAACCCAAGTCATAAGACTGAAATGAGTAGGCTGGAGACTCTCGACAGCTACCCTGCCCCTAACTAAAGGCTAAAAGGGGGAGAACCAAACAGTGGTATGCAACACACTAGCACATGAAGTGCACCATCGACCCAATCGAGCTGACTGCCACATCGGGTCCAGTCAAACCTGCGCCCACCTACAACCACACCTCCTGCTGACGGGCAGGAATTACGTAGGGCGTCCAAACGGACTAGCTCACTATCGAGTAGAGGATCATGCAGGCTATGGTCAAAATCCACGCTCTCTCTCAGAACGGATAGAATCATGATGCTCAACCTCTCACACAGCGGTCAAAGTACCCGCAACAACACGGGACCACCGTCAACCAGACGGCTCTCAACAATACTAGCACTTCTCTAAACTCAACTACCAGTCTGCACTCGGCCCCAGGCACGAGTGTAACAATAAAAGTATTTGACCGAAATAAACTCAATCGAATGAACCGGTATAAAACCCGGTACTGCCTGCTCTGTCACCATCTCCCGAACTCAGTATCTCCATGTCCAAATGACCGGAACCCAACGGTCGGTCTGACCGGCACCCGACACGGTCTGACCGGAACCCAACACGGTCTGACCGGAACCCACACGGTCTGAAGCCTACTCCGGAGCGGCACTCGAGGGGAGCTACCCACACGAGTAAAGCATCTCGTCGTCAATATCACAAGTATCTCTAAATAGCAGGACTTGATCATCAATCAGATCAAAGTGGGAAAACTCAACCACCAAGGAAAGACCCGACCTCAATCGGATGCAACTGACGATAAGTGGGAAACTCCATCCACTAAAGAAAACTGATACCCAATCAGGTGCATAGAGAAACATCCGGTCAACCGCCCAATATCCGCGGTTGCCGCAAAGCCCCCCACAACTAAGCCAACCTGTCCCAGACACGAAGTCTCGACTACACTATCCAGACCCACTGCTCGAACCCGAGCAACACTGACCACTTGACTAGCAAAGGCGGAGAAAGGAAAAGCATGGTTTCTCCTAAGTCAAGTTCCCATAAGTAGTGCAGCAGTAAAAGATGGCCTATCTACATGACCATACAAGCATGCAAAATGTCCTCAAGGAAATAAAAGGGGGGTAAAGCATAATAATATTTCCTTTAGGAATAACAACATGCCAGAATCCCAAAAACTAGACCTGTCCACAATCCAGGGTCCCATCAACAGAATGATCATAATAACTCCCTCAGAGTACAAATCCGCACATAGCTACGAAAATCCTGTCCCAAAGCATAAACCAACCACATGAAAGGCTATGTGCTAACATGGCATGTTACATAATTTCATAGGGTAACATTATCCTAGGTAAGCTTACACTAATCATCACATAGATGTCTAAGTCATGCAAAGTCCTCAGTATACCTCATAACTACTATTCTTGCAATCATTTATACAAATATCATTATCAAGCTTACCTACTTACCAATATAAACCATGTACCCTAACATGCATGCATCAGTCATAGAGGGGGACATCCCCACAAGTGCACTTATATTTCCCACAACATATTCATTGCCTTAAACAGTTACTGATAATAAGCAACCACCTGAAGCGCTTAAACCAAGGCAAACCTGAAGTCGGTGAAGTGGGTAGACGCCCACGATCCAAAATCTGCCAAACAATACACCCTCGATACAAGTCGCGCAAGCCTTGGCTCCAAACAACTGAAAACACCCCTGAGTACATCAATAAGGCTCAACATTACATTTTATTCCAAAATTAACCAAGTATACACAATCTGAAAATCAGTCCCAAAGTCGTGCTTAATTCACGGCCGAAAGTGCCCAGAAAAATCCATAAAAATACCACAGTAATCCTCGCGTCGATACCTTCGAAACGAGTACCTGCACGTCCAATTCCGAGCCCCGTTAGCCGAGTTACAAATTCCACAGTACAGGTGCGCAAAACCACACAGCAACATAACGGTAATTCCATTTACAGATAAGGGGAAGAACATATACCTTCGGGCAAAACTCAGAAAAATCCAATAAAAATACTGTGATATTCCTTGCGCCGAGTAGATGAAAAAAGTGTATAAGCACGTCGTCAAACGATGCCGGTTGCGGAGATAACGCCGAAATACAGCAGCCGCTATCCAAATTCCTTCACAGAAATGGGGTCACAGTAAGCTCGAAAACAAACACCTCGAAAAGCGAGAAATGAGGGAAAGCTGAAAATACCAAGATCGTAGATCTGTCCGTCGCGAAATCCAGCGGCGAAGAAATCACGCGAAAAGGTGGTCGGAGTAGGCCGGGGGAGCTCGCGCACCGAAACGCGACGAAGGGGAACCCAAAAGGACGAGCGTCGCGCCGCGCCGTAAAAATGGAAACCTCGATAAGCGTGCCACCAAAATCCAAAACTTTGCAGAAGGATGCAGCCAAACTCGGGGATCATCTTTGCTGAAGGCACCCAGGCGAGAGGAGGCTCGGAAATGGCGAAAAAAGGGGAAGAAAGGGAGCTCGGATCGCTTTTATAGGCTCCAGGAAAACAATCACGAAATACCGGATATGTCCGGATTTCCGGGCGCATGCCACTTTCGGGCGCGTACTGTAGCCCCGAAATCCCAAAGGCGCGCACTGTAGCAGCCCGGAAGTCCCCTGGGCCTCCACGTCGCCCCGCAACAGCGGACAGCCGCGCTGGCCGTACCTGCGCGACGCGTGGACCAACGCTGCGACGACACGTGGCGGCCCGAGCGCGGGGAAAACTCGGTCAACGCGCCCAAGTGCCGCCTGCGCCGCCGCTGTGCCTCTGCACGCACGCTCCCGAGGCGCCCGCAGGGGCACCGTGGACCGGGTGCACGTGGAACGGCCAACCGTGTGCGCCACGTGTCCCCCCACCGGTCCACCGTGCACCCGCCTTTCCCGTGGACCGCGCCCGCCTGCGCGGCCCAACGGGAACCGCCACCTGGCCCCGCGACGTGTGCACGCCTCCGCGGTGGACCGCGCACCGCCAGAGCCCGCTCCGCCGCGCTCCGCCGCTGCCGGCCGCCGCCGCGCCGCCGCCGCCGGTGCCGGACAGTACCCTTGCCTCGAAAAACGTGCCGAATCACCCGGACTCCGGGCAAGGAAAAGCAAGTGAATAGTCCATTTTCATCGTTTTCGCCCCGCGCCTGAATCCAAATCCGAAGTCCAATTTGCCAAATTCCAACTCTAAAAATTGCCGAAGGCAATCCGGGAAGATGTTCCTTGATCCAACTTCGCGCTGGGTCCAATTTTAATATCCATGACGCGCGAAAACACTTCTGGAGCTCCGACGGAGTCCAACCGATCACCCACGTGATCCATTTAACACACTGAGCCCAACACTAATGTCCCAATTGGGGCACAAACGCCACCGACACGCCACATTTGGCCTCCAGGAGCTGCAGATGCAACAGTAGTCACGTCGTGAGAATCCAGGTTCCTCACATCCTCCCCCACTAAGGAAAGTTTCGTCCTCGAAACTAGCTCAGATCCACCAGGAGTCACAAATACCACGGGTAGTATCCATCAATCACGCCTCCAGCTCCCCACACACCACACACTCCCCGTGATCACTCCCCAATAACAACAATACCCAGTACGGCATGGCCCCGATTGCGCAATTCCCTCATCTCTCGAGCCAGAATTCGCAACGGGCGTTCCTCGTACTCCAACAATCACAGATCTCAATGGACAAGTCAATCACGGGGCGGAGGGATCCAAAAGTAAAACACACCTGAGCTGAGACTAAACAACACAGAGGCTCCATCAAAAGCTGGGGGAAAAAACAGAATAACCATCGGTGCAACACGCACCAAACCACATCCTGGTGTAAATCTCAACAAGGTGGACCCGAAGCATACCCACGCATTCATCCAATAAGCTGGGGTCTTCTCTCGGTTGCTTCCCGATCCAAAATCACCCGAATGGGCTACCTCACCCCACGGGCTACCCTAAAAGGGGTCCTCAAGAGACACAATCTCATGCCACAGTTGGTCACTCAACATGCCAACAAAACCCCGACAGACCCACGAGTCGAAGTCGATCTCTCAACTAATAAAGGACACCCTGACGGTGATCAAACCGTCAGTGAACGGGACTGAAAACTGGCAAAAAGGCGATCATAATGCTGATGCCCAAACTCGCGGTCAAAAATCCGAACCAGCAACGACAATCCGCATAAATCCCATTCAACATGCTGAAAGCTGTAATCTCCATCGGCACCGCATGGCGAATACTGTAAACTGAAGCTGAAATCCTGATCTATCACATGGTAAAGAACGGAAATGCTGAGTAATCAACACCGATAGCCAAGCGGGCATGGCCTACGCCCAGGTATATCAATCAAAGCTGGGAATAAAAGGCGTACAGAAAGGCTCAACTGTGGAATCCAAGCTGCCTGCCATAACACTCATAGGGTTGGACTAATGAAGTGTGGACCGAAGATCCACCCACGGTAACTCTACCGCCACAATGGGAGGCATCACTAAATCACACAATTCCATCTCCCAACACTGGAAACACTAGCATTGGCGCTGGCATCAGTCTCATTATCCATTGGCCAAGCTCTTCCGGCACTGCTAAGTCTAAGAAACTCCTCACCTCAAGGATAAAAGTCAGTTTCAGCCAACTTGAATAACATCCATTAGGTCGGGTTCCACCGCCGCCCCTACGGCCCGAACAAAGCGACCCAAGAAGGTATGCTTCTGCAGCTACAACTTGTACCTCAATAACTTGGCATACCGCTTCATCCACACGGGCATGGTAGCACATCCACAAAGTGCTCCTCGTGCTCCAAGTCGCTCTGGGAGTAAATCAAAATATATCCTCGGGAAACCACCACTCCCCAGTCCGTCCAAGTACAACTGGGACATACGATTCCTCAGATCTTGATGTCAACAGGGCATTCGCCACTCCATTGGGCCTCGCTATAAACCCATAATGCCCCTACCGTGTCCTGAACGCCATCTAGGCGAAGTCCTCAACTATCTACTTCCAAGTAGGTACTCGCATCATACACTAACAGCCTGAGTATAGTTCCATCGAAAGGTCATAGATACCACCCGGACCTGTCTACACTCGAACCATAAAAGGACCCTCACAGTCGTGTATCAACGACGTGGCATCACCACCGTATACCAACGGCGTGGCACTAGGTCAAACAGACCCCTCGATCCATCAGATCCTGCAACTGTGCCAACAGCTCTCTCAGCTCTACCGGCGATATCCAATGAGGTGCTGTCCAGGGTGGCGCGGTTCCCCGAACCACGTCAAACGCAATCTCTATCTCCCTAACCGGCGGCATTACCAACAACTAAGGCGAAATCACACCCGGGATCTCGTGGGCAACAGAGATATCCCTGAGTCCCGGTGCCGCCGTAAGCACCTCTCACCCTGTCGCTAAAACCAGAGTGCTCTAACAACCCCAACGAGCATGCCTCCAATTGCCCGCCTTGCCGAAGATCAAAGTCCTCTCTTGCCGCAGTCGAACATCCTGTGGCATAGTGCCCAACAATCTCAAGCATAAGGTCAAAACACCTAATTGCTATAATTTCCAATAATTCTGCCGGTATCTCGCGGTCTCGGCCGCACTGGACATGATCCAAAAGCCTCCTCCACGTGCACAACAACAACAGGAACCTGTACCTCTAGTGCACGTGGTAACAAATCTGCCTCTAACCTATGTAAGAGTGGAACATGCTCTAACTCCGACTACCGTGGTGAAATCCCACCTGCGACACTCAATCCACTACCGTGGCGCCCTCCAACCGGGCGGCACAGATTCATCCGCTCAAAGCAAGTGGTTGTCGCTCAATCTGCCTGAAAATCAGGGCTATCACTAGGAAGCACGACCTCTGTCTCTGATCACATTGAGGCGACGAATAAGGTCCTCCGCAGATGACAAATCCACGCTATCGCTGCGCCACTCAAATAAAAATACTGATGTTGCCTTCGGGGTCCACCCGACCTCTGACATCTCGGGAACTCGTTATCCAGGAAAAGAAATTAGACATGCCCCTGCCGGCCGATCTGTCCTCCATCATCCGGCGCCAAGCGCCAAAATCCAGAACTCACCTCTGGCGGCTGATCCCTATCCAAAGGAACTGCAATGCCACGCTCCATACATAATGCCTGCTCCAACGAGGCGGCTAAACCTACAATGGAGGGACTGAATAACAGAAAGGTGTCCTGGCGCAATCCACTCCCAGTCTCATATATCCTATGCGCCTCGTCCCTCGAATCTGGAGCGCGCAATTCAACAACTGCATACACTCACAAGCACAGGGAGGCTCTCAATTAATCACTCCATCACCACCAGCCGCGACTCTGCCTCCAAAGGCTCCAAACTCAATCTTACGAGTCGGGGTGGTTCATCTGCCAAATATGGCTCAATAGGTCGATCATGTCCCACAGCTCACCAGCTGTCAACCATCCACCCTGCCTCGGTGCCTCGACACTAAACATTGGCACAGAGGGGGCTACTCAGTGCTCCGACAACTGTGTTACCAAGACCAGCTGCTCCCACAGCCGCTGATAAGCCTCTGACAATCCTGTCATCTGGGTCCGGGGTTCTCTGACCTCAATCCAGGTATCCGACCCAAAACCAACTGCTCAAGCTCAACAGCTATGACAGGATGCACACGGGTCAAAACCCAGCGTCGGGGAGACACCGCTCGCCACGACGAAACAACAAAACAGCACACAACAACACTCGACCCAATCCAGCGAAAGTCTAAAGCATGTCACCCGTTCCACAGCATTATGTTGTCTGCAGCCAACATAATCACTTTGGAGAATAAACATGCCAATCACTCATCCCGTCCCTTGGGAGAGGTATAAAACTCAATCAGGACTCTCGCAAAAAAATCACGACTCTCACAAAGTCAACCAAGGGTCAAACCATAAGCCTAGGGTTTCTAAGTCCACCATGACCTACAACCTAGGCTCTGATACCACTCTAATCTGTCACACCCCGGGGTCGAAACTGCGACCTGGGCCCGCCAAACAGATCCGCCTCCTATGCCAACCTGCATAGGCGAAGCGTCCTACCTGCAAGAAAAGTACTATAACTAAACAGATATCAGAGCTATAAATAAAAATCTGCTGTAACTAAAATCAATCACTGTACAACTGGAAATAAAACAACACTGTCTGCCTCCCAAAATAATAATAATACAATATCCTCAAGTACAAGCTCTAAACCCAACCGGGAGGTAACTCCAATATACAACAGTGTACAGTCTCTCAATACAAAATATCCTCACTACAACAGTCTCTCCAAAGAGGAAAAAGAAACAACTAATCCACTGATGATCTCCTCTGAAGGGTACCGCTACACTCCAACGACGGGTAGGGATCTAGCTCGCGACTCCCTCGCACGATCAACATCCGCAGAGTCGGCAACACCCGCTAAGACTCTGCAAACAAAGGAGAGGAGAGGAAAAAGGGGGGGGAAACCCCCAAAGGGTGTGAGAACTACACCAAAAAGGGAGTTCTCAGTGGGTACCACCGCCAGACCCGACGGTCTGCCCACCAAGTCCTCAAGAGACAAAAACTAACCCAAGTCATAAGACTGAAATGAGTAGGCTGGAGACTCTCGACAGCTACCCTGCCCCTAACTAAAGGCTAAAAGGGGGAGAACCAAACAGTGGTATGCAACCACTAGCACATGAAGTGCACCATCGACCCAATCGAGCTGACTGCCACATCTGGTCCAGTCAAACCTGCGCCCACCTACAACCACCTCCCGCTGACGGGCAGGAATTACGTAGGGCGTCCAAACGGACTAGCTCGCTATCGAGTAGAGGATCATGCAGGCTATGGTCAAAATCCACGCTCTTTCTCAGAACGGATAGAATCATGATGCTCAACCTCTCACACAGCGGTCAAAGTACCCGCAACAACACGGGACCACCGTCAACCAGACGGCTCTCAACAATACTAGCACTGCTCTAAACTCAACTACCAGTCTGCACTCGGCCCCCAGGCACGAGTGTAACAATAAAAGTATTTGACCGAAATAAACTCAATCGAATGAACCGGTATAAACCCGGTACTGCCTGCTCTGTCACCAATCTCCCGAACTCAGTATCTCCACTGTCCAAATGACCGGAACCCAACACGGTCTGACCGGCACCCGACACGGTCTGACCGGAACCCAACACGGTCTGACCGCAACCCAACACGGTCTGAAGCCTACTCCGGAGCGGCACTCGAGGGGAGCTACCCACACGAGTAAAGCATCTCTGTCGTCAATATCACAAGTATCTCTAAATAGCAGGACTTTGATCATCAATCAGATCAAAGTGGGAAAACTCAACCACCAAGGAAAGACCCGACCTCAATCGGATGCAACTGAACGATAAGTGGGAAACTCCATCCACTAAAGAAAACTGATACCCAATCAGGTGCATAGAGAAACATCCGGTCAACCGCCCAATATCCGCGGTTGCCGCAAAGCCCCCACAACTAAGCCAACCTGTCCCAGACACGAAGTCCCGACTACACTATCCAGACCCCTGCTCGAACCCGAGCAACACTAACCACTTGACTAGCAAAGGCGGAGAAAGGAAAAGCATGGTTTCTCCTAAGTCAAGTTCCCATAAGTAGTGCAGCAGTAAAAGATGGCCTATCTACATGACCATACAAGCATGCAAAATGTCCTCAAGGAAATAAAAGGTGGGTAAAGCATAATAATAGATCCTTTAGGAATAAACAACATGCCAGAATCCCAAAAACTAGACCTGTCCACAATCCAGGGTCCATCAACAGAATGATCATAATAACTCCTCAGAGTACAAATCCGCACATAGCTACGAAATCCTGTCCCAAAGCATAAACCAACCACATGAAAGGCTATGTGCTAACATGGCATGTTACATAATTTCATAGGGTAACATTATCCTAGGTAAGCTTACACTAATCATCACATAGATGTCTAAGTCATGCAAGTCCTCAGTATACCTCATAAATACTATTCTTGCAATCATTTATACAAATATCATTATCAAGCTTACCTACTTACCAACATAAACCATGTACCCTAAACATGCATGCATCAGTCATAGAGGGGTGACATCCCCACAAGTGCACTTATATTTTCCACAACATATTCATTGCCTTAAACAGTTACTGATAATAAGCTTACCCACCTGAAGCGCTTAAACCAAGGCAAACCTGAAGTCGGTGAAGTGGGTAGACGCCCACGGTCCAAAATCTGCCAAAAATACACCCTCGATACAAGTCGCGCAAGCCTTGGCTCCAAACAACTGAAAACACCCCTGAGTACATCAATAAGGCTCAACATTACACTTTTATTCCAAAATTAACCAAGTATACACAATCTGAAAATCAGTCCCAAAGTCGTGCTTAATAGGCTCCAGGAAACAATTCACGAAATACCGGATATGTCCGGATTTCCGGGCGCATGCCACTTTCGGGCGCGTACTGTAGCAGCCCGAAAATCCCAAAGGCGCGCACTGTAGCAGCCCGGAAGTCCCCTGGGCTTCCACGTCGCCCCCGCAACAGTGGACAGCCGCGCTGGCCGTACCCTGCGCGACGCGTGGACCAACGCTGCGACGACACGTGGCGGCCCCGAGCGCGGGAAAACCCGGTCAACGCGACCACGTGCCGCCTGCGCCCGCCGCCTGCGCCTCTGCACGCACGCTTCCCGAGGCACCCGCAGGTGCACCGTGGACCGGGTGCACGTGGACCGGCCAACCGGTGTGCGCCACGTGTCCCCCCACCGGTCCACCGTACACCCGCCTTTCCCGTGGACCGCGCCCGCTGCGCCGGCCCAACCGGGAACCGCCACCTGGCCCGCGACCGGTGCACGCCTCCGCGGTGGACCGCGCACCCGCCAGAGCCCGCTCCGCCGCGCTCCGCCGCTGCCGGCCGCCGCGCGCCGCCGCCGCCGGTGCCGGAGCAGTACCCTTGCCTCAAAAAACGTGCCGAATCACCCGGACTCCGGAAAAAGCAAGTAAATAGTCCATTTTCATCGTTTTCGCGCACTGAATCCAAATCCGAAGTCCAATTTGCCAAATTCCAACTCTAAAAATTGCCGAAGGCATCCGGGAAGATGTTCCTTGATCCAAACTTCGCGCTGGGTCCAATTTTAATATCCATGACGCGCGAAACCACTTCTGGAGCTCCGACGGAGTCCACCGATCACCCACGTGATCCATTTAACACACTGAGCCCAACACTAATGTCCAATTGGGGCACAAACGCCACCGACACGCCACATTGGCCTCCAGGAGCTGCAGATGCAACAGTAGTCACGTCGTGAGAATCCAGGTCCTCACAGTATCATTGTTCCTTGTAACACCAAACACAATGTCATCGACATAGATTTGTGCAACAATGAAATGATCTTGAAAGTGTTTCACAAAGAGTGTCCGATCGGCTCCCCCTCGAGTATAGCCCTTTTCCAAAAGGTGCTTTGTCAGTCTTTCGTACCATGCTCGTGGTGCTTGTTTTAGACCGTAAAGACCCTTTTTCAATCGAAAAATATGGTTTGGAAGTTTATGATCAATGAAACCTTTCGGTTGAGCAACATAAACTTCTTCATTTAGAAAACCATTTAAAAATGCGTTCTTAACGTCCATTTGAAAAAGTTTTATCTTAAAGTGACAAGCAATAGCAAATAAAATATGAATTGACTCGAGACGGGCTACCGGGGCAAAAGTTTCATCAAAGTCTATACCTTCAACTTGTGAATAGCCCTGAGCAACTAATCTTGCTTTGTTCCGAATAACGGTACCTTCTTTATTTTCTTGTTCTTGAAAATCCATTTTGTACCGATGATGTTTTGTTGCTTTGGGGGCTTCCTTAGTTCCCAGACTTTGTTCCTTTCGAATTGATTGAGCTCTTCTTGCATTGCTTCAATCCAATAATTGTCTTGAAGAGCTTCATTAATGTTCCTTGGTTCTACCATGGAGACGTAGCATGCGACTCCACATTCCAATTGTCTCCGAGTCCTAACTCCTTTTTGAGGATCTCCAATGATGTTTGATTCCGGATGGTCCTTGGAGATTCGTAGCGTTTGAGGTAACGGAGTACTTGGGGGAATTTGTGATGATTCCTGCACATTAGATGAACTAGAAGAACCATGAGATGCATCAAAATTTTCAGAAGATTTATCATGCAAAGATGCAATATCATTAGCAGGAGATTCATCATCAAGAGACATATCAAGAGTAGATTTATCAGAAGACAAATGAGAAGTTTCATCTACTTTAACATTAATTGATTCAATCATCGTTTTTGATTCAAGATTGTATACTCGATATGCTCTACTGTTTGTAGAATAACCCATAAAAATTCCTTCATCACTTCGAGAGTCGAATTTTCCAAGATTTTTTCGATAGCGTAAAATGTAACAACGACTCCCAAAGATACGAAAGTACTTGATATTAGGTTTACTATTAAACCATAGCTCATATGGGGTATTCAAAGTACCCAGGCGCAAATAGATGAGATTGATTACATAGATAGCAGTGTTAATTGCTTCAGCCCAAAAATATAAAGGAAGTTTCCGGCTATGAAGCATAACACGTGCCATCTCTTGAACAACTCTATTTTTGCGCTCGACTACACCGTTTTGCTGCGATGTATAAGGTGCAGAGAATTCATGTTTTATGCCATTTGAAGAGCAAAAATCAATGAATTTTGAATTAATGAATTCTCCACCTCTATCACTACGAATACGGACAATCTTTTCATTTTTCTCAATCATAATACGATGACATATATCATGAAAAGAGTCAAAAGTATCCGCTTTCTCTTTTAAAAAAATTTACCCAAGAATATCTAGAGAAATCATCAACCAAAAAAAAAATATACCATTTTCCACCCAAACTAGGTTGACGAGTTAGCCCCATTAAATCCATATGCAATAATTCTAATGGGTGTTATGTTCCTACATGGTTCAAATTCTTGTGAGTGGATCTCGTTTGTTTTCCCTTTTGGCAACCACCACACACAAGGTTTTCTTTGAAGTTCAATTTAGGAACACCTCTAACTATATCTTTGTTAGAGATTCTAGATAGTTCCTTAAAGTTAATGTGACCTATGTTACGGCTTTTTGGTGTTGGCATATTTCGTGAGTCAAGTCAGTGAGTTGAGTCGGAGTCTTAAAGGGATCAAATTGTCAAATCAGCCTTCGAAGACTCATTGAAGATTCAACATGAGCTCAAGATAACACTCAGGTATGACTAAATTAAATCATGGTGATTATAGTTCATTTATAATCATTGGAATCAGGAAGTTATTGAAACTTGGTTTAGACTTGGTTTTAGGAACTTGGTTTTAACTTACAACTTAATTTAAGTTTGGATTCCGGTACTTAGTTTGTTTTGGATAAAGATTATCTTGGAAAAATCAGTTTTTACATTTAGTACCGGAACCACACTTGAAGTTCCTCTAACCCGACACAGAATTTTCTGAAATTTGCATTGCGTACCGGAACACAGACTCGCGTACCGGAACACAATAGAAAAATCTGTGTTTTGCACCATTGCGTACCGGAACACGTTATTTGGTACCGGTACACAATGCCTTCTCAGGATAAAATCTCTAAACCGACTTTTATCTTTTTCAAGGGTTATAAATAAACGCTTAGGGTTTCTCGATACTTACGGATCAATTCAGAAACACTCGAGAGCAACCCTAGAGGCTGGTTTTTATCGTTCTTCTCTTTCGCCTCTTTTAGGTCAATTCGACGGTTCTTCCAAGATCTATCCTTTGTCGAATTGATCTAGTCTTTGCTTAGAGATTCCTTCTACGGTTCCTCAATGATAATCTAAGCAAAGGATCACCATCGAAGCCTATATTCTATATCGGCCGTTTGCGTCGTGGATTCGACGTAGCATCGTGGATTCGATGTGTTGAAGGCGTTTCGTGGATTCGAAACGTGTGCTCGTGGATTCGAGTGGCGTTCGTGGATTCGAACGTGTGCAGTGGACGTGCAATCGGTGGAGCGCAAGGTCCGAAGAAGTTGAAGGAGGGGTTGAGTCCGTGGAGTCGGTAATCACCTTGTTATTCTTCTTTTCTTAGTGGATTGTTATTGCGTGTTGGTCCCGTAGTTTTTCTCCTGTATTGGAGTTTCCACGTATATCTCGGTGTGCTATTTTTATTTTCCGCATTGGTTTTTATTTTGCACTGAGATTGGTTTTATAAGTATTACACCTATTCACCCCCCCTCTAGTTGTTTGATTGTACCTATTTAGATCCGTGTGGATCCTTAATATTATAAAAACCAACAAGTGGTATCAGAGCAAAGGCTACGGCCATATTTCAACGGATTGTCCTTCTTCGAACCAAACAAGCAAGGTTGGTTTGGGATTTAAAAAGAACCAAACTATGAAGGCTTCAAGTTCCACAACTAAATTGAAAGGAAGAACTTGTTATCAATGTGGACTTGAAGGTCACTTGATGAAGAATTGCCCAAAAAAGAGAAAGAAAAATCCTTCGGCAACTTCATCTATGGAGCGGACTCAAGGGACTCAAAAGATACATCAAGTCAAAGGAGTTCACTCAACCCACCAAAGGTCCGAGCCACAACATCAATCATACAAGTGGATCATTGCGAGGCAAAGACCTAAGGTGGATCAACAGTCAAAGCGGACAACCCCCGGCCACAAGGAATCAAGACAACCCAAAATCCAGCGATTTTGGATTCGGAAAGGTGATATCTTTCCTTGTCTTAAGTTCTAATTAGCTTATGATTGTATGTAATGCTTTGATTGGTTTTCCCTTCATATTTTTCTTAATCTCTGCATTACATGTTCTCAATGCTCTTTGTTTTTATGTTAAGTTTTTGAACAAAAAGGTTTTTAACGAACGAGTGCATTGAATAAAAAGGGCTTCACGTTCATTCACTCCAAATTAATTTTATATGGATTATCAACTTTACTCCATAATCATAATCTTGAAGATACTTCATTATAGGAGTTTTTGATAGTTATAAGCATCAAATTTTAGAAATCATGTATGATCTTTAGATGTTTAATCTATCTCGGTTGTGTGAATTCATTGTGATAAACGTGAGACAACCGATAGACTAAAATTTGGGATTTAATTCTTTCACGTAAGAGATTGCATTGTTACAAGAGTAAATAAATGAATTGTAAAAGATGTGGAAAGAGTTACATCCGAAAGGAGTGTGAAAACTACCACCACATGGTGGAAAGAGCTGCCACCCCGGTCGTCCGGTTTGTGTGTGAAGCTACCACATGTTATGGATGCTTGGAAAATATTTTATGAGAATTTTTAGTTGAAGCATTCGGAGATTTATATTCAAAGTTCTTATTTTGAACAATCTCCTGGTTGGTATAAGGTGGGATAGTTAAGAAGATGCTCAAAGAGCCACCCTTAGGTATTTTAGTGCTTATCTCAATTTGAAAGGGTAGAATTCAAGATTGATGTCATTTGGAAATCTCCGTAAGTCATCTTTGTAAACCCGTTACATCTTGATAGAGTTTGGATCTCAAGATTATTTTTGATGACTTGTGTTTGATGAATATAACATGAAAAACGGTTTATAATGTTTTATCTTTATTTTTCATGATTTTAGAGTAAATCTTTTTAATTTTTATAATTATTTGGATTGAATGACATCTATGTGAATTTATTGTTTTTCAAAGCACTTAAATGGATTTCTTGATGGTATACAAATCGGTATTTGAAAAGATTTCAAAATTTGGATTTGTTTCAAAAAATTTTTGCTCTTTGGCTCTGTGGTACCGGTACCTGCTTCTTAGTACCGAAAAATCCAATCCGGATCAGAAAATCCAGTCCGGAACCCGAATGTGAATTTTTCTGGTTTATCACTTGCGTACCGGTACTCCATTTTTAGTACCGGAACTAAATTACGGATCCGGATCACCCCCTATTTTTCAATCCGGAACCCGAACGTAGGATTTTCAGTTTTTACACTGCGTACCGGTACGCGACTTCTTGTACCGGTACGCGATCTGGGTTTCTTTATATTCCGGAATTCCAAGGTTTTATTTCATCTCTCCCACTTCAAAACCCTCCCTCTCTCTCTCTAAAACATCTCTAAGGGTTTTTCTTTTCAAGATCAAGAGATTTGGTGGCTTGATTTGTAAGTTTTTCATTAATCTTGCTTTCTTTTGCTTCAAAACCCTAGTTTTTAGGTTTTGATGTCTTATTTAGGGATTTTTTAGTAGACTTTTACTTCAAATGAAATATCTTGCATAAATTATCCTCATTTCATGTTTAGAACATTAATGGTTGCTTTCTATGTAATTAGATTCATGTTTCCTTGCCTATTTGATTGAATCTAATATTTACATATGTTCTTAGCATAGAAGAAATTAAGAATTAGGGCTTTTAATGTAAATGATTTTTAAATGATGAATCATCAATTGTGACATGTTTAGAATGTTTCTTAGACATGTTTAAGCCTTCCCATAAGATCAAATCATAGTGCATTGTGTTCTTTGTAGGAAATGGCGTTTTCATGGCTTCTTGCACTAGTGATTTTGATAGCCACTGGAAGTGGACGTGATCGCGGTTCTGGAAAGAAAAAGGCTACCAAACGATCACGCAATGAGGATTCAACTAGCTCAGAATCTGAACATTCCTCAGAATATGAAGAGGAATCAGTTCAAGGAAAGGGGAAAGCACCTTTGGCTCCAAGGAAAAAGAAGGGTGCGGATTCTCCTCCACGTAGAAGTACCGGTGGACCGGTAATACGCGAGCGCTCTCAATGGAGATCAAATGTTGATGAAAGTCAACCGCATGTGAGTGCAAAACGCCGTGCCAGATTTGCAAACCGCACATGCATTGGAGAGCGACACGTGAATTTTAATGAGCTATGCCGTGAGGTGCCAGACTTTGCAAGGCTTTTGGAACGAAGTTATATTCGGCCACTTGGTAGAGTTCAACCTAAGATGGGTTTTTGTGTGGAGATCATCAGGGAGTTCTACATGAGACCTAACATACTTCAAAAAGACCATGACACAGGGGCTTTCATTATTGAAACAACAGTTAAGGACGTCAAGTTTGACATTACTCCAGCAGTAATAGGTGCAAATCTTGGATTAGCTGTTGACACTACTGGTCTTTATTACACTGATGGTGATTTCCGACATGACACCCATTGGGATATTGTTGTGGACTCTATTTGCAAGTCAGGGACGCACACGAATAGATCATATTGTTACGGAATTTGAGTTGGCGTAGTTTCGTGAAAGGTTCAAGTCTTGAAGATTGAAGGTGAAGAAAGTTGCATCATTTAACTCAATCTCAAGAAAGAAGAATTCAAAAGGATCAGGTATGTTTAACTAAAATTTATTGGTGATCCGAATACTTCTTGTAGTGTAGAAACACCTGGAAGAATTTTCAACTGCATAAAAATCAAAAAACTGGTGTTCGGACATGTTCAGGATCCGGATCAGAGCCAGCAGTCCGGATCCCGAAGGTTGTTGTTTCATACATCACTTCAATCCGGATCGCAGCATCTCACGATCCGGATCCCGAACGTTGAGTTTTCTGAATTGTATGAACGATCCGGATCAGGCATTCCGATCCGGATCCCGAACGATTGTTTTTCTGGAAACCGTCTTTCTTGCTACTGCAATCCGGATCGCCCAAATCCGATCCGGATCGCCGTCCGTTAAAATTCCAGAAATGTTAGGTTTTTTATTCTTATCTCTTCCAAATGTTTCTAACCTATAAATAGACCCTATGACTCTTTTTCTAGGGTTAAGCAAAAAAAGGAATAAGCCGATAATCGAAAGAGCCGTCATATTCATATATCATTTTATACGGCCTAAGATCCACATATAGAGAAGAAAGGAAATCATTAGATAATACTCTATGTTTCTTCATCTATATTGATTAGTTTGATTCTAGGTTTTCATACTCACATCTTGAGTTGAATCAAACTAATGAATACTTAGATGGTATTTCCGATCTATCTTTGATCTAAGTATTCGGCGGATCATCACCACCCAAAAACAACGATTTACCCCAAAATCGGCGCATGGATTCGCGTGTCCTTGTGGATTCAAGGTTCAACCGCTCTCATGGATTCGGAGCGAGGCACGTTCGTGGATTCGAAGGGTGCTACTGGGTGAAGACCGTGGATTCGGTCGGACGTCGTGGATTCGACGTTGGACGCCGTGGATTCGGCGTTGGGCGCAGATCGTGGATTCGAGAAGCGTCGTGGAGCGAGCGGAGAAGATCCTCTAGGAGCGTATGGAAAAGGTTGAGTCGTAAGTGTGTACGGTAAATCACCTTGTACGTGTTTTAATTCTAGTGGATTTCGCCGTGTTATCGGTCCCGTGGTTTTTTACTCCGGTTATGGAGTTTTCCACGTAAAAATCTTGCGTGTTATTTTTATTTCCGCATTGGGTTTTTTATCGCAATGATTTTTGAGTGTTTATACGTTTATACCTATTCACCCCCCTCTAGGTGTTTTTTTCCCCTATTTAGATCTATATTACATAAAACCCAACAAGTGGTATCAGAGCAGGAATAGGGTTGTAAACAATGGTTGAAGGTGGAAACATCAATCGACCCCCTTTCTTTGATGGAACAAATTATGCGTACTGGAAAGTACGGATGAAAGCCTTTTTAATTTCCATCGACGAAAGGGTGTGGCAATCAATTGAATTAGGATGGTCTAATCCAACTGAAATTATCTCTGATGTTCGCACCTTAAAACCTAGGTCGAAATGGACCAAGGAAGAGTTAGATTCATCTTCTTACAATGGCAAGGGAATTAATGCTTTTTTTAATGCCTTATCTCAAACTGAATTCCCTCGCGTCTCGGCATGTGAGACTGCGAAAGAAATCTGGGATGTTCTTCAGGTTACACATGAGGGAACTAACCTCGTGAAGATTCAGAAACTGCAAATGCTTACGAGCAAGTTTGACTCTATCTTGATGGCAGAAAATGAATCTTTCACGGACTACTATACACGATTGCAAGACATCGTAAACTCATGTGCTAACCTGGGAGAGAAGATTCTAGAATTTAAGGTTGTAAGAAAGATCTTAAGAACTCTTCCTGAACGATTTCGCCCAAAGGTTACAGCCATTGAAACTATTAAACACCCGGACGAAATGCGTGTAGAAGAATTAGTTGGTTCTTTACAAACATATGAAATGACATTCACTACTAACAATTCTTCTGAAAAAGCATCCTCTTCTAAGTCTTCAGGTTATGCGTTGAAAACAACTAAGGAAGAAGACGCGGATACATCCTCCTCAGACGATGATGAGAACCTTTCTATGGAGGAATTTGAGAAGCAGCTCGCTCTCTTGACAAGGAAGTTTCGCCGCAACTTTCGAAGGGGTAATTCAAGTAAATCTCCATCCTTCGGAAAGTCGAACAAAGGCAAGGGTACTTCAAGTTACAAGTCAAGAAAGCAAGAGAACTTCTCAAAGGATAAGAAAAGTTCAGAGGGACAACTACAATGCTTCAAATGTCGAGGCTACGGCCACATTGCAACGGAGTGTCCCAACAAGTATCCGGCAAAGAAAAAGGCGATGCAAGTCGTCACTTGGGATGACAACTCAACGTCAAATGAGTCATCTTCAAGTGATGAAGAAAAGAGCACCACGGCATTCCACGCGTCCACATCTTCACCCTTCATGTGCTTTATGGCAAGTACGTCCGAGTCATTGTCCAACTCCACTGTTGAAAAGATTGCAACGGACAACGAATCGGATAATTCGGAAGGTGAAGATTTTGCTCTAGCCTACCACAGACTTTTGAGGGATTCAAAGAAAGTGGCTAAGCAAAACAAGAGTTTGAGAGGGAGATTGCATGATCTCGAAGAAGAAGCAAAAAGGGCAACTTCTCTCTCAAACGCTCTTGAAGTGGAAAGGGAAAATCTGATAAAAGTAAATGTTTCCCTTCAAGAGTCCAATGAGCTTTTTGAGAAGGAACATACAAATCTGGTGGATAAAGCGGATCACTTCTCAAAGCTCTACAACGAGGCTCGACAGGATAACCTGGAAATGACAAAGACCATTCTCCAACTCAAGGATGACTTGCAGCGATTCTCTTCAGGAAGGAGTAAGTTGGATAGGCTTCTTGGTCTTGGTCAAACAAATCGGTTCGGCCTCGGGTACACTCAAACTGGAAACAGTCCAAGTTCGAGTGGGACAGTTTTTGTGCCTCAGTCGGTATCTCCTCCTCCGACACCGGAATTCAAGACAAACAACGACAACAAACCCACTTCATCCTCTTTGGGATCGTCAAGATCTAAGGTATGTTTTCGTTGTGGTGTTTCAGGGCACATAAGAAGATATTGCAAGACGGGAGTCAAACGCTCACCTCAAACACCTCTTGCAATGACTACCACAAAGGTGATTCCTCGGAAATCAATTGCAAATCAATTGAAGGAAAAGAACCTTGGTAGTTTACCGCGCAAGACGACTTCATCAAGGAGCAGCAATCGTTTTAACAAGACGCTTTCACCTAGGCATATAACTTCACGACCATTACCGACGCATTCCAAAAAGGTTTGGGTGCGCAAAGGTGAAATCTTTCCTTGTCTTGTTACCAATGTTTCCTTGCATGCATATGATAGTTCGTCTTGGTATCTGGATAGCGGGTGTTCCCGTCACATGACCGGTGACAAAAATAGTTTTCAAAATCTTGAGAAAATCTCCGGAGGACTCGTTGTTTTAGGAGACGGTCGATCTTCCAAAATTGTTGGAAAAGGAACAGTAGCTATTCCAGATGGCCCGGTTCTAAATAATGTGTTATTTGTTGATGGTCTTAAGACTAACCTCATAAGCATAAGTCAACTTTGCGACAATGGTTTTTCAGTTAACTTTTCATCTGTTGAATGTGTTGTAACTGATAAGGACCATGTCTTCTTTTTAAAAGGGGTTAGATCTGAAAACAATTGCTATGTTGTTCCTAATAAAATTTCAGAAAAATGTAATCTAGTTTCTTTGATTAATGAAACAATTTGGCATGAAAGGCTAGGTCACATAAATTTTAAGGAACTTGCTAGAATTTCAAACAAGGACGTGGTCAAGGGGGTTCCAAAACTTTTATTTAAACAAAACATTGTGTGTGGTGGTTGCCAAAAGGGAAAACAGTCCAGGACTGCACACAAGAACTTGAACCACGTTGGTACAAAACGGCCTTTGGAACTTTTACACATGGATTTAATGGGGCCAACTCGTCAACCATCTTTGGGAGGTAAATGGTATATTTTCTTGATGATTGATGATTTCTCTCGATATTCTTGGGTAGCATTTTTAAAAGAGAAAGCTGATACTTTTGATTCTTTTCACGAGATTTGCCTTCGTATTATGATTGAAAAGAATGAAAAGATCATTCGTGTTAGAAGTGATATAGGTGGAGAATTCGTTAACTCTAAATTCATTGACTTTTGCACTTCAAACGGTATTAAGCATGAATTCTCTGCACCCTATACACCTCAACAGAATGGTGTTGTCGAGCGCAAAAACAGGGTTGTTCAAGAGATGGCACGTGTTATGCTTCACAGCCGAAATTTACCGTTACATTTTTTGGCTGAAGCTGTGAACACTGCAATCTATGTAATTAATCGAGTTTATTTGCGCCCGGGAACGTTAAATACACCATATGAACTATGGTGTGGTAGAAAACCCAACATCAAATATTTTCGCATCTTCGGGAGTCGGTGTTACATTTTACGTGACCGTGAAAATCTTGGAAAGTTTGACTCTCGAAGCGACGAAGGGATATTCTTGGGGTATTCTACAAATAGTAGAGCATATCGAGTATTTAACTTGGAATCTAAGACGATCGTAGAATCTATAAATGTTAAAGTAGATGAAGCTTTTCACTTTGGATCTGGAAAATCTACCCTCGATATCTCTCTAGATGATGATTCACCTGCCATTGCATCTTCTCATAATAATACTTCCAATATTAATGATGCATCTAATGGTTCTTCAAACTTATCTGATGTGCAGGAATCATCTCATATACCTCCGAGTACTCCGTTTCAACAAACGCTACGAATCTCCAAGGATCATCCGGAATCGAATATTATTGGAGATCCACAAGAAGGAGTTAGAACTCGGAGGCAGTTGGTTTGTGGATTCGCTTGCTACGTATCTTTAATCGAACCAAAGAACATAGATGAAGCTCTTCAGGATGACTACTGGATTAAAGCAATGCAGGAAGAGCTCCATCAATTTGAGCGAAACAAAGTCTGGGAATTAACGAAGCCTCCAAAGCAACATAATGTGATAGGTACCAAATGGATTTTCAAGAACAAGAAAAATGAGGATGGTACTATCATCAGGAACAAGGCACGATTAGTTGCTCAAGGCTACTCTCAAGTAGAAGGTATAGACTTTGATGAAACATTCGCCCCTGTAGCTAGACTCGAGTCCATTCGTATACTATTTGCTATTGCTTGTCATTTTAAAATCAAATTATTTCAAATGGACGTTAAGAGCGCGTTTCTAAATGGGTTTTTAAATGAGGAAGTTTATGTGGCTCAACCGAAAGGTTTTGTAGACCATAAACAACCTAATCATGTTTTCGTTTGAAAAAGGCTCTTTACGGTCTGAAACAAGCACCGCGAGCATGGTACGAAAGGTTGACAAAAGCACCTTTGGAGAAGGGCTATACTCGAGGGGGAGCTGACAGGACTCTCTTTGTGAAGCATTATCAAAGCAATTTCATTGTAGCACAAATCTATGTCGATGACATTGTATTTGGCGCAACAAGAGATAATGATGCTTCTAAATTCGCGGAGACCATGGAAAGCGAATTTGAGATGTCCATGATGGGCGAATTGACTTATTTCCTTGGATTGCAAATTAACAAAATGATGAAGGTATTCACTTGAGTCAATCCAAGTATGCAATGGAGTTGGTTAAAAAGTATGACTTAGAAATTCGAAGGATTTTCCGACTCCAATGGGAACTAGCCACAAGGGACTTGGAAGTGATTCACAAAGTGAGAATGTAGACGAGAAACTGTATCGAAGTATGATTGGAAGTCTAGTTTACTTCACGGCTAGTCGCCCGGATATATCCTTTAGTGTTGGGATTTGCGCGAGATATCAATCAGCACCAAAGGAGGTTCACCTGAAAGCGGTGAAAAAGATCATCCGGTACATCAAGGATCAATTAATTTCGGAATTTGGTATCCTATGGGAACTAGTTTGGATATTGTTGGATACTCAGATGCCGATTGGGCAGGATCAGTGGATGATCGGAAAAGCACGAGTGGTGCATGCTTCTATCTTGGCCATTGCCTTGTTGCATGGCACAGTAAAAAGCAGAATTGCATAGCACTCTCGACTGCCGAAGCGGAATACATTTCAGCGGGTAGTTGTTCAACCCAACTCATTTGGATGAAAAGTGTGTTGAGCGACTTCCGGATTTCAGCATCTTCGGTAACAATTCTTTGTGACAACACAAGTGCAATTAACATTTCTAAAAACCCTGTGTTGCACTCTAGAACAAAACATATTGAACTTAGATATCATTTTTTTTTGGGAGCTAGTTGAATCAAATACTCTTCAACTTTCATATATTTCAACTGAGGATCAATTAGCTGACGTTCTAACAAAACCTTTGGATCAAAAACGTTTTATTCATTTGCGAAAAGCAATTGGAATGCTTTCCTTGAAATAAACTTCTTTTGAAACCTTTGCTTAGGATACGGTTTTGTTTTTGTTTGTTTTGTTCATTATCTATGTTTTGTACATAGGACATTAATTGAGCATAGATCATAATTGACTTTAATTGCATCTTTTCGCACATTTAGAAATTATTATGCTTTTGCCATCATAATATTTCACTGTTGCAATGATCATTTATGTTAATTAAATCATCTTCTAAGTGATCAAAGTCAATTTCTCTCTCAATGATCTCTTGGTATAGTCATTATCTTATTTGACTGCTTAGTCGAGTATGAAATCGAGATCAATTTTGGTTGAATACTTTATATCTTAAATAATTGATAGCCAATTGAGGGGGAGTCAAAGAAATGTAAAATGCTCAAAAGATGTGGAAAGAGTTACATCCCAATGAGGAGTGTGAAAACTACCACCACATGGAGGAAAGAGCTACCACCTCGGTCGTCCGAGTATTGTGTGCAGCTACCACATGTATACCAAGCATGGTTGTTCAATTTTTGATTAAGTAAAATGCATGTTGAAATACTTGACTCCGTCAAATTTCAAGGTTGGTATAAGGTGGGATTTTAAAGAAAGATGCTCAAAGAGCCACTCTCTTCAACAGATTGTCTAGATACATTATCTACCATTTGGGATTTCAAACATCTATTGATCTTTGTATTTCATTTTCTTTACCGAATTGATGATTTGATAAAGGCATTACTCATAAGATCAAGTTAGATGTAATTGAAGGTGTTCAACTTTAAGGGATTTAATTTTTGTAAATTCTCGTTTCATTTTTGGATATTATTGATAGATTTGGCATAATCTAATTCTTGTTGTATGAAACGATGATTTTTGTTTAAAGTTGATACACAATTGTGCTTACATCTTTTTCTGGATTTTATGAAATTTTCTAAATTTTTCTGAAGAAAAAGTTGGAGCCGATCCGGATCGGGCAAGGTGATCCGGATCCCGAACGCAGGCTTCTTCCTGCGGCTGGCCGATCCGGATCGAAATCTCGATCCGATCCGGATCACGGCTAGGTTTTAATAAGAACAAGAGGGTTTTGATTTCTTTTACTTAATCTTTTGTTCTCAAGTCTCAGAGCCTCTCTCTCTAGATTTTTGCACCTTGGAGCTTTCCAAACTCAAGTTCTTCAAATCCAAGTAAGTTTTATTGATCAAAATCTCGGTTTTTCACCGTTTTTCTCTTTTTCTTCAAAACGTGATGAATTTTGGATCTTTTTCGTTTTGGATGGTTTTTGATCAAATTTCTTTTGAAATAAGAACTCTGGGTAGATTAGTTTTGATTATATGCTAGGTATTCCTGATTAACGGATTTTTGGCTTCGATTTCTAAAAATTCGGTTTTAGGGCATATAATAAGGATTTTCGAAAATCATGCAATTGATCTATTTTTAAAAGTCCTTTTGCAAAACTAATTTGATTCTTAGTCTCTCTACATGATTATGATTGTTTGGGTACAATTTTTCAAATCTTTGAAAATTAACAATTTTCATGTGTTCTTGAGTTGTTGTTCACAGGATTTTAAATTATTAAGCACTTGCACCAATGGTTCGCCTGGATAATTTCCTTTTGGCTGCAATGGTAGGACACCTAGTGCGTCTTCTAAAAAGAGAACAAGATGACTCAAATCAAGAAGAGACAAAGAAAGTTTGCAAAATGAATCAGAATCAGATGAAGAAGACTGGGAAGAGATTTGTGACAAGCACAAAAAAAGCTATTGACAAAGAAGATAGGTTGTATTTGAAGAACAAGAAGCTGATGAAATCTTCCTCAACAACCAAGCAGTACACTAGGCGAAAGAATTCGAGGGGAACTGGAATTCAGATTGATAGACCCCCGCCAGAGCTCGCTCTCTCCCTAGAGAATCTCCATGGACTGAAGGTCAAGATGCACCGTCTGATCTATACTACATCCTTCAAAGTCCTGGAGACACACGGCAAAAGCGAATGTTGGTTCCTCAACTCGACAAGAACAGCGAAGATCGTCTGCTGAACAAGACAGTTGTATCTACAAATCTTCACAGATTATCTCTGAGCAAAATAAGATGAAAAGAAAGTGTCCAAATGTCAAAAATGCTTCAAGCAATTTTGAAGAAGTTGGATTGTACCAAGCCCACTAGTTCTGATTCAGACTGACTTAACCTTTTTCTAATCTTTGTGCAGGATTTTATCTTTTTAATTTTTAGTTCAGTTTTTAGGACTTACTCTTAGTTCTAGTTCTTAATCGGAACAATTTTTGAAATTTTTAACTCTCCTTAAATTTTTGTAATTTGGCTTGTTTGTGACAAAAGGGGGAGAGAGTTTAGAGAGAACTTGAACAATGATGATGTGAATGTGTGAAATCAGGTAAGTATCACTTCAACTGACTTTGGTGAAGGGTAAGTATCACAACTGGTTTTATCTTGTGATTTGTTTTTTGCATGTCCTACTAACTATTCGACTAACTATTTGGAATGTATTATTACTAACAGTTGTTGATTTAACAAAGCAAAGTTATGACATTTGGAATTTTATTGCATAGAAGATATGTCAATGTTTTGATTGATTCTTATACATATCTGAATTACTCAATGTCATGTGAGCATAAACTCTATCTCTGTTAGGTTTTGAATGCTAAATATTCTTGAGGTATCTAACGATCTCTTTTTGTCAAGAATGATTTCTTTGTGCAGAGAGTACAGATGTCTAAGTCTAGAGTCTGTTTTAGGAGTTTATATCTCATGTTTTAAATTTTTGGATCTCCATTGTAAATTTTGTGTTGGTGATAGCAACAAAAATATCTTTTTGAATTTTCTTTAGTGGATCTGTGTTTTGTCACGAAACCGCCAAAGGGGGAGATTGTTACGGAATTTGAGTTGGCGTAGTTTCGTGAAAGTTCAAGTCTTGAAGATTGAAGGTGAAGAAAGTTGGATCATTTAACTCAATCTCAAGAAAGAAGAATTCAAAAGGATCAGGTATGTTTAACTAAAATTTATTGGTGATCCGAATACTTCTTGTAGTGTAGAAACACCTGGAAGAATTTCAATGCATAAAAATCAAAAACTGGTGTTCGGACATGTTCAGGATCCGGATCAGAGCAAGCAGTCCGGATCCCGAAGGTTGTGTTTCATAAATCCTAATTCCCATTCCGGATCGCAGCATCTCTACGATC
>CM055065.1:35991824-36067654 GCA_029204045.2 Tillandsia leiboldiana
CAAGAACAAGAAAATGAGGATGGTACTATCATCAGGAACAAGGCACGATTAGTTGCTCAAGGCTACTCTCAAGTAGAAGGTATAGACTTTGATGAAACATTCGCCCCTGTAGCTAGACTCGAGTCCATTCGTATACTATTTGCTATTGCTTGTCATTTTAAAATCAAATTATTTCAAATGGACGTTAAGAGCGCGTTTCTAAATGGGTTTTTAAATGAGGAAGTTTATGTGGCTCAACCGAAAGGTTTTGTAGACCATAAACAACCTAATCATGTTTTTCGTTTGAAAAAGGCTCTTTACGGTCTGAAACAAGCACCGCGAGCATGGTACGAAAGGTTGACAAAGCACCTTTTGGAGAAGGGCTATACTCGAGGGGGAGCTGACAGGACTCTCTTTGTGAAGCATTATCAAAGCAATTTCATTGTAGCACAAATCTATGTCGATGACATTGTATTTGGCGCAACAAGAGATAATGATGCTTCTAAATTCGCGGAGACCATGGAAAGCGAATTTGAGATGTCCATGATGGGCGAATTGACTTATTTCCTTGGATTGCAAATTAAACAAAATGATGAAGGTATTCACTTGAGTCAATCCAAGTATGCAATGGAGTTGGTTAAAAGTATGACTTAGAAAATTCGAAGGATTTTCCGACTCCAATGGGAACTAGCCACAAGGGACTTGGAAGTGATTCACAAAGTGAGAATGTAGACGAGAAACTGTATCGAAGTATGATTGGAAGTCTAGTTTACTTCACGGCTAGTCGCCCGGATATATCCTTTAGTGTTGGGATTTGCGCGAGATATCAATCAGCACCAAAGGAGGTTCACCTGAAAGCGGTGAAAAAGATCATCCGGTACATCAAAGGATCAATTAATTTCGGAATTTGGTATCCTATGGGAACTAGTTTGGATATTGTTGGATACTCAGATGCCGATTGGGCAGGATCAGTGGATGATCGGAAAAGCACGAGTGGTGCATGCTTCTATCTTGGCCATTGCCTTGTTGCATGGCACAGTAAAAAGCAGAATTGCATAGCACTCTCGACTGCCGAAGCGGAATACATTTCAGCGGGTAGTTGTTCAACCCAACTCATTTGGATGAAAAGTGTGTTGAGCGACTTCCGGATTTCAGCATCTTCGGTAACAATTCTTTGTGACAACACAAGTGCAATTAACATTTCTAAAAACCCTGTGTTGCACTCTAGAACAAAACATATTGAACTTAGATATCATTTTTTTTTGGGAGCTAGTTGAATCAAATACTCTTCAACTTTCATATATTTCAACTGAGGATCAATTAGCTGACGTTCTAACAAAACCTTTGGATCAAAAACGTTTTATTCATTTGCGAAAAGCAATTGGAATGCTTTCCTTGAAATAAACTTCTTTTTGAAACCTTTGCTTAGGATAGGTTTTGTTTTTGTTTTGTTTTGTTCATTATCTATGTTTGTACATAGGACATTAATTGAGCATAGATCATAATTGACTTTAATTGCATCTTTTCGCACATTTAGAAATTTACTATGCTTTTGCCATCATAATATTTCACTGTTGCAATGATCATTTATGTTAATTAAATCATCTTCTAAGTGATCAAAGTCAATTTCTCTCTCAATGATCTCTTGGTATAGTCATTATCTTATTTGACTGCTTAGTCGAGTATGAAATCGAGATCAATTTTTGGTGAATACTTTATATCTTAAATAATTGATAGCCAATTGAGGGGGAGTTAAAGAAATGTAAAATGCTCAAAAGATGTGGAAAGAGTTACATCCCAATGAGGAGTGTGAAAACTACCACCACATGGAGGAAAGAGCTACCACCTCGGTCGTCCGAGTATTGTGTGCAGCTACCACATGTATAACAAGCATGGTTGTTCAATTTTTGATTAAGTAAAATGCATGTTGAAATACTTGACTCCGTCAAATTTCAAGGTTGGTATAAGGTGGGATTTTAAAGAAAGATGCTCAAAGAGCCACTCTCTTCAACAGATTGTCTAGATAAATTATCTACCATATTTGGGATTTCAAACATCTATTGATCTTTGTATTTCATTTTCTTTACCGAATTGATGATTTGATAAAGGCATTACTCATAAGATCAAGTTAGATGTAATTGAAGGTGTTCAACTTTAAGGGATTTAATTTTTGTAAATTCTCGTTTCATTTTTGGATATTATTGATAGATTTGGCATAATCTAATTCTTGTTGTATGAAACGATGATTTTTGTTTAAAGTTGATACACAATTGTGCTTACATACTTTTTCTGGATCTTATGAAATTTTTCTAAATTTTTCTGAAGAAAAAGTTGGAGCCGATCCGGATCGGGCAAGGTGATCCGGATCCCGAACGCAGGCTTCTTCCTGCGACTGGCCGATCCGGATCGAAATCTCGATCCGATCCGGATCACGGCTAGGGTTTTAATAAGAACAAGAGGGTTTTGATTTCTTTTACCTTAATCTTTTGTTCTCAAGTCTCTAGAGCCTCTCTCTCTAGAACTTTTGCACCTTGGAGCTTTCCAAACTCAAGTTCTTCAAATACAAGTAAGTTTTATTGATCAAAATCCCGTTTTTCACAGTTTTTCTCTATTTTCTTCGAAACGTGATGAGATTTTTCTATCTTTTTCGTTTTTGAATGGTTTTTGATCAAATTTCTTTTGAAATAAGAACTCTGGGTAGTTTAGTTTTGATTATATGCTAGGTATTCCCAAGATAAACGGATTTTTGGTCTTCGATTTCAAAGAATTCGGTTTTAGGGCATATAATAAGGATTTTCGAAAATCATGCAATTGATCTGTTTTTAAAAGTCATTTTGCAAAACTAATTTGATTCTTAGTCTCTCTACATGATTATGATTGTTTGGGTACAATTTTTTCAAATCTTTGAAAATTAACAATTTATCATGTGTTCTTGAGTTATTGTTCACAGGATTTTAAATCTATTAAGCACTTGCACCAATGGCGTTCGCCTGGATAATCTTCCTTTTGGTAGCAATGGTAGGACCTAGTGCGTCTTCTATAAAAAGAGAACAAGATGACTCAAATCAAGAAGAGACAAAGAAAGTTTGTCAAAATAATTCAGAATCAGATGAAGAAGACTGGGAAGAGATTTGTGAACAAGCACAAAAAGCTATTGACAAAGAAGATAGGTTGTATTTGAAGAACAAGAAGCTGATGAAATCTTCCTCAACAACCAAGCAGTACACTAGGCGAAAGAATTCGAGGGGAACTGGAATTCAGATTGATAGACCCCTCGCCAGAGCTCGCTCTCTCCCTAGAGAATCTCCATGGACTGAAGGTCAAGATGCACCGTCTGGATCTATACTACATCCTTCAACGTCCTGGAGACACACGGCAAAAGCGAATGTATGGTCCTCAACTCGACAAGAACAGCGAAGATCGTCTGCTGAACAAGACAGTGTATCTACAAATCTTCAACAGATTATCTCTGAGCAACATAAGATGAAAAGAAAGTGCTCCAAAATGTCAAAAATGCTTCAAGCAATTTTGAAGAAGTTGGATTGTACCAATCCCACTAGTTCTGATTCAGACTGACTTAACCTTCTTTCTAATCGTTTTGTGCAGGATTTTATCTTTTTAGATTTTAGTTCAGTTTTTAGGACTTACTCTTAGTTCTAGTTCTTACATTTCGGAACAATTTTTAAAATTTTTAACTCTCCTTAAATTTTTGGTAATTTTGGCTTTGTTTGTGACAAAAAGGGGGAGAGAGTTTAGAGAGAACTTGAACAATGATGATGTGAATTTGTGAACATCAAGGTAAGTATCACTTCAACTTTGACTTTTGTGAAGGGTAAGTATCACAACTTTGGTTTTTATCTTGTGATTTGTTGCATGTTCCTACTAGCTATTCGACTAACTATTTGGACATGTATTATTACTAACAAGTTGTTTGATTACTAACAAAGCAAAGTTATGACATTTGGAATTTTATTGCTTAGAAGATATGTCAATGTTTTGATTGTAATCTTATTACATATCTGAATTACTCAATGTCATGGTGAGCATAAACTCTATCTCTGTTAGGTTTTGAATGCTAAATATTCTTGAGGTATCTAACGATCTCTTTTTGTCAAGAATGATTTCTTTGTGCAGAGAGTACAGATGTCTAAGTCTAGAGTCTGTTTTAGGAGTTTATATCTCATGTTTTTAAATTTTTGGATCTCCATTGTAAATTTTTGTTGTATGGTGATAGCAACAAAAATATCTTTTTGAATTTTCTTTAGTGGATCTGTGTTTTGTCACGAAACCGCCAAAGGGGGAGATTGTTACGGAATTTGAGTTGGCGTAGTTTCGTGAAAGGTTCAAGTCTTGAAGATTGAAGGTGAAGAAAGTTGGATCATTTAACTCAATCTCAAGAAAGAAGAATTCAAAAGGATCAGGTATGTTTAACTAAAATTTATTGGTGATCCGAATACTTCTTGTAGTGTAGAAACACCTGGAAGAATTTTCAATTGCATAAAAATCAAAAAACTGGTGTTCGGACATGTTCAGGATCCGGATCAGAGCCAGCAGTCCGGATCCCGAAGGTTGTTGTTTCATACATCACTTCAATCCGGATCGCAGCATCTCACGATCCGGATCCCGAACGTTGAGTTTTCTGAATTGTATGAACGATCCGGATCAGGCATTCCGATCCGGATCCCGAACGATTGTTTTTTCTGGAAACCGTCTTTCTTGCTACTGCAATCCGGATCGCCCAAATCCGATCCGGATCGCCGTCCGTTAAAATTCCAGAAATGTTAGGTTTTTGATTCTTATCTCCTTCCAAATGTTTCTAACCTATAAATAGACCCTATGACTCTTTTTCTAGGGTTAAGCAAAAAAAGGAATAAGCCGATAATCGAAAGAGCCGTCATATTCATATATCATTTTATACGGCCTAAGATCCACATATAGAGAAGAAAGGAAATCATTAGATAATACTCTATGTTTCTTCATCTATATTGATTAGTTTGATTCTAGGTTTTCATACTCACATCTTGAGTTGAATCAAACTAATGAATACTTAGATGGTATTTCCGATCTATCTTTGATCAAAGTATTCGGCGGATCATCACCACCCAAAAACAATGATTTACCCCAAAATCGGCGCGTGGATTCGCGTGTCCTTGTGGATTCAAGGTTCAACCGCTCTCGTGGATTCGGAGCGAGGCACGTTCGTGGATTCGAAGGGTGCTACTGGGTGAAGACCGTGAATTCGGTCGGACGTCGTGGATTCGACGTTGGACGACGTGGATTCGGCGTTGGGCGCAGATCGTGGATTCGAGAAGCGTCGTGGAGCGAGCGGAGAAGATCCTCTAGGAGCGTATGGAAAAGGTTGAGTCGTAAGTGTGTACGGTAAATCACCTTGTACGTGTTTTAATTCTAGTGGATTTCGCCGTGTTATCGGTCCCGTGGTTTTTTACTCCGGTTATGGAGTTTTCCACGTAAAAATCTTGCGTGTTATTTTTATTTCCGCATTGGGTTTTTTATCGCAACGATTTTTGAGTGTTTATACGTTTACACCTATTCACCCCCCTCTAGGTGTTTTTTTCCCCTATTTAGATCTATATTACATATAACCCAACACATATGTTGAATCAAAGGACCTAAAACCAGAGTATCATATTTTGTCCTTAATTGTATGCTACAACTTATTGCCCACACTGGGGACCAAACGGATTCGATGGGATCGATTGCTACTTATTTTTTTCCTTGGTCACCCGGAGAGTGCAAATGGAATTAACATCAACATTCCATTTCTTATTTGGCAGCAGATGGTACATGTCATTGAGGGATCAAGGCAACGTGACCTTCTACCGTATCCAATCTTGATTACTCGTATTCTGGAAGATCACGGAGTGGACACTTCTTGTTCCAAATATGATTATGGCTTGGGGGCAATTGATGGAATCACTTTAGCCAAGTCGATTAGCACTTTGAAGACATTTGGGCATACAAAAGCCTATGCAAGTGAAGCGACAGTGAGTGCACCACCTCGTCAAGAATCTCCTGAACCAGATGAGGTCATAACTCTTCAAACCTTGCATCGGGATGTTCGTTCATTAAAGCAAAAGATGGAGCAAAGGATGGAGCAAGGCTTCAAGAAACTTGAGGATGGTTTAAAGAAAATCTTCGATATCCTTGGGTCACTGGAGCAACTGCACCGAGTACATCGCATGGACCAACATCACATGATGATGATGATGATTCAAATGAGGATGAGTGATCTCTTTTCCTTCTTGTTTTTGGTTTTCATTTCCTTTTCACTTTGAGATGAACAAGAACTCTAATGGGCATGTAACTAAGAACTTATCCTTCTAGTATGTTTCTTTTTGTCTATTTTAACTGTTTGACAATTTGTGACAAAAAGGGGGAGAACAGAGATGATAATGCACGTATCATAAAAAGGGGAGACCAGAGATGCTCAAGATAGGGGGAGATAAAGAAAAGATTAAGAACAAGAGACACAAAACAAAAGAGCCCGGAAAAACAAAAGAACCAAAAGGAAGACGAATCAAATGCAGGATTTTAATTTCTAACGACTAATGTTTGATTTTGTTTGGAGTTTTGTTTTGCAGGAATGACATCACTTTAAGTGTGATGACCCGGATCTCCGCAGAGCTGCTGTAGTGCGTTGGGGTGGCTATTGGAGGCCTACATGGTGTGTTGGAGGTGCTTAGGGCATAATTGGGCATAAGTGTTGGACTTCGGGCTTAATTGGATCATGTGAGTGATCGGAGGACCCCGTGGAGGGTTTAGAAGTGGTTTCGCGCGAAACGGATATTAAAATTGGGCTCCGCGCGAAATCTGGGCTAAGAACACATTTCCGGATGCCTTCGGCAATTTTTAGAGTTGGAATTTGGCAAAGCGGACGTCAAATTCGGATTCAGCGCGCGAAAACGGTCAAAATGGACTACCCACTTGTCATTTTTGAGCTCCGGTTACTGTTCACTGCCGGAACAGTGATTCCGGCGATCGCCGGCGGCGACGGCAGCGGCGAGCAGCGGCGGCGCGGCCTCGGGCAGGCGGACAGCGGCAGCGGGCAGCGCGCGTGGGCGCGGGCAGGGCGCGCGGGTGCGCGGTCCACTCGGCCGGCGTGCACCGGAGCGGGGTGCCACGTGGCGTCTTCCCATTGGGTGGTTCACAGGTCGCGGTCCACGGAGCAGCGCGGTGTTTGGTGGACTGGGCGGGAAGACACGTGGCAGCACGTCATTGGTTCGGTGTTTGGAAGTGTTGTGCACTGGGTGCAGCGAGTGTGTGGCCTGCACACGTGGCGCGCGGGGATTAGGCACGTCACTGTGCGCGTGCGGCGGGGCAGGTGGCGTGGCAGGCCGCGGTTGGCAGGCGTGGCAGGCGGCCGCCGGCTGGCGTGGTGGGCACGGCGGGGAGGTGGCGAACGCAGGCGCCATGTGGCGGCCCGCCATTGGCGGGCGCCAACTGCCCCGTTGACCAGGGTGCGCCACGCGGCGCAAGGTGATCGGTCGGATCGGCTGTCCCGTGTTTGGGAACACGTGTCAGCGCGAGGAGCGGGTCGGACGGGTATGCGGTCCGGCCGGATCGGGTGTGCGGACTTGGGCCGAGTGGGCCGGGCTACTATGTGCGCCCGGTTTAGGGGCCCGAAAGTTTCGGGCGCCCGAAACCGGGGACACAGTGGTCATTTTTGCAAATGTTTTTATGGGCCTATAAATAGGCCTCCACTCCCCTCCTTTTTCTGCTTTTTCCGAGTGTTAGAAAGAGAATGAGAGGGAGAGGTGTATACAAAGTTTGTTCCCCTTGGTGCTCTGGTTCTAATGGTGGATCCCCGGAATTTCTGGAAGCTCGGCAACGGCGATATCATTTTTACAGTTCGCCTCGGTTTTCTCCCCATTTTGGCCCATTACCGTCGCAGATCAGTCAAAAATTCACTATGAGCAAACCAGGAGGAGATTTTGGGCGATTTCTTCGACAGCGTGTTCCTAAGAGGTAAGGCTTCGATTTTTGTGTTGATCTCTTCGCTCCGTTTCGCACTTTTGGCACGTTTACCGAGAAATCTTTGACCCCCATTTTTCTGTGTTGGATTCTGGACAGCACCGGCTTGTCGATTTTATATCTCAGCCTAGGAGCATCGGATCACGGCGTTTCAATACTCCATTTTGATCTACTCGTCGCGAGGAACATAGTGGTGATTTTTCTCGGATTTTTGGAAATTGTTTCGAAGGAGATAATTATGCTTTTCTTGGACAGATTGCTACAGGAATTTTGATTTGGAAGGTTTTGAGGTGCAACGGTGTTTTATTTTTATCTTGGTCTACAGGTATCAGATCTGGGCGTTTAAACAGTCGTTTTGGGGCTACTCTTCGCGAGGAACGCGACCGTGAATTTTATGGATTTTCTTGAGGACTGGACAGAGGTGATATTTAGCCATTTTTTGGGGCTGATTTTGGACTGTAGGAAATTGTGCAGTTTTGGGATTAATTGTGCGCATTGTTCTGTGCAGTGGGACACAGTTTTTGGTGGATTGCTGTGTTAGAGGACTGTGGGCAGCGAGAGGTCTCATTTGGTGTTGTGCGCACTTTTTGAGGTGGGTGGTTGTTGCTTGCCCATATATCTGACTTACTCACTAAGTTTATTAGAAAACCCCACTATTGAGCATATGGATTGAGTATCATGCATGATTGACTGATATACATGTGAGCCTATCATCTGAGATTATTTTTGTGAATATAGAATGTTGGGGATATTATTGGGATAATATTTCTGTTAGAACATGATCATTGGAATAATTTATTGGTGATAATTAACATGCTATAGTAGCACCTAGACTTTATGAAAGTGGATTAAATGATTAATTGTTGGGATATAATGACACATCAATGTGCGGGTTTCACTCTGGGGATTTATTATGGAACAGGGATCATATACATGTGTAGTTGACTGATGATTTTAGCATAATTGTTATATTTATGTGGATATTATTAAATATTACACATGCAGAACTGTTATCTGACATTCCCTCTCTTTCACATTGCTGAGGACTTTTGCATGCTTATTTGGACATATAGATAGGCCACTATTTTATTGCTACACTATCATATTGGGATTTGACTTAGGAGAAACCATGATTGCTTTCTTTCTCCTTTTTGTTTAGACTTTTGAGTCATGTTGCTCGAGTTCGAGCAGAGGTTTGGAATAGTGTAGCCGGGACCTGAGGGTCAGTGACAGGGTGTACTTGATGTTGGATTATGGGTTATTGCGGCAACCGCGGACAGTAGGCGGTTGACCGGATCTTGGTTATTTTATCCAATTGTGGGTTGTGGGTTATTGCGGTGACCGCGGACTTTGGGCGGTTGACCGGATGTTTACTATTGCATCAGATTGGGTATCAGATTTCTCTAGTGGATGGTATTTCCCACTTTTTTAGTACTATTGCATCGGGTCGGGGTTTCATTAGTGGACGGAGTTTCCCACTTTGATCATAGTCATGATCCAGTCCTGCTATTATGAGACAGTGGTTACAGAGATGCTTGATACAGTGATACTTTACTCGTGTGGGTCGCTCCCCTCGAGTGCCACTCCGGAGTGTGCGTCAGACAGACTTTGAGTCCTTGAGACTCCTTTGCTTCGGTGTTATGCATAGGCTGGCATACCCGTTGCGGCAGGCAGAGCAGGCAGTACCAGTGTCCACTGGTGGTCGGATTGGGTTATCTTGGCAGGCTTCTAGATACTGATGCATTCATACAGTTATTTCTTCCAGTATTGCATTTAGAGGCATACTAGTAGTGGTTTCCCCTCCTATTCAGTAGTTCTGTTCACAGCCTTACCATTTGCCCTTTTCTTGCCTCTAGTAGACTTAGTGGGTACGCCGGAGCTTGAGGCTTTACCCACAGGGGGAGGCTACTGGTTTACTAGTGGTTCTCACCCCCATTGTTGTTTCCCTTGCTTTTTCTCCCCCCTATTTTGCAGTGTCCTCTTCGGGAGTTGCTGATCTTCGATCGTTGTCCGAGGTGAGGGAGTCACGAGCTAGATCTTTACCACCCGAGGAGTGTAGCTGTATTCCCTGGTTGGAGATTCCTGGTAGCTGTTGGCTGGTTTTTACTATTCTATTTGGAGAGAGATCTTTTGTATTTAGAGAGACTGATGTTGAGACAGATGTACTATAGTTTTAGTTTATCTCCTTTTATAGTTGAGAGATGCTGTACTGAGGACATTGTATGATAATTATCTATATTTGAGGAGATGGATGTTGTACTTTATTTCATACTGTTCAGTGATTGGATTTTATTTTACAGCATTTTATTTCCGCTCTGATATTTGTGTAGCTATAGTACTATCTTTTGCAGGTTAGACGCTTCGCCTGTGCGGGTTTTAGCATAGGTGGCGGATCTGTTGGCGAGCCCGGGTCGCAGTTTCGACCCCGGGGGGTGATAGATTAGGTTGGTATCAGAGCTTAGGGATAGGTCAGTTGGGACTGTAGAAACCCTAGGCTTATGGTTGGACCCTAGGATGACTTCGTGAGAGTCGTGATTTTTAGTGAGAGTCCTGATTGAGTTTTATACCTCTCCCGAGTGATGGGATGGGTGATTGGCATGTTTATTCTCCTAAGCAATTATGTTGGCTGCAGACAACATAATGCGGCGGAACGGTTGACATGCTCTAGACTCTCGCCGGATTGGGTCGAGTTTTGTTTTGTGCTGTGGTGCAGTTGGTCGTGGTGAGCGGTGTCTCCCCGACGCATTGTGCGGATTGGTGTGCACTCGTCGCAGCGGTGGAGCTCGAGCGGATTGTGTTGGGGCCGGATATCCGGATTGAGGTTAGAGAGCTTCAGGCCCCGATGGCAGGATTGTCAGAGGTATATCAGCGGCAGAGTGAGCCGCTGGTCTGGGTGACACAGTTATCGGAGCAGTGGGCAGCCCAACAGTGTTTTTCTCCTGAGATCACCTGGTTACAGTATCCTCAGCGGCAGTGATTTCTGAGGCGCCGAAGGGGCGAGTAGCCCCCCTCCGTGCCAATGTTTAGTGTCGCGGCACCGAGGCGGGGTGGATTGCTGATAGTGGATGAGTTGTGGGACATCATTGATGGATGGAGCCAGTTTTGGCAGATGAACTACCCCGACTTATGGATTTAGGTTGAGCCTTTGGAGGCAGAATCGTGATTGGTGGTGATGGAGTGATCAATTAAGAGTCTCCCTGTACAAGAGAGTTGAGGCAGTTGTTGAACTGTACGCTCCAGGTTTCGAGGGACGAAGCGCGTAGGATGTGTGCGACTGGGAGTGGATTGCGCCAGAATACCCTTTTAGTTTATCTGATCCCTCTATTTTGGATTTTGGATTTTTGGATGCCTCGATGGAGTAGGCAATGTGTATGGAGCGTACTGTTGCAGTTCCTTTGGATAGGGATCTGCCGCCAGAGGCGAATTCTGGATAGAGGCGCCTGGCGCTAAGTGTTGGGGGACAGATCGGCTGGCAGGGGCACTTTTGTTTTCCTTCCCTGGATGGTCAACATCCTTGTGGACGGATTATGTAAAGCTTACCCAAAGGAAGGTTACCCTTTGTGATGGATAACATTCGTGTTTGGGGTACAATAGATGTGCTTGAGGGGTGAGATGAGTAAGGATAATTGAATGAGGAATTGCATGAATTAATTGTGTTTTGCCATATGACGATTGTAATAATGGATTTTCTGAGATGTCAGAAGTCAGGTGGACCCCGGTGGCAGCATCAGTATCGTTATCACAGTGGCGCAGCTGTAGCGTGGATTTATTGTCTGCGGAAGACCGTATTCATCGCCTCAGTGTGAACAAAGGCGGAGAATTGTGCTCCTTTTGTGGATAGCCTTGATTTCAGACAGATTAAGTCACGACCACCTACATTGAGCGGTTGAGACTGTGCTGCCTGGGTGGAGGGCACCAAGGCAGTGGATCGGGTCGTCGCAGGTGTGATTTCATCACAGCAGTCGGAGTTAGAGCATGTTGCATTCCTGCATGGACTAGAGGCAGGTTTCTTACCACATGCACTAGACGTACAGGTTCCTGTTGGGATGGTGCATGTGGAGGAGGCTTGTGGATCATGTCCAGTGCAGTTGAGACCTCGAGTGGTATCGGCAGACTTATTGGTAGTTGTGCCTGGTCAGTGTTTGACCCAGTGCGTGGGATTGGTTGGCATAGTGCCACATAGTGTATGACTGCGGAGAGAGAAGGTTATGATCTTCTGCAAGCAGACATTAGAGACTTGTTCATTGAGGCAGTCAAAGCGCACAGGTTGCAGCGACTATGCGCGAGGTGTCTACGGCGGCACCGGGACGCGAGGATATCCCCGTTATCGTGAGATCCCGGATGTGATTCCACCGGAGCTGATAATGATGCCGTCGGTTAGGGAGATTGAGATTGCGATTGACGTGGTTCAGGGAACCACGCCAACCCCGATAGCACCTCATTGGATATCACCTGTAGAGCTGAGAGAGCTGATGGCGCAGTCGCAGGATCTGATGGATCGAGGGTCTGTTCGATCTAGTGCCACGTCGTTGGCACAGGACAGTGAGGGTCCTTGTGTGGGGTGACCGCAGGCAGGTCTGGATATTATTTAGGACCTTTTGATGGAGTTATACCCCGACAGTGGTCTGCTTAGGATGCAGGTATCTTTTTGGGATCATACAGTGGTGTATCCCGCCAAGATGGTGTTCAGGACCCGGTAGGGCCATTATGAGTACAGTGAGGACAGATGGAATGACTGATACCCTGTCATCTTTAAGATCTGAGAATTGGGTATTCTTGCTGCACTTGGAAGAATTATTTGAGATATTCTTCTGGGATATTTTGATTTTACCCCATCTCTGTTTGGTTTAGAGCTGGTGGAGTACTTGTAGAGGGTGTAACACGGTCTGTGAGGAATGAGCTGTATGCCAAGCTGTCGTGGTACAAATTTTAGCTTCGAGAGCATATCTTCTTGGAACACTTACTCTAGCCATAAGAGGCGGTGGTGGGAATCCGGCCAAAATGGATGCTATGCGAGAATGGCTGAGACCGGCAGTTATTTGTTGAGGTGAGGAGCTTGTGAGCTGGATAGTGCCAGCATAGCTTGACGAATTGGTGATGAGATTGATACCAGCCCTGATTTTAGCATCGCCAGTGTTGGGAGATGGATTTGTGAGATACAGTGATGCCTCCCATAGTAGCTATGAAGTTACAGTTGGATTTGTGGCAAGCATCCAAATTCACCCGATAGACCGCGGCTGAATGGTTCGCTCGGATGGTCAAGATTTGGGAGCGACCGGGCGAGGACCCCCTCCTGGTTAGGGCTCTTTTCCTTTCGGAGTTGCCTAGCATGTCACTGGTCTGGGAGTTGAGGACACAACTCCCGAAATTTAATGAAGTGATCATCTGGAGCAGGTACCCTTCTTTTCGAGCCTGAAGGATTGGATTTACCAGCTGTAAGGGTACTGGATCTTCTCGAAGATTGATTTGCGATCTGGTTCTTTCAACTGCTTATAGTTGTGTGCTGATGCCCGAGAGTTGGGGAGGTGTGTCTACACCCTAATGGTTTTTGGATTAGAGATCAGAGTTTACGTGATCAGTTGGAGGACTTATATTGGGTACCTCGGGAGTACAGAGATATTCGGATCGAGCTTGTGTGCCGATGGACTTGTGGTTGGATTATCTGAGGCCCTGGGAGGAGCGGAGGCTTGTACCGATGCAGATTACTTGGTAGCTCGAGCAGTTAGCCCAGCTGTACTTGGTTGAGTTGGTACGGCTTTTCTGGAGTGCCCGCCTTTATTTTGTTCTAGTTAGAGACCCGAGGACCGCATCGCGTCTCTGGAGGAGGTATTTGTCAGCCTTGGGAGCTTGAGTGGTGGATGATTGGATATTTACCCCCCTTTATTTGGTTGAGATTCCGTGTTGAGGAACGACTTCAGTTTCGAGGACGAAACTTTCTTTTAGTGGGGGAGGATGTGATGACCCGGATCTCCGCAGAGCTGCTGTAGTGCGTTGGGGTGGCTATTGGAGGCCTACATGGTGTGTTGGAGGTGTTTGGGGCATAATTGGGCATAAGTGTTGGACTTCGGGCTTAATTGGATCATGTGAGTGATCGGAGGACCCCGTGGAGGGTTTAGAAGTGGTTTCGCGCGAAACGGATATTAAAATTGGGCTCCGCACGAAATCTGGGCTAAGAACACATTTCCGGGTGCCTTCGCCAATTTTTAGAGTTGGAATTTGGCAAAGCGGACGTCAAATTCGGATTCAACGCGCGAAAACTGTCAAAATGGACTACCCAGTTGTCATTTTTGAGCTCCGGTTACTGTTCAATGCCGTAACAGTGATTCCGGCGATCGCCGGCGGCGGCGGGCAGCGGCGGAGAGCGGCGGCGCGGCCTCGGGCAGGCGGACAGCGGCGGCAGGCAGCGCGCGTGGGCGCGGGCAGGGCGCGCGGGTGCGCGGTCCACTCGGCCGGCGTGCACCGAAGCGGGGTGCCACGTGGCGTCTTCCCATTGGGTGGTTCACAGGTCGCGGTCTACGGAGCAGCGCGGTGTTTGGTGGACTGGGCGGGAAGACACGTGGCAGCACGTCATTGGTTCGGTGTTTGGAAGTGTTGTGCATCGGGTGCAGCGAGTGTGTGGCCTGCACACGTGGCGCGCGGGGATTGGGCGCGTCAATGTGCGCGTGCGGCGGGGCAGGTGGCGTGGCAGGCGGCGGTTGGCAGGCGTGGCAGGCGGCGGCCGGCTGGCGTGGCGGGCACGGCGGGGAGGTGGCGCACGCGGGCGCCACGTGGCGGCCCGCCATTGGCGGGCGCCAACTGCCCCGTTGACCAGGGTGCGCCACGCGGCGCAAGGTGATCAGTCGGATCGGCTGTCCCGTGTTTGGGGACACGTGTCAGCGCGAGGAGCGGGTCGGACGGGTGTGCGGTCCGGCCGGATCGGGTGTGCGGGCTTGGGCCGAGTGGGCCGGGCTACTTTGTGCGCCCGGTTTAGGGGCCCGAAAGTTTCGGGCGCCCGAAACCGGGGACACTGTGGTCATTTTTGCAAATGTTTTTGTGGGCCGATAAATAGGCCTCCACTCCCCTCCTTTTTCTGCTTTTTCCGAGTGTTAGAAAGAGAATGAGAGGGGGAGGTGTATACAAAGTTTGTTCCCCTTGGTGCTCTGGTTCTAGTGGTGGATCCCCGGAATTTCTGGAAGCTCGGCAACGGCGATATCATTTTTACAGTTCGCCTCGGTTTTCTCCCCATTTCGGCCCATTACCGTCGCAGATTAGTCAAAAATTCACTGTGAGCAAACCAGGAGGAGGTTTTGGGCGATTTCTTCGACAGCGTGTTCCTAAGAGGTAAGGCTTCGATTTTTGTGTTGATCGCTTCGCTCCGTTTCGCACTTTTGGTATGTTTCCCGAGACATCTTTGACCCCCATTTTTCTGTGTTGGATTCTGGAAAGCACCGGCTTGTCAATTTTATATCTCAGCCTATGAGCATCGGATCAAGGCGTTTCAAGACTAGATTTTGATCTACTCGTCGCGAGGAACACAGTGGTGATTTTTCTGGGATTTTTAGAAATTGTTTCGAAGGTGATAATTAAGCTTTTCTTGGACAGATTGCTATAGGAATTTTGATTTGGAAGGTTTTGAGGTGCAACGGTGTTTTATTTTTATCTTGGTCTACACGTTGATCTGGGCGTTTAAACAGTCGTTTTGGGGCTACTCTTCGCGAGGAACGTGACCGTGAATTTTCTGGATTTTCTTGAGGACTGGACAGAGGTGATATTTAGCCATTTTTGGGGCTGATTTTGGACTGTAGGAAATTGTGCAGTTTTGGGATTAATTGTGCGCATTGTTCTGTGCAGTGGGACACAGTTTTTGGTGGATTGCTGTGTTAGAGGACTGCGGGCAGCGAGAGGTCTCTTTTGGTGTTGTGCGCGCTTTTTGAGGTGGGTGGTTGTTGCTTGCCTCTATATCTGACTTACTCACTAAGTTTATTAGAAAACCCCACTATTGAGCATATGGATTGAGTATCATGCATGATTGACTGATATACATGTGAGCCTATCATCTGAGATTATTTTTGTGAATATAGCATGTTGGGGATATTATTGGGATAATATTTCTGTTAGAACATGATCATTGGAATAATTTATTGGTGATAATTAACATGCTAGACTTTATGAAAGTGGATTAAATGATTAATTGTTGGGATATAATGACACATCAATGTGCGGGTTTCACTCTGGGGATTTATTATGGAACAGGGATCATATACATGTGTAGTTGACTGATGATTTTAGCATAATTGTTATATTTACGTGGATATTATTAAATATTACACATGCAGAACTGTTATCTGACATTCCCTCTCTTTCACATTGCTGAGGACTTTTGCATGTTTATTTGGACATATAGATAGGCCACTATTTTATTGCTACACTATCATATTGGGATTTGACTTAGGAGAAACCATGATTGCTTTCTTTCTCCTTTTTGTTTAGACTTTTGAGTCATGTTGCTCGAGTTCGAGCAGAGGTTTGGAATAGTGTTGTCACGCCCCGGGTGTAAACCAGAACCCGGGCCCGTCCACAGATCCGCCGTGCATACGGAATTTTCCGTGTACACGAAGCGCTGGTAACTTGCTCAGATAAAAAATATAATAAAGGAGCATAAAACAGAGCTAAACTAAAACTAATACATCTCAGACAAATGCAGGAAATAAAAGTACAATAAGCTCTCACAAATATACAAATGTCTCTCCCAGCTCACGAAATAAAATACAACCAGCTGGCCGCAGCCAGACCCAAAATAAAAGGAAATACAACCGTCTGAGTGTACTGGGGATACATCAAAACTACAAAACTCGAACTCGGGGCAGTGGCTATCTAATCCGCGATCCTCTTACCTCGATCCAGGGAAGAGGGTCCCGCAACTCCCGCAGAGGACTCTGCAAAACAAAGGGGAAAAGAAAAGAGAAAGCAGTGGGGGGGTGAGAACTACTATAAAAACAGTAGCCTCCCCTAGTGGGTAGACCTCAAACTCAGAGATGCCCACTAGGACTATCAGAGGCGAAAAAAGAAAACAGAGGTGGTAAGCTACAAGTGCACTACTGATGAAGAGCTACCACTAACATGCCTCTACGATGCCTAACTAAAGAATGGCTGAAAGCATGCACCAGAACGTCAAGGACTGACAGACCAACCCAATCAAAACACCAGTAAACACTGGTACTGCCTGCTCTGCTGTCAACCTCACAACTCAGTATCTCCCCTGTCCAAATGACCGGAACCCAACACGGTCTGACCGGCACCCAACACGGTCTGTAACCTACTCCGGAGTGGCACTCGAGGGGAGCGACCCCACACGAGCATAGTATCACTGTCACTAGTATCATCAGTATCATAAAATAGCAGGACGGGGTCACGACTCTGATCAAGTGGGAAAAACCCATCCACTAAAGGGAAACTCGATCCCCTACCTCCAATCTGATGCAAAAGTAATAATAATAATAATAATCCGGTCAACCGCCCACAGTCCGCGGTCGCCGCAACACCCAAACATCGATCCCCGACTGTCCCAACTCTGAACATCTGACTACACAATCCCCTAAGACTCGACGACAGGAGAACGAATAAAAGCATGGTTTCTCCTAAGTCAATTCCAATATGTTTGTGTAGCAGAAAAAGGTGGCCTAGCTAGATGACCATTGTAAGACCTGGCTTTTCCGTTACCCTTTCCGTTATCCCTTTCTTACGACTGTCCGACTGTGGGACAATTTTTAGTGTTTTTCCGGAAAGTCCGTCGGGACTCGCGGACATTTTTAGGCGGAAGGGCTCGCGAAACGGAGAACGGGGGCGCGATCGGTTTATTTTTCCGACTCCCGGTCTGACCAGAATTAATTCTCGAAGTTGGGGCCCCCCTTAGACGCCTCGGGATCCGTGTCGGCAGCCTGCACACCTTTTAAGGTAAACCCTAATTCCTTTAGTATATAAATATAGCCGTGTGGGAAAGAGGATTAGGGTTCCTCTTTTTCTTTGTCTTTTGGTGGCCGCCTCTTTTCTTCTTCCTCTTCTTCCTCCCTCGTAGCCGCCGGCAAAGAATAACCAAGCGCACGGGCAAGGGTGGACCGGTGGAGGCAAGCGGACGATCCCTCCTTCTCCTCCTCTTTCGCACATCGAGGTGAGTCGGAAACGTTTCCGTTTGGGGGAATCTCCCTCTCTTTTTTTCTTTTATTGGTCACGAGGAGGGAGGAGGGGGGGCGGCGCCGTCGCGCATCGCTGCGCGCGGGGCCGGCCGCGGGTGGGGCGCCGTGCGGGCAAGTGCCGCGCGGGGTCGCCCCACGCCGCGGGCAGCGCGCCGCGCGACACTCGGCCGCGCGTGGGGCCGCCCACAAGAGGGGGCGCCCGCGCGGGCTGGTGCCGCGCGGGGCCGCCCCGCACCGCGGGCAGCGCGCCCGCGCGGCGCTCTGCCGCGCGGGGCCGCCCGCAAGAGCGGGGCGCCCGCGCGGGCTGGTGCCGCGCGGGGCCGCCCCGCACCGCGGGCAGCGCGCCCGCGCGGCGCTCGGCCGCGCGGGGCCGCCCGCAAGAGGGGGCGCCCGCGCGGGCTGGTGCCGCGCGGGGCCGCCCCGCACCGCGGGCAGCGCGCCCGCGCGGCGCTCGGCCGCGCGGGGCCGCCCGCAAGAGGGGGCGCCCGCGCGGGCTGGTGCCGCGCGGGGCCGCCCCGCACCGCGGGCAGCGCGCCCGCGCGGCGCTCGGCCGCGCGGGGCCGCCCGCAAGAGGGGGCGCCCGCGCGGGCTGGTGCCGCGCGGGGCCGCCCCGCACCGCGGGCAGCGCGCCCGCGCGGCGCTCGGCCGCGCGGGGCCGCCCGCAAGAGGGGGCGCCCGCGCGGGCTGGTGCCGCGCGGGGCCGCCCCGCACCGCGGGCAGCGCGCCGCGCGGCGCTCGGCCGCGCGGGGCCGCCCGCAAGAGGGGGGCACCCGCGCGGGCTGGTGCCGCGCGGGGTCGCCCCGCTCCGCGAGCAGCGCGCCCGCGCGGCGCCCGGCCGCGCGGGGCCGCCCGCAGGAGGGGCGCCCGCGCGGGCTGGTGCCGCGCGGGGTCGCCCCGCACCGCAGGAGGGGCGCCCGCGCGGGCTGGTGCCGCGCGGGGCTGCGCCCAGGCAGAGTGTTCGTCGCACGGGCCGGTGCTGTGCGAAGAACTCCGCTGCACGCTGTTGGGGGTCGTTGTAAGCTTCGGACTTTTAAGCTTTGACTTGCCCTTGTTCCTTCAGGAGTGCGGGACGCTGTTGGCGACTGGTGCACGGACGCGGACTGGACGAACGCAGGACGACGCACACAAGGTGGGTACGTTCCCGGGGATTTCGGGAATGGGGTTTAACAGTTAGAAATAGCATGTTGGGGCAAGGTGGAATTGTCAGTCTCCTTCTGTTTATGCGCTAACCCTGTTAAAGCTATTGAGTGGGTATTTGGTTGCCGAGGCAGGTGCTCGGTCTGGTTCGCCGAGGTTGGTGCTCGGATGAGGCTCGAGATTTTCTACACGCACAAAGATCTTAGTAATTGCATGTTTACATTTGCTAACCCTGTTAAAGCTATTGTGTGGATATTTGGTTGCCGAGGCAGGTGCTCGGTCTGGTTTACCGAGGTTGGTGCTCGGATGAGGCTCGAGATTTACTACACGCACACCCGCGGTTTGGCCACCGCAAAGGGTGTGCTTTTCCGGAAAAGTGGTACGTTGACCCGTGTACCCCATGGGTGGGGGGTGTGAGCGGTGATGTCGAGGCAGGTGCTCGGCGGCCGAGGCAGGTGCTCGGCGGTGGGCATCGGGGAAGGTGCCCGATGTTGTTTTGATACAGGGTGTGGTTATGGTGGATGATGCATGGGAGGGATGGTTGCTCCGGTGTTTGTGGTTGCCGGGGGAGGTGCCCGGTTATGCTTGCACAAGGTTCTGCATTGTATTGTTTGCAAGAGGTTCTGCATTATATTGTTTGCACTGGGTGCTACATTGTTGATTGCTCTGGTTTTTATCGTGGTTTGCCTTTCTTTAGCCCGTATTGATTTTAATACTGTTTCTGGTCACTGACTCCCCACTCCGTGACAGGTTCACCCAGTCCGTCCGGGGTCGAGCGCTAGGGCACCGGAGAGGCCGCAAGAGTGCTGTTCTGACTTTGATCGAACTTCAGACACAGTGACCCTTCTTTCCCTTTATCTTTTATTACTCATGTAGTTAGTTGTGGTTTGCGATACCCCCGTGGGGTCGAAGTGGATGTTGCCCTTTTTCCTTTTTGAATAATTGAATGAATACTACGTTCTCTCTTACTTGGCCGTTTTGAACGATGAAAAACAAAGAAAACCGTTTGCGAAAACTACTTTTAAAACGTGGGTGTCGTGTGGGCACCGAGCTTTATAAACCTTGTGGGATTTATGTGTTTGCGAACTGTTTTCACAAACGAGGGCATCGTGTGGATGCCGCTTTCAAAACCTTGTGATTATTTATCCTTTCAAAACACCGGCCTCTATGCTCTAAGTGAATGCTAGAATGTCATGTGAATTGTTTGGTTGTATGTGTACGAGACCCCAACTGATGTGGTTAGAGATCGTATGTACTACGCCTTGTGAGACACTTTGTAGTTGAGACGCCGTGCATGTACAAAGGAGACTCTGCGCGTTTGCAGAGTGAATTTGTGTATGCGGCGGGTCTGGACACGCGCCGGGGAGTATTGTTTTACAAAAAAAATATATGGCTGAATCAGGGGCATCGGTGGCTCCTCTTCCGCGCGATTCGAACCCCCGGGGCGTGACAGATTAAGATGGTATCAGAGCGGTAAACTTTAACCACAACAGTCGGGGCCCAACATCCACGGGGCGCAATACACTAACTACTGATTAATAAAGTGAACTGGGGGATTTAATTTTAGTACGTCTGTAGGTCGTGGTGCTAGACCCGATAGGTTTAGGGTTGACTTGGTTTCTTTGTATGTAGCGATTAATGGCCCGAAAGGGGTTATCAGCGGAGAACGCAGGGGCAGAAAGTACGGTGCCAATAGCGGCGGGGTATCAGCTGCTCCGACAACAACTACAAGAGGTGGCCAGGCAGTTGGCAACCCTTATGGAACAAATGCGGCAGTGGGCGCAACAGTCGACATTACCAATGGAGGTCGCCCAGGCTTCTTTGCCCGGACCAACCGCACCAGTGACGAGACCGTCGGTGGCGGTCAGCGAGACTACGGTTGCCCCTTCTCCGACCTCGGTGACCGAGATACCGTCAGTTCATCCGACGACGCCTTCAGCAGCACTAACACCAGCAACTTCGGGACTTATGCCGGGGGCCACTGTTGGAGCTCCCTTGGGAGAGACCGTGGTGACACCTATCCCCAGAATGACCGCCGTTACTGCGAGGGCACCGCCCTTCCATCTTGGACCACGTTCCGAGAAAAACTGTTTGAGGAATTTCTCTCCGACAGCATCAAACAGTAGATGGAAGATGACCGGAAGCACATCAAGAAAGGAAGTCAGACAGTTACGGGTTATCAACGGGCAAATTGTGAGGTTGACCAAATGTGTTCCCCCTGTTATAAGAGATGAATCTCACAAAGCCCGTCTTTTTGTGAATGGTTTACGAAGCGATATCTACAAGGTGGTGCAAACGGCGGATTTGCACACCTTCTAGGAGGTGGTCGATAGAGCCACCACAGTGGAGCACGAATTTGCGAGTTCACGAGCCCGACGGGAGAGCTCAGATTGCGGCGGGGATAAGAAACGAGCTCGACCTTGTTTTGGAAAGGAGCATACCAAGAGGAGCCGGCCTCCTAAATACCTGAGATGGCAATAAGGAACCACGAATGCGCCGACGGGAGGACAATGGTCGGTGGACAAGTCTTGCATCAATTGCGGTGGAATACACCAAGTGACCGAATGTCCCCAGAAGCAAGACCACCGTTTTCGATGCGGCAAACCGGGGCGCCATTGTTTCAACTGCCCCTCGGAAACAGGGACATCACCCGTAGCAGCATCCCACCCCTCCCCCTCGCTTCATGTTTCTCCCTACCATAGATATTAGAAGAAATCCCATCGTAGAGATAAGTTCGGTCGGATCCTCCGGCTACCCCTCGAGGCAGGCGGCTGTACTCCTTCCTGCCCAGCGAGGGCGAGACGGGTTCTTAGTCTCTAAGGACTAATGAGGTTTCCGTTAAAAGTTAACGGCATCACGCTTGGGGCCGACAGTCGCGGCAATCTTTAAGTGGTAGTTGACTGCTTGAAGTTCCAAGTGCGTCTCCGGGAACCAGACTTACCGAAAAACAGCCTTACGAACTCGGAGTGGTCGACATGAGTTCACGGTCATACCGTTCAGACTCGTTAACGCACCAGCGGTATTCACAGGCATGATGAATAGGATACTCAAGCCCTCCTTAGACCAGCCGGTAATGGTCTTATAGTGGACGTTCCGATCTACTCTCACAACGGACAAGGGGTATAGGGAACATTCGCGAGTAATCCCCTAGACCCTCCAGGATCAGCAACCATATGCCAAACTCATAAAGTGTGAGTTTTGGCTCCGTGAGGTGGACTTTTTGGGGCATACCGTTTCGACATCTGGAATTGCAGTGGATCCGAGGAGGATCGAGTCGGTGGCCAACTGGGCTCGGCCAACAACGGTGACGGAGATCCGAAGCTTCTTAGGACGGGCAGGCCACTACAGACGCTTCGTGGGAGGCCACTTCCCTAAATCGACTAACCCAAAGTGGGTAGAGGTTCGTCTGGACAGCCCAGTGCCAAAGGAGTTTCAAAGAACTTAAAGACAGACGCACACAGGCGCCAGCGCTCATACAGCCGAAGCCCGGAAAGGACTATAAGATCTAGTCTGACGAATCTCCGAGAGGATCTTGGGAGACCAAACGACGGACACGTAACTACAACTGGTGCAAGACAGAATGTCCTCGGAGCAAGGCGGAATTTTTACGAGTGACTCAGGGATGTAATAAGGTTCCGGGGATGAATTCGTGTGCCCGATAAGCTAGAAACGAGGGAAGAAAATCTAGCCAAAGTATATAATACCTCCTATACCGCCCATTCCGGAGGTACAAAGAGGTGCAGGGATCTATGGCAGACCTTCTGGTGGCCCAAATCGAAAGAGCGATGTGGCACAAATTGTGGCGCAATTTTGGGTGTGCCAACCGGTGAAAGCGAAACATCAGCGACCGGCGGGGGAAAGCAGACGTTTCGGCTACGAGGGAGGTAGTAGCAAGGAAGACCTCGTACAAGGGAAATTTTGGCCACGACCCCAGAGGAACCCTTAGAAGTAATGCTTCGTACCCTCCTGCCCAATAAGGAGGTGAAGACTTAGTTGTCTTTTATGTTGGCTATTTAGTCAAGGGTTAAATAGGTCCAACTTCCGGCCTTGTGACAATAGACCCGAGGCGTTGTAACAGTACGCCTTAGACGTCCAGGTGAGGTGAGACGGGCCAAGACCCGAGGCGTTGTAACAGTACGCCATAGACGTCCAGGTGGGTTGAGTCAGGACAAGATCGCTGGCGGTGTGACAGGACGCCTTAAGTAAATGAGTTGCGTATTGCTAATGGTTCGAGCTTTTGGGATTGTTGGTTGGCGTCAATGACCCGATATTTGGGATGTTGGAGCGCGTAGGCCCGGTGACATACCGGTTGGCTTTACTGCCAAACCTCGATGCGGATCTTAGCACGAGAGGACAAAAGGGTTGCGCAACCGGACGATCCCCCTATGGGAAGGCGCTGTGAAGCAACCAGGAAGAATGTAAGGTAACTTAGGAACCAGAGTCAAAGATGGGGGAGTGCTACCCGGACCTCTTCGCCGCAGGCGGGAGTTAAGTTTCGGGGACGAAACTTGTTTTTATTGGTGAGTGATGTAAGACCTGGCTTTTCCGTTACCCTTTCCGTTATCCCTTTCTTACGACTGTCCGACTGTGGGACAATTTTTAGTGTTTTTCCGGAAAGTCCGTCGGGACTCGCGGACATTTTTAGGCGAAAGGGCTCGCGAAACGGAGAACGGGGGCGCGATCGGTTTATTTTTCCGACTCCCGGTCTGACCAGAATTAATTCTCGAAGTTGGGGCCCCCCTTAGACGCCTCGGGATCCGTGTCGGCAGCCCGCACACCTTTTAAGGTAAACCCTAATTCCTTTAGTATATAAATATAGCCGTGTGGGAAAGAGGATTAGGGTTCCTCTTTTTCTTTGTCTTTTGGTGGCCGCCTCTTTTCTTCTTCCTCTTCTTCCTCCCTCGTAGCCGCCGGCAAAGAATAACCAAGCGCACGGGCAAGGGTGGACCGGTGGAGGCAAGCGGACGATCCCTCCTTCTCCTCCTCTTTCGCACATCGAGGTGAGTCGGAAACGTTTCCGTTTGGGGGAATCTCCCTCTCTTTTTTTTCTTTTGTTGGTCACGAGGAGGGAGGAGGGGGGGCGGCGCCGTCGCGCATCGCTGCGCGCGGGGCCGGCCGCGGGTGGGGCGCCGTGCGGGCAAGTGCCGCGCGGGGTCGCCCCACGCCGCGGGCAGCGCGCCGCGCGACACTCGGCCGCGCGCGGGGCTGCCCACAAGAGGGGGCGCCCGCGCGGGCTGGTGCCGCGCGGGGCCGCCCCGCACCGCGGGCAGCGCGCCCGCGCGGCGCTCGGCCGCGCGGGGCCGCCCGCAAGAGCGGGGCGCCCGCGCGGGCTGGTGCCGCGCGGGGCCGCCCCGCACCGCGGGCAGCGCGCCCGCGCGGCGCTCGGCCGCGCGGGGCCGCCCGCAAGAGGGGGCGCCCGCGCGGGCTGGTGCCGCGCGGGGCCGCCCCGCACCGCGGGCAGCGCGCCCGCGCGGCGCTCGGCCGCGCGGGGCCGCCCGCAAGAGGGGGCGCCCGCGCGGGCTGGTGCCGCGCGCGGCCGCCCCGCACCGCGGGCAGCGCGCCCGCGCGGCGCTCGGCCGCGCGGGGCCGCCCGCAAGAGGGGGCGCCCGCGCGGGCTGGTGCCGCGCGGGGCCGCCCCGCACCGCGGGCAGCGCGCCCGCGCGGCGCTCGGCCGCGCGGGGCCGCCCGCAAGAGGGGGCGCCCGCGCGGGCTGGTGCCGCGCGGGGCCGCCCCGCACCGCGGGCAGCGCGCCGCGCGGCGCTCGGCCGCGCGGGGCCGCCCGCAAGAGGGGGGCACCCGCGCGGGCTGGTGCCGCGCGGGGTCGCCCCGCTCCGCGAGCAGCGCGCCCGCGCGGCGCCCGGCCGCGCGGGGCCGCCCGCAGGAGGGGCGCCCGCGCGGGCTGGTGCCGCGCGGGGTCGCCCCGCACCGCAGGAGGGGCGCCCGCGCGGGCTGGTGCCGCGCGGGGCTGCGCCCAGGCAGAGTGTTCGTCGCACGGGCCGGTGCTGTGCGAAGAACTCCGCTGCACGCTGTTGGGGGTCGTTGTAAGCTTCGGACTTTTAAGCTTTGACTTGCCCTTGTTCCTTCAGGAGTGCGGGACGCTGTTGGCGACTGGTGCACGGACGCGGACTGGACGAACGCAGGACGACGCACACAAGGTGGGTACGTTCCCGGGGATTTCGGGAATGGGGTTTAACAGTTAGAAATAGCATGTTGGGGCAAGGTGGAATTGTCAGTCTCCTTCTGTTTATGCGCTAACCCTGTTAAAGCTATTGAGTGGGTATTTGGTTGCCGAGGCAGGTGCTCGGTCTGGTTCGCCGAGGTTGGTGCTCGGATGAGGCTCGAGATTTTCTACACGCACAAAGATCTTAGTAATTGCATGTTTACATTTGCTAACCCTGTTAAAGCTATTGTGTGGATATTTGGTTGCCGAGGCAGGTGCTCGGTCTGGTTTACCGAGGTTGGTGCTCGGATGAGGCTCGAGATTTACTACACGCACACCCGCGGTTTGGCCACCGCAAAGGGTGTGCTTTTCCGGAAAAGTGGTACGTTGACCCGTGTACCCCATGGGTGGGGGGTGTGAGCGGTGATGTCGAGGCAGGTGCTCGGCGGCCGAGGCAGGTGCTCGGCGGTGGGCATCGGGGAAGGTGCCCGATGTTGTTTTGATACAGGGTGTGGTTATGGTGGATGATGCATGGGAGGGATGGTTGCTCCGGTGTTTGTGGTTGCCGGGGGAGGTGCCCGGTTATGCTTGCACAAGGTTCTGCATTGTATTGTTTGCAAGAGGTTCTGCATTATATTGTTTGCACTGGGTGCTACATTGTTGATTGCTCTGGTTTTTATCGTGGTTTGCCTTTCTTTAGCCCGTATTGATTTTAATACTGTTTCTGGTCACTGACTCCCCACTCCGTGACAGGTTCACCCAGTCCGTCCGGGGTCGAGCGCTAGGGCACCGGAGAGGCCGCAAGAGTGCTGTTCTGACTTTGATCGAACTTCAGACACAGTGACCCTTCTTTCCCTTTATCTTTTATTACTCATGTAGTTAGTTGTGGTTTGCGATACCCCCGTGGGGTCGAAGTGGATGTTGCCCTTTTTCCTTTTTAAATAATTGAATGAATACTACGTTCTCTCTTACTTGGCCGTTTTGAACGATGAAAAACAAAGAAAACCGTTTGCGAAAACTACTTTTAAAACGTGGGTGTCGTGTGGGCACCGAGCTTTATAAACCTTGTGGGATTTATGTGTTTGCGAACTGTTTTCACAAACGAGGGCATCGTGTGGATGCCGCTTTCAAAACCTTGTGATTATTTATCCTTTCAAAACACCGGCCTCTATGCTCTAAGTGAATGCTAGAATGTCATGTGAATTGTTTGGTTGTATGTGTACGAGACCCCAACTGATGTGGTTAGAGATCGTATGTACTACGCCTTGTGAGACACTTTGTAGTTGAGACGCCGTGCATGTACAAAGGAGACTCTGCGCGTTTGCAGAGTGAATTTGTGTATGCGGCGGGTCTGGACACGCGCCGGGGAGTATTGTTTTACAAAAAAAATATATGGCTGAATCAGGGGCATCGGTGGCTCCTCTTCCGCGCGATTCGAACCCCCGGGGCGTGACAACCATTCAAGCATGCAAAGTCCTTTATTTGATAAAATCATTTCAATTATTCTAACATATGCAACATTAAATGTTTGGAACTCCCGATGTACATGTGGCAGGACATATGATACATGATACAATTTAGATGCACAATCTACTAGCAAGTACCCCTTATACAACATTCATTCTAACCACATGCCCAAACCTTCCCTTAACATATGACATGATATGGCTTTAGCATTCTTTCCAACTAATTAAATTGCATATCTAAACATGGTAACACCACTTACTAACTTGTAGCCTGCTAACAATGCAAGTATTAACAAAGGAACCTTAATCTCATACAAGCATGCTAGATACATTCACAATTAATAGCACATGATCAAGGCATTCTAATAGGCCTAGTGACATTCACAAGTAGGAGGTTCACAACATCACCCACCTCGAGCGCTATTCCAAGTTCCCCAAAAGCGAAGTCCAAGATCAGTCCAAAACTCACCACCAATCTGTACAAAATACCCCAAAGGAAAATACATAAGCTATTCAATCACAATTTCCAAAATCTGTCCCCTAAATCCACAGTCCAGAATTCTCCAATTTTTACCTGCGAATAATGCCCAGAAAAATCCAAGAAAAATACTATCGCGATCCTTGCGACGAGCCCGTCGAAACGAGTACCTGCACGCCCAAATCGGGGTTTCCTACGCTGAGATAAAAATCCGGCAAGGGGTACACCCCAATCCAAACTGTACCAAATTTCTGTAACAAAGAACCACAGAGAAAGGAGATTCTCACCCTCGTGCAAAATCCAGAAAAATCTGAGAAAAATCCAGGAGACTTCTTGCGAAGAGTAGATGAAGATTGCCTTTTGAATCGCCTCAATCCGACGTCCGAGCGAAAAGATACGGCAAGAACACCGCGGTGCTGTCCAAAAGTCCGTGAAGAAAAATGGGTCAAATGGGTGCTCAGAAAACTCCAAGATCAGCACGGAAATCGAGGAACCTCAAAACACAGGAGTTGAAGCCCTACCTGTCGTGAGTCCAACGGCGCAAGAATCGGCGAAATCTGATGTCGGGTTGAGTCGGAGGAGTCCAAACACTGAGAAGGGGCGAAGAAGATCGCCGGGAAACAAGCGTCGCGCCGCGCCGTAAAATGGTGAACCTCGGGAAGAGTGCCTCCAAAAATCCTCAAAGTTCTCCAATGGGTAGTGCACTGAGGGAGGGAAAACTTCTCTGAAGAATGCTCTGCGAAAAGGGGTCCAAAAAGCCTAAGGGACGAACAGGGAATCCTATTTATAGGCCCAGCCCATTAGCTGTTGGGCCGGGTTTTCGGGCGCAGTTTTCGGGCGCACTGCGCCCGGAAACCGGGTTGTATGCCTCCCGTCCGACGCGCCCGAAAGTCCCAGGGGCGGCCACGTCACCCCAAACAGGGGACAGCAAAACCTGGCGGCCCGCTATGCGCCGCGTGTCCCCTCGCGGTCAGCGGGGGTAGGTACGGCCGCCCAACCGCGAGGCGACACGTGGCGCACTCGAGTGCGGCCGACCGCCCGCCTGGCGCCACAGTGCGCGCGCTGTCCCGAGGCGCCCCCCCGCGCACACCGTGGACCGCGCCCACGTGAGCCAACGAATCCGAAGCCGCCACGTGTCATGCGCCCGGACCACCACAACCCCGCAAAACCGGTGAGCCGTGCCGCGTGCGCCGGCCTATCAGGGCACACCACGCGTCTCCCGCCCGCGGTCCATGCACCGCCGCGCCACCCCGTGGACCGAGCTGCGTGAGCCGGCCAATAATAGGCCGCCACGTGGCTCCGGCCGGTCCACGAGTCTCCCCCATGCACCGAATAACCCCGAAAACTTTCGGAAGCCCGCTTTTGGTCATCCGGACTCCAAATTTAACAAGCAAATAGCCGTTTTCAAGCGTTTTTCCGCGCTGAATCCAAATCCAACCTCAGATTGGCCCAAAACCCTTTCTAAAATATGGCAAATGCAGCCGAAGGCCAAATCCGCTATCAAAGTCTCACAAGACCCATCTGTGGCACCCCTTCGATGCACCATGGGCCAGACACACAAACACTAGGTGTTCTACACAGTGGATTCACCGGAAAGTTGCATGGGAAAAACCAGTACACTACAAGTGTAGCCGGGACCTGAGGGTCAGTGACAGGGTGTACTTGATGTTGGATTATGGGTTATTGCGGCAACCGCGGACAGTAGGCGGTTGACCGGATCTTGGTTATTTTATCCAATTGTGGGTTGTGGGTTATTGCGGTGACCGCGGACTTTGGGCGGTTGACCGGATGTTTACTATTGCATCAGATTGGGTATCAGATTTCTCTAGTGGATGGTATTTCCCACTTTTTGAGTACTATTGCATCGGGTCGGGGTTTCATTAGTGGACGGAGTTTCCCACTTTGATCATAGTCATGATCCAGTCCTGCTATTATGAGACAGTGGTTACAGAGATGCTTGATACAGTGATACTTTACTCGTGTTGGTCGCTCCCCTCGAGTGCCACTCCGGAGTGTGTGTGAGACAGACTTTGAGTCCTTGAGACTCCTTTGCTTCGGTGTTATGCATAGGTTGGCATACCCGTTGCGGCAGGCAGAGCAGGCAGTACCAGTGTCCACTGGTGGTCGGATTGGGTTATCTTGGCTGGCTTCTAGATACTGATGCATTCATACAGTTATTTCTTCCAGTATTGCATTTAGAGTCATACTAGTAGTGGTTTCCCCTCCTATTCAGTAGTTCTGTTCACAGCCTTACCATTTGCCCTTTTCTTGCCTCTAGTAGACTTAGTGGGTACGCCGGAGCTTGAGGCTTTACCCACAGGGGGAGGCTACTGGTTTACTAGTGGTTCTCACCCCCATTGTTGTTTCCCTTGCTTTTTCTCCCCCCTATTTTGCAGTGTCCTCTTCGGGAGTTGCTGATCTTTGATCGTTGTCCGAGGCGAGGGAGTCACGAGCTAGATCTTTACCACCCGAGGAGTGTAGCTGTATTCCCTGGTTGGAGATTCCTGGTAGCTGTTGGCTAGTTTTTACTATTCTATTTGGAGAGAGATCTTTTGTATTTAGAGAGACTGATGTTGAGACAGATGTACTATAGTTTTAGTTTATCTCCTTTTATAGTTGAGAGATGCTGTACTAAGGACATTGTATGATGATTATCTATATTTGAGGAGATGGATGTTGTACTTTATTTCATACTGTTCAGTGCTTGGATTTTATTTTACAGCATTTTATTTCCGCTCTGATATTTGTGTAGCTATAGTACTATCTTTTGCAGGTTAGACGTTTCGCCTGTGCGGGTTTTAGCATAGGTGGCGGATCTGTTGGCGAGCCCGGGTCGCAGTTTCGACCCCGGGGCGTGACAGATTAGGTTGGTATCAGAGCTTAGGGATAGGTCAGTTGGGACTGTAGAAACCCTAGGCTTATGGTTGGACCCTAGGATGACTTCGTGAGAGTCGTGATTTTTAGCGAGAGTCCTGATTGAGTTTTATACCTCTCCCGAGTGATGGGATGGGTGATTGGCATGTTTATTCTCCTAAGCAATTATGTTGGCTGCAGACAACATAATGTGGCGGAACGGTTGACATGCTCTAGACTCTCGCCGGATTGGGTCGAGTTTTGTTTTGTGCTGTGTTGCAGTTGGTCGTGGTGAGCGGTGTCTCCCCAACGCGTTGTGCGGATTGGTGTGCACTCGTCGCAGCGGTGGAGCTCGAGGGGATTGTGTTGGGGCCGGATATCCGGATTGAGGTTAGAGAGCTTCAGGCCCCGATGGCAGGATTGTCAGAGGTATATCAGCGGCAGAGTGAGCCGCTGGTTTGGGTGACACAGTTATCAGAGCAGTGGGCAGCCCAACAGTGTTTTTCTCCTGAGACCACCTGGTTATTGTATCCTCAGCGGCAGTGATTTCTGAGGCGCCGAAGGGGCGAGTAGCCCCCCCTCCGTGCCAATGTTTAGTGTCGCGGCACCGAGGCGGGGTGGATTGCTGATAGTGGATGAGTTGTTGGACATCATTGATGGATGGAGCCAGTTTTGGCAGATGAACAACCCCGACTTATGGATTTAGGTTGGAGCCTTTGGAGGCAGAATCGTGATTGGTGGTGATGGAGTGATCAATTAAGAGTCTCCCTGTACTAGAGAGTTGAGGCAGTTGTTGAACTGTACGCTCCAGGTTTCGAGGGACGAAGCGCGTAGGATGTGTGCGACTGGGAGTGGATTGCGCCAGAATACCCTTTTAGTTTATCTGATCCCTCTATTTTGGATTTTAGATTTTTGGATGCCTCGATGGAGTAGGCAATGTGTATGGAGCGTACTGTTGCAGTTCCTTTGGATAGGGATCTGCCGCCAGAGGCGAATTCTGAACAGAGGCGCCTGGCGCTAAGTGTTGGGGGACAGATAGGCTGGCAGGGGCACTTTTGTTTTCCTTTCCTGGATGGTGAACATCCTTGTGGACGGATTATGTAAAGCTTATCCAAAGGAAGGTTACCCTTTGTGATGGATAACATTCGTGTTTGGGGTACAATAGATGTGCTTGAGGGGTGAGCTGAGTAAGGATAATTGAATGAGGAATTGCATGAATTAATTGTGTTTTGCCATATGACGATTGTAATAATGGATTTTCTGAGATGTCAGAGGTCAGGTGGACCCCGGTGGCAGCATCAGCATCGTTATCACAGTGGCGCAGCGGTAGCATGGATTTATTGTCTGCGGAAGACCGTATTCATCGCCTCAGTGTGAACAAAGGCGAAGAATTTTGCTCCTTTTGCGGATAGCCTTGATTTCAGACAGATTAAGTGACGACCACCTACATTGAGCGGTTGAGACTGTGCTGCCTGGGTGGAGGGCACCAAGGCAGTGGATCGGGTCGTCGCAGGTGTGATTTCATCACAACAGTCGGAGTTAGAGCATGTTGCATTCCTGCATGGACTAGAGGCAGGTTTGTTACCACATGCACTAGAGGTACAGGTTCCTGTTGGGATGGTGCCTGTGGAGGAGACTTGTGGATCATGTCCAGTGCAGTTGAGACCTCGAGTGGTATCGGCAGACTTATTGGTAGTTGTACCTGGTCAGTGTTTGACCCAGTGCGTGCGATTGGTTGGCATAGTGCCACATGGTGTATGACTCCGGAGAGAGAAGGTTATGATCTTCTGCAAGCAGACATTAGAGACTTGTTCATTGAGGCAGTCAGAGCGCACAGGTTGCAGCGACTATGCGCGAGGTGTCTACGGCGGCACCGGGACGCGAGGATATCCCCGTTATCGTGAGATCCCGGATGTGATTCCACCGGAGCTGATAATGATGCCGTCGGTTAGGGAGATTGTGATTGCGATTGACGTGGTTCAGGGAACCACGCCAACCCCGATAGCACCTCATTGGATATCACTTGTAGAGCTGAGAGAGCTGATGGCGCAGTCGCAGGATCTGATGGATCGAGGGTCTGTTCGATCTAGTGCCACGTCGTTGGCACAGGACAGTGAGGGTCCTTGTGTGGGGTGACCGCAGGCAGGTCTGGATATTATTTAGGACCTTTTGATGGAGTTATACCCCGACAGTGGTCTGCTTAGGATGCAGGTATCTTTTTGGGATCATACAGTGGTGTATCCCGCCAAGATGGTGTTCAGGACCCGGTAGGGCCATTATGAGTACAGTGAGGACAGATGGAATGACTGATACCCTGTCATCTTTACGATCTGAGAATTGGGTATTCTTGCTACACTTGGAAGAATTATTTGAGATATTCTTCTGGGATATTTTGATTTTACCCCATCTCTGTATGGTTTAGAGCTGGTGGAGTACTTGTAGAGGGTGTAACACGGTCTGTGAGGAAGAAGCTGTATGCCAAGCTGTCGTGGTACAAATTTTAGCTTCGAGAGCATATCTTCTTGGAACACTTACTCTAGCCATAAGAGGCGGTGGTGGGAATCCGGCCAAAATGGACGCTATGCGAGAATGGCTGAGACCGGCAGTTATTTGTTGAGGTGAGGAGCTTGTGAGCCGGATAGTGCCAGCAGAGCTTGACGAATTGGTGATGAGATTGATACCAGCCCTGATTTTAGCATCGCCAGTGTTGGGAGATGGATTTGTGAGATACAGTGATGCCTCCCATAGTAGCTATGAAGTTACAGTTGGATTTGTGGCAAGCATCCAAATTCACCCGATAGACCGCGGCTGAATGGTTCGCTCGGATGGTCAAGATTTGGGAGCGACCGGGCGAGGACCCCCTCCTGGTTAGGGCTCTTTTCCTTTCGGAGTTGCCTAGCATGTCACTGGTCTGGGAGTTGAGGACACAACTCCCGGAATTTGATGAAGTGATCATCTGGAGCAGGTACCCTTCTTTTTGAGCCTGAAGGATTGGATTTACCAGCTGTAAGGGTACTGGATCTTCTCGAAGATTGATTTGCGATCTGGTTCTTTCAACTGCTTATAGTTGTGTGCTGATGCCCGAGAGTTGGGGAGGTGTGTCTACACCCTGATGTTTTTTGGATTAGAGATTAGAGTTTACGTGATCAGTTGGAGGACTTATATTGGGTACCTCGGGAGTACAGAGATATTCGGATCGAGCTTGTGTGCCGATGGACTTGTGGTTGGATTATCTGAGGCCCTGGGAGGAGCGGAGGCTTGTACCGATGCAGATTACTTGGTAGCTCGAGCGGTTAGCCCAGCTGTGTTACGGAATTTGAGTTGGCGTAGTTTCGTGAAAGTTTCAAGTCCTGAAGATTGAAGGTGAAGAAAAGTTGATTCATTTAACTCAATCTCAAGAAAGAAGAATTCAAAAGGATCAGGTATGTTTAACTAAAGAATTTGTGTGATCCGAATACTTCTTGTAGTGTAGAAACACTTGGAAGAATCTTTCATTGCATAAAAATCAAAAACTGGACTTGGGACATGTTCAGGATCCGGATCAGGTTGTTCGATCCGGATCCCGAAGGTGGTTCGTTCATACATCGTCGCAATCCGGATCGTAGTCTCTTGATCCGGATCCCGAACGTTGAGTTTACCATCTACCTTGAACGATCCGGATCTTGCTTCGCAATCCGGATCCCGAACGTTGATGTTTGGTGAACTGTATGAACGATCCGGATCGTAGTCACATGATCCGGATCCCGAACCTTCGTTTTTCTGGAATTGGCTGTTTTGTTATGACGATCCGGATCCTAGTTATCACGATCCGGATCGCCGTCCGTAAAAATCCAGAAATAGTTGGTTTTTGATTCTTATCTCCTTCCTAGGGTTTCTAACCTATAAATACACCCTATGACTCTCTTTCTAGGGTGAATCCACATAGCCGTCATTTTCTTGTATCATCTTATACGGCTATAGATCCACATATAGAGAAGAAAGGAAATCATTAGAGAATACTCTATGTTTCTTCATCTATATTGATTAGTTTGATTCTAGGTTTTCATACTCACATCTTGAGTTGAATCAAACTAATGAATACTTAGATGGTATTTCCGATCTATCTTTGATCTAAGTATTCGGCGGATCATCACCACCCAAAAAACAACGATTTTCCCCAAAAATCGGCGCGTGGATTCGCGTGTCCTTGTGGATTCAAGGTTCAATCGCTCTCGTGGATTCGGAGCGAGGCACGTTCGTGGATTCGAACGGTGCTATTGGGTGAAGACCGTGGATTCGGTCGGACGTCGTGGATTCGACGTTGGACGCCGTGGATTCGGCGTTGGGCGCAGATCGTGGATTCGAGAAGCGTCGGAGCGAGCGGAGAAGATCCTCTAGGAGCGTATGAAAAGGTTGAGTCGTAAGTGTGTACGGTAAATCACCTTGTACGTGTTTTAATTCTAGTGGATTTCTGCCGTGTTATCGGTCCCGTGGTTTTTTACTCCGGTGATGGAGTTTTCCACGTAAAAATCTTGCGTGTTATTTTATTTTCCGCATTGGGTTTTATCGCAATGATTTTTTGGAGTGTTTATACGTTTACACCTATTCACCCCCCTCTAGGTGTTTCTTCCCCTATTTAGATCCGTATTATATACGACCCAACAAGTGGTATCAGAGCGGGAATAGGGTTGTGAACAATGGTTGAAGGTGGAAACATCAATCGACCCCCTTTCTTTGATGGAACAAATTATGCGTACTGGAAAGTACGGATGAAAGCCTTTTTATCTTCCATCGACGAAAGGGTGTGGCATTCAATTGAATCAGGATGGTCTAATCCAACTGAACTTATCTCTGATGTTCACACCTTAAAACCTAGGTCGAAATGGACCAAGGAAGAGTTTGAGTTATCTTCTTACAATGGCAAGGGGATTAATGCTATTTTTAATGCCTTATCTCAAACTGAATTCTCTCGCGTCTCGGCATGTGAGACTGCGAAAGAAATCTGGGATGTTCTCCAGGTTACACATGAGGGAACTAACCTCGTGAAGATTCAGAAACTGCAGATGCTTACGAGCAAGTTTGACTCTATCTTGATGGCAGAAAATGAATCTTTCACGGACTACTATACACGATTGCAAGACATCGTAAACTCATGTGCTAATTTGGGAGAGAAGATTCCAGAATTTAAGATTGTAAGAAAAATCTTAAGAACTCTTCCTGAACGATTTCGCCCAAAGGTTACTGCCATTGAAACTATTAAACACCCGGACGAAATACGTGTAGAAGAATTAGTTGGTTCATTACAAACTTATGAAATGACTTTTAATACTAACAATTCTTCTGGAAAAGCATCCACTTCTAAGTCTTCAGGTTATGCGTTGAAAACAACTAAGGAAGAAGACGCGGATACATCCTCCTCGGACGATGACAAGAACCTTTCTATGGAGGAATTTGAGAAGCAGCTCGCTCTCTTGACAAGGAATTTTCGCCGCAACTTCCGAAGGGGTAATTCAAGCAAATCTCCATCCTTCGGAAAGTGGAACAAAGGCAAGGGTACTCCAAGTCACAAGTCAAGAAAGCAGGAAAACTTCTCAAAGGATAAGAAAAGTTCAGAAGGACAGCTGCAATGCTTCAAATGTCGAGGCTACGGCCACATTGCAACGGAGTGTCCTAACAAGTATCCGGCAAAGAAGAAGGCGATGCAAGTCGTCACTTGGGATGACAACTCAACGTCAAATGAGTCGTCTTCAAGTGATGAAGAAAAGAGCTCCACGGCATTCCACGCGTCCACATCTTCACCATTCATGTGCTTCATGGCAAATACATCTGAGTCGTTGTCCAACTCCACTGTTGAAAAGAACGCAACGGACAACGAATCGGATGATTCGGAAGGTGAAGATTTTGCTCTAGCCTACCACAGACTTTTGAGGGACTCAAAGAAAGTGGCTAAGCAAAACAAGAGTTTGAGAGGGAGAGTGCATGATCTCGAAGAAGAAGTAAAAAGAGCGACTTCTCTCTCAAATGCTCTTGAAGTGGAAAGGGAAAACCTGATAAAAGAAAATGCTTCCCTTCAAGAGTCCAATGAGCAACTTGAGAAGGAACATACAAATCTGGTGGATAACGCGAATCACTTCTCAAAGCTCTACAACGAGGCTCGACAGGATAACCTGGAAATGACAAAGACCATTTTCCAACTCAAGAATGACTTACAGCGATTCTCTTCAGGAAGGAGTAAGTTGGATAGACTTCTTGGTCTTGGTCAATCAAATAGGTTCGGCCTCGGATACACTCAAACTGGAAACAGTCCAAGTTTGAGTGGGACAGTTTTTGTGCCTCAGTCGGTATCTCCTCCTCCGACACCGGAATTCAAGACAAACAACGACAACCAACCTACTTCATCCTCTTTGGGATCGTCAAGATCTAAGGTATGTTTTCGTTGTGGTGTTTCAGGGCACATAAGAAGATATTGCAAGACGGGAGTCGAACGCTCATCTCAAGCACCTCTTGCATCAACTACCAAAAAGGCTCCTTTCCGGAAATCAAAGCAAAACTTTTCAAATGAAAAGAGACTTGGTAGTTCACCGCACAAGACGACTTCATCAAGGAGCAACAATCGTTTTAACAAGACGCTTTCACCTAGGCACAAAACTTCACGACCATTACAGACGCATTCCAAAAAGGCTTGGGTGCGCAAAGGTGAAATTTTCCCTTGTCTTGTTTCCAATATTTCCTTGCATGCATATGATAGCTCGTCTTGGTATCTGGATAGCGGGTGTTCCCGTCACATGACCGGTGACAAAAATAGTTTTCAAAATCTTGAGAAAATCTCCGGAGGACACGTTGTTTTCGGAGACGGTCGATCTTCCAAAATTGTTGGAAAAGGGACGGTAGCTATTCCAGATGGCCCGATTTTGAAAAACATCTTATTTGTTGATGGCCTTAAGACTAACCTCATAAGCATAAGTCAACTTTGCGACAATGGTTTTTCAGTTAACTTTTCATCGGTTGAATGCGTCGTAACTGATAAGGACCATGTCTTCTTTCTAAAAGGGGTTAGATCTGAAAACAATTGTTATGTTGTTCCTAACAAATTTTCTGAAAATTGTAACTTAGCCGCTTTGAATAATGAAACTCTTTGGCACGAAAGGCTAGGTCACTTAAATTTTAAGGAACTTACTAGAATTTCAAACAAGGACGTGGTCAAGGGGATTCCAAAGCTTTTATTTAAACAAAACGTTGTGTGTGGTGGTTGCCAAAAGGGAAAACAGTCTAGGACTGCACACAAGAACTTGAACCACGTTGGTACAAAACGGCCCTTGGAACTTTTGCACATGGACTTAATGGGGCCGACCCGTCAACCATCCTTGGGAGGTAAGTGGTACATCTTTTTATTGGTTGATGATTTCTCTCGGTTTTCATGGGTAGCATTTTTGAGAGAGAAAGCTGATACGTTTGACTCTTTTCATGAGATTTGCCATCGTATTATGATTGAAAAGAATGAAAAGATCATTCGTGTTAGAAGTGATAGGGGTGGAGAATTCATAAATTCAAAATTCATTGACTTTTGTACTTCAAATGGCATTAAACATGAATTCTCGGCACCCTATACACCTCAGCAGAATGGTGTTGTTGAGCGCAAAAACAGGGTTGTTCAAGAGATGGCGCGTGTGATGCTTCATAGCCGGAAATTACCGCTACATTTTTGGGCTGAAGCTGTGAACACCGCTGTCTATGTCATTAACAGAGTGTATTTGCGCCCAGGAACCTTGAATACACCATATGAGCTGTGGTTTAGTAGAAAACCGGATATCAAGTACTTTCGTATCTTCGGGAGTCGATGTTACATCTTACGTGACCGTGAAAATCTTGGAAAGTTCGACTCTCGAAGTGATGAAGGGATCTTTTTGGGTTATTCTACGAATAGCAGAGCATATCGAGTATTTAACATTGAATCTAAGACGATCGTAGAATCTATAAATGTTAAAGTAGATGAAGCTTCTCATTTTGAATCTGAAAAATCTACCCTCGATATCTCTCTAGATGATGATTCTCCTGCTAGCGCATCTTCTCATAATAATACTTCCAATATTAATGATGCTTCTAATGGTTCTTCTAGTTTATCTGATATGCAGGAATCATCTCGTGTACCTCCGAGTACTCCGTTTCAACAAACGCTACGAATCTCCAAGGATCATCCGGAATCGAACATCATTGGAGATCCACAAGAAGGAGTTAGAACTCGAAGGCAGTTGGTTTGCGGATTTGCTTGCTATGTATCTTTAATCGAACCAAAGACAATAGATGAAGCTCTTCAGGATGACTACTGGATTAAAGCAATGCAGGAAGAGCTCCATCAATTTGAGCGAAACAAAGTCTGGGAATTAACGAAGCCTCCAAAGCAACATAATGTGATAGGTACCAAATGGATCTTCAAGAACAAGAAAGATGAAGATGGTACTATCATCAGGAACAAGGCACGACTAGTTGCTCAAGGCTACTCTCAAGTAGAAGGTATAGACTTTGACGAAACTTTCGCCCCTGTAGCTAGACTCGAGTCCATTCGTATATTGTTTGCTATTGCTTGTCATTTTAAAATCAAATTATTTCAAATGGACGTCAAGAGCGCATTTCTAAATGGGTTTTTAAATGAGGAAGTTTATGTAGCTCAACCGAAAGGTTTTGTAGATCATAAACAACCTAACCATGTTTTTCGTTTGAAAAAGGCTCTTTACGGTCTGAAACAAGCACCGCGAGCATGGTACGAAAGGTTAACAAAGCACCTTTTGGAGAAGGGCTATACTCGAGGGGGAGCTGACAGGACTCTCTTTGTGAAGCATTATCAAAATAATTTCATTGTAGCACAAATCTATGTCGATGACATTGTATTTGGTGCAACAAAAGATAATGATGCTTCTAAATTCGCGGAGACCATGGAAAGCGAATTTGAGATGTCCATGATGGGCGAATTGTCTTATTTCCTTGGATTGCAAATTAAACAAAATGATGAAGGTATTCACTTGAGTCAATCCAAGTATGCACTGGAGTTGGTCAAAAAGTTTGATCTAGAAAATTGTAAAGTTTTTCCAACTCCAATGGGAACTAGCCACAAGGGGCTTGGAAGTGAATCACATAGTGAGGATGTAGACGAGAAACTGTATAGAAGTATGATTGGAAGTCTACTTTACCTCACGGCTAGTCGCCCGGATATATCCTTTAGTGTTGGGATTTGCGCGAGATATCAATCAGCACCAAAGGAGGTTCACCTGAAAGCGGTGAAACGGATCATCCGGTACATCAAAGGATCAATTAACTTCGGAATTTGGTATCCTATGGGAACAAGTCTGGACATTGTTGGATACTCAGATGCCGATTGGGCAGGATCAGTGGATGATCGGAAAAGCACGAGTGGTGCATGCTTCTATCTTGGCCATTGCCTTGTTGCATGGCACAGTAAAAAGCAGAATTGCATAGCACTCTCGACTGCCGAAGCGGAATACATTTCAGCTGGAAGTTGCTCAACTCAACTCATTTGGATGAAAAGCGTATTGAGTGACTTTCGCATTTCAGCATCTTCGGTAACAATACTTTGTGACAACACTAGTGCTATTAATTAACATTTCTAAAAACCCTGTGTTGCACTCTAGAACAAAACATATTGAACTAAGATATCATTTTCTTAGAGAGCTAGTTGAATCAAATACTCTTCAACTTTCATATGTTTCAACTGAAGATCAATTAGCTGACTTTCTAACAAAACCTTTGGATCAAAAACGTTTTATTCATTTACGAAAAGCAATTGGGATGCTTTCCTTGAAATAATCTTCTTTTTGAAATCTTTGCTTAGGATAGGTTTTGTATTTGTATTTGTTTTGTTCTATTCAATATCTATGTTTGTACATAGGACATTAATTGAGCATAGATCATAATTGACTTTAATTGCATCTGTTCACACATTTAGAAATTTATTATGCTTTTGCCATCATAATATTTCATTGTTGCAATGATCGTTTATGTTAATTAAATCATCTTCTAAAGTGATCAAAGTCAATTTCTCTCTCAATGATCTCTTGGTATAGTCATTATCTTATTTGACTGTTTAGTCGAGTATGAAATCGAGATCAATTTTTGGTTGAATACTTTATATCTTAAATAATTGATAGCCAATTGAGGGGGAGTCAAAGATAATGTAAAATGCTCAAAAGATGTGGAAAGAGTTACATCCCAATGAGGAGTGTGAAAACTACCACCACATGGAGGAAAGAGCTACCACCTCGGTCGTCCGAGTATTGTGTGCAGCTACCACATGTATACCAAGCATGGTTGTTCAAATTTTTGATTAAGTAAAATGCATATTGAAATACTTGACTCTGTCAAATTTCAAGGTTGGTATAAGGTGGGATTTTAAAGAAAGATGCTCAAAGAGCCACTCTCTTCAACAGATTGTCTAGAAATATTATCTACCATATTTGGGATTTCAAACATCTATTGATCTTTGTATTTCATTTTCTTTACCGAATTGATGATTTGATAAAGGCATTACTCATAAGGTCAAGTTAGATGTGATTGAAGGTGTTCAACTTTAAGGGATTTAATTCTTGTAAATTTTCGTTTCATTTTTGGATATTATTGATAGATTTGGCATAATCTAATTCTTGTTGTATGAAACGATGATTTTTGTTTAAAGTTGATACACATTTGTGCTTACAATCTTTTTCTGGATTTTCCTGAATTTCTCTGAAATTTTCTAAAGAAAAAGTTGGGGCCGATCCGGATCGGGCAAGGTGATCCGGATCCCGAACGCAGGTTTTCTCCTGCGGGCTGACGATCCGGATTGGACCTGCCGATCCGGATCCCGAACGCAGTTTTCTCACTGCGGGTAGCCGATCCGGATCGCAAGCTCGGGAGGATCCGGATCGCGGCTAGGTTTTTATAAAGAACAAAAGGGTTTTGATTTCTTTTACTCCAATCTTTTGTTCAAAAGTTTCCAGAGCGCTTCTCTCTAGATTTCATCCTTCTTGGAAGCTTTCAAACTCAAAGTTCTTCAATTCCAAGTAAGTTTTATTGATCAAAATCTCGGTTTTTCACCGTTTTTCTCTTTTCCTCCTCAAACGCACGAATTTCTTGGATCAACTTTGTTTGTGGATGGTTTTTGATCAAATTTCTTTTGAAATAAGAACTCTGGGTAGATTAGTTTTGATTATATGCTAGGTTTTCTCCTGATTAACGGATTTTTAGGCTTCGATTTCTAAAATTTCGGTTTTAGGGCATATAATAAGGATTTTCGAAAATTATGCAATTGATCTATTTTTAAAAGTCCTTTTGCAAAACTAATTTGATTCTTGGCTTCTCTACATGATTATGATTGTTTGGGTACAATTTTTCAAATTTTTGAAAACTAAGAATTTTTGTGTTCTTGAGTTCGTCTTCACAGGATACATTTTTCACTAGCACTCAAAATGGTGATCACTTGGATTATTTTCCTACTTGCTGCCATGGTACATGTCAAGGATACTGCTAAGCCTAAGAAGGCTAAGAAAGCAAAGAAGACTAAGGTTGATTCCGACACTGAATCAGAGACAGAGTCGATCGACTGGGATAACATCGAAATTGAGCAAGCTGCTCCCATTGTCTCCAAAGGGAAAGCAACTGCTGAAGCTTCAAAACCTACTGCAGCTGAAAAAGGGAAAGCACCAATGGAACCAAGTCCAGTTGGAACAAAAAGAAAAACTGGTGCAAGAAAAAGAGGCAGTGCTCAGGGCATTACCATTGAGGAACCAGTTGCTAGGCAGCCTCCTCCACAAGACTTCATCAGCTCCGACAGAATCAAGGATTTTGAGAAGAGGGAATGCATTGGCGAGAGACATGTCAATGTCAAACCAATGAAGGAACGATCTGCAGCTTTTGGGACTTTGTTTGACCAAGTTGGTCTTGCTCAAATTTGCAACTTCCCTGAGACTACGGGGTACTGTCCACACTCAGTTCGAATTTTTTATCAGAACGCTGCAAGTCTGATTGATCACGAGGATGGACGTCGAGAATTTTACACTTTGGTTAAAAATATCAAAATCAAAGTCACACCCCAGCTGATTGGAGTTGTGCTAGGTATGACAGCCAGAGCTGATGGACTCCATTACCTAAAAACTCAAAGCTTCAACGACAACTCCTGGAGAGTTGTAGTTAATGGAATTTGTCTTCCAAATACTCGGTCGACCGGAAATTCTGTCTTCTCTAAAGAGCTTCGACCAGAGTATAGGTACATAAACTTCATTGTCTGCTACAACATTCTTCCCAACATGAATACGAAGGTTCTTCGATGGGACAGAATGTTATACCTTTATCTTCTTGGAAACCCGGCCGCATTGATGGGAGCAAACTTGAATATTCCCTATCTCATTTGGTCAAGGATGGCGCGATATGTGGAACACTCTCACCCCTCAGAGAGACTACCCTATCCAATGATTATCATGCGCATCCTTAGAAAGTTTAAAGTTGATACAAGCGCGAGCTCATACCTATACAGTTTGGGCACCATTAATGAGACGACAATTGTGAAGTCTCTCTCGACGAAGCCAGATGAACCCATAATACCTCCTCACCGGCAACGAGCACAACAACAACGAGCGACAACCTCTGCACCGGCAGAAACTCCTCCTGTTCCACCATCACAGCAAGCACCTCCATCTACTTCTGATGATGATGCGTCAGTGAGTTCAATCTATAAGGAACAACAGCGACTCTCAAACGAGCAAGAGCGCATGGCTACTGATGTCGCTGAAATGAAAGAGGTTATCAAAGAAGTTAAGAAGGAACAAGCTTCTATAAACAAACGGATCAAGAAAATGTTTCAGAAGCTTGGGTGTATCAGCTCCGACGACTCTGCATAAAGTTTTTTCTTCTTTTCTCTAATCCTTCTTTTGCAGGTTTTTGAGTTTTTGTTTAGTTCTCAGGAATTGCTTTATTTTGTTCTATTTAACTCTCCTTAAATTTTTGTGTTTTTGGCTAATTTTGTGACAAAAAGGGGGAGAGAGTTTATAGAGAACTTGAACAATGATTGATTGAACATGATGATGTGTTGGAACACAAAGGTAAGTAGAACTTCAACTTTTGGTTTTTCCATTTGTTTGAATGCATGCCTCGACTAACTATTTGCTAACTATTTGGGCATGTAATATAACTAACAAGTTGATGTTCACTAACAAGTTTGTGACACTTGGTTTTTGATTGCATAGAAGATATGTTGGTTCTTAACTCTGATCAATTACATATCTATATATATATAAATTTTGTCACAAACATGTTCATGACATTTGGTTTTTACGTGCAAAGAAGATATGTTGGTGTTTATTTAACTATGATCAGTTTACATATCTGAATATAAATGTCATGGTAAGTATAAATGAGTTTAAACTTCATCTCTGTTTGTGGTTTTTTGAATGATACAAAATTTTTGAGGTATCTAACGATTTCTTTTGTCAAGAATGATTTCTTTTTGCAGAGAGTACAGATGTCTAAGTCTAGAGTCTGTTTTAGGAGTTTAACTCATGAATTGTATTTTGGATCTCCATTGTAAATTTTTGTTGTATGGTGATAGCAACAAAAATATCTTTTTGAATTTTCTTTAGTGGATCTATGTTTTGTCACGAAACCGCCAAAGGGGGAGATTGTTACGGAATTTGAGTTGGCGTAGTTTCGTGAAAGTTTCAAGTCCTGAAGATTGAAGGTGAAGAAAAGTTGATTCATTTAACTCAATCTCAAGAAAGAAGAATTCAAAAGGATCAGGTATGTTTAACTAAAGAATTTGTGTGATCCGAATACTTCTTGTAGTGTAGAAACACTTGGAAGAATCTTTCATTGCATAAAAATCAAAAACTGGACTTGGGACATGTTCAGGATCCGGATCAGGTTGTTCGATCCGGATCCCGAAGGTGGTTCGTTCATACATCGTCGCAATCCGGATCGTAGTCTCTTGATCCGGATCCCGAACGTTGAGTTTACCATCTACCTTGAACGATCCGGATCTTGCTTCGCAATCCGGATCCCGAACGTTGATGTTTGGTGAACTGTATGAACGATCCGGATCGTAGTCACATGATCCGGATCCCGAACCTTCGTTTTTCTGGAATTGGCTGTTTTGTTATGACGATCCGGATCCTAGTTATCACGATCCGGATCGCCGTCCGTAAAAATCCAGAAATAGTTGGTTTTTGATTCTTATCTCCTTCCTAGGGTTTCTAACCTATAAATACACCCTATGACTCTCTTTCTAGGGTGAATCCACATAGCCGTCATTTTCTTGTATCATCTTATACGGCTATAGATCCACATATAGAGAAGAAAGGAAATCATTAGAGAATACTCTATGTTTCTTCATCTATATTGATTAGTTTGATTCTAGTTTTTCATACTCACATCTTGAGTTGAATCAAACTAATGAATACTTAGATGGTATTTCCGATCTATCTTTGATCTAAGTATTCGGCGGATCATCACCACCCAAAAAACAACGATTTTCCCCAAAAATCGGCGCGTGGATTCGCGTGTCCTTGTGGATTCAAGGTTCAATCGCTCTCGTGGATTCGGAGCGAGGCACGTTCGTGGATTCGAACGGTGCTATTGGGTGAAGACCGTGGATTCGGTCGGACGTCGTGGATTCGACGTTGGACGCCGTGGATTCGGCGTTGGGCGCAGATCGTGGATTCGAGAAGCGTCGGAGCGAGCGGAGAAGATCCTCTAGGAGCGTATGAAAAGGTTGAGTCGTAAGTGTGTACGGTAAATCACCTTGTACGTGTTTTAATTCTAGTGGATTTCTGCCGTGTTATCGGTCCCGTGGTTTTTTACTCCGGTGATGGAGTTTACCACGTAAAAATCTTGCGTGTTATTTTATTTTCCGCATTGGGTTTTATCGCAACGATTTTTTGGAGTGTTTATACGTTTACACCTATTCACCCCCCTCTAGGTGTTTCTTCCCCTATTTAGATCCGTATTATATACGACCCAACAAGCTGTACTTGGTTGAGTTGGTACGGCTTTTCTGGAGTGCCCGCCTTTATTTTGTTCTAGTTATAGACCCGAGGACCGCATCGCGTCTCTGGAGGAGGTATTTGTCAGCCTTGGGAGCTTGAGTGGTGGATGATTGGATATTTACCCCCCTTTATTTGGTTGAGATTCCGTGTTGAGGAACGACTTTAGTTTCGAGGACGAAACTTTCTTTTAGTGGGGGAGGATGTGATGACCCGGATCTCCGCAGAGATGCTGTAGTGCGTTGGGGTGGCTATTGGAGGCCTACATGGTGTGTTGGAGGTGTTTGGGGCATAATTGGGCATAAGTGTTGGACTTCGGGCTTAATTGGATCATGTGAGTGATCGGAGGACCCCGTGGAGGGTTTAGAAGTGGTTTCGCGCGAAACGGATATTAAAATTGGGCTCCGCGCGAAATCTGGGCTAAGAACACATTTCCGGGTGCCTTCGGCAATTTTTAGAGTTGGAATTTGGCAAAGCGGACGTCAAATTCAGAATCAACGCGCGAAAACGGTCAAAATGGACTACCCACTTGTCATTTTTGAGCTCCGGTTACTGTTCACTGCCGGAACAGTGATTCCGGCGATCGCCGGCGGCGGCGGCGGCGGCGGGCAGCGGCGGAGAGCGGCGGCGCGGCCTCGGGCAGGCGGACAGCGGCGGCACGCAGCGCGCGTGGGCGCGGGCAGGGCGCGCGGGTGCGCGGTCCACTCGGCCGGCGTGCACCGGAGCGGGGTGCCACGTGGCGTCTTCCCATTGGGTGGTTCACAGGTCGCGGTCTACGGAGCAGCACGGTTTTTGGTGGACTGGGCAGGAAGACACGTTGCAGCACGTCATTGGTTCGGTGTTTGGAAGTGTTGTGCACCGGGTGCAGCGAGTGTGTGGCCTGCACACGTGGCGCGCGGGGATTGGGCGCGTCACTGTGCGCGTGCAACGGGGCAGGTGGCGTGGCAGGTGGCGATTGGCAGGCGTGGCAGGCGGCGGCCGACTGGCGTGGCGGGCACGGCGGGGAGGTGGCGCACGCGGGCGCCACGTGGCGGCCCGCCATTGGCGGGCGCCAACTGCCCCGTTGACCAGGGTGCGCCACGCGGCGCAAGGTGATCGGTCGGATCGGCTGTCCCGTGTTTGGGGACACGTGTCAGCGCGAGGAGCGGGTCGGACGGGTGTGCGGTCCGGCCGGATCGGGTGTGCGGGCTTGGGCAGGGTGGGCCGGGCTACTGTGTGCGCCCGGTTTAGGGGCCCGAAAGTTTCGGGCGCCCGAAACCGGGGACACAGTGGTCATTTTTGCAAATGTTTTTGTGGGCCGATAAATAGGCCTCCACTCCCCTCCTTTTTCTGCTTTTTCCGAGTGTTAGAAAGAGAATGAGAGGGAGAGGTGTATACAAAGTTTGTTCCCCTTGGTGCTCTGTTTCTAATAGTGGATCCCCGGAATTTCTGGAAGCTCGGCAACGGCGATATCATTTTGACAGTTCGCCTCAGTTTTCTCCCCATTTCGGCCCATTACCGTCGCAGATTAGTCAAAAATTCACTGTGAGCAAACCAGGAGGAGTTTTTGGGCGATTTCTTCGACATCGTGTTCCTAAGAGGTAAGCTTTCGATTTTTGTGTTGATTGCTTCGCTCTGTTTCGCACTTTTGGTACGTTTCCCGAGACATCTTTGACCCCTATTTTTCTGTGTTGGATTCCGGACAGCACCGGCTTGTCAATTTTATATCTCAACCTAGGATCATCGGATCAAGGCGTTTCAAGACTCGATTTTGATCTACTCGTCGCGAGGAACACAGTGGTGATTTTTCTGGGATTTTTGGAAATTGTTTCGAAGGTGATAATTAAGCTTTTCTTGGACAGATTGCTACAGGAATTTTGATTTGGAAGGTTTTGAGGTGCAACGGTGTTTTATTTTTATCTTGGTCTACAGGTATCAGATCTGGGCGTTTAAACAGTTGTTTTGGGGCTACTCTTCGCGAGGAACGCGACCGTGAATTTTCTGGATTTTCTTGAGGACTGGACAGAGGTGATATTTATCCATTTTTGGGGCTGATTTTGGACTGTAGGAAATTGTGCAGTTTTGGGATTAATTGTGCGCATTGTTCTGTGCAGTGGGACACAGTTTTTGGTGGATTGCTGTGTTAGAGGACTGCGGGCAGCGAGAGGTCTCTTTTGGTGTTGTGCGCGCTTTTTGAGGTGGGTGGTTGTTGCTTGCCTCTATATCTGACTTACTCACTAAGTTTATTAGAAAATCCCACTATTGAGCATATGGATTGAGTATCATGCATGATTGACTGATATACATGTGAGCCTATCATCTGAGATTATTTTTGTGAATATAGCATGTTGGGGATATTATTGGGATAATATTTCTGTTAGAACATGATCATTGGAATAATTTATTGGTGATAATTAACATGCTACAGTAGCACCTAGACTTTATGAAAGTGGATTAAATGATTAATTGTTGGGATATAATGACACATCAATGTGCGGGTTTCACTCTGGGGATTTATTATGGAACAGGGATCATATACATGTGTAGTTGACTGATGATTTTAGCATAATTGTTATATTTACGTGGATATTATTAAATATTACACATGCAGAACTGTTATCTGACATTCCCTCTCTTTCACATTGCTGAGGACTTTTGCATGCTTATTTGGACATATAGATAGGCCACTATTTTATTGCTACACTATCATATTGGGATTTGACTTAGGAGAAACCATGATTGCTTTCTTTCTCCTTTTTGTTTAGACTTTTGAGTCATGTTGCTCGAGTTCGAGCAGAGGTTTGGAATAGTGTAGCCGGGACCTGAGGGTCAGTGACAGGGTGTACTTGATGTTGGATTATGGGTTATTGCGGCAACCGCGGACAGTAGGCGGTTGACCGGATCTTGGTTATTTTATCCAATTGTGGGTTGTGGGTTATTGCGGTGACCGCGGACTTTGGGCGGTTGACCGGATGTTTACTATTGCATCAGATTGGGTATCAGATTTCTCTAGTGGATGGTATTTCCCACTTTTTGAGTACTATTGCATCGGGTCGGGGTTTCATTAGTGGACGGAGTTTCCCACTTTGATCATAGTCATGATCCAGTCCTGCTATTATGAGACAGTGGTTACAGAGATGCTTGATACAGTGATACTTTACTCGTGTGGGTCGCTCCCCTCGAGTGCCACTCCGGAGTGTGCGTCAGACAGACTTTGAGTCCTTGAGACTCCTTTGCTTCGGTGTTATGCATAGGCTGGCATACCCGTTGCGGCAGGCAGAGCAGGCAGTACCAGTGTCCACTGGTGGTCGGATTGGGTTATCTTGGCAGGCTTCTAGATACTGATGCATTCATACAGTTATTTCTTCCAGTATTGCATTTAGAGGCATACTAGTAGTGGTTTCCCCTCCTATTCAGTAGTTCTGTTCACAGCCTTACCATTTGCCCTTTTCTTGCCTCTAGTAGACTTAGTGGGTACGTCGGAGCTTGAGGCTTTACCCACAGGGGGAGGCTACTTGTTTACTAGTGGTTCTCACCCCCATTGTTGTTTCCCTTGCTTTTTCTCCCCCTTGTTTTGCAGTGTCCTCTACGGGAGTTGCTGATCTTCGATCGTTGTCCGAGGCGAGGGAGTCACGAGCTAGATCTTTACCACCCGAGGAGTGTAGCTGTATTCCCTGGTTGGAGATTCCTGGTAGCTGTTGGCTGGTTTTTACTATTCTATTTGGAGAGAGATCTTTTGTATTTAGAGAGACTGATGTTGAGACAGATGTACTATAGTTTTAGTTTATCTCCTTTTATAGTTGAGAGATGCTGTACTGAGGACATTGTATGATGATTATCTATATTTGAGGAGATGGATGTTGTACTTTATTTCATACTGTTCAGTGATTGGATTTTATTTTACAGCATTTTATTTCCGCTCTGATATTTGTGTAGCTATAGTACTATCTTTTGCAGGTTAGACGCTTCGCCTGTGCGGGTTTTAGCATAGGTGGCGGATCTGTTGGCGAGCCCGGGTCGCAGTTTCGACCCCGGGGCGTGACATTAAGACTCCAAGTCCTAAGTCATAGAGTATGTTCTAGGACTGTTTTGGTTCAAATGTAATTTGTATTTATTGGATCTTTCACGCAAAGAAAATCAATATTTTGGTGATAACATTGAATTTCGACTTTTTGGTTTAAGATGAGTGACTTGAGCATTTTTTATGTATTTTTGGGTTTTGTCACGAAATTGCCAAAGGGGGAGATTGTTACGGCTTTTTGGTGTTGGCATATTTCGTGAGTCAAGTCAGTGAGTTGAGTCGGAGTCTTAAAGGGATCAAATTATCAAATCTGCCTTCGAAGACTCATTGAAGATTCGACATGAGCTCAAGATAACACTCAGGTATGATTAAATTAAATCATGGTGATTATAGTTCATTTATAATCATTGGAATCAGGAAGTTATTGAAACTTGGTTTAGACATGGTTTTAGGAACTTGGTTTTAACTTACAACTTAATTTAAGTTTGGATTCCGGTACTTGGTTTGTTTTGGATAAAGATTATCTTGGAAAAATCAGTTTTTACATTTAGTACCGGAACCACACTTGAAGTTCCTCTAACCCGACACAGAATTTTCTGAAATTTGCATTGCGTACCGGAACACAGACTCGCGTACCGGAACACAATAGAAAAATCTGTGTTTTGCACCATTGAGTACCGGAACACGTTATTTGGTACCGGTACACAATGCCTTCTCGGGATAAAATCTCTAAACCGACTTTTATCTTTTTCCAAGGGTTATAAATACACGCTTAGGGTTTCTCGATACTTACGGATCAATTCAGAAACACTCGAGAGCAACCCTAGAGGATGGTTTTTATCGTTCTTCTCTTTCGCCTCTTTTAGGTCAATTCGACGGTTCTTCCAAGATCTATCCTTTGTCGAATTGATCTAGTCTTTGCTTAGAGATTCCATCTACGGTTCCTCAATGATAATCTAAGCAAAGGATCACCATCGAAGCCTATATTCTATATCGGCCATTTGCGTCGTGGATTCGACGTAGCATCGTGGATTCGATGTGTTGAAGGTATTTCGTGGATTCGAAACGTGTGCTCGTGGATTCGAGTGGCGTTCGTGGATTCGAACGTGTGCAGTGGACATGCAATCGGTGGAGCGCAAGGTCCAAAGAAGTTGAAGGAGGGGTTGAGTCCGTGGAGTCGGTAATCACCTTGTTATTCTTCTTTTCTTAGTGGATTGTTATTGCGTGTTGGTCCCATGGTTTTTCTCCTGGATTGGAGTTTCCACGTATATCTCGGTGTGCTATTTTTATTTTCCGCATTGGTTTTTATTTTGCACTGAGATTGGTTTTATAAGTATTACACCTATTCACCCCCCCCCCCTCTAGTTGTTTGATAGTACCTATTTAGATCCGTGTGGATCCTTAATATTATAAAAACCAACAACCTAGTCTTTCATGCCAAAGTGTTTCATTATCAAGTGACACTAGGTTACAATTTTGACTTGTTTTACCAGGAACTACATAGCAATTGTTCTGTGACCTAACCCCTTTCAAAATGAATGAATGATTTACATCAGTTACAAGACATTCTACAGAAGAAAAATTAACTGAAAAACCATCATCACAAAGTTGGCTAATGCTTATGAGGTTAGTCTTAAGGCCTTCAACAAACAAAACATTGTTTAAAGCCGGGCCATCTGGAATAGCAATGGTTCCTTTGCCAACAATTTTTGAAGATCGTCCATCTCCAAAAACTACATGTCCTCCGGAGGTTTTCTCAAGGGTTTGAAAAATGTTTTTATCTCCGGTCATGTGGCGTGAGCAACCACTATCTAGATACCAAGACGAATTGTCATACGCATAGAGTGATGTATGAATGACAAGACAAGGGAAGACTTCATCTTTGCGCACCCAAACTATGCAAGTTTTGGAATACATCGGCAATGATTGTGACATTGATTTCCTTGGTGAATGCGTCTTGTTCGCTTGATCACTTTTCTTTGCAATCCATGATGACGTCGTCTTGTTAGGTGTACTACCAAGGTTCTTTACCTTTGAAAGATTCTCCTTTGATTTCCGGGGGATGAACTTGTTGGTAGTTGTTGCAAGAGGCGCTTGATTTGATCGCTTCGCTCCATTCTTGCAATTTTTTCTTGTGTGCCCAGCAAAACCGCAACGAAAACATACTTTAGTGCATGGGGAACCCGAAGTAGATGAGGTAGGCTTGTTCACATTGGATGCAGTGATTTTCGTCGGAGGAGGAGAAACCGACTGGGGCACAAAAACCGTTTTACTCGAAGTTGGATCATTGCTGGTTCGAGTGTATCCAAGACCCAACCGATTTGTTTGACCGAGACCAAGCAACTTGTCCAACTTGCTCATTCCAGAAGAAAATCGCTTCAAATCGTCCTTAAGTTGGAATATGGTCTTCGTCATCTCCAATTTTTCTTGTCGAGTCTCGGAGTAGAGCTTCAAGAAGTAGTTAGCTTTATCCACCAGTTTGACGTGCTCCTTCTCGAAATGCTCGTTCTTCTCTTGAAGGGAAACATTGATTTTAACCAAGTTATCCTTTTCAGCTTCAAGAGCGTTTAAGAGAGAAGTTGCTTCTTTAGATTGTTCTTAGAGATCCCGTAATCTTCTTCTCAAACTCTTGTTTTGTTTTGCCAATTTCTTTGAATCCTTTAATAGTTTATGGTAGGCAAAAACAAAGTCTTCACCTTTGGAGTCGCTCGGTTCATCGTCCGTTGCATTCTTTTCATCCAAGGTGTTGGACAATGAACCAGAGAAAGTCGCTGAAAAGCACATATAAGGTGAAGTTGTGGACGTGTGGAATGTGTGGCGCAGGGGTGCGCGCGCCTGGGCTGGCGCGCACATCCCCTGTGTGGTGGACCGCCATGTAGCGGTTCCCCATTGGGGGGCTCCGTGGGCTTGGTCCAGGGAAACACCCCCCTTCTTCTTCTTCTCCTTTTCTCTTTCTCCTTCGCCACCCCGCACCCTTTCTCCTCTCTTTTCTCTTCTTCTTCTCCAACCGAGCACCATGGGGAGGGAGTGGGAGGAGGTTTCGTGGGATGCGGCGGCGCGTCGACGATCCCATGGAGCGCGCAAGGCGTTCAAAATAGCCGAATGAACGCACATACGCGCGTTGGATGGCGCGACATTGTCGAGGTGAGTCCCGCGTGTTATTTTGCGGTATTTTTGGCACAGTTTTGAGGCGTCCTTTGGATTTTGGATTTGACCCCATACCCACGTGCGTGATAGGGACCGAGTTTACTGTGTCGTTTTGCTGCTTTGAGTGTCGCGCGGGCGTTTTGGCGCGCCACGTTTTGCGTGCAAGCTTGTGGAAGAAATGCACCATTTTGCGTGCGGACTCGACGAACGTACGCTGTTTTGAGCGCAAACTCGAAAAATGTGCACCATTTTGTGTGCAACGTTGGAAAAGGAACATGCACCGTTTTGCGTGCCAATCTGAGGTACGTGCTCCGTTTTGCGTGCAAGTTGAGTTGTTGTGCACCGTTTTACGTGCAAATTCTAATATTTTGCAACATTTTGCGTGCAGGATTGGAAAAGTATGCACCGTTTTGCGTGCAACCCTACAGTAAAACATGCACCATTTTGCGTGCAGATTTGAGGTACGTGCACCGTTTCACATGCAGGTTGTGTTGTCGTGCACCGTTTTGCGTGCCGTTTCTAATGTTATGCACCGTTTTGCGTGCACGGCTAGATGAACATGCACCGTTTTGCGTGCAACCTTAGAGGAGAGCGTGTATCATTTTGCGTTCAAACCCGAGGTACGTGCACTATTTTGCTTGCAGGTTGAATTGACGCGCATCGTTTTGCGTGCCGACTGAAGTGGCGCGCACCGTTTTTGCGTGTGGGTTTTATTGACGCTCACCGTTTTGTGTGCAGGTTTGGAGGACGTGCACCGTTTTGCGTGCGGACTCAAGGATGTGCACCATTTTGCGTGCAAGCCCGAGGAAACAAGTGTAATCACGCGGAGACCAATTGCAAGTGTCTACAAGCAATTGGGTAGAGCACAAGGTGGGGGATTCTGCCGAAATTGGGTGACCTCTCCCCTTGCTCCTTTGCTTTTCGAATTAGAAGCATGATAGTAGCCTGTTAGAGGCGTTAGGTAATCATGATTAAGATCACCTGTGTAAATGGATACAGATGAAAAGTGCAACTGTTGGTTGCCAGAGATAGAGAATAAAATGTGCATGTGTAAATGGATACAGATGAAAAGTGCAACTGTTGGTTGCCAAAGATAGAGGATAAAATGTGCATGTGTAAATGGATACCGATGAAAAGTGCAACTGTTGGTTGTCAAAGATAGAGGATAAATTTGCATGTGTAAAGAGGACTTAGGAGAAAGATGTAAATTCTTGATTTATCTAAATAGATGATAATTGCATGCGTAGAGGATAAATATTATTTTATGATGGATATGAAACTGATTGCATGCGTAAAAGTAGATAATCATGTTATGATTGTGATCATGTTAGGATATAACCCTAGGAATCATGTGACATCAGGGAAAAGAACATGTTGGTAGTAAGACTAGGAGAAAACCTAGATTCAGGGTTTAATGAGTGACAACAAACTTAGGAGTTATCCTAGGATTGGACGAGTGGCATTGTCTTAGGAGATAACCTAAGGACACTGGATAGAGTGATCAACATAGAACCTAAGGTGAACTAGAGGAGTTTAAACTCACAGACAGGAAATTAGAGCCAGTGTAACTCTAAGATAAAAGTGGAACAGGAAATTAGAGTCAGTGTAACTCTAAGTTAAAAGTGGAACAGGAAAATAGAGTTAAGTTAACTCTAGGATTCAGTGAGGAATCAGGAAAGTGGGATGAGATCCCAAGATTAAAGAATTAGACAAATATAACCCTAGAAAGTCATAGGGTGTCTGGGCAAATGGATAATAACTTTAACTTCAAATCGAGTTAAATAAATAAAAGAAAAATGTTTAAGAGTCCAGGAGACTCTCTAGTTACCCGTGTGGCAAGACCTAGGGTAAGAAATGAATTAATGAAAAGGAGAATGCTAAAAGTTGGTTAATAAGCAAGACAAGCAAATTGCTTAAGACAAAGAGAACAGAAAGAGAACAAAAAGAGAATATGAATGACGCCTTCGAATTTGAGACTCGTTAAGTGGAGTAGGACTCCCTGGGCAGTGACCCGTCGGACGAGGTACTTTCGAAAGGCTAAAAGTGAAAGCAAAGAACTAAATGCTTAAAGGAAAGAGAAAGGGAATTGTCAGTGGCAAAAAGAGAGCAATAAGCTCAAACAAGAAAGAAAAGCAAGTGTTTAAAAGCAAAGAGGCTAAGAACTAAAGTAAAAAGAGAAAGAGAAAAGAAAAGAAAAGAAAGAAAATATAAGGATAAAACGGGCGAACCTACGGAGTGAAACGTGGCCCATGTTGGAGTTGCAGGCAGTGCCCCTCTCCCGGGTAGAGACCCGTTCGGGACATTTCTTCCGTAGGATGGGGTAACACTTGCGGGTGTTATCAGCAACCTTAGAAATCTTATCTTATGGTAGCAGGACTACCGGGCTGGGGCCCGTTGGATACGAATTTCTGAGGGTTAACTTGAACTAAATCACCAGAATTTAAAGAATAAAGAGAAAATAGAGTGGCCAAGATGGCCGGGTTAGTTTGACCCTGTATACAGCGGCATAGTGGCCGAGTTGGTGCTTAGCAGCCTAGTGTGGCTAGACAGAGTAGTGCTGGGTCGATGAGTATACACAGATAGTATAGTGACCCGTTATTTGCATAGCAGCATATTATTATTGAGGATTTTAGTTTCCTAGCACTATTATTATTGCTTCCATTGGACCAAGTGGTGTAGGACACTTTTTCTCGGTAGTTGAACCCACTGGGAACTCGGTCGTAGTTCTCACACCCCTTGGGTGACCTCCCCACAGGTTCAGGTATGGATACAGCGGTCGAGACGGTTCAGATGCAGACGGTGAGGCATACGACAGGGCAAGGGCCCAGCAGTATAGAGACCTAGAGGGTCTAGCACAGGTATCCCTTTTTATATATTTCTTGAGTGAACCTTGTATGGTGAGGAAATTATGTAAAAGAATTGTAATAATTTTATTTGCAAGTTCAGAAATGTAAAGTGTAATAAATTTAATTTATGGTTCACTCTTGTATGCTTTCATTTCCGCTTAACTGTTTGCTATTGAATGAAAGTTTTAAATTAGTAGTGATTTTTAGTACTCTGATATTGAGCTTCCGCATACACTTGTTGTATTATTATGGATGTTACCGTTCCTTTCGGGTAGTGAAGGGTCATACCCGATTGGCGGGTCTATTGGCGTGCCCGAACCGACCAAATTGGCGGACTCGGGGCGTGACGGATTGGAGTGGTATCGGAGCCTAGGAATAGTCCTAGGTGGTTAGCAAACCTTAGGGAGACCGTAGGTGTTGGTTTTTAATATATTAAGGATCCACAAGGATCTAAATAGGTACTATCAAACAACTAGAGGGGGGGTGAATAGGTGTAATACTTATAAAACCAATCTCAGTGCAAAATAAAAACCAATGCGGAAAATAAAAATAGCACACCGAGATTTACGTGGAAACTCCAATCCAGGAGAAAAACCACGGGACCAACACGCAATAACAATCCACTAAGAAAATGAAGAATAACAAGGTGATTACCGACTCCATGGACTCGACCCCTCCTTCAACTTCTTCGGACCTTGCGCTCACCGATTGCACGTCCACTGCACACGTTCGAATCCACGAACGCCACTCGAATCCACGAGCACACGTTTCGAATCCACGAAACGCCTTCAACACATCAAATCCACGATGCTACGTCGAATCCACGACGCAAACTTGATAAAAGCTTCGATGGTGATTCTTTGCTTAGATTATCAATGAAGATCCATGGGAGAAATCTCTAAACGAAGATTAGATCAATTCAACAAAAGATAGATCTTGGAAGAAACGTCGAATTGACCTAAAAGAGGCTATAAAGAAGAACGATAAAAACCTAGCCTCTAGGGTTGCTCTCAAGTGTTTCATAAATTAATCGGTAGTTCTTGAGAAACCCTAAGTGTCTATTTATAGGTTAGAAACCTTTGGAAAGAGATAAGCATCAAAAACTGACTTAACAGAATTTTTCCCGCACGACGGTCCGGACTGGTTCAGGACTGTCGTCTTTTTTCAGCAATTCCTGAAAAAACAAGGTTCGGGGTCCGGACCGTGGATTTCAGTCCGGACTGGAATTCTGATCCGGACTGGTTCAGGACTGTCGTCTTTTTTTCAGCAATTTTCCTGAAAAAACAGTTCGGGGTCCGGACTGGAATTCTGATCCGGACTGGTTTAGGACTGGAATTCTGATCCGGACTCTGAACATCCAATTTGTCCAGTTTTTGATTTTTAAGCAATGAAAACTTATCCAAGTATTTCTAAACTACACAAATGTATTCGGATCACCAAAATTATTTAGTTAAACGTACCTGATCATTCCGAATCTATTTTCCTTAAAATTGATGTATATGATTCACAATTCTTCAACTTCAATCTTCAAGACTCAAAACACTGAGTGTCAACTTGAGATCTTGTTGAATTTTCTCTGAGTCTTCAATTACTGATTGACAATTTGATCACTTCAAGACTCCGACTCAACTCACGAAATATGCCAACACAAAAAGACGTAACAATCTCCCCCTTTGGCAATTTCGTGACAAAACCCAAAAATACATAAAACGTTCAAGACACTCATCTTAAACCAAAAAATCGAAACTCAATGTCATCACCAAAACATTGACTTTCTTTGCGTGAAAGATCCAATAAACAAAAATTACATTTGAACCAGTCTTAGAACAAACTCTATGACTTACGACTTGGAGTCTTAAAGCGATGTAGATCCTGCAAAACAAAACTCCAAACAAATCAAAAGTCAGTTGTCAGAAATTAAAGTTATATCCTACATTTGATTCGTCCTTTTGGTTCTTTTTGTTTTTCGGCTCCTTTTTCATCATCTCTTTTCTTTTTCTCCCCCTATCTTGAGCATCTCTGTTCTCCCCCTATCTCTGTTCTCCCCCTATTTCTGTTCTCCCCCTTTTTGTCACAAATTGTCAAACAGTGAATATAGGCAAAAAGAAATCACTAACAGCATTAGTTCATAGAGAAAGAGAGATAAAAGCTCAGTTCTGGTATATAACAAAAACGCAGATTTCGTACCGGTCCTCGAAGGCAAAAATCACAAAAATTCTTGAAACCAATCCAAATTTTGAAATCTTTCAAATACCGATTTGCATTCCATCAAGAAAATAATTTAAGTGCTTGAAAATTGTTAGATCACATAGATGTCATTCAATCCAATTAATTTTACAAAAATTAAAAAGATTTACTCCGAAATCATGAAAAACAAAGATAAGACATTATAAACCGTTATTCATATTATATACGTCAAAAACAAGTCATCAAAAATAATCTTGAGATCCAAAGTCTATCAAGATGTAACGGATTTACAAAGATGACTTACAGAGATTTCCAAATGACATCAATTTTGAATTTTACCATTCTAAATTGAGATATGCACTAAAATACCTAAGGGTGGCTCTTTGAGCATCTTTTAACTATCCCCCTTATACCAACCAGGAGATTGTTCAAAATAAGAACTTTGAATTTAAATCTCCGAATGCTTCAACTAAACAAAAATTTATAAATATTTTTCAAGCATCCATAACATGTGGTAGCTTCACACACAGACCGGACGACCGGGGTGGCAGCTCTTTCCAACATGTGGTGGTAGTTTTCACACTCCTTTCGGATGTAACTCTTTCCACATCTTTTGTAATTTATTTCATTACCTTTGTAAGAAAATACAATCTCTTATGTGAAAGAATCAAATCCCAAATTTTAGTCTATCGGTTGTCTCATGTTCATCACGATGAATTCACACAACCGAGATAGTTTAAGCATCTAAAGATCACACATGATTACTAAAATTTGATGAATATAATTATCAAAAACTCTTATAATAAAATATCTTCAAGAATTATGATTATGGAGTAAAGTTGATAATTCATATAAAATTAAATTGGAGTGATTGAAAGTGAAACCCTTTTTATTCAATGCACTTGTTCGTTAAATCCCTTTTGTTCAAAAACAAAACATAAAAACAAAGAGCATTGAAAACATGTAATGCAGAGATTAACAAAAATATGAAAGGAAAACCAATCAAAGCATTACATACAGTCATAAGCTATTTAGTACTTAAGACAAGGAAAGATATCACCTTTCCGAATCCAAAATCGTCGGATTTTGGGTTGTCTTGATTCATTGTGACTGGGGGTTGATAGCTTTGACTGTTGATCCACCTTAGGTCTTTGCCTCGCAATGATCCACTTGTATGATTGAAGTTGTGGCTTGGACCTTTGGTGGATTGAGTGAACTCCATTGACTTGATGTGTCTTTTGATTCCGTTGAGTCCGCTCCGTAGATGAAGATGTCGAAGAATTCCTCTTTCTCTTTTTCGGGCACGACTTCATCAAGTGTCCTTCAAGTCCACATTGGTGACAAGTTCTTCCTTTCAACTTAGTTGTGGAACTTGAAGCCTTCACAGTTTGGTTCTTTTTAAATCCCAAACCAACCTTGCTTGTTTGACCTAATCCAAACATACAATTAAGTTTCTTGGAACCGGTTGAAATCCTTTGTATGACGGATTTGAGTTGATGAACTTGCTTGGTCAAAGCTTGGTTGGTGACATGAATTTCCTCAAACTGTTTTTCTAGAAAACCAATCTTGTCCATATATGATTTAGCGTTTGTCTCCGATTGGTTTCGCTCTTCTTGGAGGATTTTATTGTTATCCAATAAACGTTCTCGTTCCTCCTCGAGATCATGAAGTTTTATCTTTAAAGCATGATTCTCGTCTTGAATCTCAAGTCGTTGCTTCCTCAACATCTTAATATGCTTGGCCATCTTCTTTGATTCCGTAAGAAGTTGTTGATATGCCTCAACGAGTTCTTCTTCGTCCGACTCCCCCTCACTTGATGACTCTCCGCCGGATGTTGATGTTTCATGCAAAATCAAAGGAATAGAGTCAGTGATTAAAGATGATAAGCAAACATTAGAAGAGGGAATTTGAGAAGCATGTAACGCAACGACTTTTTCCTCTTTACTTGAGGTCGACTCATTAGAAGTAGAATCGTCTCATGTTTTCGCTTGCAAAGCCTTCTTTTTATATGATTTCGGAGAAGGACAATCCGTTGAAATATGGCCGTAGCCTTTGCTGTAGAGTACCGGGTCTTTGGATAGCGCGCCGACCACACAGATGGCTTGGAGCAGAGAGTTGCCTTGGGCATGTTGCATCTGAGTTCACAGTTGATGCCGGGTTGATTCGGATCAACGCGGAAGCTCCAGCTCGATTCGGGGTTTTTCCGGGCTTTGTAGGCCTATTGAGGATGAGATTGGAAATTTCCGACTTCACCGTGGAGTGCCGGAAATTCAGGAACACTTGGAACACGTGTATTTTCAGATTACAGCGAGGTTCGGGAGGTTCCGGACTGACGCGGAGGACCCGGAGGCAAAAAGTGAGTCGGAACTGGCAATTTTGGAGCCGGTAATTGATTTGAGCACCCCGACTCAACGGATGAACTTTTTGAAGAGAAAAAGCTGTGGACACGTGTATTTTCGATTTACAGCGAGGTTCGGGAGGTTCCGGACTGACGCGGAGGACCCGGAGGGAAAAAGTGAGTCGGAACTGGCAATTTTGGAGCCGGTAATTGATTTGAGCACCCCGACTCAACGGATGAGCTTTTTGAAGAGAAAAAGCTGTGGACACGTGTATTTTCGATTTACAGCGAGGTTCGGGAGGTTCCGGACTGACGCGGAGGACCCAGAGGCAAAAAGTGAGTCGGAACTGGCAATTTTGGAGCCGGAAATTGATTTGAGCACCCCGACTCAACGGATGAGCTTTTTGAAGAGAAAAAGCTGTGAGCGCATGTACTTTTGATTTACAGCAGAGTTCGGGAGGTTCCGGGCAACGGCGGAGAGCCCGAAGGCAAAAAGTGAGTTGGAGTTGGAGTTTTGGAATTAGTTAATTAATTAATTGATTTAATTAATTAAAGCTTTTGCTTTATAAAAGCCCCAGCCACCCACCTCTCCGTCTGCAGCAGAGAAAGAAAGAAAAGGAAGAAAGAAAGAAAGGAAAGGAAAAGAGAGGAAAAAGGAGAAGAAGAAGAAGAAAGAAAAAGGGTTTGGACCGTTCTCGGGTTTTGGACTCGCCGTTGGAGGCCGCGTGGAGCTCGTGGGCGTGCGGCGAGCATCGTCAAGGTAAGCAAAATTCAGATTTTTGGGATTTTTGGAGGTTTATGCAGTTTTTGAATTTGGATTTTGGTTTTAAAGAGCAATTTGGATTTTTTTTGGGATTTGCGGATTTTTCGGGCTTTTTCTATTTGTTGGCCGATTTCTCCGTCGCCGGCGGCCGCGCGCGCGCGCAACGGCGCACCCGCGGCGCCAGGGTGCTGCTGTTGGCAGCACCCTGCGGCGACGTGCCGCTGGGCGCGGCGCCGCGTGCAGCAAAGTGCTGCACGCGGCACTGCCAGGCCGCGCGCAGGCGCGCGCGGCAGGGGCTGCCTGGCCGCGCGCAGGCGCGCTCGGCACTGCCTGGCCGCGCGCGGCATGGCCGCGCGCAGGCGCGCGCGGCACCGCCTGGCCGCGCGCGGCAGGGACGCGCGCGGGCCTGCGCGGGCCGCGCGGGCCCGCGCGCAGCGCCGCAGGGCGCCGCGCGCTGCGCCGCAGGGCGCCGCGCGCTGCGCCGCAGGGCGCTGCGCGGTGCGCTCCGGCACCGCGCAGCAAGTTGCTGCGCGGCGCTGCTTGGTTGGGCGCCGTGCGGCGGGCCTCCCTCGTCGCGCGGCTGGGTTTTCGCCGCCCGGCGTGCTCCCGGACGGCGGGCGACTCCTCGGTTTGCGTACCGGCGCGGTGTTTTCGCCGTCGGAGCCCGTTGGTCGCCGTCCGCCGCTGTTTTCGCCATCGGCCGCGGTGTTCGCCGTCGGCTGCTGCTTTTTCGCCGTCAAGCAGTTTTTGAGCGGTTTTCGCGAGCAGGTTGCGAGCTGTTTTCGCGCGGGCTTTCGCGCAGGGTTTTCGCTGTTTTTCGCAAGCCGATTCTCGCTGTTTTCGCGAGCAGTCTCGCGAGCGGTTTTCGGGCAGTTTTTCGCGAGCGGTTTTCGCAGGATTTTCGCAAGCTGATTTTCGAGCTGTTTTTCGCCGTCGGGCGCAGTTTTTCGCCGACGGAGCTGGTTTTCGCCGCCACGTGCTGTTTTTCGCCGTCGGGCGCAGTTTTTCGGCGTCGGGCGCAGTTTTTCGCCGACGGAGCTGTTTTTCGCCGCCGCGTGCTGTTTTTCGCCGTCGGGCGCAGTTTTTCGCCGACGGAGCTGTTTTTCGCCGCCGCGTGCTATTTTTCGTCGTCGGGCGCTGGTTTTCGCTGACGGAGGCTGTTTTCGCCGACGGAGGCTGTTTTTCGCCGTCGGATGCTCGATTTTGACCGTTTTGATTGATTTTGCGATTTCTTCGCTCCTGGCAGCTTGCAGTGCTATTTTTAGCTTCCGCCGGGGGCGGTTGTTGGTTGTTCCGTCGCGTGGACCCACCGGCTTGTTTCGGGACATCCACAGAGCGCGCGGTCATGTGGTTGGATGCAGCGTGCTCCGATTTGCGTGCGGACCTCGTGGAGGCAAGGTAAGTCCCGCTGAGCCCAATTGCAAGTGTCGACAAGCAATTGGTGGCATTTCTGAGGTGGGTTGGTTTTTCTCTCCAAGTCTACGGACTTCCTTCTAATTCTATTGTGATAGGATTGCATGCTTGTTTAAGTGTTTTCTTGGAACTTAACTAGCACCCCCGTCATATGTGCATGTGTTTGACCAGACCGATAGAGAACCTTAATCTGGGCTAGGTTCTTTTATGCTTTAGACATCCCACACGTTGCATACTCTTCTGGACATAGTGTTCCTCGCCCGGGTAGTGGGTTGAGTGGTCAGAGTGTTGTGGGACGGGTGTTGCACTCGGGCCGGGGGGCCGTGTGGGGTCTGGTGGCTGGGTTAGGCCAGTGTTAGTGCGTGGGGAACCGTTTCAGATAAACGGTGGTCCCGGGGTTTTACTTTCCGCTGTTTTTCTCGTCACCACCGTGTTGTGATCGTGGTGCACTTGTGTTAGCAGGACCTTGAACCCAGAACCTTTTTGGACGAATACATGATTTTGGTCAGGCAGTGATTTCTTCCAAGCCTCGCGAGGTCGCCTGAGTCTGTTCTTGTTTGATAGGACGAGGGCATTAGCTCTTCGAGGCTTGGGCATAAAACTTGATTTCAAAGGGTTTTCCTAAAAAGACTAAAAATCATTAAAAGATGGATTTCTCTCAGATTGAATGGTTTTCTGAAATAAATGACATGGTTTCTTATAAACTTATCCACCCGAGCGGATTCGAGCGATCTGGGTTCTAAGGGCTGTTCTCTTTTTTGGGGGCGTAGGTGTTAGTCTCCTGGGGTTTCGGACCCTTCGTAGATCTGGCTGTGGAGCATCTCCGGCCATGAGTTGTGTGTTGAGTTCAGTAGGGTGTTCTTGTGGGAGCCGTTGGGAGAGACGGTGGTCCCAGCTGTGAGGTACTTTCGTTGAGCGGGTCAGTGTTGTGAGATTGAGTCGTGGAGGGTTCTCCGACTGAGTTGTGCTTTGAGCATCGAGATACCGATCTGTTTGATCGAGGACTATAGCCTGCAGGAGCCACTTGTGAGACAGTGTTACTGTTGAGATACTTGAGTTCGGTGGGGTCGCACCCCTCGAGCTACGCCCCTGGGTGCGTTGATGATTCCGAGCCTGATGAGGCTGCGATGATGATACTGAGCCTGACAAGGCTGCGATGATGCGCCTAGTTCATATACTAGAGGTCGCTTGATACCCCTGGCCGAGCTACCATGGGGTCACTGTGTGAGATATCGAGTTTGTCCGATTGGACACCCTGGTTGATACACCAGGGGGCGCAGGCTTGACTCGACTGGACCCTGTGGGGCAGTCGCTGAGATTTGGGATACACTGAGAGAGTGATGGCGTAGCATGTGTCGTTGTAGAGTGTCTTGAGTAGTACTTGTGACATATTGTCAGCAGTGAGTGGCTGCATACCATCATCCATAGTCTCTTCTTTTTGAGCATAGTAGATAGAGGCATGATAGCTGTAGATTCTTTTCCAGCTTATTTTCATTATCAGTTTTATCCGTTATCTCTTGCCTCTGGTAGACTTAGTGGGCAGACCGTGGTTCTTGGAGACGGTACCCACTGAGAACTACTGTAGGATGTAGTTCTCACACCCTCTGTCGGTGACAGGTTGCTGAGGCTTTCTTCCGTTCCTGCTGGGCTTGACTGGACGGACCGAGGACAGGGAGTCGCGTGATAGTTCCCTACCAGCATTGTTACTTTAGAGAGAGGTAGATGTACCATCCCGGATTGTGGGAGTTGGTTATGTTTCCTGTTTAGCTATCTCCCATTTGGATTCGTAGATGTTGTATAGGCGGACTTCTATTTGTATCTTCTGATTTTGGGAGATAGGCTATGTGTTGTTGCAACTTTTTAGTTGTGAAATTTTATAGTACAACTTTTTATCCGCTCTGATATCTGTGTAGCTGTAGTTTTGTCTTTTGCAGGCTAGACGCTTCGTCTGTACGGCAGTTTCCGTACAGATGGCGGATCTGTTAGCGAGCCCGGGTCGCAGTTTCGACCCCGTGGCGTGACATTTGCATCTATAACATCGGATTTCCCTTTCGAATTCATCTTTTTCATTAGAAGGTTTTGCAAAGCTTTTGAGGTTAGAGGATTTAGAACCCGATGATCCTTTAGATGGTTTCGAGGATGAAGATCCATCGGTTCGTTTCTTCCAAAACTTCTGACAAAATTTCTTTACGATCCGCGCTAATTGTTCTTAAAAATCGGCAAAAGAGATTTCATCGTCGGAACTTGATTCGCTATCTTCTTCCTTTGTTGATTTGAATGCAATACCTGTAAGCTTAGAAGAAGACTTGGAAGAAACTTGATTAGTAGGAAAAGTCATTTCATAAGTTTGCAAAGCACCTACTAATTCCTCTACTCTCATTTCATCCGGATGACTAACGGTTTCAATGGCGGTAACCTTTGCCCTAAACCGTTCCGGAAGAGTCCGAAGTATCTTTCTTACAATTTTCGACTCCGGGATCTTTTCTCCTAAATTAGCACAAGTATTGATTACATATTGAAGTCTAGTGTAATAATCTGTAAACAATTCATGCTCTTCCATATGAATAGAGTCAAATTGACTTGTAAGCATCTGGAGCTTTTGAATTTTTACAAGATTAGTACCCTCATGTGTAATTTTGAGAATATCCCAAATTTCCTTCGCGGTTTCACACGCGGAAATTCGTGTGAACTCAGTCGAGGAAAGAGAATTAAATAAAGCGTTCATACCTTTCCCATTGTAAGAAGATCTTTCGAATTCCTCTTTGGACCATCTAGAGCGAGGTTTTGGGGTAGTAGAATTTCCTACTTCCTCAACGGGATGAACCCAACCGTATTCCACGGATTGCCATACCCGCTCATCAATTGCGATGAGAAAAGCTCTCATCCGCACTTTCCAATAAGCATAATTAGTCCCATAAAAAAGAGGAGGTCTATAAATATTACCACTTTCACCCGACATGATAGATAAACCTAAAACCCGCTCTGATACCACTTGTTGGTTTTTAATATATTAAGGATCCACAAGGATCTAAATAGGTACTATCAAACAACTAGAGGCGGGGTGAATAGGTGTAATACTCATAAAACCAATCTCAGTGCAAAATAAAAACCAATGCGGAAAATAAAAATAGCACACCGAGATTTACGTGGAAACTCCAATCCAGGAGAAAAACCACGGGACCAACACGCAATAACAATCCACTAAGAAAATGAAGAATAATAAGGTGATTACCGACTCCACGAACTCGACCCCTCCTTCAACTTCTTCGGACCATGCGCTCACCGATTGCACGTCCACTGCACATGTTCGAATCCACGAACGCCACTCGAATCCACGAGCACACGTTTTGAATCCACGAAACGCCTTCAACACATCGAATCCACGATGCTACGTCGAATCCACGACGCAAACTTGATAAAAGCTTCGATGGTGATCCTTTGCTTAGATTATCAATGAAGATCCATGGGAGAAATCTCCAAACAAAGATTAGATCAATTCGACAAAAGATAGATCTTGGAAGAACCGTCGAATTGACCTAAAAGAGGCTATAAAGAAGAACGATAAAAACCTAGCCTCTAGGGTTGCTCTCAAGTGTTTTATAAATTAATCGGTAATTCTTGAGAAACCCTAAGTGTCTATTTATAGGTTAGAAACCTTTGGAAAGAGATAAGCATCAAAAACTGACTTAACAGAATTTTTCCCTCACGACGGTCCGAACTGGTTCAGGACTGTCGTCTTTTTTCAGCAATTCCTGAAAAAATAAGGTTCGGGGTCCGCACCGTGGATTTCAGTCCGGACTGGAATTCCGATCCGGACTGGTTAAGGACTATCGTCTTTTTTTCAGCAATTTTCCTGAAAAAATAGTTCGGGGTCCGCACTGGAATTCTGATCCGGACTGGTTCAGGACTGGAATTCTGATCCGGACTCTGAACATCCAATTTGTCCAGTTTTTGATTTTTAAGCAATGAAAACTTATCCAAGTGTTTCTAAACTACACAAATGTATTCGGATCACCAAAATTATTTAGTTAAACGTACCTGATCATTCCGAATCCATTTTCCTAAAGATTGATGTATATGATTCACAATTCTTCAACTTCAATCTTCAAGACTCAAAACACTGAGTGTCAACTTGAGATCTTGTTGAATCTTCTCTGAGTCTTCAATTGCTGATTGACAATTTGATCACTTCAAGACTCCGACTCAACTCACGAAATATGCCAACACAAAAAGCCGTAACAGTAGGGATTAGCACGAGAGAGTGTGTGGATTATTGGGCGAAAGTATTTGATTGGCTATTGTTGTTCCCAAAAAGGATGTTGGGACTAATCGAGGGCGACGAGCTTTCATTCTTCGGATATTACGTTGGCGGCCGACAACGTAATGTTGGAGATGAAAAGGAGTACCCTCTTATACTTTCGCATGATTGGGTCGACGAGCTTTTTGTCGATAATTGGTTTATGCGCGTTGCTCAAATGGGTAAAATTTGGGCAAATTATTTCGTGTGGTATGCATATCAATGATGATACCACGTTGGGAGACGCACCTGTTTCGACTCAAGCCGCGAGAGGGCTCTGGGTCGAACTAAGTACACGAGCTGCGATAGCAGGTGGCCGCACTTATTGGTGTGGTCCAGCAGCAGATCAAGCTTCTTGCCGTTAAGGGGAAACTTCCCGCCGATAGGAAGACAGGTTCTGACGCCTATGGGTGGCATCAAGGTGACAGTTGGAGCAGATCAATAGGCTCCAGTGGCTGATAGCGCAGCAAGCTGAGGCTGTATGAATGACGATGAGCGTATGGCGTCGTCGCATGTAGGGGCGACACTAGAGAGAGTGGCAGTGGCCGCCAAGCTTTGGTTGACGCACCCTGCACCCTTAGTATGGGGTGTCATAATGTTGGGTCAGCTAGCTGCTGGCAAGGTGTGGATAAAGAGGTCCAGCGAGAGTCCGACTCACATATTGTTGGTGATCGCTATGTGCGAGAGCCAAGTTAATGTGCCCTAAGGGTTAGGGCAAGAAAGATTTACGGGCCTGGCAGGGGAATTCGCCCCTGATGACGGTAGTAACCGTGTGGCGTGACAACTGTGGCTGAGTTGCCGCATAGTGGAGTTAGTGAGGCCCAGAGTAGGCTTCAAGATGAGAGGATCTCTCAAAAGAGCAAGAGTTTTATGACCCCGGTCTGAAGGATCTGTATAATGGCAAGGGTTGCCACCGCAGGATTCGCGTGGTAATCACCAGAGTTGGTGAACAGTTATTGTGGTGCCTCGATGTCACGCCCCGGGGTCGAAACTGCGACCCGGGCTCGCCAACAGATCCGCCGTCTGTACGGAAACTGCCGTACAGACGAAGCGTCTAACCTGCAGAAAGAATCAACTACAGTATACAGATATCAGAGCGGAAAGTAAACTACTAAAAACTGAAAACCAAACACTGTACAACTGAAAATAATACAATATCCATCTCCCAAATACGATCGTATACAAAGTCCTCTGATACAAAACTCAAAAGGGAGGTATCTCCAATAAATACATCAGTGTACAGACTCTCGATACAAGAATATCCTCACTACATCAGTCTCTCAAACTGTAAAATAAAGTACAACTCTATACCTCACAACAAAGGTCTCTCAACAGAGGAAAAAGAAGTAAACTAATCTACTGAAGCTCTCCTCTGAAGGGGTACCGCTACACTCCAATGACGGGTAGGGAACTAGCTCGCGACTCCCTCGCCTCGGTCAGAAGGATCAGCAACTGGAGCAACAGGAACAGGAGAAGAAGTTCCTGGGGAAAAAGACACCACGACGGGTGTGAGAACTACTTCCCACAGTAGTTCTCAGTGGGTGCCGTCAACAAGCCCAACGGTCTGCCCACCAAGTCTACTAGAGGTAAAAGATAACAGTGCAATGAAATCTGAACAAGAAAAGCTGGAGCTACTCTACAGCTGCCATACCTCTATCTAAATACTCAAAAAGTGGAACAGATGAAAGTAAAAGAGACCACTCGCACCCAAGGTACTCAATAGACCCAATCGAACTGACTGCCTCATAGGGTCCAGTCAAGCCTGCGCCTGTCGACTAGGAACGCGCCTGCCCACTACCACACATCCCCATGAGGACGGGATTTACGTGGGGCGTCCTGCCCGACTAACTCACCCCTCGCGCAAAACTGCCTCAACAGGCCCATCGTATCCTCAGTGGCATCTCAGGGACGCGACTCTAACTGAGGAAAACGGCGCGGCATAGAGTATCACAAATTGGCATAAGCAGGCTATAGTCAAAAACCACGCTCACTGCCAGAACGGTAGGACTCAAGATCCCCAAATATCTCGCACAACAGTCGGAGCACTCTCTACGACTCAGCTGGTCAGCTCACACGGAACACGAGACACTAGCCTCTCCAACAGCTCGCAGCACAAGGCACACTGGCTGGAGGTACTCCACAGCCAGGAACGACCCACAACTCAAGCTAACAATACTGGACGGACAACACTCAACGACCTGGGATCACCGTTAACCCCAACGGTTCCCAACAACACTGGCCGGAAGATACTCGACGGCCCGGGACTACCGCCTGGTCAACGGCTCCCTCCCACGACAGCGCAACAGGGATACTAGACCTCCCGGGACTACCGTTTACCCAAACGGCTCCCGGCACAGATAAGCAACCCGCTATAACTACCAGACTCCACTCTGCTCCCAAGCACGAGTGCAAACGCATCCCACACTAAAGAAAATCCCGACCTCTCGGCCCACTACCCGGGCGAGGATAACACTATGTCCGGGGATAGCAAAACAGTGTGGGTGTCTAAACATAATTAACCCTAGCCCAAGTGAGGGTTTTCTACTGGTCTGGTTACACATGCAACATATGACGGGGGTGCTAGGTCAAGTTCCAAGATAGCTGTATTAACAGATGATAAAGAGGAATAACCATTCCAACAATCTAGCATGCTACACAAGGAAATAAACTACCATGCAGAGTCCTACATCAATAGAATTAATGTACAGTCCATAAAACTTGGAGATAAGGCCACCCACCTCGATTTGCCACCAATTGCTCGTAGACACTTGCAATTGGCCTCCACGCGATCCGCACGCAAAACGATGTCCGCTGCCGGAGTCCGCACGCAAAACGGAGCACGGTGCCGGAATCCGTACGCCAAACGGGGTCCGCACGCAAAATGGTGCACGGTGCCGGAGTCCGCACGCAAAACGGTGCACGGTGCCAGGATCCGCACGCAAAACGGAGTTCGCACGCAAAAAGGTGCACAGTGCCGGAGTCCGCATGCAAAACGGTGCACGGTGCCAGCATCCGCACGCCAAACGGAGTCCGCACGCAAAACGGTGCACGGTGCCAGGATCCGCACGCAAAACGGAGTCCGTACGCAAAAAGGTGCACGGTGCCGGAGTCCGTACGCAAAAAGGTGCACGGTGCCGGAGTCCGCACACAAACGGTGCACGGTGCCAGGATCCGCATGCCAAACGGAGTCCGCACGCAAAACGGTGCACGGTGCCGGAGTCCGCACGCAAAACGATGCACGACGCCCAACACAGAAAAGAGCAAGAGGGTCAATAACAGTCTAAAAGAACGCTCCAAAAACTGAACAAAAATACAGAAAAACCAACATACGGGACCTACCCGTTTGCGCCGCCGTCGCCGAAACGCTCCGCCGGGCGACCTCGCACGCAAAACGAGGTCCACGACGCGCCGCCGTACCTCACGTAACCTCCTCCCTCACTCCCTCTCGCTCCGGGTGCAGAAGAAAGAAAGAAAAGGAGAAAATGGCGGTGCGGGGAGAGGAAGAAGAAGAAGAAAAAGGGGAGAAAGAGGGTGGTCCACGGTGCCGGTCCACGGAGCCGGTCCACCGCGCCAACCAACCAGGAAGGCCCAAACCCCGGTCCACAAGGCTGGGCGCGTGCGCCGGGTCCACGCACGCGCCCAGCGCGCCACGTGGCGCGTGGTAACTGTCACGCCCCGGGGGTTTGTTTTAGCGGAAACGATTCATAAAAGTAAAACATTTGACGTGTAAAATTTTTTTTTTTTTTTTTTTTAAAAAAGAGAACCCCTCTTCCCCGGCGCGTGCCCAGACCCGCCACACATACAGGATCACTCTGCAAACGGACAGAGTCTCCCCTGTACGTGCACGGCGTAGCGTTCAGTACATGTTCCAACATACACAACCATTCAATCACAACAATTATTCACATACAACCAGCATTCTAATCTACTTAAAAACGCATGGCCGGTCAATTTGGAAAGGATAAATCCACAGTTTTGAAAGAGCGCCTACCCGGCGCTTACGTTTTGAAAGCGAGTTTCGAAATCAGCATAAAACCACAAGGTTTGAAAACGGTGCCCACCCGACACCAAGTTTTGAAATCCCTTTCGCAATCCATAAATCCACGGGGTTTTGAAACCAGTGCCCACCCGACACTTAGATTTTAAAAACGGTTTTCGCAATCTTTTCTTTGGCTTTTGCCTTTTTGATTTTCAAATGGCCAACAGAAATAAAAGGAAGAGTAACGTATATGAGGATAACTAAATGCAACCCGTACCGACATCCACGCCGACCCCACGAGGGTATCGCGAACCTCTCACATAACTACAATGTAATGAAAAGCAAGAATGAAAGAAGAAATACAGTCCAGGGTCCCCAGCGACCCAACTGCTCCTGTCCCGTCCTCACCACCGCCTACCTCTCCCCCCGTCTGAACCCTGTCACAAAGTGGGATGTCAGTGACGTAAAAATAGTAGAGCAGGAGAATATAATAACACAAACCGTGAAGACAACCGGAGCAACCACCCTCTCAAGGAGGAAAGGCAGCCTGTACACCTGTATCCTGTAATGCCCGGGCACGTCGGACAACTAAACCGACGGCCCAAACCGCACCTGCAGAAACCCGACCACGTCGGACAACTAAACCGACGGGTCGCACCGCTCGCACCTCGGCGCCTCAACCCCACCACTAATAAGGAGCCCCACTATGTCACCTCGTGGGTATACACGGGTCATAGACCACTTTTCCGGAAAAGCGCACCCTTTGCGGTGGCCAAACCGCGGGTGCGCGTGTTGCAGCCTCGAGCCAAGTAACCATAACCTTCATCATGTCAGCATCATAATATATATAACAAAAGTGAAACGACAACATATATACTCAAAAGTAAGCCGTAACATATGCGATCGAAAGTAACCCGCTATCATGTATAATCAAAGTAAAGGCAGTAATAGGTGCACTCGAAGGTAGCCCGCCAACATGTAATTATCAAAAGGAAAACGACCGTCGGAAGACCGACGCTAAACATTATGACGAAACCCATTAACATGCATAAGCTATCACCCCTCAATATTTAACCCCAGTATACCTAGAATTGACCCCGTCCAATATGATAGAGTTAGATGCTAGGACCAAGAAAATGGAACCCACCTGAATGTAGGCCGATCCCGAACTCCCGCTAGACTACCGGGAGGCTGGTGTTGAACTGCTGGGCCCTGAACAGAGACTGTAGTCAGAACTAGACTCACGCATACCCATCCTGACAACATTACAGCAGCACAACGCTAACACGGAATAATATAGCCGATTTACGGAACAAGGTCCGATTCCCGCTCAACAAGAGCCCACGGAACTCTAACAACCTGTCCAGCAGGTATGAAAGAAGAAAAAAAACTGTCTAAAGGCTGCCCGCGTGTCCCAAATACGTTTAGATCCATAGTACGCGTTAGTTATGTATGATAATTCTACATTAATTACTTGTTTCGACTCGTTCTTGAAATCCGGGGGTCCAAAATTGACGCCGTAAGTTTCAGCGTGTTCATTACGGCGAGACCCAGGCCGTGCTTACAAGTTTGGACTGCCACGGATCCCGAGGGCAAAGTTGGCCCAACAATCACTAAGTTCAACAAGCCACTATGCTAAAACTTAATTAATACGTGACCAAAACGGAGAGTTAGCCAGAGCATGGTGATCAGCATGGACCAGGTACAACGGGGCTCACCTGAGGCTTGCCGGAGGTTGGCCGGAGCAGTGGCCGGAGCAGCACCACCCACAAGGTCCCAGCTCGGGTTGGGTGTTCTTGAAGCAACACAGGTGCAGACCTGCTCCAGAGGTGAGCATCAGCTAAGGAGGTGTCCCAAAAGAGGTTTAGTGCATGCGGGGTCGAGCCCCGGCGGCCGGAGGCGGCGGCGGCCGGAGCTAAGCCCGTAGTAGTGATTTCGGGTGCAAGATGGGAACGAGCAACAGGGGTGCCCCAGTCCCAAAATAAAATCGTGGGGCACCTTAAAATCTTGTTTAGGGTTTACCTGCAGTGGTGGCAAGTGCTCGGACTGCCGGAGATGGCCGGCGGTGATCTCAAGTGCTTTCTCGGATGCAACTGTGCAGAGAGGAATCCCGACGTTAATGGATCCATGCAAAATGATGGGGAAGCTCTAGAAGGTCCGAGAGACTTACCTAGGCAGGTTTCCGGTGCCGAGGATCGCCGGCCGGGCGCGGCGACGAAGCTCGGTTGAGGGTAAGTTGGCCGTTAATGGCGGATTCCGGCGCGGTGGTTCCGGGCCGGAGAAAGATGGACCAGAAGCTTGCCCTCGGTGTCAGGAGGCTTGGTGCCATGGTGGCCAACGTCAGAAGGCGGCGGCGGCGCCGGACGGCGACGGTCGGCGAAGGTGCCAACAACCCGGTTTCTAGGGCAACTTCGTTTGGGCTCGATCCTCAACCGATCCGTTTCCGGCTTCGTGGGGATGTTGCAGTCACCGAGAGGGGCCGATCCAACGGTTCTGATCGAGCGCTTGATGGCCGGATCACGGCGGCGCGCGAGGTCGGACGGAAAACGATAATTCCGGCAGCTACCTCTCCGGCCGGTCAACCAGGGCACCGGGGACCGCGGGGCTACACCAGGGTGATCCTTGGGATGTCAATAACACAGTGCTAGGGTCCCCGAAACGAAACAAGAACAAAACTTCCATACTTACCTTCGTCGGAGACTACGAAGAAGGAGGAGAGGTCCCGCGGCGGCGCACGGCGGCGGTCGGGGGCAGGTCCAACACAGGTCGGCTGCGGCTTCCAGGAGGACTCCACTGGACGTGGTTTTGATCGCCAAAGACCTTGTTGGTTGCCTTCCTCTCCAAGAACCGAGATCAAGAGATTCTTGATCTCCCTTTTTCCGGCAAGGGGAGGCGGCGGCCGGTGCGGGGTAGCTCCGAGGGAAGCGACTGAGAGGAGGAGGGTATGTTGAGGTGCGGCTGGGGCTGAGCTCAGAGTCTAGGGCTTGTGGAACCCTAGTCGTATGTGCATGTATATATGTATAGGGTTGGTCATCTTGCATTTTAGCCCCTCATCTCTACATATCTACAGCCCAGTCCCTCACAGCATCTTCCTTTTACTCTTAGGTCCCTCATAAGGGAGTGGCACGCAAAACGAGGCGGGTTAAGTAGGGTTTCATGTGCAATTGTCACCTTTTTCGCCTTGTTTCACGCTCTTCGAGGCGATCCGGTCGTCGAAACGGAAAATGGACTGCGTCACGGCGTCCGGCTCGACGAAAACCATCAGGTAGCGATTTCTGATTTCGAGAAACTGTCCGGATAAAATCTCGGTCCATAAAATACTGTTCCGGAAAATAGTTTTCGCGCTTTTCGATACTCTAGGGTCGTCAAACGGAGATTCCGTCAGCGCCATTGCGTCCAGAATGCCGAAACCGTTCGAAACGACTACCTGAAGTGCTATGATCGGTTTCCAGACAGCGAATTAGTCAACGTTAGATCCGTCGGGGTTCCGAAAACTAGGGTTACTGTTCACCTACAGTAACAACTTAATTTATACTGTGCACCGAGCACTGTTACACTGTTCGTGGTTATTTGCTTGCTTCTTCCTCGATTTCTGGAAGATCCGACCGTCGGATCGAAAAGTGCTGAATATTAATCTCGCTCAGTTCGATGAGACGATCGCAACGGTCAATTCGGATTTCCAAGATCACGTCCGGATTGGGAATTAGCCCTTTTTTCCTCGCAAATCGTGCAACTTGCACACTGGCGGTTGGCCATATAGGCCAACCGGGGTCTTTTGAATTCAAAACCGGGTCAAAAATTCACTTTCAGACTATTTATTAAAAATAAAATATTTCGAGTTTCTACATCACTTACAACTTAAAAAAAGTTTCGTCCTCGAGACTTACAACTTAAGAAAGTTTCATCCCCTGAGCTTACAGCCTGAAGTCGTACTTTATGAATTGCTCAAAAGTTTATTCGGGGGCTACAAGTCAGTCGCAAGGTGTCGACAACTCTAAGGCTACTAATTTGGACCCAATCTGATACTCCCCATTACAGGGCAGAGTACTTCCTCAGTTCTTTCGACAGTCCGTTGCCTGTAGCCAACGTGCTTACCAAAAGAGCAGCGAAATACCGTAGAACTGTCGCCAACAACTAGTTGGGGACGCAACTCCTATCAGAAGGTGTATCACATACCTCCCAACACAATCTCAGTGCTAAAAAAAAAAAAACAGAACTTTTATCAAGGATTACTACCACCTCGTGGTCACAAACATCACCATAACTAACTCATAGGCGAGTCCACGTCGATCCACAAAATCTGTGCAAAGGTGGGGTCAATTTGTATCCGTCCCAAAACAGGGTTACCCTCGGGTCCATGGGCCATTGAATTGCGACACGGGGACACTGAAGGATCAACAACTTGTTCAACCTCTACGCAAACTGTGAGGCCAGTGCAAGAATAGCAGTCCTCTACTGCGGTGCCATCAGCTGGACGATTACGGCAAGAACAGTGATTTAACCTTTAACCACTGTACTGATCCGAGCACTCTGGTTCCATTGAAACACCAGGCCCACAGCCGAAGCCATGACCTCGGCTAACCCTGCACTAACAACGATCCCGAAAACCAGAGTGCGTACGACTAATAACCGAAACAACGAGACTCAACTGTGTGAAACCACCCGAGCTCCAAACCACTATGCCATACCCTGCGCTCTCTCGTGAACACAAACCGTCCTAGGGGTCGTTCCTAACCAAATACCCAGGTATCGATCGGGAAGGCAGAATTTCGTGCATCGGAGACTGTGCAATTTCACGCACCGGTATGCAAATCGCTAAGGTTAGATTTGCTTCCTCGCCCGTAAGCACACTAGACCGGAACGGGCGACGAAACGAAAGGTAGAGCTAAGGCAGGAGGGCCTCGCAAGGGTCGGGTATGGTCGGGTTGCCGGCCCAAACGGTGCTTCTATGTAGACAAGGGAAGGAAGGCAAAAAGGAAAAAAAAATATAAAATAAAATGAAATAAGTACCTGTCATTCCCTATTTCGGGACGACGCGTCGTTCTGACGGGGCGGACCGGGGGAGTCCGCCCACAATCCTGGTGCCAGCGTCGCACCCGTTGGTGGGGTGGGGTTTGCTGTCTAAAGAGTCCGCGCATCGTTGGTCGTCGGGCGAGTCCTTTGTCTGCACGGGGGCCGCCGCGCTCTCTGTTCCTCTTGGCGGTGGTGGCACGGCGGCGGAGGCGGGGGTGGGCCCTTGGGGGCAGGAGAAGTAATTGTATCTTGCAAGCCGCACCAGGTTACAATAGTGGTACCTCCAAGTGTCATTTCCGTCACTGGGTGCGCGCCCTTGCAGATGACGCAGGATCACGGTTGCACGTGCGCGCTCCCCTTAAGCCCTCGTTCGTCCTCCGGGGCTTGCGTCGTGCCGTGGATTTGGTCGGCTCCTCTGAGTCGGTGCCCGCCCTTGAGGGTGGAGGCAAGCAGTTCCCTTAAGGCTCACATGCGCGGCGCCGGGGGTCTACTGACAGCACGTCTTCAGAGGTGCACTCATTCAACGCGTTTGGCCCGGGCCTGCCACAATTCGTAAACATTAAATCCGTCCCGCCACGGCCTCGTCATGAGGTGTGCAGTTGCCGCATATG